>CM060921.1:785534283-786206783 GCA_030737875.1 Allium sativum
AGAAACTGTGCAGGTTTTCTGTCCCGACATGGGCGCACTTCACAAGTGCGCCAGTGTAATTTTGTACTGGCGCACTTCACAAGTGCGCCAGTGCATTTCTGGCCAGTTTCGGGTTTTTCTGCCTAACTTCGTTCGTCCATATCTCTTTCATACGGTACCCGTTTTACGCAAACTCGGACTCTATTTCGCGTATTTTTCCGAGACGAACGCAATGACGCAGCCCGTTTCCCCTGATTCTCTTATCTGAGATTAATTATACTTTAATCACTAACCATTAGTATTAATTGAAATTCGGGGTGTTACATTCTCCCCTACTTAAAGGATTTCGTCCTCGAAATCTCTAAGTCAAGAAGAACGTATCCTACCAACCAAACAACCATCTACTAAACCATCAACCACAAGCAACCATTATCCTTAGAAACTTCTAATGATGTATGAACATATGCAGAAAGTGTGTGTATATGTCCGTATACTAATGAAAAATCAGGCGGTCTACTGATTCAGTCGACCTCCTTAATGCAAACCATGATAGTGCCATGCATCCAATATGTATGCGAAACCCTATTGACACATACAATTTCTATATGCGTGCACAACCATACACAAAAATGCATCATCCATATGATAACACAGCCATGATACATCCATCAATCTAACTACCACATCCATTTGTGCGATATGCAACATGAAGTGACTGAGCCGATCTAGTGCCTAATGTGTGTGTATATGCATCCACGAGCAACCACTAGCAAACAATTGCATCCACATGCATCCATCAACCATAACATGTTTCAAACACATGTTTCAACCATAGGTTTTACCCTATCTAAAGGTCATAGGTACTAGCGAGAGGATATACTAAAGATAAGATAAGTACTAAACAAGCGATAAAGGAGAAGTTAAAAGACATACTCTCAAAAAGAAATGGATACAAAGAACGCATCTTCTCTTCCGTCTCCCAAGTAGCATTGCTTTCGTCATCTCCCCATTGCACTTTCACTAGCTGAACTTCTCTGTTCCTCAACTTCCTAGTTTCTGACCCAAGGATGCGAGTAGGAGCTCGTCGAATTGTCGCATCACGCTCTACCTCTACATCTCTAAGCAAGCTCGGCTCTACCACCTCTGCGGTCTCATGTAAGCACTTCCTCAAATGTGATACATGGAATACATCATGAACACCACTAAGTCTGTCAGGCAACTCCACCCTATATGCCATCCGTCCAATCCTTTCCTTAATAGGAAATGGCCCAACAAACCTTGGTGCTAACTTCCCAACGGACCCAAAGCGAACAACATTTCTCAACGGAGATACTTTGACAAAAACCATGTCCCCAACCTCAAACTCAAGATCCGTCCTTCTCCGATCCGCATAAGATTTCTGTCTATCTTGCGCTGCCTTCATCCTTCTTCGAATCAAATCAATCTTCTCTGAAGTCTCTCTAACCATATCCGGCCCAAGCAAGATCTTATCCGTAGATTCCCACCAACATGTAGGAGATCGACAAGGCCTTCCATAAAGAGCTTCGAAAGGAGCCATACCAATACTGGACTGAAAGCTGTTATTATATGCGAACTCCACCAAAGGAAGATGTTCTTCCCATGTACCTCCAAAATCCAAGATACAAAGCCTCAAAAGATCTTCTAAGATACGGTTCACCCTCTCGGTCTGACCGTCCGTCTGAGGATGATATGTGGTGCTCAAACACAACTGAGTCCCTACCGCCTCTTGCAAACTTCTCCAAAACTCACTAGTGAAGATAGGATCTCGATCACTCACAATGCTGGATGGTACGCCATGCAATCTAACAATCTCTCTAACATAGACTGAAGCAAGCCATGGAGCGGTCCTCTTACTCTTCACGGGTATAAAATGGGCACTCTTGGTAAGTCTGTCCACCACAACCCAAATTCCCGTATTGCCCTTCCTCGATCTCGGTAACCCATCGATGAAATCCATCGAGACACTATCCCACTTCCATTGCGGGACTTCCAATGGGTGTAGCAACCCACCGGGTTTCCTTTGCTCCGCTTTAACTTGTTGGCACACTAAGCATCTAGCCACATACTCGGCCACATCTTTCTTCATACCGGCCCAGAAGAAAACTCTCTTCATGTCTTGGTACATTTTGTCTCCACCGGGATGAATAGTCATTCTTGAACGATGTGCATCATCCAAAATAGCCTTCTTCAAACCCTCATCTTGCGGTACACAAAGTCTACCGTCTCTATGCAACCATCCCCTATCATCTATGGTGTATCTACCCAAATGGCTGGATGACTCCCCCCTTATAAGCTTCTCTACCAACTCAACCAACTGTGGGTCGCCTCGCTGAGCCTCGCCAATCCGTCCCAAGAGAGTAGGTCTAACCTCCAAGGATGCCAACAAACCAGGTACAAAGTCAACAGAAGGTCTGAAGTCGAACAAAGAAAGAAACTCCAAGCTTCGCCGTTCCACGAACAATGGACTCAAAGATAGCCTTTTTCTACTCAAGGCGTCTGCCACCACGTTACCCTTGCCAGGGGTATACGCTATCTCAAAATCATAGGATGCTAAGAACTCCATCCACCTTTGCTGTCTTAAGTTTAAATCCTTCTGAGAGAATAAGTACTTCAATGATTTATGGTCAGTGAACAACTCAAATCTCTCACCAAGAAGATAATGGCGCCAAGACTTAAGTGCGAAAACAATCGCGGCCAACTCTAGATCATGGGTAGGGTAATTCTTCTCATGCACTCTCAATTGCCTCCCTCCATAGGCTATTACCCTTCCCTCCTGCATCAAGACTGCGCCTAATCCTGTCCCACAAGCATCGGTATAAACAACAAACGGCTTACTCCCATCTGGAAGCACTAAAACTGGAGCGGTGGTCAAAGCTCTCTTTAACCGTCGGAAAGCATCATCACAATCTACATCCCATGAGAAAACCAGATTCTTTTTCGTCAAGCGGGTTAATGGGGCTGATATCTTCGCGAAGTCTTTGATGAACTTCCTATAATATCCTGCCAACCCCAAGAAACTTCTTACTTCGGTAACATTTCTAGGAGCTTTCCAATCCTGGATAGATACTATCTTTGCGGGATCCACAGCTGTCCCTTCCTTAGAGACCACATGCCCTAAGAATCGCACCTCTCTTCTCCAAAAATGACATTTAGAGAATTTAGCTTTAAGACTATGTGCTCGAAGAGTCTCCAACACTTCTCTGAGATGTAAGGCATGCTCTTCTTCACTCTTGGAAAAGACCAAGATGTCATCCACAAAGACCACTACAAACTTATTCAGATACTCTCTGAACACTCTACTCATTAGATCAACAAAGTATGCAGGGGCGTTTGTCAACCCAAATGGCATCACAAGCCACTCATAAAAACCATCCGGAGTCCGGAAAGCAGTCTTCTCTATACTGTCCTCCGCCACTCTCAACTGATGAAACCCTGTAGCTAAGTCCATCTGCGAAAATACTGAGGCGCCAACCAACTGATCAAAGAGATCATCTATCCTCGGTAATGGGTGTCTATTCTTCTTCGTGAGCTTATTAAGTTCTCTATAATCCACACAAAGTCTGAGGGACCCATCCGCCTTTGTGGCAAATACTACTGGAGCTCCCCACTCCGATATACTCCGCCTTATGAACCCCTTCTCAAGCAACTCCCCTACTTGCTTATGAAGTTCTCTTCTCTCACGAGGAGCCATGTGGCGCACTGGCAAAGACACTGGTTTGGCATTATCCACCAAATAAATTCGGAAATCTATCTCCCGCTTCGGAGGCAAACCCTTCACTTCTTCAAACACATCCGGATATTCCCGGACCACTCTGACAGAACGCAAACTCTCGACCGAAGCATCGAGCGATTCAAGATAACTTAGCAAAACAGATTCCATGGGATTACAAGAGATCTCGAGAGTATTACCCAAGCGGGTCATAAGCCTGACAACTCTCCTTTCACAATCAAGAACGGCACCATTACTGGATAACCAGTCCATGCCCAAAATCAACCCATAGCCCGTGAAGCCCAATACAAAAGCATCACATCTAAACTCAACGCTAAGTATAGAAATCTTCAAACCCAAACATATCATAGACAGATATATGGAGCCTCCAATTGGGTTTGAAACAACCAAGGGATCATCAACTAGACTGGTGTCTAAGTGCAGTGACTCAACTAACGATGATGAGATAAAAGAATGCGATGCGCCAGAGTCAAACAAAGTACGTACTGGATGATCAAACAGAAAAACCAGACTTTCAACGGAAATAGTTCTACCTCTCTGCTGAATCGGTGGAACTGAGAGAGCCTGAACTTGCCCCCCTGACTGAGGTGGTGCCATAAGAGCTTGCACCTGACCTCCTGAGGTAGACCCCGTCCTCTGCCCCTTCTTTGGGCAATCCTTCACAAGATGTCCTGCCTCACCACAATGAAAGCAACCGGTCTTCTTCTTTTTGCGACAATCCTTGCTGAGGTGGCCTGGGGTCCCACAATTGAAGCACTTCTTCTTCTTCTTCTTCTTGTCACCATTACCTTTTCCACCCTTGCCTTGTTGTTGTTGTTGCGGTTTCTTCTGATCCACCTTCTTCTCTGGTGCCTTAGAATTCTTATCATCCTCATGCATAAGTGCCATGTAGACAAGCTTCTCAAAGGTGGCCCCCATAGGAATGTGAGTCATAGCTATTCCTTGCAATGGTTCGTTCAAGCCTCTAACGAACCTCAAAGCCTTCTTCTCCGGTGTATTCACCAACTCTATGCCAAACCTTGCTAATTGATTGAATTTGTTGACATATTCTTTCACCGTGAGATTCCCTTGCTTCAAATTCAAGAACTTCTCCATAAACAGATTCTCTTCCGCCCTTGAGAGAAACTTAGCCCCAAACCTTTGCTTGAAATCTGCCCAAGAGTCAACAGGGCGTTCTCCATTAGTGACCTCCCACCAGAATGAGGCCTCTCCCTTCATTAACCAAGCCGCCAACTTGACTTTCTTTCCCTCTTCCACTTCAAAGATATCTAGCAACTCTTCCACTTCCTTAAGCCAATCTCAAGCCTCTACGAAAGTCTCTGAACCTAGAAAAGGTTTTCCTCCTATAGCCTTGAACTCCTTGCAAACCTTAGCAAAATTATCCACTCTAGGCTGAGGAGGAGGAGCGGTTGTCTCTGGTGTAGTAGCATTGGCTGGACCCGCAGCCGCGGCCCTAGCCTCTTGTAACCTCCTATACCATAGTGGTATAACTAAACCCTCCGGGATGTTAAGATCTTCAGCCATGCTGAAACGAAAGAGGAAAGATTCAAAAAGGAGATTCCGAAAGATAACGATATGGCTATTGGGGATTATGCTTTTCTTTTTCAAAAACTTTTCTTTTAAAAGACATGTTTTTGAAAATATTTTTTTTTTCAAAAATGTTCTTAGAAAATAGTTTTTCTAAAAATTTTATCTGTTCTAGTAACCTTAAGCTCTGATACCACGTGTAACACCCCACTCCCGCTATGGTCACTCACTAAGGGAATGCCATAGCATCGGTGGAGTATTTTAGTGAATATAGAACAGAAAAATTACAACAAGACAGATATAAACAGTACTTGAAATTTAAAACATCATCTCATAACAGCGGAAGTAAAACATGTCTGGTTACATCATAAAACCAAAATAAAAGTCAAGTACAATATCCATCAAAATAAAGAAGTACATAATCCCACTCTCATACAATAGCCAAAACAAAAGAAAAGATAACTGGATAACTGGAGCTTTACATCTATCCAAGCTCCTAAAGACTGGAACAACAATCCGATCAAGCTCCACTACTGTTAGGATCCACCGTAGGACCTGAGGGTTGGGAAAAAGATAAAAACAACGGGGTCAGACATAAGTCTGAGCGAGTCCTATAACTTTAACAATACAATCGTTAAAGTAACCAGAGAAGACATAAATTGATATATGGTAACATATAGGGATGAACGGCTATACTAAGCAGTCAACTAAACTAAGATAAAAGATAAAGACGCATCTACCCTTCCTAAGGTAAATTACTAAACTGCGCCACACCAGTCGTTCCTAACTTAAAGGTTGATCCCTCCCCTGGACTTATAAAATTAACTTAATAGTACTTGCGTACCCCTAGGTGACCAAGTAGACGCCACGGGGCCCTACAATCCACTAGGTGTACGCACTACTCCCCATTCGATCGGCTCCCTAACGTAGATACCCGTGCTGGCCCCACCGTGGGGTGTACCATTCCCCAACGTGGCAACCCGATATAATTAACGATGCACGGCTTATATCTACACGATGCAACAACGGCTTACGTACCAGCCCGGGCCCACTCACGCATATGAAGCCCGTTGGACTTGCGTTGCCACCGCTAACCCGTTTGCCTCTTACAGTCAAACCCAGTATGCGTGTCCCGTCCTCGACATGGGTCGAGCCCACAAAGATACGTATGGGTTACTGGTTGAAATGGGCCTCCCACAAGCTACCCACCTAAGATTGTCCCTTTTTCTAGTGTATCCCACTTAACCCTTTAATCATGTTTTAATTACATGTTCCACTTTGGTTAAGTATTCTAATCGTATTTTCTATTGCCACCCAAGGCAACCCACTAGGTTCCTTATGCCACCCAAGGCACCCACTTAACCCTCATGTCCCTCTACATGCTAATATGGTTAAGTGTTTCTTAATTAATTAAGATCGTAACCTTTGTAAAGACCTCTCACATTAGACTGTCTTTTATGACTGCTGGTTAAGCCGGTTGGGTCCGGGCAGCCTTATGTCATAACCGAGTCTAACCTCGTGTCTTTACATTAATCACGTATTTAGTTTGTGCCTAAGACCTCTCACATTGGGCTAACATTTGTAGCAACTGGTTAAGCCGGTTGGGTCCGGGCAGTTTTACGCTACAAACTGAGTCCAACCTCGTGTCTTAGTCAATTAATTACACCTAATTAATCACCCTCATAATTTAAATTAATTATCCCTAATTAATTTTAAGCTTTTCATAACATGGGTAGACCTAACTCAATAGGTAAATTCCCATGGGGTAGACCTAACTCAATAGGTAAATTCCCAACACATAGTATAGGTACACCTAACTTAATAGGAAAATTCCCATACTATGTTCCTTTATTTTATGTTATGCATAATTATATTAATTTCACACAATCTTATTAACTTATGCATTTAATTATCCCATCGTTCCCACGTAATTTCGTTCTCATGTCATAACACATATAAAAGGTGTCAACTTGCATATGCATGAACATGTTTCAAAGGTGCCATTTTGCATATTAACAAACACATAACTTGCATATGAACTTGCATAATATGTCACATAACTTGCATATAATCTTGTATAACATGTCACATAACTTGCATATAATATGTCACATAACTTACATATTCACTTGCATAATATACTTGCATATTAACCCATAGACTTGCATAATGTGTCATCATGAACTTGCATATTAACAAACATGTAACTTGCATATTAACAAACATGTAACTTGCATATTAACAAACATGTAACTTGCATAGCATATCTTGCATATTAACATACATGTAACTTGCATATTAACAAACATGTAACTTGCATAGCATATCTTGCATATTAACATACATGTAACTTGCATAGCATATCACCATGAACTTGCATAACATGCATATGATTACATAGCCCACAACTTGCATATTTAGCATCATGCAAACATAACATACATCATATTAAACTTGCATAAACTTACATACTCAACATGCATAAACATAAGATTAATGCTAACATCATATCATATGATTCAAGACTCATTAATCCACATACAAAACCATAAATCTCATCATATCTCATCTACTTAGTTTAACAAAAGATCATCAAAGTGATAGAAACTCACTACTAGCTATTTTGCACTCCAAATGAAGAAGTTTAAGATGCTTAGAAGGGATTAGAGGTTGATTAGAGAGTGATTAGCTTGCAACCCTCTTCATAAATTAGTGGAGGCCATAAGAGCTAGCATTTTGCCATAGTTTAGTTGTATGATAGATTAATGATGATTTAGGGCTAGGTTAGGGTCTTATTTATAGGATTAGGTAGTGTTTTAGGCCCTTAGAATAACCCTAGATTAGATTAGGACCCTTAGATTTCGGAACTCTCCAGAAACCAGCCCTAATACCAGGCCCAAACCCCAAACTGGTGCACCCAACCACAGAACTCTCTAGAAACTGTGCAGGTTTTCTGTCCCGACATGGGCGCACTTCACAAGTGCGCCAGTGTAATTTTGTACTGGCGCACTTCACAAGTGCGCCAGTGCATTTCTGGCCAGTTTCGGGTTTTTCTGCCTAACTTCGTTCGTCCATATCTCTTTCATACGGTACCCGTTTTACGCAAACTCGGACTCTATTTCGCGTATTTTTCCGAGACGAACGCAATGACGCAGCCCGTTTCCCCTGATTCTCTTATCTGAGATTAATTATACTTTAATCACTAACCATTAGTATTAATTGAAATTCGGGGTGTTACAGATCATGCGAGATGACATTGTTTTTTGAGAAAGAGATTCTGCTAGGGTGGAAATCGCAACCACCGATCTGCTAGTTATCACGACTTAGATCGGTGTCGCTTTCGTTCGGAAGGTGTTAATTGATTCCAGAAGCTTAGTCAACATCATTTTCAAAGCTGCTTATGACCAGATGAAGTTGGAAACAAATGATTTGAAGCCATGTCGTGCCTCCATCCATGGCTTTAATGGGGCTTCTAGTTCCCTAGTGGGAATGATCGACCTACCTGTGGAGCTAGGCGAAGGGGACCGAAGCCGGGTCCAAATCCTCACTTTCGTGGTTATAGACATCGAATCCCCCTACAACGCCTTCCTTGGACGCCCTTTTCTCACAGAGTTCCAGGTCTGCATGTCGTCATGGTCCCTCCTAATGAAATTCCCAATGGAAAACGTGATCGAAATAGTCAGAAATGACAAAGTGAGTGCTAGAGAGTGTTATGCAATAGAATGGAAGAATGCGCGCAATAAGGACAAGGGAAAAACAGTACGCACGCCTTCTTGAGCTAAGACAATTTCGGCATGGCAATCAGCAGCGTCTGGGCCTTGGTTCAGGCACCACTGGCATCTTTTCGAGGACCTCGACCCTCGGAAGGACGAAGAGCCCGAGTACGAGAGGGCTACCCCAGTCGAATCTATAATAGATGTTCCTGTTAACCCCGATGATCCGTCTAGGTTGCTGAAGATAGGATCGCAACTTCATCCAGCAATCAAAGAGGATCTTGTGGATTTCTTAAAGGCAAACCTAGACGTGTTCGCATGGACTCATTCCAATATGAAAGGCATCGACCCTACGATCGCCTGCCATTGTCTAAGTATCGATCCTACAACAATTCCAGTCAAGCAGAAGCGCCGCTTCTTGGGATCAGAGAGGTTCAAGGCACTGGAGGAAGAGGTAGACCGTTTACATAACAATAATTTCATTTGCGAAGCTGATTACCCCAACTGGATCTCCAACCCGATTCTGGTCAAGAAAGCTAATGGTAAATGGTGGACGTGTGTCGACTTCTCCAAATTGAAAAAGGCGTGTCCCAAGGATAGTTTCCCACTTCTAAAGATCGACCGACTAGTTGATGCAATGGCTATATACCAGCTACTATCTTTCATGTACGCCTACTCAGGCGACAACCAAATTCCGATGAATCATCGCGACTAGGATCACACCTCCTTTTTAATAGACCTTAGACTCTACTGCTATCACGTCATGCCGTTCAGCCTTAAGAATGCCGGCGTTACTTATCAACGGATGGTTAATCGACTCTTTGAAAACCAAATCGGAAAATCCATGGAGGTGTACGTGGACGACATGTTGGCAGTCAGCTCAGCATTTATACGCCTCGAGGATCGCATCCAATGACCCATCTACTACATAAGAAAACAATTGACAGGGGCAGAAAAGAACTACCCAAAGTTGGAAAGCTGGCGTTCTGCTTGCTAATATCCTCTAGATAGCTTCGACCATACTTCCAATCTCACCCTATAATCGTTTTTACCGATTAGCCTGTACGACCGATCCTGTAGTGACCCAAAGCTTCTAGACGGCTATTGAAATGGAGTATGGAGCTAAGCCAGTTCGAGATAACATTCATCCTCCACTGAGCCATCCTCAATCAAGCTCTCGCTGACTTCATAGTAGAATTCACTGCCCCGAGGAGATTCTTGCAGAAAACACAGAGTCTCTCGGCATCCAATGGAAACTATTCATAGACGGGTCCTCCAACAGCAAATCCTCTAGGGCTGGAGTCGTATTCATCACCCCGGAAGAATGCCCAATATACTACACGTTGAAACTAAACTTCCCCGTTACCAACAACGACGCAGAATATGAGGCCTTGACTTCCGGAATTAGAATCGAGCTTAAGCTCAAAACGATCCAAATCTTCTCTGATTCACAACTCATTATGCGTCAAGCAAAAGGGGAAAAATCAGGCTAAGGGGGAACGACTCTCCTTGTACTCAACCAAGGTTCATGAATTACTCACGTACCTCGACCACTTCATTATCACTCACATACCCCGAGAGAAGAATGAAAGAGCAGATTCACTAGCCAAGTTAGCAAGCTCCGAGGATCTTTAACTCTTAGGATTCGCCTCTATCGAAGTGCTCAACTCTTCAAGCATCAAGCCAATTCAAGCTGAATCGATCATGAACACTGAACCCAAATCTGAGTCTTAGATGAAACCAACCAAGAATTACCTACAGCACAGGACCCTTCCGGGAAGCTACAAGAAAGGCGTGCGCTCACCCGCCAATCGGCCTGCAACCTTCTTATGGATGGGGTGCACTACCATAGAGGTTTCTCCGTCCCATTGCTTAGATGTGTGTCCCATCATGACGCCATCGAAGTCTTAATCAATGTACATGAAGGGGAGTGCAGCGACCATACTGGAGGGCAAACCCTGTCCAGGAAAATACTTAGACATGGTTATTACTGGCCCACACTCGATCAAGGTGCCAAAGACTATGCTTGCAAATGCGACAAGTGCCAGCGCTTCTCAAAGATCCCAAGAGCCTCGCCTACAGAACTGATGCAAATGGTTAGTCCATGACCTTTCGCCATGTGGGGAATTGACATCATTGGAACTCTTCCAATGGCCAGAGGCGGGACATGATATGCCGTCGTCGCAGTTGATTATTTCACCAAATGGGCATAGGTCGAAGCTCTCGCCAAAATCACCACCAAGAAGATGATCAACTTCATTGTACACAACATCATTACTCGATATGGGGTCCCTTAAGCCATCATCTCTGACATTGGTACTCAATTTGAGAGCGCCAAATTCAAAGCCTTCCGTCAGCGGCACAGCATTGAACAGAGATTCTCGGCAGTAGCTCATTCTCAAGCCATTGGGCAGATCGAAGTGGACAACAAAGTCATTAAGTCCGTCATCAAGAAGCGCCTGGAAAAGGCGGGGGCATGTGGGCATTTGAACTCCCTCTAGCCCTATGGGCCTACCGAACCACCCACAAGACTACAACCGGACATACTCCCTTCGCCCTGGCTTATGGATCAGAAGTCATCATTCCTATCGAACTCAAGCTTCCATCCCATCGAGTCACCTATTTTGATCCAAATACGAACCATGATTTACTTTTGGGATCACTTGACTTGATGGAAGAGAAAAGGAACGAAGCTGATCTCCGAGCTGCTGCCCAACGACAACGAGTCGCCCGATACCCTTATTCGAGGGTTCGTCATAAGGACCTCAACTTCGGCGACCTCGTCTTGAAACGGGTCTTCCCGCCCCCAATGGGCCTTACCCCGCATTGGGAAGGTCCGTACTCCATACAGCGAAAGCTCAGCAATGGAACTTTAAAACTTGCAACCGTGGACAGAGTTGAACTCCCAAGGGCATGGAACAGTGAACATCTCCGCCGCTACTTTAGATGACTTGGTACACAACTATTTACGCTTTCCAACAATGTTTAGTTTTCTGACAATTCAAGGCGTTGTAAGGGCTGTTACTGCCAAAGTTATTGGTGGAAATAATGTTCTGCTTCCCATCTTTTCATTACGGTGTTTACTCCGCACATGACACATTTGATTAATCTTGAAAGCTAGCTTATGTTCAAACAGTCGGTTGTCGTATCATTCTCCGAGCATGGAGTTGCTACCGCCGTCCGAATCTCGAGCCAGCCTCGAGACTCAAAGTACAATGGCTACGCCCGGCACCCCTAGTACGGGAGCCGGCAACGCCACTCGAGCCGCTGGCCCGCGGCGCAACCGAGTAGAAATAACCACAAACTCGGATCTTGGCTTCATGCCGAGACCGAGGATAAATCGTTCTGCGCCCAAGTCCCGAGCGACTTAGGGCTGCCCAATAGCCAGACAGGAGCAATATACATCTCTCCTTCGGCTACGAGCACCGGTCGAATCTTGGCGCAACACCGAGACCGACCCTTAAACTGTTTCTTCCCCGAAGCTCTCAAGACTGAGGGTTAGCCCATGGCCATGATCGGACCTACGAGCTGATGATCCGGGCTTCAATTATCAGGCGAATAAACTATGCCTATGGTCACCTCAACCCGGTGAACGACGAGAGAGCCATACGCCAGACGGACCGCATAACGCGACGTCATACGCCTTCGCTACACTTGGGATTAACCCCGGGCAACCCAAACACAACAGGCGCTCAGCCTGGCTTCACAAAATATGTGTTTCCTGAGCTGAGGGAAACTTACTAGAAGCCTGCGCTCTTTCACACCCTATGGAATAATGACCTAGAGCACGGTACATAATCACATCCCTCTGGAATAACCAACCCTGTGCATGGCACACAATCAGTTTTTTGTTAGGTATAATGATAAGCATGCTTATGCAAGTATGGGACACCCGAAAACATAAGAGGAACATCCAAACACTTAACAGAAATTGCAATCTTTACTAATTCATATTTCAGTTACAACACATACACACACACTAGAACATACTACGTGTCTAAATAACTTTTTTTTTTCAAATGATAGGGTGTACATGAGAACCACACCGTGTTTTGAAAAACCAAAAGTGAGGGTCGTGCTCGCATGAAGTACTGGCCTACACTACCAAAATGAATGGTTAATTCTACTAAGGTTGCTAACACTAATCATGTTTCTTCCTCTTGTGCTTGTGCTTGTTCTTTTTTGCAGATTCAGCGCTCGACGGTTCATCATTTTAACTGGGCCTCTTCTTACCAGACCCGCTCTTCCATCACGGCCCCTCTGAGAAGAGGTCGATTCGTGAGAAACCGAGAGACGTCTCTCGCCTGTCCCATCAACACTAGAGACCTCGGTGATATCAATGAGGGTGGCAGGTGGCGTGGGCTTGGGGGCACCCCCAGTAGTGAGGCCGACCACAACATCGCTCGTCTCCGGGACCACCTTCCCTTCACGCTCAGCTTTCTCCTTAGCATCTTTGGCAGCCCTCCGCGCAGCGAGCTTTTGGGACCTCGTCACCCGATTTGGTTTTCTCGATGGACTTAGTAGCCCTCCGTTGTGCTTCCTCATCTTCCCTCTGCTTCTAGGCCTCATCATTGGCCGTCTTCTTCTCAGCCTCCTCATCGTCTCTCTCCTTCGCGACAGTGTCAGCAGCTCTTGCCTCAGCATCATGTCGGGTCTTCATTAGGACATCCTTCCTGGCAGCCTCGTCGTGCTCTCGTTTCTCCTCCACTTCTTCGCTCTCAGCCACCATCTTAGCTTTCTGAGCTTCCACCATAGCCACCATCGAAGTCACGTCAGCCTCCACCGGACCTCTGGCATGAAAGCCCTATCCATCAACCGTCTCTCGTTCATCCATCAGACCCTCATAAAGACAGGTGTTTATCCGTATATCCGATAAGGTGCCAAGCTGATCCCCTCCTCCTCCAGACTGTGCTTCCGTAGGGTCTCGTCTAGACTCAATCACTTACGGGACCAGGGGGCAGGGCCCGATGTCATGGTCGGTCCAGGAAGGGCTTCACGGCAAAAACACAATTGTTTAGCCTATGAATTCGGTAATCACACCATCCTCTGGGATGCATTGTAAAGGGAATTTACCTCAAGTCAGGGATGGCATGGAAAGAATAGAAGGGGCACTCAATGCCGTAGGCAATATGATTCCGGTATCTACCAGTCTGGGGTGATCAGGGTCATACTCAGTCGAAGTCCGAATCAAGGCTGCGGGACCGCTCACCATCGAAAGTTCAGAGACTATTGGCCGATAGGAGCTTGCCTCTGCAAATGTCTTAGTAACCCTGACGCTCTCATCCGTGGCTGCTTTCCCTTTCTCGGCAATGAGCCTCTCCAGTCTCTCTCGCTCGGCCTCCTCAAGCAACAACCTCTCACCCTCCTCTAGCTTCTCGCGCTCCTAAACGGTTAAAAGATTAATTTTAAGCTTTCGTTCGTCCAAGGACCCAACATCAACTTAGCGCAAGTTGACCTCATACGGAACCAACTTCTTCTAAGTCCAAGGTAGTTCCCGGGGATAATCATCAACCCACGAGAGTCCATGGAACCTCAGAACTTTGACAAACATATTTTGGATATCTTCCTCCACAGACGATTGCACACGGACCTCAGTATCCGCAAGCTCCTCATTCAGTTCCTCCACCTCTCTCAGATGAGCCACTCTCAGTCCATCCCAACACATTCCAGTTACTGGCCTCCGCGGCCTCGTTGGCCTTCTCTACCTCCTCAAGCTGCCTCTTTAGGCTGTCATTCTCCGCCCTCAAGGCGTTGTTGTCATCTTAGAACTGGGCGACGCTTGCGTTCTCCTTTTCTAACTCGATGCAGATCTTATCCATCTCAGCCTTTTCCTTCTTTAGGACCGTGTTCTGGGTAGTTAGGTCGGCTATAGCTTCTGTGTAAATAGCACGGGAGTCATCAGCCTCCTTCTTGAGCGTCTCATACCCTTGTCTCATCTCAGCTGAAAACAATCAGATCCAAGAATTAGCATTCAAAGACACAGGAACGAGTAATGGAAATTTCCCAAATACTAGCAAGTAGACTTACCTATCTCCTTTTCTAGAGTGGTGACAGTGGTCTTCTCGCTATCAATAGTCAGTTGTTGGTTAAGCAACGCCATTTTCTTCTTCTTGATCAACTCTGAGAGATGATGAGAATACTTGGTGAGTTCATTAGCCTGGTGATACTTGGCGCGGGAAGTAATATTTCAAGAATTCTTTCTGTTTCTCGATCGAAAGTTCGGAAACCTGAGCCTCTGTCAGATCTCCCATCTCTATCACAACCGCCTCGTCCGACCTTGGCCGAGCAAGCGATGGCTCCTTCCCCTTAGCAGGTGGAACAGGAGCCTTTGGTACGGTACGAGAAGTGGTTGTTGAGGGCACGTGCCTCGATCCCCCTAAGTCAAGACGGGAATCTCCCATAGACACTCTGATTAGGGAAAGGGGAGGAGGAGACAAAGGCAATTGGGGTCTATCGGGTTAACGGCTCCTGCTACTACGACCCCGTGAAGGTAGGGCCTCACCATACAAACTAGCCCCCTCCTAAGGGCACCAAGAAAAGCACTCTGAGGTCATCGCAGGTCTCCAGATCCGTGACCACGTCCTCCTTGTCCTCTAGCCATGTCACCTGATAAGAGAAAGAAATAAGACCGATCAAGTCGCGCAATCAAAAGAATCGCCATGTTATGCAATGATTATGAGTGTATGCCCTAAGTGTTCTCTCAAACCAGATTATGCTCCACTCAAAGGAGTTAACTCCCTCGCAGCAAGAGCTAATTCATCCATGCCAGCCGGAGTCGGCCACAGGGATACGTCCAAGTCAAGTGTAATTAAGCCATCAAACCGGCGCTCATCTTCAAGTATGGCCACGGCTTCGGGAGCGACCATTGGAGACAATGGCCTGATAGAAACTCCCTCCGCCCTTGCCGGAGGCGGGATGGGAACACTCATCGAGCCCTTGTCCCCAGGTGCGGCCTCCTCGCCACGAGCCCCATCATCACCAAAGTCTCCCTGGAACTTTACAAACTTTTTTGGCTTGGGTCCCATAGCGGGTAACTTCCTTTTCTGACCGGGAGTCACAGGGCTTTTCTCTACGACCGCTTCTGGAACGCCATTGGCCACTGTGGGCCCAATTGTAGCCCAACCATTTGGGAGCAGCCCAGCTTGGCAAAGACGCTCATGGCTTGTCACAATATCAATTTTGCGAAACTCTTCGTGGATTGCCCGTAGAGCATTAAGACGTTGTTGGTACTCCTCACTAGTAGGTGCCTCTGAGTTCCCTACCACGATCAGAAATAATGAGACACGGGCTCTAGGAACTTTATAACAAGGAACGAGGGTTCAAAAATACTTACTCCCTTCAATCCAGCTCCTCGCAAATCCAAGTGGGCAGCGCACAAAAACCAGTCTTGTTTGAACACCGACGGCCGAGGCCACAACCCAATGAAGAATTTGGTGGTGGCTGACGCTTCCAGGGACCATTGGGAAGGCGTTCTGTTGGACGTTCTCCTCAGGCTGGAAAAAATACCGGATGTCCTCCCCGGTGGGTTCTGTGTGCAAATATTCTTAGTAAAGGACATAACGTGCCTTGGAGTGAGGAATAAGCATTCGGATGCAGCTGCGAAGGGGCGAGGCGGAAGTAGAAAAGCATGTCCTAAATAATATCATTGGTTGGGGGCACGCAACCCACAAAACAGGCCTGCCTAATCCAGGCGGTCCAGCCCTCGACCGGTGCATGAGCTCTTTCATCCTCACCCGGTGTGTGGGCATCGCCCACTGGAATATTAAACCGCTGCACCATTTGCGTAACCGCTGTAGCATCCAGGCGCAATGGTACCGAGTCCGCCTGATTCTCCAAGATAACAATATCAGGTAGCATGTACGGAGCTACCGGAGCCGCTGATGCATATCCATCCATAATGTCCGCCTTCTCCATCTCCTCACGTACGACCGAAGAATATAACCACTCAATTTGTTCCCCGTGATCAGATACTTTGGGTGAACTGGCCGATCGAGAAGAAGTGGATCCTTCATTAGTGTCAAGCTTGATGCCACTAGATTACCGTTGTTGGTAGAGTCAGATGTGTGTGACGACGGGGGGAAGGCTCGGCCTCCAAGGTCTTCCCAGTCTTTGATCTTGTTTGCATCGCTAATTATACTTTAATACACTGGTATTAGACATCGCAAGAGAATAACCTGTACCGCTCGTGTCTGTGAAAACTAAAGGTGCGTGCGGTGTCATGCAAAGTCAAGATGTACAGAAAACATTTAAACAGGCCAACAGTTCAGTTACAGTTAAAGTATATGTGTTATCCTATGTGCAAGGTACAACTCCCTGTCCGCATAGTTAACTGCGTGGGCACTAGGCGAAGTCATATGAATAAATAAGCGGTATGCAAAACTAAGGGCGGGGAGTCAGGAGATCAAAGTTCCGCAAAGGAGAAACAACATCCCGCCAAAAGGCGGTGCGAAGCAAACACTCCAAAAGGACCCAGCAAAGATACAAAACCACCGCGGGATTCAAGAACTCAAGCCTCTCTTGGGGTTCAAAAATTCGAACCTCCAAGAATTATGAAATTCGAACCCATCAGGGTTCGAAAATTCAAACCCCAGGGTTCGAAAATTGAACTCTGGAGTTTCGGATAATCGAACCCAATAGGGTTCGAAAATTCGAACCCAGGAGTTCGAAAGTCGAACCCGTAGATTCGGACATTCGAGCTCCTCCAGGGTTCGAAATTTCCAACCTCCAGGTTTGAAATTTTGAACCCCATGGGGGTTCGAGAGCTCGAGTCTCTGATGGGGTCGGTCCTTCGAGTCTCCTTTGGATCTCGACCCTCCAATCTCCCTTCTCCCTCTCTCCTTCGACCCATTATTACCTAGGTTCGGTTAAAAGTGCTGAGTTCTGAAGCTTTCACAACAATGGCGGCCAAGGAATAAAATAACAGAAGAAAGAAAATGAAGGGGGGTCTATTTATAGTAAAAAGAGAAAAGTCCCTTCGACTTTCCCCAGATTTCGAGCCCCGGGTTCAAAATTTCAAACCCACAGGTCTCAAAATTTTGAAACCCTTGGGGCTTCATAATTTCAAGCCCCTAGGGCTCGGAATCTCGAGCCTGCAAGGTTCGGGATTTCGAACCCCTTGGGTTTGAAATTTCGACCCTCTATGGCTCAGAGGTACGAACCAAAAAAAAGAGAGAAGAAAGAGAAAAGAAGGGAGATAAAATTCCTCATACCTCTACGCACAAAGCGTTACGCCATGCGCTCGCGTACACGTATTTCATGCACGAACCGACCATCGCAAACATGCGAAGGCCGCACATTTCTAATACTCAGCGACGTGAGCACGTTGCCGCACCAACACCAGCTTGCTCGCAAATCTGTGATGAGCAAACCCCACAACTAACATCTATTCTTCTTTAACGGGACAAGTCGACAACCTGACTACTATCTCAACCAATGAAGAGCACATCATGTCAAGACAAGACGTACTTTGGGGGGGGGCAAATGTTAACCGGTCTTTTAGTCCGGTTCCCAAAAGTACACAGGACATGCTCAGCCCATCGCATGGAGACAAGGCCAAGAGGATGCTTAGGAGTAAAGGAAACAGGCTGAAGAGGGACCGCGCCATTAGAAGGCCTCGCAACCCGAGCCAAAGACCACCATAGCATATGCACCCAAGGCCTTCGCACCTCCCCAAGACGACCTTCGCACCCCTCAGGATGCGAATTTCGCACCCCTCTCGCACCCAGCAGGGTGCGAAGTTCGCGCTTAGCCGAGTACGAAATTCGCACCCAGCAGGTTGCAAAGTTTGCACCATGCAGAGGTGGGAAATTCATACCCTGGGGTGAGAATTTCGCACCCCTATAGGCCAGAAGCACGCACCCCCCGGGGGCGCTAATTTTGCGCCCCACGAGGTGCGAAATTCGCACCATAGGGGCGGGGTGCGAAAGTCTGGCATGCATGCGGAGGGGGTGCAAATTTCTCGTTATGAGGGTCCATTTCTACCTACTCCTACCTAATCCTTGTCCTATAAATACCCCATGGCCTCACACTTTAAAGGAGAGGAATTTGGTGACTTTGAGACTTAATGAGAGCTCCATTAATGACATCTCCTCATTAAGGAAGAAGAAGGGCAAAAGTGTCTTTTTCCTATATTCCTTAATATATACCAATTATGACATCATATATGCTAATGATGACATCACCTAGCCTACAAGAAAATATAATGAGGTGTCATGTGATGAGCTCAACCTTGTAATCTTTTATGATCAATAATACTCCATCAACGCTTCAAAGTGGATGTAGGCCCCTCAAGAGGCCGAACCACATTAAATCTCTTGTGTCTATACAACCTAATTAACTAGTTTTAGTAATTGGAATCTTTGGTGTTTACGACATTTTTTGCCGTCAACAACTGGCAATTCTATATGAATGCAAATTCTGAAAACTTCTTTCCATCCATTATCTTCACACATTTACGAATAAAAGTCTGAAGCAACCAATTTTGTATCCAAACCCTACCATCCAAAACGTCATGCAATCTAATCATTCCCATATTTAACTTCTTTTAAATCTAAAAAAGGAAATTAAAGCGAAGAATTTTAACATTTCTTCCACTTACAAATATTCCATTTCCCGCCTTACGGTGGAATTTTCACCTCAGTTACCCAAAATATCCAAAAATTTCCATTTGTAGACTGTAAAGGAGGCTTAAAACTAGCTCAAAAACGTAAAATGAGATAATTAATAGCTTGCACGCATCGTTGACAAGGTATGGGAACATCATTTCCAAGGCTAAAACAGTTTTTTTTCTTGTTACCGTTAATGTTTTTATCGCATCATTGGCCCTATTGCACCGATAAAACGTGCACACAAATCATCAAAACATCTTCCTTGCGCTATTCATGTGACCGAAAATAAAAAAAATTCATAAAAATAAATTTCTGCTTAAAACTTCTTGTGTTTATTTTGAAAATCCCTTTTCAATAACGCTTTACTTTCCATATGAGATTCAAATGAAAAATGAAAATTTCGGTAACGTGCACTTTGCGCCATTCAAATCGTCCATTTTAATGTAAAATAGTCATTTTAATATGCATCAATTGCCACATCCAAATTTTGTGTTTTCACACAAACTGAAATAAAAGATAGTAAGTTAGTCAAAAACTAAAAAGGGTAAAAAGTTTTTTTCCTTTTCAAACAACGTTTTCCAAAAAAAATTCAAAAATGTAATTTGTGGAATCTTAAATGATTCAAGTCATATGTTGGCGAAAAAGGAAGTCAATTACGCCAAAAATGCAAAAACTAGAATCATACACAAAAGACCATAGTAAATTTTAGCTTTAACAAGGAACGATGATTTATTTATTTATATACCCGCGACGTAGAACTGGTCCTTACTAAAATTTATCCAACATAGAATTTTATTCTTTCTAGCTCTAGGACAACTGTTAGTTTTAAATACGAAAATCGTATTACATTCAAACAGGCATGCATGAATAACAAAAACATTTCCAAATTTAGAAATCTCATTAGCCTAAATCGTGCGATTTTTTACAACACTAACAGTTACAAGCACGAATCACCGCAAAGCCAAGACCCCGATGCTGGAAAGGGGTAACAACAAAGACAATGACAAAATAACACCAAAACAATGGCTATAAACAACGAGATGTCTTGCTCCACGGCTGGAGCCCAAACCACTTTTTACGATCTTTAATTAACCTTATCATGGTAGCAAAAATGCTCAATCTTATGTTACAAACACTGTTGGTGTTGTAAGAGGATTCCACATCACCATCTCTTCTAAGAGAGAACTTGCAATGAGAAACGAAACCTACCACAAAACTGCTTCTCATGGAAATTCACCAAATATTTTCTAGAGACAAAATAGATATTCGAAATTATAGAAAGTAACTTCATCAGACAACACACAAGAACAACATGCTGAATCAAATATGAAACGACACTAGATGATGTGTAACAACCCGGAAAATCAGAGCCAATTTAAAAATTTTATTTTGACTATTTTATTGAATTTTGAATTGAAATAATTTATTTTAAATAAAAACAATTAAAAATTTATTTAAGTCGAAGTTAGAACGAATATATTTATTTTCATTAAAAATGGAGTTAGAAATAGCGCGGTAGTTTGAAAATGAATTCAAATTTTGACTGACTGTACATGATGCAAAATAGATCGGATTTTAATGAAACCAAAAATATTTAAATCTGTTTAAGATTATCTTTCCAATGAATCTGAAAAATTGAAATTTCATAGTAGGGATCAAGAGTTATGGTCAGTTGAATATCCAGAAAGGTCGCTATAGAAATTATATATATATATATTTAATATATATGTATAGCCCGTATAAATAATCATTTTGCAAACGACCTCTGTTGTCGACGAAGCCACTTTTGTTAGAAACGGAATGTCAAATTATTACTAAGTTTAATTTTCCAAAAAATTTGGGATCAATATGTGAGCATGGCAAAAGAAAATGTATTTTGACAATTTCAGTCAATTTCGATCGACTTGAAAATGGCCATTTTTCCAACGGTCTCCAAATTTGACAAAATTAGTTTTGTTGGGACCATATCGTGAAAACAAATACAGATTTATTTTTCGAGAATTTATAGAGTCAGTCTGTGGCCCAGATAGATTAAAATGTTCGATCAAATTAAATAGTTAAATGTTTTATTATTTAATTTGATGAATAACTGACTGAAACAGTCGAATGCGCCTATGAGACATATCCCATTGTGTTCGGAATGGGAGTATTTAGCTAGGAGCATCACTCGTTGGGTTTGATTTGGAGTTAATAGCGATATAGAATTTTAAAAGAATTTAAAATGAAAATAAAGTAATTAGAAATACCGTATAAAATATGGTATACGTATGCCCTAACCCTTATACTATCTCATTACAGCTGCCTTCTAAGAAATCAATGGCGTCAACTACTCCTACCTTCTAACCTTAAAATCCTTTCATCCATGATTCAATCCAACACAGTTCTTTAGGAGTTATCGTAGAAAATTGCCTGTTCTTCAGATCCATACGGGTTGCACCCTCCTTGGTCGCGCGTATCGACGGCACCACCCCCCTGAAGCTCGCCCGCGTCGAACGGAACCGAGCCGCCATCCCTGCGTCGAGTTCGACGTTGTCACTATCTCCGAAAAGCTGGCGCGGAGGTGCAGGTCGTGGCATCCGCTGATCGACACCCCGGGCCTCGAAAAGCGGGTAAAGTCGAACCCCAGGTTCTAAGGAGCTTGGAAATTGGCGGCCTGTTATAATGATGTAGGAGAAGGTGTTTTTTTGAATAAATTAATTTATTTATTTTCTTTTAAATTTTTTTACAACTTTTATGAAGTCATAACTCGTTGTTACTTATCAGAATTCGACGAGACTGTAAGCGTTGGACTCGTAACGACGAGATCTACATTTTAAAACTAATCGGAGAATTTTTATAGCTCGCTACAATTTTTGGCGTCGTCAAATCAAGATGAGATATCTGAATTCTGAAATAAAATGGATAAAATATATTAGGATGCAGACGGAGTTTAGAAACTCCTAACACCTGTCGTCCACAGACCATGGACGACTAGATTGATTTGTGATTGGTTGAATTTTGCTGTTTGTTTGTGGTTGAAAAAGAAAAAGAAATTGAAATTTATTGATATTGTGAAAAATTCATGTGCGTATGAAATAGATTATTGAAATCCCCCTGTCAAAAGCTGCGAGGTTTTAAGGTAGAGCGAGGAGTCGCACATCGAGATGATGCCGGTTTTAATTACCCTGCCATTATGCTGCTGAAATTTTCAGAAATATTCATGTGTTAGAAAATATTTATATCTGAAATGAAAATTGTTTGAATATTAAAAATCCACATTTTTACTGTGAATGTATAAATTATAAAAATGATCATCGACTGAAGATAGAGATATGTTGACAATAAAAATCACATTTTTATTGTGTAAGAAAATGTTCACCATTTGAAAGGAAATGTGTAAATAATTAAAATAATATTTTCATTTATACATTATGAAAATATTCATTAGTACGAAATAAAAATAATAATGAATGATAAAAAAAATACATTTTTATTGAATTCATATAAGGTATGAAAATATTCATATTTTAAAAATATAGAAATGTTAACAAAAACTTCTCATTTTAATGTAATACATGGATAGAAGAAATTTACATTTTATTGTAATGTAAAAGATCACATGTTTAATGTAATCGAAGAATGAAATGAAAAATGTTCATTTTCAATGTAAATATAGAGAATGAGGATGTTGTTCATGTTATAAAATAAGACATGTTTATCATTAAAATGTTCATCTTTAATATAAATATAGAATATAGGTAAATTGTTCGTTGTTTTAAAACAAAACATAATTACATTGAAAATACCATTTTTAAAGTGAATATAGAATATAGAAAATATGTTCATGTTTTTAGAATAGAAATGATTACATTAAAAATCCTCATTTTAACGTAAAGTAGTAATCTAGAAAAATGATCACGTTTTGAAAATAAGTTGACATTAAAAATTTCACCTTTAATGTAGAAAACTAGGAAAAAGATGTTTGCATTTATATCTAAAATTTCATTGTTAACGAATATTATAAAATGACCATTGTAAATAAAAAGGTGTTTACATTTAATTTTACATTTTTAATGTTAATGAAACATTAAAAAGAATCGTTGTTATATATAAAAAAATGTTTTTACATTGGAATTCGTATTTTCGATGTAAATGAATAACTAGTTAAAGGATAAAAAGAAAACATTCTTTTAAATAATAGGATTAAAAGTTACATTTTATATAATGTAGTAAAAGAAGTTTAAAAGTTACATTTTTATAATGTAATTAAAGAATGGGTAGGAAAGGATTACAATCTTATGTAATGAAAAAGGTTTACATTTTTATGTAAGATAAAAAGTTACATTTTTTAATATAGTGGAAAAGATTACATTTTATGTAATATAAAAAGACTATATTTATATACAATATAAAAAGGATTATATTCTTATGCACATTTTTCATGTAAAGAAATGAAATATGGGAAAATGTCATGTCTTACAAATAAAAAACATGATTATAATGAAAATCACATTTTTAATATAAAGTATGAATCACTAGCAATATTCATTTTTGAAATGAAAGAGTTAAACATTAAAATTTTACATTTTAATATAAATGGGATTGATAATATATATATATATATATATATATATATATTTTAATGAAAGGTTAAACATTAAAATTTTACATTTTTAATGTAAAGATGATTCATATAAAAAGGCTATGATTAAATGAAAATGTGTATGACATAAAATTTCCTTTTTAATGCGATATAGAATTTCATATATTAAAGAAACCAATGTTAATTTGAAATGGTTTGAAATCGTTGAGTGAATTATATATATATATATATATATATAAATTATAAATAAAATGAATCGCGCTGCTGCAGTTCGGGATTTGAAATCGTAACTTCAAACGATTATACCGAGAGATCCGACCCTCGGATTTTCCTAAAACTAGAACCGTTGGGTTCGTTTTGGAAAGAGCTTTCCAACGATATAAATTTGTCAAGATCCAACGGTTATATTTTGAGAAATGTGTAAATCAAATTTTGATGAAAGCAGCGCCAGGGCCATGTAATGACCCAAAGCGTCGTTTAATTAAAAATGACTATCTTTAAATAAATAAAAATAGCGATAAATCGTAAAATATTATAGACGATATGGAATGGAAAGATTGATTTTAACTATATATATTCGAGAATTATCTGAATAGTCCGAGTTAAATCTCATTCCAAATATTTATACGACGATCGGAAGTCGAAGATTTGAAGACGGTGATTGAAGACCGGCGATCTTTACATCGAATGGATGACTACTGATGCCCTGGATCGGTTAGCTCCCAGGAGGGGTTACATTGGTAGTTGTCCAGACGTACTTGTTGATTGTCCGAATATGCTCGGTGCCTTCAGTCTTGTTTAGACCCAGAACAGACTTGTAAATGGATGTATGTCTGACATTGGATTTCGTTCCGTGTTGAGTGATCTCTATTAATATTTATCCATTGGTGGCGGAGAATTTATTCTCTTGCTTAACACCCCTAGAGGGTATATATTAATAGACATTAGTCGCATGGCATGAATTGTCAGTGTGGCATGCCAAGATGCAAATGATCAAGGCTTATCGTTGAAAAGCAGAGCCTTGTGGTTGTTGATCAAAGCACAGCTTGAAAAAGCATAATTTTGTGTATAGCGTTACTTCGCGAGCCTCACACCCCGGTATGAACCAGAAACAGGAGTAAGGACTACAAGGAGGACATACGTTTCTTTCTAGCTAGAAGAAGTGTCAGCGACTTACAGCCCTGACATTTTTACTTATGTGGATGATAGAATGAGGCGCCTTGGTTATTGGAGTCCCTAGTGGATCTATTTACGCCTCATAGGGCGGGGAAACGTATTGTTCAGCCATTACCAATCCACTAACATATTTGTGGACCGGCCCTGAAGATCCAAGGGACGATGCGTTCTGTTCCTGAGGCACGGTCTATAGTGTCTCGAATTCGGTAAGGACTATCTTTTGCCTTGGTTCATGATGGAAATCCAACTTCCAATATGACCCATGCGGGATTGATTGTATTACTAGTACGGTGACACAGTATATGGTAGCTATGCCGTCTATGATTGATATTATGATTGAAATGTTTTTGAAACATATATACACTAATAATAATATCAAATTCGTTTTATCGTATCAAGCATTTTTGACCATTATAAGGCAAAACTCTATCCTCCGGTTTGCGTTGCATTGTGTGATAGGACTTGAGTCTTATAATGGTTTCATTTTTATAAAAATCATTGCGTTGTTTAACGATTTACTTTAGTTATGCACTAGCAATCCAATGGAGTAAACCCGTTCCACATTAGCGGCGTGGTCCTGTGATTAGCCTTATTCATAAATAGGTTAAATAAGATTTCTCATACCAGTCCCATGACTAACTCGTAGTTTGTTTCACTTTGCAAACTCGGGTGCCCTCTTTTCCACGGGCAGCCTTATATACAGGTTTAGCAGATTCATTCTGGATAGCTATGGAGCTGAGGATGGATATTATCATCCCTATTTTGCTTTTCAGACTTCACTTAGTATATTATGTTTTTATTCTGCTGCAGACAGTATATATTAAGTTGAAATTGTATTCTTTGCTAAGTATGATCCTATTATGCTGTGTAACTCTGATGGTGTATTATTTCCAGTGTAATTTGATGAACACTATCTGATGTAATTCTCTATTTCTGTTCCTGTTGTTACTGTTATGTGTTATATTCCAATGATATCCTTGGTTTCGTAATGCAAAAGTTTGGGGTCATTACATTTGGTATCAGATCTTTGGTTAAACTTAGCTCGGAATATAACATATTAACAAACTCATCAAAGATAGAATCAGCAAAATTCCAAAACGAATAACTCATCATAGAAAGAACTAGTATTGTCCTAGAATGAGAAAGAAATTTTTTTTACCCCCCATAGGTTCATTTACATTTAAATATGTGTCTCTATGTTTTCAATATCTATTCTATTGCCCTGACTCTTTGTCTGCTATTTGCAGACATAGCAGAAAATGAGTGGCAGAAACAGAAGAAGTAAATCTTTGGTTCAGCAATCTAATGAGCCAGTCGTGCTCCCATAATCAGAACCAGATCTAGAAGCTCTAGTTAAGAGGTATCGAAATCTGGGTGGAGAACCATTCTTGGGCAAGGAGTCCATTATTGAAACACAAGCATGGATGCATTATACTAAGAAAATTTTTGAAGCCTTAAAGTTGAAAGACGATCAGAAAAGACTAATAGCATCTTGGGTACTCAAAGGCGAAGCTCTATTCTGGTGGGAAACCGTTACAAAAGTGAATCCAGAAGGTAATATTACTTGGGATAAATTCAAAGAAGTTTTCACAGAAAAATTTATTCCTCCAGGAGAAATTGATCGGCTATGTAATGGGTTCTACAATCTGAAATAAGGTGATATGACCATTCGGGAGTATCAGAAGAAATTCGAAGAACTTTCCCGCTTTATCCCAGAACTAATCAAAGATCCTTTGAGGAAAAATCGGAGATTTATCAAAGGACTTCAACGAAAATACCTAAATAGAGTAACAGCACATATTCACCTCCCTTTTTCTGAAATGATAGATATGGCTTGTCGCTATGAGGACCTTGATAAGTAAAGTGTTTTGAAAGAGGAAGAGGAAGGCAGTTCTAGCAACAAAAGGAAGTTTGAAGCTGATAGCCCTGAGGCAAGTGTAGAGCCTGAGGTCAGAAGCCCAAAGCAAATAAGAAGAAGATAAAGCATAAGGAAGAACAGTTAACTACTGCCACATGCTCTAACTGCAATAAACAAGGACATTTGGCGACAAATTGCAGATCTTCGAAGAAACGAGGGAATGTTGAATCTGAATCCAATAAAAAGTTTCAAAGGGTAGAGAGTGCAATAAATGCCATAAGAGGGGTCATCTTGCCAAAAATTGCCGGTTTTCGAAAGCGACCAAAGTGGCTCAAGTCAATAACACGATAGATGCTGCAATACCCTAAGCTACTCAACAAAGGCCAGATGTTTGGGCGGCACTCTCAATGTCCACAATATCCCTGTTACAGTATTGCTTGATACAGACGTGTCCCAAAGCTTTATCTCAAGCAATACAGTTAAGAAGCTGAAGTTAAAACCAAGGAATCTTAAAGAATCGGTCAGAGTTCATAATTCGGTAAGGGGTTCTCTCATTCTCAGTTTGTGTTAACCCTCTTTTTGGCAAGAGTCTCAACAAGCCAGACCAAAACCGAAACGCGCAAATGGATATAAGCCGCGCTTCAGGAAGCCCAGCAGACGCATGGTCCGAAGCAATCAAATATCGATCCAAGTCCGGCCTAGTTAGATGGCGGCTCACTCCGGAAGGATGACTCTCCTAGTTGTAATGACCCGCATTGGCCGAGGTATTATAATTAATTTATTTTATTATATAAATGGTGATATAGTGAATTAAATGGTCGTGGAATTAAATAATGATGAATATTTAATTAAAATAATAAATTAAATAATATATTTAATTCTGAAATAATCAGAATTGGCTGAAATGGCAATATGGTGTGAACCGGATCATTTGTGATATTTAATTCGGCTAGGAATTGAATTTGAATAACGAATATATTATATAAACGACAGTTTGAACGTATAATTATATTATAATTAAAATTGAGCTTGAAATGGCATTGCAGTTCGTAAATTGGCAATTCGAACTTCAACTGAATGTACAGGATTCGTTTTAAGCCCGATTTCTGTGAAATAAGAAACGTGTGGAGCTGGTGGAGTATATCTTTCTAGTGGAAGAGAAAAATCAGGATTTCATCGTGTAGATTTTGATGTACATCCAAATCAAATTTTAGAAAAGTCGATGTGGAATTCCTTTATAATTTATAAAGGAATTATTTATATTTTTAAAAGGAATTTCAATATAAATGGAATATCGGGTTGACCTATATTTGAAATATTGAGTTATAAATCCCAGTGGAGCTGTATGATATTCTGTTGTGAATATAGACGATAATATAAATTTATTTATATTTAATTTATTTATATTTAAATATATTTATATATTTAAATGGGTCATTCAGAGCTTTAAAAATAGCCAGTTTTTCAAATGACCTCAGAATTCGACGAAACCAGTTTCGTTGGGACCGTAATGTCAAACTATAGTTGCATGCCAATTTTCGTGATTTTTGGGTATTGTATGTGATTATGGGAATTTTTATTCAATAATGCAAATAGCGGCACTTTAAAAATAGAATAAAATAATCAACAAAATATCTCTCTCTACCCAATAAGTACACTAACTTCTATAAACCTAACTTTATCTTCTCCAGAAGTCAAACACAAATTTCCGCCATTGTTTTCTTATAGCAAAAGAGAACGGCGAGCAAATTAAATCCGAATAAATCCTAAAAAATGCTATAAATCATGAGATACTAATATATGAGATCCTCGTTACTTTCTCAATCCCTGGTATGTATACAAATGGCTCGACACAGAATTTTGGTCATGCAACTTTGTGGCAGTGACTAGGGTTCGAATTCATGGTGGGTGTGATCGTTTGTTGGCGATTTATAGGGTAGAAATGGGTTTGTTGTATGATTTGGAGGGTGCATACAAAGTGTGGGTTGAATCGACATCAGAAACTGTCGATGCCTGTTACAGAAAAGTCTCGTAAGTACTGTAGACGCAAGGGAGATGATGGGTTCGAGTTTGGGTCTAAGGAGATGTGAGGATGCGAAACTGGATGAGAAGGCCGGTGGTGGTCTCAGACTTCGATTTCATGGAGGGACGGGGGTGTTCTTGGTGATTGAAGGCAAGAAAAGGGTGGTGGAAGTTTTCCTGAAGCGCGGGCATCATTGGTTGGAGAAGATGGAACGTGGTGGTTTGGGTTCCAATAATTGATTTTGGGCCGTTGTTTGCTAAATGGGCTGAGGAATGCAAAGGGGGTGAGGCCCAAATATACGAGTATATATGTGTTTGATTTAATTCAAATGAGTGTACAAACTTGTGTAAGTGATAACTTTATCACATCTTATCGAAATTCAGCGAAACAAGATCCAATGGGATCATATGGATGGTGGCTACGTCATGGAACTGACTGGAAGTCCATCGGAGCTCGTTACAATTTATAGTGAAATAAATTGTCAGAATCAAGTCAAGCGACAATTATCGTTATTTAACGATAATAGTCCAAAGTGAGTAAATCTCACTAACTCTGAACAGTTTATAATTTCATGTTGTATTTTTAGAACTATTAGATATTGGATGATTGACCGTGTGTTGACTGTTTGATTGAACTGCTAGTCAGTTAGTTGAATATCTATATTGATTCTGTTTAACAGAAAATATCATATTGAAATGAAAGTGATGTTATATTATATTGTTTAACATCTGTGGATGCAGGGAAACAGGTTGGAGGAATCCAGCTGGATTCCTCAACATTTATTTTACTGTTTTTCATATATTGTGATATATGATGTGATATATGATCTATTGTCAATTCTATGTGTTTGGAAGATACTGATCATCGTGATTTGATATGTTGAATGCCATAACATACCAAAATGTTTATAAGGGAATATTTTCAAAAGTGATATTTGAAAATAAAATATTTATAAATGGAACATTTATAAATAAGAAATATTTATAAATTGGAATATTTATAAATAGGAGGTATTTAGAAAACGAATAAACGTTATAAAATGGAAACTGTTATTAGAAGGAAATCATTTGTAAAGTGAAGAACCATTACTAAAAGTAAATCTTTATAAATGAATGGTTTAATCGAGTTAAAAGGAGTTAATCGATGTAAGTTAAATCGAGTTAAAAGGAGTTAATCGATGTTAGTTAAATCGAGTTAATCGATGTTAGTTTAATCAATTAGAGTTAAAGCAAATGAGTTAATCGAATATAGTTTATTCAAATAGAATAAAGGAGTTAATCGAATATATAGTTTATTCAAATAGAATAAAGGAGTTAGTCGAATATAGTTTATTCGAATAGAATAAAGGAGTTAATCGAATATATAGTTTATTCAAATAGAATAAAGGAGTTAATCAAATATAGTTTATTCGAATAGAATAAATGAGTTAATCGAATATAGTTTATTCGAATAGAAAGTAAAAGGAGTTAATCGATGTTAGTTTAATCGATTAGAGTTAAAGCAAATGAGTTAATCAAATATAGTTTATTCGAATAGAAAGTAAAAGGAGTTCATCGAATATAGTTTATTCGAATAGAATAAAGGAGTTAATAGAATATAGTTTATTCAAATAGAATTAAAAGAGTTATCGAATATAGTTTATTCGATAGAATTTAAGTGAATAGAGTTAGAGTTAAATCAAAAGAGTTAAGTGAATAGAATAAATTGAATAGAGTTATCGAATATACCTTATCGAAGGAAAGAATTATCGAATAGAAAAGATTTGAAAGAGAGTTACGTAAGGAAGTTTTTTAAAGAATTAGAAGGGTGAACTTTGTCTATTTCAAGGTTAGAAACATTGTTCAGTTAAGGTCTTAGAGGTAGTATTACCCCAACTTGATTGACTTCATTTTTTACTAAGGAATGGTTAAGGTTCGATAGTGAAGGTGGGTTAAAGGAATTTAGTTAATAAGCGTAATGGTTTGAGTTAGCATCGCGATGGTTTGTTTAAACATCTGTCTAAGTCCAATAAAGAAGCCTTGGAAATGTTTTCCAAATAAGAAACCAGAAATGTTTTCTAATAAAGAAAACAAGAAATGGAAATGTTTTCCATTGTTAATAACGTACATTTTCCAAATTTAGAAAATAAGAAATATTGAATATAGGGAAACGAGAGATAAGTAAATTAATGAAATAAAGAGATAAATGTTGAATAATGTTTGATCGATATAAATTTCCATTTGGAAATAATATCGTTTTTTGCACACCTATTTTTCTTCGATAGTTAAATCATAGACTATCGAAGTTTTGACCATTTTAACGTTGTTAATATGGAGAGACCGGTTGGATTATTATCCAAAGAACCACTCTGTATTGGCATAAGCGTTGCGAATCGTATATGCCAAAGGAAATTGAAGACGGAGTTATGCAAGGGCTATCCTGTTTACAGAATAGTGCCTTCGGTTCATCCTGTTCCTGGATGACTTGTATGGACGGATGTCTGACAGAGTATTTCCTGACGATCACGCATATTGATTTCTCCAACCGTACCAAGAGTGGAAGCGAAGAAGGAAACTTCTTTTAGCTAACACATAATGTATGGTTGAGGAAGTAAATCGGTGATTTGATGGATTTGACAATGTGGCATTCAAAGTGAATCTGATGTGATGATAAAGCATAGCTTCTAGCCTCACACCCGGTAAATGACAAAAATTGGGCAGGCAGCATGGCTAAGTCGGTCGCACCGAAGTAGGGTGTATAATCACCTGATCTTGAGTTTCATTTACTTCTAAAAATCTATTGTTGATGCTGTCCCATTCGGGAAACGGTTGCTGATCGCAACCGTTGGTGATATACATTCGATACACTCAAGCGAAATGAGTGGTCGGTCATGTGTGGTCGGGTTGCAAGATGTTCTTATTTGAACCCAGTGTATTCCTCTCTAGAGGTACACTAGCGAAAGGTGGTTCCATACCTTGTCATAGTTGGAAATCCATTACCCAATACGTGCTTGCGGTTTTGATTGTATACTATATATGTAGAACGTGAGATGAAAGCGTTTCTGGTAGATGATTATTATATTGTGTTGGTACACATTATTATAATATCAAAAGGTTTTTGATATAAAGATATTTTGGATTCTCTTAAGGGAAAAACCCGTTCCGTTATACGGCGTGGTCTTATGAGATATCGATTACCTGCTTGAACTGTTTTAAACTATTTTACTCACACCAGTCCCATGACTGACCCGAAGTTTATTTTGTTTGTTTTCCCTAAACTCTTGGGTGCCTAAATTTGTACGGGCAGTCAAGTAGTCGGGATTTTATAGATACACTTGAAGAGCTGGAGCAGGAGGCTTCAGGATTATATAGCTATAGTTATTTCTGCTGTGTTGTAAGTGCTGTACTTTGATAATGATATGTTTATTCAAGTACAGATGTATATTTCAAGTTATGCTATATGAAATATATTTATTCATTCCGCTGTGAGGTTCGTGTTACTATGATGTTGTGTTCTTCTTCTTCTTCTTTTATTCTAAGTTTCTATCTTATCTTTCCTCACCCTCTAATTTCTTTCACTAATGACCGGTATTTTTCGACTTTGGTTAGTCTTCATTGAGTTTATGGTGATAACCAAAGTCGACAAAAACCCGGGTCATTACAGTTGGTATCAGAGCCAGGTTAAGTGAATTACCTTGGCTCTGTGGTGTGACTCGGTAGAGATAGGGTTAGTAATACCCTGGATTGAGTTGAGTGTATATATACGAGTGAACGTATTTGTTATTGATATAAAAATTTGTTTATATTGTGGAGATTCATTGGTTGAGTTGTTTATGAGTTCTGGTCGATCAGTTTGATCCACTGTATCGGTAGGAGTTACTAAACACTCGAATACGATGGGTCGACACGATATGTTTTGAAAAGAGGGTAAAGTAAAATAAGTTTACCTAAGGTATATCTTGATATAGAGAAGATATAAATATCAAGATTATAATATAGTGGATATATGGTTGTTATTATAATCGAGTAAAGATTATAAATTAAATGGTTATGTAAACAACCAATCAGAATTCGTATAAGTGAAATACGTGAAATCAGATGAGTTAAATCTGAAATTTTAAACCAGAAATTGAGTTAAAACTCTGGAGAATTAGATAAGTGTTTGTAAATGGATTTGGATTAAAAATAAGGAAAATTTAAGATCCTGGGAGATTTTAAATTATTTTACAAGCAGTGTGAATTATATTTTGAAATGAATATCAAAGTGGAAATATTTAGAAATGGTTTTATAGTATTGAACTCACTTCAATCACTGGAAAATAGATTCTGATGATGACAGGTGCATCATCAGTATTCATTTTCGAGTTGTAAGTGACGAATTACTACCAGAGATACTGTTTTGAATTTGTTTTGGGAAAGACAAGCTGTGTTGAATTTCAAAATGGGATTTATAATATAGAATTTGAATATATAGAATTTGAATTTTTAAATAGATTTGAAATATAAACTTGTTTTGAAAAATAAAACAAGTGATTTCTTTATAAATGAAGTTTATAAATAGTTCTTTTATAAATGAAGTTCATAAATTAAGTGAAAAGAAGTATCATTGGATAATTCAGAAATAAAAATACAAGTGTGAAATTTAAAGGAAAATCTATTTTCCAAAGGTAGAAATATCGATTTCAAAAGGAATTGAAATCGAGACTTATTTAAAGAATGAATAAAGAAAGTTTGAAAAGGAATTTGAATAAAGGAAATTCAAACATAGAATTTAAATAAGAAAATTCAAAGGGGATTTGAATAAAGAAGATTTAAATAATGGAAAATTGAATATAGAATTCATATAGAGTAATAATATAATTTGAATAAAGAGAATTCAAATAAAATTGAATATAGAAATTCAAAGGGAGTTTGAATATATGAAATTCAGTTGAATTGAAATAGAAATTGAATATAGAAATTCAAAGCGAGTTTGAATATATGGAATTCAATGGAATTGAAATAGAAATTGAATATAGAAATTCAACGGGGGTTTGAATATATGGAATTCAATGGAATTGAAATAGAAATTGAATACAGAAATTCAAAGGGAGTTTGAATATATGAAATTCAATGGAAGTGATATAAAATTTGAATATAGAAATTCATAGGGAGTTTGAATATAGAATTCAAATGGAATTTAAACTATAGAATTTGAATATATAGAATTTGAATAGAATTTGATATATAGATTTGAATAATAGAAGTGATATAAAATTTGAATAGAATTAACTAAGTCGAAGAGGAATTAGTTAATCGAGTTTTGAATTTGAAGTTGAACTTTGAAAGGTGAATTGGATTTGTAAATGGATATTCGAAATCGAATATAGAACTTAAATTTGAAATTTGGATTCAAATTAGTTAATAAGCAAGTTAAAATATATTTGAACATCTCTTGTTCAAATATAAAAGTGAAAGAGACTAAAGAGTTAACTAACAAATTAGTTAACGAATTTAGTTAAAACGATCAGGTATAGTTAAAACAGATTGGGCAGGTATAAATATACATGAGATAGGTATGGAAAAAGGTATGAAGGTATACAAATAGAATGCTCGACGAAAAGGTATGTATTTAATTCATATATGAGATTTTATGCGCTATAGCGGCTAGCCGCTTGGGCTTTTCTTTTTCTTTTGGATTTGGTAAGGGCCATGGGAGGCTATTTGAAATATCCCGATGCTCCTAGTACAAAGGAGCTTATGGAAAATTTTTACGGGAATTTAAGGAGTTAGAATATTTTTAAGATAATTTGATAGCTAGAAATCAACCTATCAATATATATATATATATATATATAAGTCGATAAGGAAATGAACTTAGAAATAGAATAGTAAAATCAAAAAGGAAGACTATGAACAAAATCTAGTAAGAATAGAAAGAGGAAGCATATACGTGTTTAAAAATGAATAAGTAGTTGTATGGTATTGATTATTCGAGCAAGTAGTCATATCTGTTTTGACGTTATAAATGTTATTCAGTCAAGGTCTGAGAGGTAGTTATACCCCAACTTGATTGGTTTCATTATTAACAAATAAATAGTAAGATTTCTGGCTCAAAGATCAATGTTGAATAAGAGTTAGTTGAATATAGTATTTGGGTTGTCGTAACGTGTTTTACACAACATCCGTTTTAACCCAAATAAGTGTAAGCTTGGAAATATAATAAAGAACATTTCCTAAGTATAGAAATAAACGAGATTGGAAAAGAGATAAGTAATTGGAATATTTTCCAATTATAAATAGCATATATTTTCTAAAGTTTAGAAACTAAAGGAAGGCGATATTCGGAAATGGTTTCCAAATAATATAAAAGGCCAATATGGTTATTGAAAATATTTGGTTAACAAATATTGATAAAGAAATAGAGAAGTGATTTAACTAATGGAATATTAATTAAGGACTCAGTGACATGTTCAAAAGGAAAATTTGATTTTTGAAAAGAATAAACTGTTTAAAAATTTCCAAGGAAAGACTGTTTGAATTAAAAACAAATTTAACAGAAATTTGCGAAAGAAAAATTGAATTAAAGTAAAGCCAGTAAAGTGGTAATTGAGATTGAATTAGAATGATATCAAGACAAATTAGATTATGAGATTCAAAATTGAAGTGTAATGTGATAATTAAGTTAAGAGTTGGGAATCGAGAAGAAAACTCGACTTGAAATGGTATTTGGCTTGGATATAAGAGAATGGTTGTGTTGTGGGTAAAAGCAGATTGGAATTTGATTGGGATGACCCTTGTATCTACTGAATTGATAATAGGTGGAAAGGATATAATGATATGCCGACAAAAGGTACAAGTTTATATTTCTATTGGATATAAGATTTATGAGCCGAATTGGCAAGCCGCTTGGCTGTTTGATTTTCTTTTGGGATGGAGATGGCCCAGAGAGGCGTGTTGGAGTTTGACCTATTGACCAGTACAAAGGAGGTGCTAGCGAAATTTTTCGAAATGTTAAGGAGTTAGAAAATTTTAAGGACTTTTGGAAACTTTTGATAATAAGAATGAATAAATATTTAATTGAAATTAAATTAGTTCAGCTGAAACTGAAGTTAAAAAGTGAAGAAATATGTTCTAACCAGTCGATAGGATCGTCCTCTACCTTTTAGCAATTTCGAGGACGAAATTATTTTAATTGGGAAAGATTGTAATGACCCACATTGGCAGAGGTATTATAATTAATTTAATTAATTATATAAATGGTGATATAGTGAATTAAATGGTCGTGAAATTAAATAATGATGAATATTTAATTAAAATTATAAGTTAAATAATATATTTAACTCTGAAATAATCAGAATTGGCTGAAATGGCGATATGGCGTGAACCGGATCATCTGTGATATTTAATTCAGCTTGGAATTGAATTTGAATAACGAATATATTATATAAACGACAGTTTGAACGTATAATTATATTATAATTAAAATCGAGCTTGAAATGGCGCTGCAGTTCGTAAATTGGCAATTCGAACTTCAACTGAATGTACAGGATTCGTTTTAAGCCCGAATTCGGTGAAACAAGAAACGTGTGGAGCTGGTGGAGTATATCTTTCTAGTGGAAGAGAAAAATCAGGATTTCGTCGTGTAGATTTTGATGTACGTCCAAATCAAATTTTAGAAAAGTCGTTGTGGAATTCCTTTATAATTTATAAAGGAATTATTTATATTTTTAAAAGGAATTTCAATATAAATGGAATATCGGGTTGACCCAGATATGAAATATCGAGTTATAAATCCCAGTGGAGCTGTATGATATTCTGTTGTGAATATAGACGATAATATAAATTTATTTATATTCAATTTAATTATATTTAAATATATTTATATATTTAAATGGGTCATTCAGAGCTTTAAAAATAGCCAGTTTTTCATACGACCTCAGAATTCAACGAAACCAGTTTCGTTGGGACCGTAATGTCAAACTGTAGCTGCATGCCAATTTTCGTGATTTTTGGGTATTGCATGTGATTATGGGAATTTTTATTCAATAATGCAAATAGCGAAACTTTAAAAATAGAATAAAATAATCAACAAATATCACTCTCTACCCTATAAGTACACTAACTTCTCTAAACCTAACTTTATCTTCTCCAGAAGTCAAACACAAATTTCCTCCGTTGTTTTCTTACAGCAAAAGAGAACGGTGAGCAAATTAAATCCGAATAAATCCTTAAAAATCCTATAAATTATGAGATACTAATATATGAGATCCTCGTTACTTTCTCAATCCGCTGGTATGTATTCAAATGGGTCGACACAGAATTTTGGTCACGCAACTTTGTGGCAGCAACTAGGGTTCGAATTCATGGTGGGTGTGATCGTTTGTTGGCGATTTAGAGGGTAGATATGGGTTTGTTGTATGATTTGGAGGGTGCATACAAAGTTTGGGTTGAATCGACATCAGAAACTGTCGATGCCTGCTACAGAAAAGTGCCATAAGTACTGTAGACGCAAGGGAGATGCTGGGTTCGAGTTCGGGTCTGAGGAGATGTGAGGATGCGAAACTGGATGAGAAGGCCGGTGGTGGTCTCAGACTTCGATTTCATGGAGGGACGGGGGTGTTCTTGGTGATTGAAGGCAAGAAAAGGGCGGTGGAAGTTTTCCTAAAGCGCGGGCATCATTGGTTGGAGAAGATGGAACGTGGTGGTCTGGGTTCCAACAATTGATTTTGGGCCGGTGTGTGCTAAATGGGCTGAGGATGTCTGACAGAGTATTTCCAGACGATCACATATATTGATTTCTCCAACCGTACCAAGAGTGGAAGCGGAGAAGGAAACTTCTTTTAGCTAACACATAATGTTTGGTTGAGGACGTAAATCGGTGATTTGATGCATTTGACGATGTGGCATTCAAAGTGAATCTGGTGTGATGATAAAGCGTAGCTTCTAGCCTCACATCCGGTAAATGACAGAAATCGGGCAGGCAGCATAGCTAAGTCGGTCGCACCGAAGTAGGGTGTATAATCACCTGATCTAGAGTTTCATTTACTTCTAAAAATCTATTGTTGATGCTGTCCCATTCGGGAAACGGTTGCTGATCCCAACCGTTGGTGATATACATTCGATACACTCAAGCGAAATGAGTGGTCGGTCATGTGTGGCTGGGTTGCAAGATGTTCTTGTTTGAACCCAGTGTATTCCTCTCTTGCGGTACACTAGCGAAAGGTGGATCCATACCTTGTCATAGTTGGAAATCCTTTACCCAATACGTGCTTGCGGTTTTGATTGTATACTATATATGTAGAACGTGAGATGAAAGCGTTTCTGCTAGATGATTATTATATTGTGTTGATAGACATTATTATAATATCAAAAGGTTTTTGATATAAAGATATTTTGGATTCTCATAAGGGAAAAACCCATTCCGTTATATGACGTGGTCTTATGAGATGTCGATTACCTGCTTGAACTGTTTTACTCACACCAGTCCCATGACAGACCCGAAGTTTATTTTGTTTGTTTTCCCTAAACTCTTGGGTGCCTAAATTTGTACGGACAGTCAAGTAGTCGGGATTTTACAGATACACTTGAAGAGTTGGAGCAGGAGGCTTCAGGATTATATAGCTATAGTTATTTCCGCTGTGTTGTAAGTGCTGTACTTTGATAATGATATGTATATTCAAGTACAGATATATATTTCAAGTTATGCTATTTGAAATATATTTATTCGATCCGCTGTGAGGTTCGTGTTACTCTGATGTTGTGTTCTTTTTCTTCTATTCTAAGTTTCTATCTTATCTTTCCTCACCCTCTAATTTCTTTCACTAATGACCGGTATTTTTCGACTTTGGTTAGTCATCATTGAGTTTATGGCGATAACCAAAGTCGACAAAAACCCGGGTCATTACACTAGTCGATTGAGTATCTCGCTTCGGTATAGGGCGCGTCGATTGATTATCTCAGGACAGCATGGAAATTTTCTACATAGCCATTCCACCGTATATCCCGAATTCCAAGGCATTAAAAGCGGTCAAACCATATCCGGACAAAGCTCAACTTTTGATATACCTCTCCGTGGAGGCCACGTCAGCTGCAACTTCCAAGGATACTATTTATGAACTGCGGAACTAGTCCCCAGCCGCTATTCAAACCAACTAAGGAGTTCCACGTGTCAAGCCTTTCTCGGAATGGCCAGACCATATTGTTACAGCCCAAGCTGCACTTTCCTCCTATAAATAACCCCAAGCTAAAAGAGGGAAGGAGACTCTTCTTTTCCACCAACTTATATTGCACTTCGATTCTGGAGTTCATCCCTCTTAACCTCTCTCGAGAAGAAGAAGGGAAATAACCATCTTCTTTCGTTCAAATAGAAAAAACATTGTATTTGTAATCAAAAAAGAGAAATAAAATATAAAGTGGACGTAGGCACCGTCTTTGCCGAAACACTATAAAAATTCTGTGTGTGCTCCCCATTATTTTTGCTTTTACTGCCTTTTATAATCTTTACTCATGTGTTGATCGCACGACTGGGGGTTGATTGTCACTAGTGACCAACTTTTGACATCAACACTTTTGGCGCGCCAGGAAGGGGCCAGCGTACTGACATCGCCATCGAGCTTCTGTTTATCTCAGGCCATGGCAAATAAACGAAAGAAAGATGCAACATCCTCTCATTCCGCAAATACTGATGCAGCCAATACAATTGCTGTGGAAGCAAGTCACGAAGTTTCATCTCATGACAATATGTATCGATTCCTTACTCGAGACGACATGGATAAAATCATGGTCGAGTTCAGAGAACAAATGGCATCTTAGGGAAAACTCCTCGAACGACAGCAATAGTTGACAGATCACCTTCTCGGTCGACTGGAGACGGGATTGAACACTTCAACATCAATTCCTACACCGGTCGAAGCTGGGGCAACAACTGATCTTCGGTCTGCAAAGAATCAGGCCACTGATCAGGCTACACCTTTATTTCATCCTGGTTTGGTCCCACCAACTGACCGATCACAACCAGGAGTATCACTTCCAGCAACCAGCGCAGCTATAGCGGCAGAACCACAGGAGGTTCGTGATCAAGATCTAGGTCGGTCGAATAATTTGCCCCCACTCTTGGGAGCAGGTCGACCTATCGAACTAGTCGAGCAGTTACCGGGTCCCTCAGAATCAATGCCATTCCCATCACAACACGGAATCTTACCACAGACTAGTCTAACCACTCTTCATCTTCAACAAAGAACTAGTGCAGCCTTCCCTTCGAACGAGTGAAGCCACCCCACTATTCTGGTCCTCACCGTAGTGGAAGAAAACGCAACCATAGACCCTCCTAACCTCGCTCCAAACGGGGGCAACCCCGAACGCCGAACATTACATGCTATGCTGGATCAGCCTAGACCCTTTTTACAGGCATGGCTCGACCAACAACTCATCAGGTTCCAGAGGGGCCATTCTTCCCAGAACCACCTACTGTGGCTCACCTTCCCTCACACCTTCACTCAACTCTCGGAAGCCGAGCCACACCAACGGCCGCCCTTCAGAGCATGATTTTGCCAGATCCCCGCACAGAAGCTCTTCCAAATGCAGAGTTAAATTCATGGCAACGACTCCTCGGAGATGGGAGCCAGCTTGCAAGCATTATTCGGTGCTTCACTCGGGGCAACTCTTCACAGCAAGACAAAAACAATGTCAATCGCAGCCCCTTCACCAGGGAAATCAGAAATTCTCGAAACCCTCCGGACTTCAAGTTCCCAACTATCGAGCCATACAATGGTCGCACTGACCCGACCATTTACCTCATGCGATACATGCGACATACGGAAGTACTTGTTGCATCGACCAATGTCATGGCTAAGTGCTTTCCCCTCTTTCTCGCAGATATAGCCGGCATTTGGTTTTGGCAGCTAACAACGGAGTCGATCAGCAGTTGGAACACCCTGGTCACCTGCTTCATCGAACAATTCCGAGTGCATATCTCCCCACCAAAAAGTGTTATGTTCTTGTCTACCATCAAGCAGCGATCCGGAGAGACGCTCAAGTCCTTCCTTGAAAGATTCAACGCGGCCGTAGCATCTGTCGATCGGCCCGAGCCAATGATGGTACTCATTGCCGCCACCGTAGGAGTTCAAAATCGATCAGAATTCTCAATCTCTTTAACCAGAGATCCTCCTAAGGATATAAACGACTTTTACTCCGAGGCCGAAAGATTCCTCTGACAAGAATATGCCAACCTTGAAATGGAGAGCCTCGAGGTTTTAGTAGCCAAACAACATGGTCCATTCAATGGTAACATCCAGAATAAAGGAAGAGGAAAAGACCTAGAGAAAACCGAGTGCAATGTGCGACCTCGAAATGAAAATAAATACGATCAGTACACCAAGCTCAATTCCTCTTTGCTCGATATCTATCTCGACATACGTGAGTCCTTACCAACTCCAAGACCACCTCGACGAGAGCCAGCCCAAATGGAACTCAATTCTGGCAATATAAATGAATGCCGACATCTGCACGATCTCATCAATGGGCGAGCCAGAAAAGGAGAGCTCCCCGAATATGTCAAAGATCGCGCCCCGGCCATGCCGCCGCGACCTTCTGCCCAAGCTCCTCAGGTCGGTCCTCGAGCTCCTAGAAACGAAAAGGAACCAGAGACTAGCACTCGCGACATTATCATTAGTTAGATTTCTTTTCTTTTGATGTATTCCTTTCAATAATAAGGACACCTTGATGTACACGTGTATGAGGTTAGGATTTAGCTCCTAGGCATGCTCTGAGATCAACTGGTGTCCCCGTAGAATTTCTTTTCTTTGTAATAGTTATTTAACAGTTATGAATTTTATTTTTGCAAATATCGATCATGTTTGGAAACCTCTAAGTCGAGCATGAATAACGCTCACCCCCTGTTTTATGTGATCAGCGCGAAAGCCCACCACCCTTTTTTTCTTCTAAACGCCTACTCCCTTAACCGAGTGAGGCCATGTTTTCTAAATACGAAGTATAGATTATACTCCCTCTTTTCTTTTTACACCACGAGCATTCATAGCTCGTTGGACAAACTAACTTAACATAAGTCGAGCATTAAAAACACACTTGCCCTAAGCCGAGTATGATTAATACTCGCTACCTCTCTAAGCCGAGCATGGTTAATGCTCGCCACTAAGCCGAACCTGGTTAAGCATTCGCCATTAAGCCGAACCTGGTTAAGCGTTCGCCATAAAGTTGGACATGGTTAATGTTCACCATTAAGCCGAGCATGGTTAATGCTCGCCATCCTTCGAAGCCAAGTGAAATAAAATGCTCGACCCATTAGACTTCTCCAAAACGAGAATGGTTTATTTTGTATTTGCAGGAACCAACTCTCATACAAATAGCGATCTTCATCTCGGCCTTAATACGGTTCTCGATCGTTGTCGGTTTTCCGGCCTTAATACGGCTTGGTACGGTTGTCGGTTTTCTAGCCTTAATACGACATCAGAATCGGTGGTTTTCTGGCCTTAATATGGTTCGGTGTGACCATAGCTGCTCGAGCATTTGTGCTTTGGTTCAAGTTTCAGAACACACCTCCCTCAACCGATGAAGATGCATTCTGAGGGGTAAAGTGTTAACCCTCTTTTTGGCAAGAGTCTCAACGATCCAGACCAAAGCCCAAATGTGAAAATGGATATAAGCCGCGCTTTAGAAAGCCCAGCAGATGCATGGTCCGAAGCAGTCAAATATCGACCCAAGTCCGGCCTAGTTAGATGACGGCTCACTCCGGAAGGATTGCTTTCCTAGTCAACCGAATATCTCGCTTCCGTAAAGGATGCATCGACCGATTATCTCAGGACAGCATGGAAATTTTCTACGGAGCCATTCCAGCGTATATCCCGACTTCCTAGGCAACAAAAGCGGTCAAACCATATCCGTACAAAGCTCTACTCTTGATATACCTCTCCGTGGAGGCCACGTCAGCCGCAACATCCGAGGATACTATTTATGAACAGCGAAATCAGTCCCCAGCCGCTATTCAAACCAACTAAGGAGTTCCACGTGTCCAGGCTTTTTCGGAATGGCCGGACCATATTGATACAGCCCAAGCTGCACTTTCCTCCTATAAATATCGCCAAGATAAAAGAGGAAAGGAGACTCTTCTTTTCCGCCAAATTCTTTTGCACTTCGATTATGGTATTCATCCTTCTTAACCTCTCTCGAGAAGAAGAAGGGAAATAACCATGTTCTTTCGTTCAAATAGAAAAAGCATTGTATTTGTAATAAAAAAAAAAGAAATAAAATATAAAGTGGATGTAGGCACCGTCTTTGCCGAATCACTATAAAAACTCTGTGTGTGCTCCCTATTCTTTTTGCTTTTACTGCATTTTATAATCTTTACTCGTGTGTTAATCGCACGACTGGGGGTTGATTGTCACTAGTGACCAACTTTTGACGTTAACACTTTGTACTGTAGATTGCTTGTTTCCTATTCTTGTTACCAGTTCCCCTTTTATTTAATTGCTATGGATTTTTCCGAATTTGATATCATTCTTGGACTCGATTGGTTAACCAAATATGAAGCCGAGGTTAAGTGTGCAGAAAGAATCGTCAAAGCGAAGACCAAATTTGGGAATGTTGTTACGATACCTGCATGGGTCCGAACTTAGATAAAAAAGAATTTTGGGCTGCTCTTGATGTTTCCCCCACTCCTATCGAAAATATTCCTATCATCAAAAATTATGCGGATGTGTTCGAAGAAGTTGATCGCTTACCTCCTCGTAGAGAAATTGACTTCAGAATTGATTTGGTTCCAAACTCAAGGCCAGTTGTACATCCTATTCGAAGAATGTCGCCAAAAGAAAAAGAAGAACCGAGCAATCAAACCAAACAGCTTTTGTGGAAAGGTCTGATCAAACCCAATTTATCAGAATGGGGTGCAGCAGTAGTATTTGTTCCCAAGTCAGACGGTACTCTTAGACTATGTGTGGATTACCGAGACCTCAACAAGCAAATACTTAAGAATAAATATCCATTACCCCGTATAGATGATTTGTTGGATCATTTAAATGGAGCGAAAGTGTTTTCCAAGATGGACCTAGCTACAGGATTCCATCAACTACGTATTGCTAAAGAGTGTGTTCCTTTGACAGCTTTTAGAGGTCCAGACATATTTTGTGAATGGTTAGTAATGCCATTCGGCTTATGCAATGCTCCAGCCTATTTTGTCGATTTGATGAATCGAGTATTCCGCGGTGTTTTGAACAAATTTGTGTTGGTCTTCATTGATGACATCCTAATCTTCTCAAAGTCAACTGCCGAGCATGAGAAACATTTAGAACAAGTTTTGGAAATTCTGAGGAAGAACGTATTAAAAGCCAAATTTTCTAAATGTGTATTCTGGCAAGAAGAAGTGAAGTTCCTCGATCATGTAGTATCGAAGGAAGGAATTTCAGTGGATCCTAGCAAAATTACAGCCATTCAAAATTGGAAGCAGCCTCGCACTCCTAATGAAGTCAGAAGTTTTCTAGGATTTGCTAGCTATTATCGGAAATTCATTAGAGATTTTTCGAGGATAGCTTGTCCGTTGACGAAGCTTACAAAGAAACATACAAAGTTTATTTGGACACCCGAATGTGAGGCAGCTTTCCAAGAGCTGAAATAGTAGTTGATCACTACTCCGGTGTTGACCATCATAGATGGCAATCAGGATCTAAAAGTCCGGACAGACGCTTCTAGAGAAGGTATCGGTGCAGTGCTAATGCAAAGGGACAAAGTAGTCGCATATGCTAGCCGTCAGTTAAAACCACATGAAAAGAATTACGCCTCACATGATCTTGAGCTAATGGCCATCGTATTTGCTCTAAAGATATGGAGGGACTATCTTTTGGGTGAAAAGTTCGAACTGTATACTGATCACAAATCTTTAAAGTATTTGTTCACCCAAAGAGATTTGAACTTGTGGCAGCAACATTGGGTTGAATTCCTTGCACCCTATGATCTGGACATCTTATATACTCTAGGAAAAGCCAATGTTGTGGCAGATGCACTTAGCAGAAAGAATGCGGGCGTCGCCAATCTTATCCTCGCCAATCTCATCATTACACCTACATTGATTTATAAAATCTCTTCTCGTCATAAAGATGATGAATTTATACATAGAATTAGTAAAAGAGTTCGGGAAGGCGAACCCTCGAGTTTCCAAATTGATGACAAAGGGGTTCTACGGCTAAAAGGCCCAATTTGTGTCCCGAATATCTCTGAGCTCAGAAGAGAAGTAATGGATGAATGTCACAAATCCAAGCTTTGTATTCATCCAGGGGTGAGCAAGATGTATCATAACCTCAAGCGCACGTTCTGGTGGAAATCTATGAAAAGAGACATCTCCATTTATGTCAACAAGTGTTCTACGTGCCAACAAGTTAATAGTGATCAGCAAAAACCTGCCAGCTTGTTACATCCACTACCAGTTCCAAGTTGGAAATGGGATCAAATTTCCATGGATTTTATTGATGGCTTGCTCCGAACTAGAAAAGGAAATGACAGTATATGGGTGATTGTTGATCGTCTCACAAAAACCGCCCATTTTATTCCTATCAAATCAACTAGAACAGCTCAAAGTTTGGCAAAAATTTATTTCAAAGAAATTGTCCGACTACATGGAGTCCCCAGTAGCATTGTAAGTGATTGTGACCCTATATTCGCAAGTAAATTCTGGGAAGCAATCCAAGTGGAACTGGGGACAACATTAAATTTGAGCATCGCTTATCATCCTCAAACAGATGGCCAGACTGAGAGGGTGAACCGTATACTGGAAGACTTGTTGCGGGCTTGTATTCTTGACTTTGGCGGATCTTGCGAAGACCACTTGCGTTTGGTCGAGTTCTCTTATAATAACAGTTACCAAGCAAGCTTGGAAATGTCGCCATTCGAAGCATTGTATGGTAGGCCTTGCAAATCTTCCGCATGTTGGGTGGAACCAGGCAATAGACTAGTATTGGGTCCCGACATGATTAGAGAAGTTTCAGACAAAGTTGATCTTATTAAGAAGCGACTGCTAGCAGCTCAGAGCTGACAGAAAATCTATGCAGATGCAAGAAGAAGGGATTCGGAATTTGTTGTTGGCGATTATGTGTACTTGAGAGTTTCCCCATTAAGAGAAGTTGTTCGCTTTGGGAAGACAAGGAAGCAGGGTCCTAGATTCATTGGTCCATTCCCTATTCTAGAAAGGATTGGAACTCTCGCTCACAGGGTTCAGTTGCCGGATTGGTTGCTAGGGGTACATGATGTATTCCATGTATCTCAACTTCGGAAGCATGTACCTGATCCAGACTTGATTGTGGAAGAAACTGCACAGCAAGATTTGGAAATTACCCCAAGCTTGGCAGTAAGAAGGGAGCCGATAAAGATCATTGGAAAAGAAACCCGAGTTGTTAGGAACAAAAGAATTCATCTAGTCAAAGTGAAGTGGAGTGGAGATCCCGGAGACTGTACATGGGAGACAGAGGATAGCATCAAACAAGCTTATCCCCAGTGCAGAGTGGATATCTCTGACTAGCTCTAGTGCAAGGTATATTTACCATAATTACATTTTCCGTTGTGTTTCCTACTTTACTCTAGGTTCCTTTTCGGGGACGGAAAGCTTTTAAGTTGGGGAGATTGTAACAACAACTACAACAAAAAACACTTTTGGCAACAGGCGATATATGTTGCAGAGCGCCCATTGGTATAGCCGGAGTTGTAAAAAGTCTGCAACATTTTCTACCTGTTGCAATAAGATGTTGCCGTATATGTTTTTGCAACAGGCCTTTGTTGTTGCAACAGATCATTTTGCAACAACAAATGGCAGTTGTAAACTTATAATAGACATTCGACAAATAAGATACTACAACTATTTTTGATAGTTGCAAAATCTTTTGCAACTGTTTTAAGTTGTTGCAACACATCATTTTGCAAGAATAATTCACCAATACCCATATTCAATAATTTACTGTGATAACGATAAGATATATTATGAAAAAATAAACATACATTCAGAAAGTCATTGACAAAACAATAGATTCACACATAATATAAACGTGATCGATACATAATATTAATTGAAGTTACATTCAAAGTTTAGCATAGTAACAAACGGGATCCATACATAACATAAACGCATACCATACCAACAATTCCAAAATGTAGTCCAACATAATATCTAAAATCTAAAAAGTACATACTTCTCTAGTGAAACGAAGTCTTTATGCCAAGCCACGATTCTTCCGACGACCCCTTAAATGGTGTACATCTCCTAATTTGGCCTTAATACAAAAGCTTCAAGATGCACAACTACATTAATCCATACCTATGAAAACAGTACACATTAAACCAACATACTATGAAAAAAAGTGGATTAGACATTAAATAGTGGAATTTACACAAAACAATCACGAGTCATTCACTTGGCTATTCAGGTATAACAATTAAATTCTATCAGTTCCTAATGATCAGAATATTACAAGGTGGAATATTAATATCCTTACTGTACTTGAAATTGGAATATTAATATTAATACTTGCGCCAGTCTCCCATGCACATTTCCACAATATGAGCAAATATTACATTGTACGACTGGTAAAGCTAAAGATTATGAGAGCCTCAGAGACCATAATAACCAGTACAGAAAATTACACAAAAAACAATAAGAAAAACACATATATTTTGAACAACAGCAGGATATAAGGTAGCCATCAGATCTAAACAATCTAGAATTCCTGAATTCTTTCGATGTCAAAAGCTATATATTTTGTTATTTCAACATGCACATCAACTCAGGTTAACTATGAAAACAAGAATGCTACTAAATCAACAACAAACAAGAAACACTAAACATTACTTTCTAAAGGACACAACAAAATTTTTGATCAAAAGTGCAGACACTAAATCTGGTATGTAAAATGAGTAATACTAAATTTGATCATTGTTTGATCTCAAATTTGAGTCCTAAATCTCAATCAACTAAAACTTATGATTTCCTACTTACTGTCAGTTCTAAATCAAATAAGAATGTGAATCCAAACAATAAGAAAACACATATCATACTGGCTTTCCAACATTAAACTAGGTTGTTCATTGACCTTTATCAAACTTTTAATTTTTACAGAAATATTTGTTTAGTTAGGAATTCACACCTTTATTAAAATAAACTATTTTTTTAAACTAATTTTACCGTGAAAAGTCTCGCCGTTTCTTTAGTCCTCCAGTGTTGAATTGAACACAGTATGTAGTTAAGAGTTAGTTGCTCCCTACTGTTTACTTCCCTATTGCTCAATCTTATTCTCACGCTACTTACTAACTACTAACATGAAGGCATTCGTTGAAAAGGAATAAACTACTTTTTTGAAACAATGAACTACTGCAGCCATGTTTCTAAAACCAAGTAATGAACCAACCCAAGCTACTTTTTTGAATGGCATCATGTCATCTGTTTTCCAAACCCATAAAATTACACATGAAATTGTAACTATCAATTCTTTAGCATTTTGCATAACCAAAATTTAAAACTGTTAATGTTTCTCACATGCCCACAATCCAAACTTCCAACACCAACAACTCGAATGGAATCAACCAAATTACGCATGGTATGAACCTGAATCCTTCCAAGCGGCACATATGCATTCAAAAAAATCTTTAACCGCAACTTTAGCGTTCTCATACTCACTCACAACTCCCTCAGTCTCAAATGCCCCAGCCTAATATTTTGGCAGCTCATCTTACTCCTCTCTCCCAATCACACTTTTCAAATCTTCTCCACCATTCGACATTGAAATCCGAGGGGGGTCCATTCTCACCATACCCATCTCCCAAATAGAGCTGGCCAGGGTCTCACTGTAGTGGACTTTGATGAAAGGTTGGGTCATTTTAACGGGTTCGGGTACCAAAAGGTGGATCTGGGTGGAAAAACCATGGAGGATTCGCATGAGCGAGGGGTCAGGTGTGGGGTCCACGAGAGGAAGGAGGGAAGGGAAGGCCATGGCTTTAGGGTTTCTGTAAGCGTAGAATGGGAAGATGTGAGGTTCGATGGGTGTTTTTGTGGTCAGTAGGGGTGTGGGGTTGAGGGTGTAGGAGGATATATATATATATATATATATATATATATAGAGAGAGAGAGAGAGAGAGAGAGAGAGATGTAATTAAAAAGAAGAGGAAGAGTGTTCGAAGGAGAAGCGACCTTTGTTTTCTGTTCAATGCGGCTAAGAAGGTGATTAATGACCAGCGCTGTAGATGGAGTGCCAATTTAATTTCTTTTTGGGAGTGTCAACAAAAGGGCATGAATTTCTTTAAATATGGTTGGAGCCATAATTTGAGTCAAAAAGGTGGTTTAGAGCCAAAATTTGGGTCAAAAAAGTGGTTTGGAGCCAAAATTTTGGACTTTGAAGTCAAATGTGTCTATTGCAATTAATATGAACATGTAGTTGCACAAAATATATTTCAACCGATAACACAAGACATTTGCAATAAAAAATATTCATATACTTCAATGGATAATTTTTCTTAAATACCCATCTAAAATGTCCCATTACCGTTATGTGGAAACACACCCTATTACATCTAAAATACTAAATATATTATGTTTAAAATATATTTTATCAACTACTAATATCTAATAGAAATATTAGATGCATATGAAATTATGTACTTTGTGTCATAAGAAATTTTTGATCTGTTTCAGGAAATTTTAAAATGTTAATTTTTTAGAAATACTAAATATTAATTATAATTATTAATTATGATATAGAATATTAAATACTACATTTTACTTCTTAATTATTATTATTGTTTATTAATTGTGAATTATAAATTTTTATTTATTATAAATTATTGATTTTTTAACAGTCATTGTGAACTAACAATTGTATGAAATTAATCGTTAATTTTAAATATTAATTTTTATTAATTATTGACTTAAAAATCAATTATTAAAAAATATTATAATAATACTTATTTACTAGCTGTTTTACTTCTTAATTATAATTGAATATTACTTGTTAAACACAATATATGATGAATATTTATTAATTATTTAATATTTGTTATTAATTAGAATTATTAATTATTAAATGTAATTAATAATTGTTAAATATATAATTTACACACTATTAATAACTAACCATGATAAATTATTAAGGTATTAATTTATTTCAAATAATTATTAATACTTACCAAATTATAAGTAAATATTACCTATTACTTCGTACTTTTGAATTTTATAGTAATTATGCTTACCAAAGATGAGGGAAAAATAATATTTAAAATCCTGTTTTTCACAACCGGCTTTACGAGTTGTAAAAAAACACAATTTATTGATCGCTAATAATTTATTATAATATTAGAAAAATAAAAATAATTATTAATGATAACCAGAGAATATTAATTAATTCATAGAACTAGCTCTATCAAGCACAAATTATAAATTTATTCGTACAAGAAATTATTATAAACTAATAATTACTCCTTAATAGTAATATTAATCAATTGTGTCATTTATTTATTTATTATGAATTTATTAATTATTTAATTATTGTTTACTTATTTATTATTTAAACATATTCATATTTCAAATTAATTATTATCCATTAGTTTTTTTATTATTAATTTATTATTATTCAATAATTATTTATTTATTTTATTATTTTTTAAATGCTATTTATTATTATTTGTTAACTATTAATTATTATTATTTAATTATCAGTTACAAATATCACTTTACAATATTTAAATTTTATTATTAATTAATAATTATTAAATATTAATCTTAATTATTATATAATTACTACTAGATAATCATTTAATTGTAACTATTTAAAATTAATTATTAAAAGTTAATCATTAAAAGCTTATACTCATTTTTAATATGTTTTTCGCAATTGGCTGTACCAGTTGTAAAAAATGCAGTTATTGCAACTGGCGAAAACAGTTGCTAAAGATATTTATTCGCAACTGGCTTGGAAGCGTAGTTGCAAATAATATGTTTGCTGCAACTGTTATGGAAGCACAGTTGCTAAAAGTATGTTTTTGCAATAGGAAGGGAAGCGCATTTGCTAAAAATATGTTTTTCACAACAGAAAGAAAAGGCATGTTGCTAAATCTTATCTATTGCAACTGCTATAATAGGTCTATTGCTAAATATCATTTACTACAACTGTTTTTTGTCGCCTGTTGCAAATAGCTAGTTGCAATAGGGTGGTTTTCATGTAGTGAACCCGGAAAATCAGAGGCAATTAAATTTTTTTATTTTTACTATTTTATTGAATTTTGAATAGTTGAAATAATTTATTTTAAATAAAAACGATTAAAAATTTATTTAAATCGAATTTAGAATGAATATATTTATTTTCATTTCAAAAGGAGTTAGAAATAGCACGGTAGTTTGAAATTTTGAATTCAAATTTTGACTGACCATACAGGATGCAAAATAGATCGGATTTTAGTGAAACCAAAAATATTTAAATCTGTTTAAGATTATCTTTCCAACAAATCCGAAAAATTGAAATTTCATAGCAGGGATCAAAAGTTATGGTCAGTTGAATATCCAGAATGGTCGCTATAGAATTTACATATATATATTTAATATATATAGCCCATATAAATAGTCATTTTGCAAACGACCTCTGTTGTCAACGAAACCACTTTTGTTGGAACCGGAATGTTAAATTATTGCTAAGTTTAATTTTCCATAATTTTTGGGATCAATATCTGAGCGTGACAAAAGAAAATGTATTTTGACAATTTCAATCAATTTCGATCGACTTGAAAATGGCCATTTTTCCAACGGTCTCCAAATTCGACGAAATTAGTTTTGTTGGGACCATATCGTCAAAGCATAGCCAGATTTATTTTTCGGGAATTTTTAGACTTAGTCTGTGGCCCCAGTAGATTAAAATGTTCGATCAAATTAAATAATTAATATTTTGTTATTTAATTTGATGAATAACTGACTGAAACAGTCGAATGGGCCTACGAGACATATCCCTTTATGTCCAGAATGGGGGTATTTAGCTATGGGCGTCACTCATTGGGTTTGATTTGGAGTTAATAGCGATATAGAATTATAAAAGAATTTAAAATTAAAATAAAATAATTAGAAATACGGTATAAAATACGGTATACGTATACCCTAACCCCTATACTATCTCGTTACAGCCGCCTTCTAAGAAATCAATGGCGTCGACTGCTCCTACCTTCTAACCTTAAAATCCCTTCATCCGTGATTCAATCCAACACAGTTCTTTAGGAGTTATCGTAGAGAATTGCCAGTTCTTCAGATCCATACGGGTTGCACCCTCCTTCGTCATGTGTATCGACTGCACCACTCCCCTGAAGGTCGCCCGCGTCGAATGGAACCGAGCCGCCATCCCTACGTCGAGTTCAACGTTGTCACCATCGTCGGGAAGCTGGCGCGGAGGTGCAGGTCGTGGCATCCGCTGATCGACACCCCGGGCCTCGACAAGCGGGAAAAGTCGAACCCTAGGTTCGAAGGAGCTTGGAAATTGGCGGCCTATTATACTGATGTAGGAGAAGGTGTTTTTTTTTAATAAATTAATTTATTTATTTTCTTTTAAAATTGTTTACAACCTTTATGAAGACATAACTCGTTGTTTCTTATCAGAATTCGACGAAACTGAAAGTGTTGGACTCGTAACGACGAGGTCTACATTTTAAAACTGATCGGAGAATTTTTAGAGCTCGCTACAATTTTTGGCGTCGTCAAATCAAGGTGATATATCTTAATTCAGAAATAAAATGGATAAAATATATTAGGATGCAGACGGAGTTTAGAAACTCCCGTCACCCGTCGTCCACAGACCATGGACGACTTGATTGATTTGTGATTGGTTGAATTTTGGTGTTTGTTTGTGGTTGAAAAAGAAAAAGAAATTGAAATTGATTGATATTGTGAAAAATTCGTCTACGTACGAAATAGATTATTGAAATCCCCCTTGTCAAAAGCTGCGAGGATTTAAGGTAGAGCGAGGAGCCGTACATTGAGACGGTGCCGGTTTTAATTACCCTGCCGTTATGCAGCTGAAATTTTCAGAAATATTCATGTGTAAGAAAATATTTATATCTGAAATGAAAATTGTTTGAATATTAGAAATCCACATTTTTACTGCGAATGTATAAATTATAAAAATGATCATCGACTGAAGATAGAGATATGTTAACAATAAAAATTACATTTTTATTATGTAAGAAAATGTTCACCATTTGAAAGGAAATGTGTAAATAATGAAAATAATATTTTTATTTATACATTATGAAAGTATTCATTATTACGAAATAAATATAATAATGAATGGTAAAAAAAATACATTTTTATTGAATTCATATAAGGTATGAAAATATTCATATTTTAAAAATATAGAAATGTCAACATTAAACTTCTCATTTTAATGTAATATATGGATAGAAGAAATTTACATTTTACTGTAATGTAAAAGATCACATATTTAATGTAATCATAGAATGAAATGAAAAATGTTCATTTTCAATGTAAATATAGAGAATGAGGATGTTGTTCATGTTATAAAATAAAATGTGTTTATCATTAAAATGTTCATCTTTAATATAAATATAGAATATAGGAAAATTGTTCGTTATTTTAAAACAAAACATAATTACATTGAAAATACCATTTTTAAAGTGAATATAGAATATAGAAAATATGTTCATGTTTTTAGAATAGAAATGATTACATTAAAAATCCTCATTTTAATTTAAAGTAGTAATCTGGAAAAATGATCACGTTTTGAAAATAAGTTGACATTAAAATTTCACCTTTAATGTAGAAAACTAGGAAAAACATGTTTGCATTTAAATCTACATTTTCAATGTTAATGAATATTATAAAATGACCATTGTAAATAAAAAGGTGTTTACATTTAATTTTACATTTTTAATGTTAATGAAACATTAAAAAGAATCATTGTTATATATAAAAAAATGTTTTTACATTGGAATTCACATTTTCGATGTAAACGAATCATTAGTTAAAGGATAAAAAGAAAACATTCTTTTTAATAACATGATTAAAAGTTAAATTTTATATAATGTAGTAAAAGAAGTTTAAAAGTTACATTTTTATAACGTAATTAAAGAATGGGTAGGAAAGGATTACAATCTTATGTAATGAAAAAGGTTTACATTTTTACGTAAGATAAAAAGTTACATTTTTTATACAGTAGAAAAGATTACATTTTATGTAAAGACTATATTTATATACAATATAAAAAGGATTATATTATTATGCACATTTTTCATGTAAAGAAATGAAATATGGGAAAATGTCATGTCTTATAAATAAAAACATGATTATATTGAAAATCCCAATTCTAATGTAAAGTATGAATCACTAGCAATATTCATTTTTGAAATGAAAGAGTTAAACATTAAAATTTTACATTTTAATGTAAATGGGATTGAATAAAAATATATATATATTAATGAAAGGTTAAACATTAAAAATTTACATTTTTAATGTAAAGATGATTCATTTTAAAAGGCTATGATTTAATGAAAATGTGTATGACATAAAAATTTCCTTTTTAATGTGATATAGGATTTCATATATAAAAGGAATCAATGTTAATTTGAAATGGTTTGAAATCATTGAGCGAATTATATTTACATATATAAATATAAATTATAAATAAAACGAATCGCGCTGCTACAGTTCGGGATTTGAAATCGTAACTTCAAACGATTATACCAAGAGACCCGACCTTCGGATTTTCCCAAAACTGGAACCGTTGTGTTCGTTTTGGAAAGAGCTTTCCAACGATATAAAATTTGTCAAGATCCAATGGTTAGATTTTGAGAAATGTGTAAATCAAATTTTGATGAAAGCAGCGCCAGGGCCATGTAATGACTCAAAGCATCGTTTAATTAAAAATGACTATCTTTATATAAATAAAAATAGTGATAAATTGTTATAAAATATTATAAATGATATGGAATGGAAAGATTGATTTAAACTATGTATATTCGAGAATTATTTGAATAGTCCGAGTTAAATCTCATTCTAAATAATTATACGACGATTGGAAGTCGAAGATTTGAAGACGGTGATTAAAGACCGACGATCTTCACATTGAATGGATGACTACTGATGCCTTGGATCGGTTAGCTCCCAGGAGGGGTTACAATGGTAGTTGTCCAGACGTACTTGTTGATTGTCCGGATATGCTCGATGCCTTCAGTCTCGTTCAGACCCAGTATGAACTTGTAAATGGATGTATGTCTGACATTGGATTTCGTTCCGTGTTGGGTGATCTCTATTAATATTTATCCGTTGGTGGCGGAGAATTTATTCTCTTGCTTAACACCCCTAGATGGTATATATTAATAGACATCAATCGCATGGCGTGAATTGTCAATGTGGCATGCCAAGATGCAAATGATCAAGGCTTGTTGTCGAAAAGCAGAGCCTTGTGGTTGATGATCAAAGCACAGCTTGAAAAATCATAGCTTTGTGTATAGCGTTACTTCGGGAGCCTCACATCCCGGTATGAACCAGAAACAGGAGTAAGGACTGCATGGAGGACATACGTTTCTTTCTAGCCAGAAGTAGTGTCAGCGACTTACAGCCCTGACATTTTTACTTATGTGGACGATAGAATGAGGCGCCTCGGTTATTTGAATCCCTAGTGGATCTATTTACGCCTCATAGGGCGGGGAAACGTATTGTTCAGGCATTACCAATCCACTAACATATTTGTGGACCGGCCCTGAAGATCCAAGGGACGATGCGTTCTGTTCCTAAGGCACGGGCTATAGTGTCTCGAATTCGGTATGGACTATCTTTTGCCTTGGTTCATGATGGAACTCCAACTTCCAATACGACCCATGCGGGATTGATTGTATTACTAGTACGGTGACATAGTATATGGTAGCTATGCCGTCTATGATTGATATTATGATTGAAATGTTTTTGAAACATATATACACTAATAATAATATCAAAATTGTTTTATCGTATCAAACATTTTTGACCATTATAAGGCAAAACTCTATCCTCCGGTTTGCGTTGCATTGTGTGATAGGACTTGAGTCTTATAATGGTTTCATTTTTATAAAAAGCATTGCATTGTTTAACGATTTACTTTAGTTATGCACTGGCAATCCAATGGAGTAAACCCGTTCCACGTTAGCGGCGTGGTCCTGTGATTAGCCTTATTAATAAATAGGTTAAATAAGATTTCTCATACCAGTCCCATGACTAACTCGTAGTTTGTTTCACTTTGCAAACTCTGGTGCCCTCTTTTCCACGGGTAGCCTTGTATACAGGTTTAGCAGATTCATTCTGGATAGCTATGGAGCTGAAGATGGATACTATCATTCCTATTTTGCTGTTCAGACTTCACTTAGTATATTATGTTTTTATTCCGCTGCAGACATTATATATTAAGTTGAAACTGTATTCTTTGCTATGTATGATCCTATTATGCTGTGTAACTCTGATGATGTATTATTTCTAGTGTAATTTGATGAACAATATCCGCTGTAATTCTCTATTTCTGTTTTGTTGTTACTGTTATGTGTTATATTCCAATGATTATCCTTGCTTTCATAATGCGGAAGTTTGGGGTCATCACATGATGGTTACACCATCGATCAAGAAAAAGATTAATTTCCGCATCATGAGACAAATCTAGTCATAACGTCCTATTTATAGAACAATGTGATAAATGGTTCACAGGTCATCATGGGCAGTTTCGACATAGATTCCAAAAATTGATGTTAAGAAAAAGAGATTTGTTGGAAAATCTTAAAAGTTAGTCAACAAAAGAACATACAAGTCCGCATAAAACATGGATTCCTCTAAAATCTCATTGAGACTCTCATCAAAAAAACATCCAAAAATAGCTTAATCTTCATCTCCGAAACGACGATCACCTTTGAAAGAACCTATTCTAACAAGGTATAGCAAAGGCGGATGCAGCACAAAGAACAACTTATTCTAAGATCTCGAAGCAACTGACCGGTGCAAGTCCAAATGCCTTGACAAGTTTTCTAAGCCCTAAAGCGGTGAGACCTTTTTTCTTACCCCGATCCAACCGAATGATCTCTTCCCTAAGGATGAGACATAAATGGTACAAGAAAGATCAGGTAATGCAAGTAGGCGTTATGGACTAAGAAATGGTCGGAGAGAAGAAATTAGATCTTGGAGTACTAGTGAGGCAAGATCTAATACGCAAACAAGCACGAAAAAGAGGGGACAACAAAAATAGAAAAAGGATATAGAAATATGGTTCGGCTAGATGAGGAAGGGAGGATGAAAGAAAGTAGTTAAGGGGGGATGATTTGGACGCAACCTTTATGGTTGCGTCCTACGTCCAAGTTGTATCAAAACTCATCAACTAATTGACCATCCTAGTACAACACTAAATGGTTAACTACCAAATGGTCTTTGGACAGAGGTCAGACCTTGACCTTTTTGGGCTAGATTAAAATATTAATAACCCTGCGTTATCTTTTAAGATTTGATGTGTTCTATCACTGCGGTATTTTAAAGACCGTAGTTAAGGTCCAAACTAACTTCAAGGATTTATAATCTCAACAACGATGCTGCGACCACACAACGAATGAACGAATTCTAAAAATAATTCAGCTAGAAATCCATAATATAAATCAAATACCCCAAAAATCAAGATGAAGGATTTTCCTTAGCTTTTCCGAAGAAAAATTTAAATTTTTTCCAAAAATGGATTTATTATAAACTAACAGTTTCGTATTTATAAATCCAATACTAGTATTACTCAAGTTTATATTACAAACTAAAAAACCTTTTCATTTTCAAAAAAATTGGAGCTTTAAAATCTTAAGCATTAATTATGATAATTTCAATAAATTATCCAATATATATAGGAAGAGAGATACTAAAAATCACAAGGAATAGATATTTATTATTCTCATGTTTAGTGGCCTATTCCTTGTTATTTCCAATTTCATCTTTCCAACCAATAAGACTATATTTATTAAAAATAGTTTTAATAAATATACCTCGTCTTTTACAAAACCAATTTTCGAAACCCTCATTAAAACCCACTTTAATTCCAAATAGTTTTAAAAATAAAATTTCCTCGAATACAAAGCCAAAGGCTCAATTGAATAATTCAACAAAGGTAGATTTCGGAAACCCAACGAAGTAACAAATGGATATACCTCATAATTATATTTCTGAAATGGATACGACATAATAACGTGAACTTTTCCCAATTTGGATTGAGTAATGGTCTTAACCGAAATTACCAATGAAACCAAAAACCAGAAATCGCGACTGTCTCGGTTGTAGCTAGATTTTTATCCAGTCTCCAAAACTCGAATCAATGGAATCCACCATATGCCATCCTCATGTTCTTCATGACAAGATCGCTAAAGTACTATGGGGTATGACAGAATTGGCTAGAAACCCAAGCTCAACAATTTCAACTCTTAGTCGTTTAAGGCCAATTTTATATATTCAGGCCCACGACTAATTCATCATTGAAATAAATTAAAGTCGAGTAAGATAGACAAAGAAAAATAGAAAAGGAAAACTGAATAGCATTCTCTCATGAGTCCAAATTGAACTAATTCCTCTGATCGTTTAACCTAAGCACTGATACCAAATGTAACACCCTACACTTTATTGCTCCCAAATTTCGACAAAAATCAAAATTTGAAGACATCCAAGCATAGAGTGTGTATATCTGGTACCTACAATAAATGAGCATGAGCATAATCAGAGTACGATAAAAGAAAACTCACAGTGGAAACAGAATAGGATAAACTAGTAATAACTCAAGTAACTACACTTTTCAAAGTAAGTAAATTTGCCAATACCGAGCATGGGAGAGAACGCGAACCGAGAGCCAAACTTAAACACCTATGAGAACCCGACCTTCTCTAGGAAACCTGGGAGGTTGTAATGGGGAGGGCGGTCATAACAACAAGTTCTGATGAATAAGAAATGTATAACATAGATTATAATACACCGATGTATCCCGTTTGATTCAACCCAAGATGTATGCCTATCAAGGTAGTGATTCTAGCCTAACCTTGTAAATATTTATGCACAATTTTACTACTCTTCCCAAAGTATAATACTAAGATAGGACGTTTACGCATATTTTTGTGAATCATGTATACCAAAGCTTAACTGGTTATTATATCGAGATTAGACCCCTAATTTCGGAGTTTCTATATTCAGTTACTTTCATTCGCTTATCCTTCATCATTTATTGCCTCACTATCAATGATAGATAGGGTGGATTCCTCCTGATCACTTAAGACCCTAGGCGGACAAATTGGTCACTTATTATTTCTCAATAATCTACTTAACGTTAACATGAATTAGAGGAAACTTGCTACGGGCCCTACTAGTTAAGGCTTCCGTCATTCACGCATATACCCTTGCCCCACATAAGGTGAGAGATGGTATTTTATCATTCGTTATACCTCTAGCTGACCTTATTAGATAACCTCCTTAGTCGCTTATTACTTCCCATAGGATAGGTTGCCATATCCAACGTTTTAGTTTCCAGGTTTGGGTAGGCCCACAAACACCTGCCATTTAAGAACCCTAAACTGAAAGTGTAACACTCCACTTCCATTAAGGTCACTCACAAAGGGAATGCCTTAACTTCAATGGAGCATTTTTGGTAATCATACACAGAATATCACAAGACAGATATAAAAATTTTGCAGTGGAAAATAAACAACTTTATTAAATCACCAAAATATTTTCTTACGTAATACCATGAGTCATAAAACCCTTACAACAAAACACTTCTGTCGTATATTATCAGAGTACATAGGTATATAAAAGAAAACATCATTCCCCATATTAAAGAGCAAGCCATATAAGAGACAGAGACTCGAGCCATACTTCAGGAGTAGCTCCAAGAAGTTGATATCCAATTCTTAACTAAACCTGGGTGTTTCCTCCCTGAGAACCTTGAGGGGGGAATGGAAGAAAAGAGGTGAAACAAACGAGGTCAGACATACGTCTGGTGAGTCCAGTAACTTTTAGCCAGTAAATAAATAAAGGTAAACATGACAGGCATACAAAGTGGACAAGGGGATCAAGGTACAAATGACAGGTACGACAAGACAAATAAGGTAAGGTGTATGCATGATTCACAACTAACTACTCTGCACTATTACTAGTCAAATCAAGATGGGATGATCCCTTCCGCTAAAGATAACGATGGTGGTATTTTCGTGTATTCCTAGCTGCTGCCATAGGTGCCGCCTGTTCATATCTCAACTAGTCAGACCTACTACCCTCCTACTATAAACTGGTAGGCTTAGGACATATATCCGGATATACCCTAACCACTACCCTAATCGATCGGCTCCCTACCCTGTAGATACCCTGTGTTGGTCCCACAACTAGGGGGTATCACTTCCCTAAAGTGACAACCTAAGGTATGCACAGTTATACCTACTGGTGTCACGGTCGTCTAGTCCCCCTCTGCCCGGCCCATGCACGCACATGTCCTCGGTCCGTTTGCGCCGCCCACACCATCCGTCTCGTTTTGGATCTCTTACAATCAATCAGTAAGCGTGCCCCTTCCCCGCCTAGTACAGAGATCTTTACTTTGATACCCCTTCGGGCTACTGACTGAAATGGGTCCCGTACAACATGATACAAGCTCTCCCCTATGTCTTGTATCCCCACTAGGTTTTCTACTGACTATGTATACCCTAAGGTGTCTTTAATTACATAGCCCTCAATCAGTTATGCATACCTATATGTGTCTTTAATAAATAACCCCTATTCTACCTATCGGTTATGCGTACCTATAGGTGTCTTTAATACATAACTCTACCTATTCCCATTAGTTATGTGTACCCCTATGGGTGTCTTTAATACATAACTTTACCTATTCCCATTAGTTATGCGTACCTCTAAGGGTGTCTTTAATACATAACTTTACTATTCTGCCCCGGTTATGTACACCATTAGGTGTCTTTAATTACATAACCCCTTTTTAATGGTTAAGTTTGTGGGCCTATATGTATTAATATTACCCACTTACCCTTCAGTTGTACTTAACCCTCCCACAATCCAATTCGTTTTGCTTAACCCTAACTTATGTCAACCATCATACAGTCCATATGTATTAAGTTAGGTTAAGTAGCATTAATTTAATCGTATTTCACATGCCACCCAAGGCACCCACTTAATTCCACATGCCACCCAAGGCACCCACTTAACCCCTCATGTCCAACTACATGTTTATCTGGTTAAGTGTTTCTTAATTCATTAAGACTGTAACCTTATAAAGACCTCTCGCATTAGACTGGCATTTGTGGCAGCTGGATTCGCCGGGCGGGTCCGGACAGTCTTACACAAAAAATGAGTCTAACCTCGTATCTTTACAATTGTTACGTATTTAATTTATGCCTAAGACCGCTCACATTAGACTGGCATTTGTGGCAGCTGGATTTGCCGGGCGGGTCCGGGCAGTCTTACACCACAAAAGAGCCTAACCTCGTGTCTTAGACGATTAATTACTCCTAATTAATCATCCCCTAATTTGAATTACTTTCCCTATTCAAATTATCAATTAATTCCAAATTTCACTATGGCCATAATTGACACAATTATGTCCATTTATTTATGGTATGAAAAATCATACCAATTTTCCTCATAAATTTATTTTATGCCAATTCTCAGTATTAAATCTTCAGACTTTAATTGCTTAAACATTCCTCTTTTGATTAATTAAGTTAATTAATTAATCTTTTCCTTTTTCATAGGTGTCAATACCTATCTTATTAACAATTTGGATTTCTTATCCATAAATGGTCATATTCAAATTATACCATTTTTACCCAATTTCACCCATGTCATAATAGGTAATTATTTATATGTTTTCCTACTTGAATTATGTGTCCAATTTACATAATCACTATGCCTATCACAAATTCCCATTTCTCCCCATTTCTTAACTAGCGTGACCGTTTGCGTTTTTGGCGTCATCGAGGCTACAAGGTAGCCTCGCCATAACAATAAAATAAAGGGAATGACAAGGTGATCGTTTTCAGTACAATTTTTGGCATAAGCATAACAACTAGGGAAAATGACATGATAACTTCGCTTATAATTATGATTCACCACATAATTAACAACTTGCATAGATTCATAATAACTTGCATAGGTTCATGAATTAACAACAACTAACATAGGTTCATGATTCTCAACATAATCAACAACTTATATAGGTTCATGATTCACAATATAACAACTTGCATGATTCATAACATAAATTCTTGCATAGGTGAATTACATAGATTCATGATCCACTACATAACTAGCATAGGTTCATGAATTAACAACTTATCAACTTGCATAGGTAACTTCATATGTTCATGATTCATAACATAACAACTAGCATAGATTCATGAATTAACAATGCAACAACTTGCATAGGTAGCTTGCATAAGTTCATAGTTTCTTAACATAATAACTTGCATAACTTCATGATTAACAACAATAATGAACTTGCATCATTTTATGATTCACAACAATAATGAACTTGCATAACTTCATGATTAACAATAATAAGGAACTTTACATCATTTCATGATTCACAACAATACAACAATGAACTTGCATAACTACAAACAACATATACCCAAATCATAGTCTACCACAATTCACTTTCATTTATTTAAACCTAAAAGTGACTAGAAATCACCGAATAAGGGGTCTTGAGTTCTGGGTTCTGAACTCTGTAATTGAATAGCGTTCCCTTGTTATAGACAATTGCGTTGTTGTAGTTTTAAGCTTGATTCGAATTGAATTGTTGTCTTTAATTTGCGTCTAGTTGGTGGCGGCTATTCTAGGGTTTGGAGTGACAACATGACTGCCACTGATCTAATTTTGGTTTTGATTCTAGGGTTTGAGTCTACACATGTTTATATAGAATTTCAATTTAATTATAGCCGTCGGATGACCCTAGAGTTAATCGCAACCATTCAGTCCAGATTAGAACTATCCAGAAACCATAATGACACATTATCTAGTCAGAAATGACTCAGCACTGACTCACCGTTCGAATCAGAGCTTTAGAAATCTATGTAGATTTTTACCTCGGCCTGGGCGCACCTGCCAAGTGCCCCAGTGCATTATTGCATGGGCGCACTTCCCAAGTGCGCCAGTGCATTCTGGCCCATTTCCGGTTTTTCTGCCTAACTTCGTTCGTCCATATCTTCTTCATACGGCATCCGTTTTACGCAAACTCAGACTCTATCTCAACCAGAATTTCGAGACGAACGCAATGGCGTAACCCGTTTCCCTTAATTCCAACATTTGAAATTAAGTATTCTTTAATTTAGTTGATCCGATTATTCAAAAGTTCGGGGTGTTACATTCTCCCCTCCTTAAAGGATTTCGTCCCCGAAATCTTCAAGTTAAGAAGAATGTGTCCTACCATCCAATCACTCATCTACTCAACCATCATCCACAAGCATCCATTGTCCTTAGAAAACTTCTAATGTTGTATGAACATATGCAAAAAGTGTATGTGTATGTTCCTTACCTAATGCAAAATCAGGCGGTCTACTGATTCAGTTGGCCTCCTCACTGCAAACCATGATAGTGCCATGCATCCATTATGTATGCGAAAGAATCCTATCAATACATATTATTTCTACATGTGTGCTCAACCATTCATCAAAATGCAGCATCCATATGATAACACAATCATTGTTCATCAGTTAACCTAAATATGCACACACATTTATATGCAATATGAAAGTGATTTGAGCCGATCTAGTGCCTAATGTGTGTGTAAATGCATCCACGAGCAACCACTAGCAAACACTTGTATCCACTTGCAACCATCAAACATAACATGTCCCAAGCTGTAACGACCAGAAATTTCGACGATTGGAATATACGATTAATTAAAGAATTTACTATTAATGATCAATTTATGTTGATATTTGAATTAAAAATCAAATATATTATTGTGTCTGGTTTGATTCAATTCAGAATATTGGTTGAGAAACATATATTTATTGATGGATATTTAAAATTGGAAATGGGTTAGATATTGATTTGACGGGAAAAAAATATAAACGATTGGATTTAAAAACAGACGTTAATTAACGTTAAATAAATTGGAGGACTTTATTTGTTAATAGGCTTGGATTTGTGTAGATAAAGGGAAATTAATTTAACATTTCAAATTGGAAATTTAACGATGAGCGGAATAAAATTGGTGAGCCGATAGACTAATAAAAAAATAAAATAACGTCATATGCAAACAAAGTCAGAATCCGACCAGATGAATTATAGTGTGTGCAGAACGTTGAAACAAAACAATACGTGTAATTTTTATTTTTCGTGTTTGGAGGTTGTATTTGTGGTTCGAAATCAGAGCGGAACATGGTTATTTGCGGTAAAATTTAACCGCGTTATCACTTACCCCCAAATAAAATTTCTTTCCCATACATTGCCTCCCCAGTTAAGTACCCTCCTTAGTTAAAAACGTGAGCCACTGTTCCTGCCTTGGCGCTCACGGTTCCTTCTTTTATAAATTGGAACCCCTTTCCCCAATTTCTTCCAGAGCACAAAAATCATTCCTCCTTTTCATTCTTATGGCCAAATCCCCAAATCAAAAATTGGCTTTCCACCGAAAATTGGAATACGCTCCTTCATTCAACACTGACGTCCACCGTCGACCCTCGAAAATCACCTCCTTTATTCACCGAAGCCCTAAATCCTTGCGCGCTTGCTGAAGCCTCGCGATTGTGGTCAAATCTTTCACCTGCATCAAGTCAATTTTGCTCAACCACCGTTGTCACCAAACCAAGCAAGAACCACCTCTCGTCTACGTCAGCATCTCTTCCTAATCAAAGCCAGCGCCTTTTCCCTTCAAGGTGAGTGTTAATTCACTCATGATGGATCTCTGTTTTCAAGTAATTTAACGTCGGTATAAACTAAAATATAATAGTCAAGTTTCATGCTTGTTGGTTGCTGCTTTGTTGTATGTTTCTGGTTTTTGTTGGACGATTAGAAGCTGTTACCTTATGTAATTGAAACCACCTATTTTAGAAAAGCTGAAATATAGTAGCATATATCCTTGTATGTTTGTTTATGACTTTGAACCATGGACTTGCTGAATTGCTGTTGTTTATGGGTCACTACTCTGTTTCACTCTTAGTTTGAACTTTCAAAACCTCATACACTCTGCATGCCGATAGCCATGAATATTTCCGACTGTGTTGACTGGTACGCCTGTATAGATGATGGTTTATATTCATGAATGCTGAACTTTATTTGATGCTTGCTAGTATACATATAGGAACTGGTACCACCCTATCTTGGCACAAATATAAGAATTGTTATTGTACTTCGTCATACTTTGGTTAAGGCTTAAAATACATACTGGTACACATCACCTTGTGTATATAAACATGCTTCACTTACCCTTAATTTCATAAAGACCTACTTAGTTGGCACTGTTATCACATATGAGATGGAAAGAGAAGGACTAAAAATTCGGTTACTTGAATATATGCATATACTTGTAAAACCCATTTCATGTTTTGCCATGACGACCTGATTTCAGGTGATATTTTGGATGCACATCTTGCTTTGTTCTCATGCATAGTCACAATATCTTTATATATGCATGTTACTATGTATTGGTTCACTTCATTGGCATCTATTCCTTGCTGTCATACACGTGTACCCAGTTTTCATGTACACACATGTCTTCTTGCTGTCATATTTTTGTTACTCTATTTCAGTATGTTCATAAATGCTTAATCCATTTGGTTACTAAAATAAAAGTGCTGAAATACTTGTTCACAAAAATGAAAATTTGAAAACTATTGGTTCACTGAAATGGAATGGTTGAAGTCACTTGTTCACTGAAATGGAGTAAACTGAAACCTGTGTTGCGCCTAATGTATAGTGAAATACCAGTTTTGCTAACTTAAAACCAAGGCTCACATGGTAATCGATTTCTACTCTTTTACTCGTGCAAATTTTCAGAATGGCCGAAGACCATGAAACAAAAATTGAAAATAAATGGGAGCATGCTATATATTTCTGTACATCCAATGTGAATACTTGTTGTTTGGTGCTGTGCCACTTGTTGTCATACGTATATGCATACACTTGTTGCTTATTTCTCGTTAGTTAATATATTTTTATAAAGATATTACTCTGAGGAAATTGATATGGATTTGTTCCCTTATTTCTTATTTTATCGGTAACATCAGTTCCCTCTGTGTGGAGAAATTCAATGAAATAATCACCATGTATACATACTTGAGACCATCCACCCTGTTGCCTGAACACATGTAACCACCTGGTATACCTACGTTTTTTTTTTTTGGAGTCATATATGGCGGTAGTGAATGGAACTTCTTTGAATATTGATGCCACTGAGTTGTAACTTGCAAGAATTCAAACCCCGCTGGCTTTTCACTATGAACCCATAGAAATTGGTCTCAAGTTGATTACCATGCTAATGCATTCGACCTTGTTTGTCTTGATTCATATTTGCGTTTGCCTCGATTTCATTTGTTTTCCTTACTGTTATGGTAGAGGTTAGCCGCTCTGTCTAATATTTGTTTTGCATGCAAAATCTTGATATTCATATGCTCATTCGTGCTTAAACCTGAATGTTGAATTCGTGACATGTTTGATTTAGGAGGCTGAGGCAATACCCATGTGCGCATACATTTACACATACGTGTGTATGTAATGCAAGCTCCTCAAATCACTAGTGTTATTATCTTGTGTTTGAAAAGCCTTGGCGGCGTCCACATGCATATATGCACGTACACGCATGTACTATTCGATTTTGGATGCTGAGGCAGTGTACTCATGTATATTATCTATACATGAGTGCATATGCAAGCTCCTGTGTCTGCTCCTCACTGTAAGGTAGAACGGGTATGAACAGATAACACACTTGATCTAGATATACTGATACGAACATATATCGCCACGGTTCATAACATAGATGTTAGAATTAACTGTTATATTTTAGTTTATATTGAAGTTAATTTACTTGAACTATGATTAATCCTGACCCGAGTATTTTGTGTTTTACATGAACTGCTCGGGTCAGACTCGAGCAGTACAGATTTAAAGATTTCAGTCAGGATTCGAAGATCGACGAAGATGGGGGATTCCAAGCTGGCGCACTCTGAAGATTTTAAACCAGTAAAGATATTTTCTTGTATTAAATCGTTTCTTTTAAAATTCCGCTGTATATAAAAGTATTGTACTCAAAAATTCTGATTTATAAATAAAAGATTTATTCTGTTGATTCAATACCGTGTCATTTATTCTGTATTTTCTGTGTTAATTCTGTTTTTAAACTCTGTAAGCTAAATACGCTCCGTCGATTTGGACGTTTTAAATTGGTTTAATCACTGGTTTGAAACGGTCAAAAAGTCGGGACGTTACAGTGGTATCAGAGCTTTGGTTAATTCAAAGCATAACTTATTGAGTTTAAAAACGGATCTTGAAAATGAAAAAGGTTTTGAAAAATAAATTTTTGAAAGATAAATTATTTTAGAAATAACAAGTGTTTTGAAACTAATACAGCGGGAATAAAAAATTTATTTTGAGATTTGAAAATTCCGTTCGGAATCCCCAGTCATTGGAAATCTTCGAATCCAGGTATGTAAGAGCTTTCCTTCGATAAGTTCATTTAGATTTGAGTTTTGAGTCCATCATCGAATAATATCAAAAGAGGATAAGAAAATCGATGAATCGATCTCTCTAATCGTATATTTTAGCAAATGAAATTGAAAATTTATTGGAATAAGAAGTTGGACGAGAATTTGAATGAAAAAGAGAAATTTGGAATTTGCTTCAAGAATGAAACGATGAATTTTATTTCGATGTTCGAAATATAAATTAATGAAGTAAAATTTAAAAGAATTCGATTGTGTTAAGCTGTATCACTAATTTGTTTAAATTATTTAGAATTTGGCAAGATTAAATTATAATTGGTTCTAAGCCAATAATGTATAATCGAATATATAAATTCGATAGTGAGTTATGAACTTGTTAATTGATTAACAAGAAGTGATGTGTAGACGAGAATATGAATGAAGCAAAATGTGAGTAAACATTGTAAAAAGATGTGAACTTACAGCTAATTCGAATTGACGAGTATAGAATCGTATAAAAGGAATAATATTAACCTTTTTAGAAGTAAATAACGCATGAAAGAAAAATTGTGCAAGTAGATTTGGGGTAAAGGAAATGAAGTCGACTAGAACGGTGTGGTTATTCTGAAGTTCAGAATAGAAATCAAATGAGATTTTTCCGGAGTTCGGAATATATATTAACAAATAAGTGATTATTCGGAAGGAAGTCACTTAGAGGAGACATTTATGTCGAATTTCAGGGAAGTACCAATTACTTTCCATTTTAATTAAAATTTAATATATTGTTAATTCATTATTTATATTCAGATAAATTAATAAAGTGTAATTTGAAGACTAATATTTTGAAAGTGTAAATTATTGTAATAATCAACAATTTTCGAAAGTCGCGAGAATGGATGATTTGCTGTGAACTTGATTTATTTCGAAGTTAATAATATTGTTCAGTTAAGGTCTGAGAGGTAAATATACCCCAACTTGATTGACTTCATTATTGACTAAGAAATAATTAAGGTTCGATAGCAAGAACAGAAGAACAAGGAGCCATACGGCGAGGACGAAGGTCGGCAGAGCGTAAGAGAAATGAATTTTCAAAATGAATTTTAGAGTTGCAAGAATTTATTTGATAAGAAATTAAGAAATGGAGTTAAAAAAAATTAGAAACTGACTGGAGATTAGTTCATTTGAATAGTTTTCTGAGTGTTAATCTGATGTTGGTTTTGGCCTTCGGGGTTGATACTTTGGGAATTGTTCGCTTGCTAATTTACAGTCGACGGATGTGAAAGAGTAATTGCATGAATGAAAATTTTGTTACAAGAATGAAAATTCTGGATGTTTGAAAACACAAAGATTTGGGTGATAAACGTAATAATTGGAAATCTGGAAGAAAAATTGGTAGATCTATAAATCCGAGTTGGAAAGGACATCAAGTATTTGAAGTAGTTAATAGATCAAAGCTAAAATTTTGAAATCGGAATGAATTTTGAGAATATTTGATTTTGGGTATTGGAGAAATAAGATTTCGTATCTTGTATGGGAAAATATAGTGAATTGAAATTTTTTGGATTGAAAGGTAATCGATTAAGAAAAAATCTTATATAACGGAATTTATATAAGACGAGATGTTTGAAATATGATTTGGGAAGAAAATCTTATGTAAATGACATAAGTATGATTTATGAAATAAAATACTATATGTACATAGTATAGTATGTTTTTCAAGTAAAGATAAGGAAAGTACCTTCCTTCTCTTGAATTTCAAGCTTGGTTGAGATATGCTGCTGGTGGAAGTAGGTTGTCCGGACATAAAATTCATGATTTGCCATTGAGCACGACTGCTAGCATAATTCGCAGGGCTGCAGATAGCCTACGGCGGTCGGATGTTTCTTGAGAGAATCAGGCGTAACCATTGTGATCGCTGCGATCTAGAGTCGTTGGAATTTGACCGTGTAGCGAAATTCGCAGGGCTGCAGATAGCCTACGGCGGACGGATGTTTCTTGGGGAACCTAGCATAACCATTGTGACTGCTGCGATCTACAGTCGAATTGTAAGGGCGTAATCCGCAGAGCTGTGAAAGCTTACGGGTATGGATGTTTCCTGGGGGACCCAGGCGTAACCATTGTATACCTGCGGTCCACATGGCATATCTACAAGTGAAAGAGATGTAACCACTAGAGTTACTAAAGGTAGAATGGAGCCATGCAATGTTTGAGATATCTTAGTGATAGTCAGCCACCTGTTTGATGCAGCAGTTAGTCTTCGTGACTTGATTTGGTCTTCGTGACCTGATTTGTCTTTGGGACTTGTTTTGTCCTAGTGACTTGAAGTATCTTCATAATTCCTTGATTTGTTTCCAAGATTCTGAGACAGAGCAATCAACGCTCAGTGACCTTAGAATTTCTTTTGATTCTTAAAATATCTTCCGTTGATCTTTCCATGACGAAATTCGCAGGGAAGCGATTTCCTACGGATACGGATGTTTCTGGGGGATCCAGACGGAACCATTGTGTATCTGCGATTCATGAACAATCAACGTTATCGATATCACATTGGTACTTTCCGTATCTATTTTAAAGAGATTTTTCGAAATATATTTTCACTGTGAGTTGAAGTAAGGATATTTAGTACTTGGAGATCTTAGTCGTGCATCTGGCCAGCGTGTGCCTAACATCTGTGAGAACGACAATAGACTTGTCAAACTTCGAATTATCAAATATTTTCAAGTAAATAATTAGAAATTAAAATCTATGTAACTTGATAAATTAAGAAGAAGAATTTCCGAGTATTTCCAATTCTATAACTTTGGAGTAATAATACAGATATTTCTTATATATGATTTTTTTTTAGGATTTCAGATTTGGAAAATTTTCGAGTTGACGGTTTGTAACGTAAAAAGGAGATGTTATTTGCACTCCTCAATGAATGTTGAGAAAAATTAAATGGATTGAATGTAAGGAGATTGGGTTGAGTGTTGCTAACCTGGACCCATTTCAATCGCAATAATGGATAAGTAAACTTTGACAGATGGGGTCTATAAAGAAATTTGGAATAATTTGAGAGGCATAAATCCAACTTATGAGAATTTTAAAATTTAAGAAGAAGTTAGTTTTAGAGAGAAATTTAATGATTAGAGAAAATTGAATATAATGGAAACAAAGAAGATCGATGACTTGAATATAGATATTTAAATAAGTTGTGGAATAATTTCACACAAATATGGAAATCTGAAGTGTACATTGGTATAACTCTAACGATTTTTCCTTTTCGGGGACGAAAAGTTTAAAGGGGGAAGAATGTAACGACCAGAAATTTCGACGATTGGAATATACGATTAATTAAAGAATTTACTATTAATGATCAATTTATGTTGATATTTGAATTAAAAATCAAATATATTATTGTGTCTGGTTTAATTCAATTCAGAATATTGGTTGAGAAACATATATTTATTGATGGATATTTAAAATTGGAAATGGGTTAGATATTGATTCGACGGGAAAAAAATATAAACGATTGGATTTAAAAACAGACGTTAATTAACGTTAAATAAATTGGAGGACTTTATTTGTTAATAGGCTTGGATTTGTGTAGATAAAGGGAAATTAATTTAACATTTCAAATTGGAAATTTAACGATGAGCGGAATAAAATTGGTGAGCCGATAGACTAATAAAAAAATAAAATAACGTCATATGCAAACAAAGTCAGAATCCGACCAGATGAATTATAGTGTGTGCAGAACATTGAAACAAAATAATACGTGTAATTTTTATTTTTCGTGTTTGGAGGTTGTATTTGTGGTTCGAAATCAGAGCGGAACATGGTTATTTGCGGTAAAATTTAACCGCGTTATCACTTACCCCCAAATAAAATTTCTTTCCCATACGTTGCCTCCCCAGGTAAGTACCCTCCTTAGTTAAAAACGTGAGCCACTGTTCCTGCCTTGGCGCTCACGATTCCTTCTTTTATAAATTGGAACCCCTTTCCCCAGTTTCTTCCATAGCACAAAAATCATTCCTCCTTTTCATTCTTATGGCCAAATCCCCAAATCAAAAATTGGGAATATGCTCCTTCCTTCAACACTGACGTCCACCGTCGACCCTCGAAAATCACCTCCTTCGTTCACCGAAGCCCTAAATCCTCGCGTGCCTGCTGAAGCCTCGCGGTTGTGGTCAAATCTTTCACCTGCAACAAGTCGATTTTGCTCAACCACCGTTGTTACCAAACCAAGCAAGAACCACCTCTCGTCTACGTCAGCATCTCTTCCTAATCAAAGCCAGCGCCTTTTCCCTTCAAGGTGAGTGTCAATTCACTCACGATGGATCTCTGTTTTCAAGTAATTTAACGTCAGTATAAACTAAAATATAATAGTCAAGTTTCGTGCTTGTTGGTTGCTGCTTTGTTGTATGTTTCTGGTCTTTGCTGAACGATTAGAAGCTGTTACCTTATGTAATTGAAATCACCTGTTTCAGAAAAGCTGAAATACAGTAGCATATATCCTTGTATGTTTGTTTATGACTTTGATCCATGGCCGTGTTAAATTGCTGTTGTTTGTGGGTCACTACTCTGTTTCACTCTTAGTTTGAACTATCAAAACCTCATACACTCTGCATGCCGACAGCCGTGAATATTTCCGACTGTGTTGACTGGTACGCCTGTATAGATGATGGTTTACATTCATGAATGCTGAACTTTATTTGATGCTTGCTGGTATACATATAGGAACTGGTACCACCCTATCTTGGCACAAATATAAGAATTGTTATTGTACTTCGTCATACTTTGGTTAAGGCTTAAAATACATACTAGTACACATCACCTTGTGTATATAAACATGCTTCACTTACCCTTAATTTCATAAAGACCTACTTAGTTGGCACTGTTATCACATATGAGATGGAAAGAGAAGGACTAAAAATTCAGTTACTTGAATATATGCATATACTTGTAAAACCCATTTCATGTTTTGCCATGCTGACCTGATTTCAGGTGATATTTTGGATGCACATCTTGCTTTGTTCTCATGCATAGTCACAGTATCTTTATACATGCATGTTACTATGTATTGGTTCACTTCATTGGCATCAATTCCTTGCTGTCATACACGTGTACCCAGTTTTCATGTACACACATGTCTTCTTGCTGTCATATTTTTGTTACTCTATTTCAGTATGTTCATACATGCTTAATCCATTTGGTTACTAAAATAAAAGTGCTGAAATACTTGTTCACTAAAATGAAAATTTGAAAACTATTGGTTCACTAAAATGGAATGGTTGAAGTCACTTGTTCACCGAAATGGAGTAAACTGAAACCTGTGTTGCGCCTAATGTATAGTGAAATACATGTTTTGTTAACTTAAAACCAAGGCTCCCATGGTAATCGATTTCTGCTCTTTTACTCGTGCAAATGTTCAAAATGGCCGAAGACCATGAAAACAAAAACTGAAAATAAATAGGAGCATGCTATATATTTCTGTACATCCAATGTGAATACTTGTTGTTTGGTGCTGTGCCACTTGTTGTCATACGTATATGCATACACCTGTTGCTTATTTCTCGTTAGTTAATATATTTTTATAAAGATATTACTCTGAGGAAATTGATAAGGATTTGTTCCCTTATTTCTTATTTTATCGGTAACATCAGTTCCCTCTGTGTGGAGAAATTCAATGAAATAATCACCATGTATACATACTTGAGTCCATGCACCCTGTTGCCTGAACACATGTAACCACCTGGTCTACCAACGTTTTTTTTTTGGAGTCATATATGGCTGTAGTGAATGGAACTTCTTTGATTATTAATGCCACTGAGTTGTAACTTGCAAGAATTTAAACCCCGCTGGCTTTTCACTCTGAACCCATAGAAATTGGTCTCAAGTTGATTACCATGCTAATGCATTTGACCTTGTTTGTCTTGATTCATATTTGCGTTTGCCTCGATTTCATTTGTTTTCCTTACTGTTATGGTAGAGGTTAGCCGCTCTGTCTAATATTTTTTTTTTGCATGCAAAATCTTGATATTCATATGCTCATTCATGGTTAAACCTGTTGAATTCGTGACATGTTTGATTTAGGATGCTGAGGCAATACCCGTGTGTGTATACATTTACACATACGTGTATATGCAATGCAAGCTCCTCAAATCACTGGTGTTATTATCTTGTGTTTGAGAAGCCTTGGCGGCGTCCACGTGCATATATGCACGTACGCGGATGTACTATTCGATTTGGGATGCTGAGGCAGTGTACTCATGTATATTATCTATACATGAGTGCATATGCAAGCTCCTATGTCTGCTCCTCCCTGAAAGGTAGAACGGGTATGAACAGATAACACACTTGATCTAGATACACTGACACGAACATATATCGCCACGGTTCATAACATAGATGTCAGAATTAACTGTTATATTTTAGTTTATATTGAAGTTAATTTACTTGAACTATGATTAATCCTGACCCGAGTATTTTGTGTTTTACATGAACTGCTCGGGTCAGACTCGAGCAGTAAAGATTTAAAGATTTCAGTCAGGATTCGAAGATCGACGAAGATGGGGGATTCCAAGCTGGCGCACTCTGAAGATTTTAAACCAGTAAAGATTTTTTTTCTTGTATTAAATCATTTCTTTTAAAATTCCGCTGTAAATAAAAGTATTATACTCAAAAATTCTGATTTATAAATAAAAGATTTATTCTGTTGATTCAATACCATGTCATTTATTCTGTATTTTCTGTGTTAATTCTGTTTTTAAACTCTGTAAGCTAAATACGCTCCGTCGATTTGGACGTTTTAAATTGGTTTAATCCTGGTTTGAAACGGTCAAAAAGTCGGGATGTTACACAAGCACATGTAGGGTTGTCAATGGGTCGGGTTGGGTCGGGTTCGGGTTAGGTCAAGTCGGGTTCAGGTTGAGTTCGGGTCGTGTCAGCTCAACCCGTTTTTTAAACGGGTCGGGTTCGGGTTGACCCATTTATAATCGTGAGGGTTTCGGGTTTAATTCGTGTAACCCGTTAAGAAAAATATTTGTATAAAAAACTTTGAGGGTTTCAAAAGATGGTTGCATTTGATTGAGTCTTTATGGCATAAATTAAGAAAGAAAAAGGAGTATGCTACAGCGAAGTGTTCACTTTCCTGGTGTCGCCGTTGTTCTTCAATCTGATGCGCGATTTAAGAAGGATATCATGGAACCTAGGGCTCGGTGTAAAAAGGAAAGAGGAAACTAAAGTCTGAAAGAGTGAAGAGGTAGAACTGTCGAAATTAGAATGACAAAATGAGTGACGGCTTGATAATTGATAAATTAGGGTAAAGCGGCAAATGAGTAATGGACTAGACTGGGCCTATGTTTTATAGATTGTAGAATAATAAAAATATGTTTTATATTAAACAGGTCATGGCGGGTCAGAAACGGGTTCACGGGTTGGGTCGGATCAACCCGTTTATTAATCGGGTCAGAGAGGGTTGACCCGAAATTGACCCATTTATATATGGGTCGGGTCGGGTTTTTATCGTGCGGGTTACGAGTCGTGTTTCGGGTCGTGTTCGAAATTGACGGCTCTAAGCACATGTTTATATCCATGGATTTCCTATCTAAAGGTCGAAGATTCGGTCGATGGGATATAAACAAATGATATAACTTAAAACAAAAGCTCTGTTCCCATTTGACATCGGTTAAGAGGATAATTCCCTAAGTCTCAGCCCCGAAGACCGAAATCAACATCAGACTGACACCCAAAGAATTACCCCCATTAAACAATGTCAAAACTGGAGATCTACTTCATGCTTCGAGTAGAAACCCGTATCCGTCAGAAATATCCAGATACTTACAGACTACTAGTACGGATTAGATTACAGAATGATTCTCAGAAAGCTAAGCATAAAACACCCTTGCGGGTCACAAGAAACTTTGGGGTCTTCCCATGACAAGTTAACGACCCTCCTCTCAAAATCTAGAACGACCCCCTACATAGAAAGCAGGTCCATTTAGACCCAACCCATAGCCCATAAACTTGAGCACACAAACGCCACATTCAAATTTTTGACGCCTAACACAGATAATTTCAACCCCTTACAAATCACCAACAAATGAGCCGAACCACAGAAGGGATTTGAAACAACTATGGGATCATAAACAAGACTAGTATTAAAGTGCAGAGTCAATTACAAAATCAAAATGTCAGAATCCAAAAGTGTCCTAACTTCATAAAGAAATTAAACCTTTTACATAAATTTTTCCTATCTCTATCCTATCCATCTGCCACGAGAGCATTCGCCTGCCCTCTAGAAGTCCCTTGCCATCCCTGCGCTTTCGGGCATTCCTTGGAAAAGTGTTTGACCTCTCCACACTTAAAGTAATTTGACTTCCTCCTTTTACATTCTTTGACTAGGTGACCTTCTTTCCCACAACAGTGGTATTTCCTCTTATACTTTCCCTTGTCATCCTTCTTGCCTTTCTTCTGTTGTTGCTGTTACTGTCCTTTCTTGGGTCCCGCCTTCTCATTTTTCAGTTTCCCTTCAACTTTTTCCTCTTTCTTTGCTCCTTTGTCCTCTTCATGCATGAGGGCCATATCCACCAGCTTTTCAAAAGTGGCCCCCATGGAAATGTGGGTCATAGCCAATCCGTGTAGCGGTCATTCAAGCCTTTAACAAATCTCAGAGCCCTCTTCTCATGTGTGTCCACTAAGTATAAGATGAACCTCGCCAACTGATTGAATTTGTTGACGTACTCTTTTACTGATAGATCCCCCAGCTTTAATGCCAAAAACCTTTCCATATATAAATTTTCTTCCGCTCGTGATAGAAATTTGGCCTCAAACCTATGCTTGAAATCTGGCCATGTATTGGATGTTCTCCATTAGTGACCTCCCACCAAAACGAAGCTTCGTCTTTCATTAACCAAGCAGCCAATTGAACCTTCTAATGGTCGTCCAAGTCGAAAATGCCAAACAGATCCTCCACTTCCTTCAACCAATTTCTAGCTTCAATAAACGTTTCAGTCCCACTAAAAGATTTTCCACCCATCGAACGAAAGTCCTTATATATCTTGGAGAAAGTCTCTCCACGCAGAGGAATGACTGGAGCTGGGGGAGGAGGAGGAGGAACGTTGGCCGTACCCGCGGTAGCGGCCCTAGCCTCGAGATATTGACGAAACCAACCGGGTACACGAACACTCTCTGGTATCTCAGATGCTCCAGACATGCTGAAACGAAAAAGGAAAGATTCAATACAAAGAACTGAAGGAAAGATATATGGCTTTTGGGAAATGTTTTTCAAAACAGGCATTCCTTTTTGAAAATACTTTCTTTTTTAAACCTCTTTGAAAATAGTTTTTCATAAGCTTTTATCTAATCTGGTAACCTTCAGCTCTGATACCAAGTGTAACACCCCACCTCCATTAAGGTCACTCACAAAGGGAATGCCTTAACTTTAGTGGAGCATTTTTGGTAATCAGGCACAGAATATCTCAAGACAAATATAAAAATTTTGCAGCGGAAAATAAACAACTTTATTAAATCACCAAAATATTTTGTTACGTAATACCATGAGTCATAAAACCCTTACAACAAAACACTTCTGTCTTATATTATTAGAGTACATAGGTATTTAAAAGAAAACATCATTCCCCATATTAAAGAGCAAGCCATATAAGAGACAGAGACTCGAGCCATACTTCAGGAGTAGCTCCAAGAAGATGATATCCAATTCTTGACTAAACCTGGGTGTTTCCTCGTTGAGAACCTTGGGGGGGGGGGGACGGAAGAAAAGAGGCGAAACAAACTAGGTCAGACATACGTCTAGTGAGTCCAGTAACTTTTAGCTAGTAAATAAATAAAGGTAAACAGGACAGGCATACAAAGTGGATAAGGGGATCATGGTACAGATGACAGGTATGACAGGACAAATAGGGTAAGGTGTATGCATGATTCACTACTAACTACTCTGCACTATTACTAGTCAAATCAAGATGGGATGATCCCCTCTGCTAATGATAACGATGGTGGTAGTTTCGTGTATTCCTAGCTGCTACCATAGGTGCCGCCTATTCCTATCTCAACTAGTCGTACCCACTACCCTCCTACTATAAATTGGTAGACTTAAGGCATATGTCCGGATATACCCTAACCACTACCCTAATCGATCAGCTCCCTACCCTGTAGATACCCTGTGTTGGTCCCATAACTAGGGGGTATTACTTCCCTAAAGTGGCAACATAAGGTGTGCACAGTTATACCTACTAGTGTCACGGTCGTCTTGTCCCCCTCTGCCCAGCACATGCACACACATGTCCCCGGTCGGTTTGCGCCGCCCACACCATCCGTCTCGTTTTGGATCTCTTACAATCAATCAGTAAGCATGCCCCTTCCCCGCCTAGTACGGAGATCTTTACTTTGATACCCCTCCGGGTTACTAATTGAAATGGGTCCCATACAACATGATACAAGCTCTCCCCTATGTCTTGTATCCCCACTAGGTTTTCTACTAACTATGTATACCCTAAGGTGTCTTTAATTGCATAGCCCTCAATCAGTTATGCGTACCTATAGGTGTCTTTAATACATAACCCCTATTCTACCTATCGGTTATGCGTACCTATAGGTGTCTTTAATACATAACTCTACCTATTCCCATTAGTTATGTGTACCCCTAAGGGTGTCTTTAATACATAACTTTACATATTCCCATTAGTTATGCGTACCCCTAAGGGTGTCTTTAATACATAACTTTACTATTCTGCCCCGATTATGTATACTATTAGGTGTCTTTAATTACATAACCCCTTTTTAATGGTTAAGTTTGTGGGCCTATATGTATTAATATTACCCACCTACCCTTCAGTTGTACTTAACCCTCCTACAATCCAATTCGTTTTGCTAACCCTAACTTATGTCAACCATCATACAGTCCATATGTATTAAGTTAGGTTAAGTAGCATTAATCTAATCGTATTTCACATGCCACCCAAGGCACCCACTTAATTCCACATGCCACCCAAGGCACCCACTTAACCTCTCATGTCCCACTACATGTTTATCTGTTTAAGTGTTTCTTAATTCATTAAGACCGTAACCTTATATAGACCTCTCACATTAGACTGGCATTTGTGGCAGCTGGATTTGCCAGGCGGGTCCGGGCAGTCTTACACCACAAACGAGTCTAACCTCGTGTCTTTACAATTGTTACGTATTTAATTTATGCCTAAGACCTCCCACATTAGACTGGTATTTGTGGCAGCTGGATTTGCCAGGCGGGTCCGAGCAGTCTTACACCACAAAAGAGCCTAACCTCGTGTCTTAGACGATTAATTACTCCTAATTAATAATCCCCCAATTTGAATTACTTTCCCTATTCAAATTATCAATTAATTCCAAATTTCACTATGGCCATAATTGACTCAATTATGTCCATCTATTTATGGTATGAAAAATCATACCAATTTTCATCACAAAATTATTTTATGCCAATTCTCAATATTAAATCTTCAGACTTTAATTGCTTAAACATTCCTCTTTTGATTAATTAAGTTAATTAATTAATCCTTTCCTTTTTCATAGGTGTCAATGCATATCTTATTAACAATTTGGATTTCTTATCCATAAATGGTCATATTCAAATTATACCATTTTTACCCAATTTCACCCATGTCATAATAGGTAATTATTTATATGTTTTCCTACTTGAATTATGTGTCCAATTTACATAATCACTATGCCTATCACAAATTCCCCTTTCTCGCCGTTTCTTAACTAGCGTGACAGTTTGCGTTTTTGGCGTCATCGAGGCTACAAGGTAGCCTCGCCATAACAATAAAATAAAGGGAATGACAAGGTGATCGTTTTCAGTACAATTTTCGGCATAAGCATAACAACTAGGGAAAATGACATGATAACTTCGCTTATAATTATGATTCACCACATAATTAACAACTTGCATAGATTCATAATAACTTGCATAGGTTCATGAATTAACAACAACTAACATAGGTTCATGATTCTCAACATAATCAACAACTTATATAGGTTCATAATTCACAATATAACAACTTGCATGATTCATAACATAAATTCTTGCATAGGTGAATTACATAGATTCATGATCCACAACATAACTAGCATAGGTTCATGAATTAACAACTTATCAACTTGCATAGGTAACTTCATAGGTTCATGATTCATAACATAACAACTAGCATAGATTCATGAATTAACAACGCAACAACTTTCATAGGTAGCTTGCATAGGTTCATAGTTTCTTAACATAATAACTTGCATAACTTCATGATTCACAACAATAATGAACTTGCATCATTTCATGATTCACAACAATAATGAACTTTCATAACTTCATGATTCACAATAATAAGGAACTTTACATCATTTCATGATTCACAACAATACAATAATGAACTTGCATAACTACAAACAACATATGCCCAAATCATAGTCTACCACAATTCATTTTCATTTATTTAAACCTAAAATTGACTAGAACTCACCGAATAAGGGGTCTTGAGTTCTGGGTTATGAATTCTGTAATTGATTAGAGTTCCCTTGTTGTAGACAATTTCGTTGTTGTAGTTTTAGGCTTGATTCGAATTGAATTGTTGTCTTTAATTTGCATCTAGTTGCTGGCGGCTATTCTAGGGTTTGGAGTGACAATATGACGGCCACAGATCTAATTTTTATTTTGATTCTAGGGTTTGAGTCTACACATGTTTATATAGAATTTCAATTTAGTTATAGCCGTCGGATGACCCTAGAGTTAATCGCAACCATTCAGTCCAGATTAGAACTATCCAGAAACCCTCATGACTCATTATCTAGTCAGAAATGACTCAGCACTGACTCACCGTTCGAACCAGAGCTTCAGAAATCTGTGCAGAATTTTACCTCGACCTGGGCGCACCTGCCAAGTGCGCCAGTGCAATATTGCATGGGCGCACTTCCCAAGTGCGCCAGTGCAATTGGGTTCTGGCGCACTTCCCAAGTGCGCCAGTGCATTCTGGCCCATTTCCGGTTTTTCTGCTTAACTTCGTTCGTCCATATCTTCTTTATACGGCATCCGTTTTACGCAAACTCGGACTCTATCTCAACCAGAATTCCGAGATGAACGCAATGGCGTAACCCATTTCCCTTAATTCCCACATTTGAAATTAAGTATTCTTTAATTTAGTTGATCCGATTATTCAAAAATTCGGGGTGTTACAGAAAGACCTATTCCTAGGTGGACTCCTCAACCCTTGCCACTTAAGACCCAGGGAAGCAAACTATATGCGACGGTTATTGGATTCGTACCCCGTTTGCCTTTAGCACCTTTCCCTATTGGGATAAAGTAGTATATGTTATCAATTTATTCCCGTTTAGTCCCCCTTCACGGAAATACTATATGTATACAAATCGTTATTGTCACAGGTTTATATGGTTAATAATATTTAATATTATTAACCTACTAAGTCCAACTATATTTTATATTTTATGCTCCATATTTATTAACATAATTAAGGAAGGTTGTATCCAATTTTTCTCTAGGTATTTATTTGATTTCTTCCCTAATTTGGACTTAGTATTTAAATGACAATCAATATCCATTAACCCCTTTTCGACACCCATTTGCTTCTATTTCTTTGTTTATTTCCCTTTATGACCATAACGACCATATTTTCTTAAGGCAACTATTTATCAGTCCAAGGTTGTCTATTTGTTGTACCCCAACAGCCAATTACTATTCTTATTCATTATTTATTTATTTATTTATTTATTTATTGACTTATATATATATATATATATATCAAGCCTCTCACATTAGGCTAACAACCTGTGGATGCTGGATTTGTAGGTCGTTTCTGGGTAGACTTCTCCTGCAAATTGAGCTTAACCTTGTGCCTTAGTATGTTTATACTTATGTATTAGACCCCTCACATTAAGCTGACAAGTTAAACGTAGTTTTTATTTTTATTTTTATTATTATTCTTATGTGATTTGGTTTAATTGACAACCAAACATTCCTTTTTATATTCAATATTGTCAAAAGGTTCCAAATCTTACAAAAAGATCTTTAGCCGTAATCATTGTAAATTTTGCCTAAATTGTGGAATTGACATATTTTCAAAACACAAGAAATATATGAAAATATAAAATTTGGAATAGTTGATACAAATTACACACAAATATGTATATTTAAATTTATACATACATTTGCACCACTTTTCTCTTTTTGATCTTTTTATCATACCTCTTGTGATTTTACAATAATGCCTTTTATTCAAAAGGAGGAAAAATGACATATTTACAAAAACCAAGCCAAAACCCAACAGTATTGAATATAATAGGCATATTTCTTTTAACATTACAATCACACAATTTACCAATTTCACATTCTTACCAAAATTGCATTATTCAACACAAGCCTAAATATCTGGGTTGTAACTACATTAAATGGTGTTTAATGGGACTGATTTCCAGATCTATAGTGTTATGCAATGTTCACAATACATTTCTCAGTATGATTGCAATATATTTCATGACAATATTGTAGGTATAGATGTAAACAAGTTTAAGTAATCCTACAATTCATTTTATGCATAGCCACAATGTACAATTCACAAGTATTAACATTTTTCATAACCAGATCTGATGGGTGTCAATCTAATTGCAACAATTTATTTAATTACATTCGGTAGGCATAGGCATAAAAATTGAATCTATTACAAACGAGAAAAATACATTATTATAAATGTATATATAAATTTCCCACTCACCTTATAGCCTCCAAATCCTAAGTTTGAATCTTGTTAGGCCTACAATTTCCAAATTCTTATAAATCTACAATTTATCAGAAAAGGGGATAATTTCAGATATGTAGAAATATAAGAAAATAGAAAAGGATAGAAGAATCTATTGTTGAATGTCAATTTGCATTCTTTTCCATTGAATTTAATAATCATGTCAATTCTATATGAATCGTATTTGATTTTTTTATGTATGAATATATTTTTAATTGAAGAAATTAGGTTAGAAGAGGGAGGAAAATGGCAGTGCTCCACTACTCTTATAGATTTGAATGGAAAAGAATGAGGCCTTACCTTTTTATTTATAGTAGCGGAATTGGTTTAGGATCAATAGATTTGCTTTAGGTTATATCCGTCCATCCGTTTTAATAATATTTTATAAATCAACCCCCCTTAACCCTAGCCGCCACTACCTGGCTCGACCAAGCAGTCGCAGCCAGTAGTCGACCTGACAGTGAGGTCGCTGGGGAAGATTTATTTCTACATATATATATATATATATATTACTCTATTTGGTTTATTATCCGTCCGTTTTCGTATTTCGTCCGTAATTTTTTCATACGGACTTTGTTCGCAAGACTCCAAACATGAAAGTTGACCAGAATTCCAAGACGAACGCATTGGTTTAAGTTTCGTGGTTAAATTCTATTATTTGCATAAATTCCTATTTTTAAGCTTATAATAAAATAACTAATTATCGTCAAAATTTCGGGTTATTGCATTTTCTATGGAAATAAACTACATAATAACGGAAATAGGTACTATTATAGCAATAAATGAATTCAATTTGCTATAAATAAGGTCATAAATAAAATAAGGAATGTTGTAACCATGTTCGATTAGGGAAATGAATTAAGTAGGATAAACATGCTAAATGGTTACAATTTGAATTATGTTAGGAATCATAACTCCAGTTAGGGAATCTAATTAATAATAAATATATATATGTATGAATACATAAAAAATAAACGAGGCGAATTGAAAATATAGCAATAAATGAAATCACAATACAAAGAGTAAAATTAAAATGGGACTAATGTAAATAAGGCGTTAAGTGCCTTAGGAAATTGTGGTCATTAGTTTCATAAATTGGTATTTAATAAGTCTATTGATACCCTAGGAAATATCACCGTTAGGGTCACTAGTGGCAGATAACCAATTTATAATAATAAATTGAATATGATAAAGGGAATTAATGGGGATTGATTAGTGGAATGAATGTTAAGTCCAATAAGTAATCCTCTAGATAAAAATCCTAAGATAGGAAGTTATAAATTCCTAGTAAATCTAGAATTATTATAATTTGAAATACAAATTGGACTTAGTAGGTTAATGATGCGAGGTCAGTTGCCTTATTTGACACAAGTCTGCACTTTCCAACAGTCAGATATATGTTCAACTGATGTGAGATATCATTAACCATAGGAACTCGTGATGATAGTTAATTATGTAATGATAGTTGATTGAGTAATGAGGGTTATTTCTCAAAACAAGGTTTATCTCAAGAGTGATGTAACAACCCGGAATTTGGGGCCAATTTAAAATTTTTATTTTAGAAATTTTAATGGATTTTAATGTTTAAAAATAATTTATTTTAAATAAGAACGACTAAAAATTTATTTTAAAATGAATAAATTTAATTTAATTATAAAAGGAGTTAGAAACAGCGCAGCAGTTTGAAAATTTGAATTCGAACTTTGACTGGATGTACAGGATTCATAATAAATCAGAATTGAGCAAAACAAGAAATATTTAAATCTGTTTAAGAATATCTTTCTAATGAATCTGAAAAATTGAAATTTCATAGCAGAAATCAAAAGTTATGGTCAATTCAATTTTTAGAAAAGTTGCTGTAGAATTTATATATATATTATATAGGGCCCGAAAGGCTACTTTTCACATATGAAGGAATTTCGACTCGAAACAACTTCCATTTAGTTCGGAATGACGTTTTTGCATTGAAAAACAGTAAACACTTATATATTTTGAGTTTTGGAATTTCTTTGTTTAAAAATGTATTTTTAATATTAAATATATTGGCCTTACAAATAGTCATTTTTCAAACGGCCTCGGTTTTCGACGAAACCACTTTTGTTGGAACCGGAATGTCTAATTATTGCTAGACTTCAGTTTTCATAATTTTTTGAATTAATATGTGAGTGTGGCAAAGGGAAACGTGTTTTGTCAACTACAGTCAAATTTAATCGACTTGAAAGTGGCCATTTTTCAAACAGTCTCATAATTCGACGAAATTAGTCTTGTTAGAACCGTATCGTCAAAACATAACCAGAAATAATTTTTCTGTAATTTTTAGAGTCAGTATGGGGTCCCGGAAATTTAAAATGTACGTTTGAATTTAATAGTTAAATGATTTTCAATGTAAATTCAAGAAAAACATATCGTAACAGCCGAGTTGAGTTACGAAACATATTCCATTGTGTCCGGGATAGGGGTTATTAGCTAGGGGCGACACTTGTGGGGTTTCGTTTGGAGTTCATTGCGATAGATAAATAATAAAGGGATTATTCTTGAATTAAATAAATAAAATACTAATCAAAATACAGTATATATACTTTCCAATACAGAACCCTATTTTTCCAATTACACAGCCGCTGTATCCCTTCTTCCAATGGCTGATACACTTCGATTTTCTCCACTTAATCTCTCACAAATTACCACGAAATACAACATGAAACCAAAACGAAATCGAAGAGGGAGCTCTGGGCTTTGGATCTATACGGGCAAGATGGGTTTTAGTTAAGAAAACTGTCGGAATTTGGCCTCCAAAGGTGGTACGTTAGTGCGCATTCTCTGACCAGGGGAGGACTCCGAACTGGAAGGGGTCAACGGCGGTCAAGGAGGAGGTCGAGGGCTTCGCGGGGTTGATCTCAGATCGACTTCCGATCTACTTCAGGGGGTGCGGCGTCCAGATTTTTGGGTCGAAGCTTTTGCGTTGATGGGTTCCTGTATAACTAAAAAAGAAGGAGAGAGATTAAGGGTAAAGAGGGATTAGTGTTTAATTATCTTTAAATTAATAATTTATTTAATCGTCGAGGTTTTAAACCGCTATAACTTGTTCAGATTTTATCGAAATCGAACGAAACGAATTGCGTTTGAATCCTTGAGACGAGATCTACAACATGAAACGGACCAGGACTAGAACGGAGGAAATCAGAAATTCAGGAAATTTCAAATCTAAATGGTTTGGTGAGATTTCTATTTTAAAAATAAAATTAATTATTTATTTCACGGTGTAAATTATATTCATGAAATTCATGTTGATGTGGTATGTATATTCACTGCAATGTTGATTTATTTTGTGGTGCTTGAAATCTGAATTGTCGATTGTTGACTGTCATGTTTGTTAAATTTAGATTAACGATGAAATTTCACTTTTATCGTTAAACAAGAGATATGGTTTGGTTAAATTTAGATTAATAATCAGAATATCACTTTTATGTTTAACAGGAAAACATCGTTTGGTTAGATATAGGTTGCCAAGAAAAAGATCTCACCTTTATTGTTAACATGAAGCGCTGTTTTGTCAAAATATAATGGTTGGACAAAATATTCATTCTTGCTATAATAGTTTAGATAAAACCAAATTATCATTTTTTTTTGTTAATTAGAAATTGTTAACAAATAAAATTGCATTTTTTTCTTATTTGTTAAGTTAAATTAGAAATTTGTAATAAATAATTAATCCTTATTTATTTGTTATGTTGAGTACAAATGGTTAACAAATAAAATACTCTTTTATTTGTCCTTAGAATACAGGAAAAAATGTTTATATATAAAATACTCTCTTATATGATAAATTAAAACTTAGGAAAAGGATCACATTTTTATTTGCATTTTTATTTGCAAATGAATACATAGGGAAAAGATTACATTTTCTATGAAATTAAAGAAAGGAAAGGAAAAATTTACATATTTTGTTAAGAATAATAAGAACAACATATTTTGTTAAGAAGAACAAGAATAACATATTTTGTTAAGAAGAATAAGATTAACATTTTTGTTAATAAGAATAAGATTAACATATTTTGTGATATTTGAAAAGATTTAACAAAATCATCTTATTTAGTTGCAATTGAAAGGTTAGCCAAAATCACAACGTTTTTATACATTAAAAAAGGTATGAAATAGAAATGTATATTTCATACATTAAAAAGAGTAAAATAGAATTGTATATTTTCATACATTAAAAAGAGTAAAGTAGAAATGTATATTTTCATACATTAAAGAAGAATGAATGGATAATGTATATTTTCATATACAAAAAGAAGAATTAGACAAATTATCACATTTTTTTACAATAAAAGAATTAGACAAAATTATCAGTTTTTGTCATTCTAAAAAGAATGATATAAGAAAAGCCATTTTTATACTTTAAAAAGAATGATATGAAAAGAGGCATTTTTGTTTATATAAAAAGATTAGACAAAAATTTACATTTTTGTTTATTAAAAAGGATTTAAAACAAAATTCTCATTTTGTTTACATTGAAAATTTGATGAACAAAATTCTCATTTTGTTTGCATTAGAAGTAAATAAACAAAATCATCATTTTGTGTGCTTTGAAAGCTAATAAACAAATCATCATTTTGCAAATTAAAGAAGTATGAATTGTAAATGTATATTTTGTACAATAAAAAAAAAGTTTAACAAAATATTCATATTTTGTACATTAAAAAGGAATTTAACAAAAAATTCATATTTTGTACATTAAAGGAGAGTTAGACAAAATTATCATATTTTGTCAAATTAAAAAGAATGAAGTAAAATATTCATTTTGTCCTTAAAAATGAATAAGACTAAAAATATACTTTTGGGTCAATAATTAAGAGTTATGATTTTATTGTCATTTGTTAACAATAAAAAGAATTGAAATAAAAGTTAAGGTTTTTATTTTCATTTGTACACAATAAAAAGAATTGAGATATGTGTATGTGATATGAAATGTTTGATGTGTCAAATATATTGTTAGATGAATATTACACTTCCATTTACAAGTCATCCGACTTGTTTATGTGATTGGGTCGATAATTTTTACACATCGCCCAAGTGCATAAATAATTTATTATTTGTTTGTTGGATGAAACCCCACACGGGTGTTGGGATGATCCTACACTAGTCCCAATATTTAGTGTAGAATCCACTCTGGTTGATTATTTGGTTGTGTGATAGTTATTTATCATGATTGATGATTATATGCAAGTTATGGTTGTTGGATGAGTCACATTCCAATAAAGAATATTCTAGAAACAATATTTTAGAAAAAGAATATATTTTAGAAAAATATATTTTTATTGAAACGAACTAGTTATTAACTAGAATAAATCACTAAATTTATATTTAATGAAGTTTTCCAATTTGTTAATATTGAATTAAACAGTTTGGATTTGGGTTCGTCGTGAATGGTGTCTTAAATAACACTGTTCTTAAACCCCGTATGAAAAGAATAATCTTTTACTTTAGATTATTAAAGCTTTCGATTGTATTAGTAATTGAAATAAGCTGAAATGTGAGTTGGGTTTTTTGTGAACTGTGTTTTTAAGCGACATATGTTCTTTAACTCAACTGACGGTGAAAATATGATTTGGAATTTACAAATCTTTTATTAAGATTTAAATGAGGATTTTCCCAAAAGCCAAGTTTTCCAATTTAATATATTAAATTGGAATTGAATGGAATTCGAATTAATAATAACCGAGATAAGTTTCTGTAAAAGAAGACCGATACTACATATGGAATTTAAAAGGCTTTGTCATTATTCCATTTATATTATTGGTCGGATACAAAAATTTATAACGATTATATATTGATTTGATTTCTGTGAAGATTCCCTATTTTACGGAAGTCGATTTCGGGTTTATCGTGAACGATGTTTTAAAAATGACATTAGTTCTTTAACCCAGTTAAAGATAAGATATATTCCTTAGATTTAAATAATAATTGAATAATGATTTTTGATATTTAAAACCAAATTGGGTTTTTAAATAAATCTTTAAAAGAAAGATTTAAGAATAATTTAAAGAATTTATCTTTGACAAATTAATATGAATATTTTATTAGAAGAATAATTCTGTATTGGAATGTGGCGTTGGACGTGTTTTTATAGTACTTGATTTTTAATTATAAAAATACGCGAATTATTCGGAAAGACCGGGTTTAACCCATTCCGAATAATTACTACGACGATGAAGAGTCGAAGTAAGATGATGATTGAAGACCGACGATCTTCACATCGAATGGATGTGTCGCTATAGAGACCCTTGATGGGAGTAGCTACCTTGAAGGGGCTTCAGTGGTGGCCGTCCGGACTATTGTTGATTGTTCGGATTTGGTTTTCGCTCAGACCCAGAGCATAAGTTAGTAAATGGATGCGTGTTTGACATTGGATTCCGTTCCATGTGAATTAAATCGATTTCTATTAATGTATGTCTGTTTGGTGGTGGGGAATTTATTCTCTACTTAACACCCTGGTATATGTTAGTAGTTATCGATAGCATGACGCGAATTGTCAATGTGGCCCGCTAAGATGCGAATGATCAAGGTTTTGTTGAAAAGCAGGCCTTGTGAAAAATGATCAAAGCACGGCCTGTTTAGGCGTAGCTTTGTGTATAGCGTAACCTCACGAGCCTCACACCCCGGTATGAGTCAAAACGGGATACGGACTGCAGGGAGTGCACACGTTTCTTTCTAGCTAGAGTGATGTCAGGGACCTACCAGCGCTGGCATTTTACTTATGTGGATGATGGATTTTGAGGTACCTCGTTGTTTATAGGCCGTTGGTGGTCACATTATAGGTTCAAAGGAACCGGGAAGCGTGTGTTCAGGCATAACTAATCCATACACATATGTGTGGACCGGCCCTGAAGATCCAAGGGTTCACTGCGGGGGATCCTGAGGCATTTTCTAGAGTGTCTCGAATCGGAGAGGAGCTTGCCCCTAGCCTCGACTCATGATGAAAACCAATCCTCCAATACGACATTACGATTTTAGTTGTATACTTATATACGGCGGCATAATATATGGTACCTATGTCGTCTAGGATTAATACATTTATATTGAAATGATTTATGAAAACATATGCACACTAGTAGTAATACGTTTGACGTATTTATCATCTTTTGATCGTTATAAGGATAAACCCTTTCCTCTGGTGTGCGTTGCATTGTGTGATAGGACTTGGGTCTTATAATGATCTCATTTTTCTTTAAATGCATAGCGTTATTTAAACGATTTACTTAATTATGCACTGGCAATCCAATGGAGTAAACCCGTTCCGCCTTAGCGGCGTGGTCCTGTGATTGGCCTTTTTATTAGATAAGCCTAGTTAAGATTTCTCATACCAGTCCCATGAATGACCTATAGTTTGTTTCATTGGCAAACTCGGGTGCCCATATTTTCCACACGGGCAGTCGAGTAGCTTTTTGCATATATATTTACAGGATCCTGGTTTACAGCTGAGGCAGTATTCGGAAAGCTCTGTATCCGTGTATTCCTTCTAGTTGTATTTTTGTATTATTTTTCCGCTGCTATTTAAATGCAATTTAAACCTCTGATATTATTGTATTTCTATTGTGTAATAAGTATTCATACTCTGTTATATTCTTGTACTCTGATGTATTGTTGTAATCAGCAATAAAATATTCTTCAGTTTATGTTCTGATGTGTATTGTTCTCAAGGCAATCTAGGCTTTCCGTTACTGGGAAGTTTGGGTCGTCACAAGTGATGTGCCTGCTTTTCGTCCTAAAAGGGGAAACCTTGGAAAGGAAATAATTCAGAATGTAGCCTGCTTTGCAGTAAAAATCTTAAGTAGTTAGATCCACCATTTAAAGGGTATTAAGTGATCACGTATCTCACCTCCCCATTTAATGTATATTGGACATGAACTTGGTAATTCCCACATTAGTTCACTTAGTGGTAAGTGATTGGGTTTCGAGTCCGCCTTGGTAACAACCCAGATTTTCAACCGTTTAATTTAAACATTTAAAAATGGTTTAAATGTTGAATTGGAATTTAAATAACCTGAATTCAATGATTTTGAAAATTTTATTAATATAAATAATAATTTAATTTTGAAATAGTCGGAATTATTTGAATTTGCAATATTGTATTATTTGGATAATATAAAAATATTTATTTAAGTTAGAATTGAATTATGTTAATGAAATCATTTATTAAATAGCGTTTGAATGTGTAATTTATAATTTAATTATAAATCAAGCTGCAGTGTTGCGGTAGTCTGTAGTTTTACGTTTGAACTTTAATGGATGTGCAAGATCCAATATAAGTCGGAATTCTTTGAAATAAGAATCGTCTGAATATATTCGCTTATAATTTTCTAATGAAAGAGAAAAATCGAATTTTCTATTGTGGATTTTGAGTTATATCCAAATCAAAATTTAAAAACGTCGCTACGGATTCATTTATAAACCATACCGATTTATTATATAAATAAAAGGGTTTTTAATATATTTAACATCGATTTGACTTGAAATTCAATCTAGAGTAATTTATTTTGAAACTATATGAAATTCTTCTTGAATATGCCTGATAATTATATTTTGTTATTATTATATCAAAGTGTTTTAAAATTGATTTGTATTGATTTAATTTAGACCCTAAAAAAGGGAATTTATTCAAATGACCTCGGATTTCAACGAAACAAATTTTATTAAATCCGTAATAGATGATTATTACTAGATTTCAATTTTTACATCAATCAGAGTTATTTAGTGAGCATATGAAAATAAAATATAGAGAAGTCGACCGTTTGAACTTAAACTAGCACAATTTGAGCAAACAGATTCGAATTTCGATGAAACAAGTTTCATTGGGTCCGAAATGTCAAACTATAATATGATGTCCACTTTCGTCACAAATAAAGTTCGTATATGATCATACAAATCAATAAACGTCAATCGAAAATGACGATAAGCACAAAATAAATATCGTTGGTAGTTTTCAATAAAATATCGTTAGTCACCTCAAGTTAAAATAATATATCTCTCACCTATAAATAATCCCAAAATTATCTAACCTAGCCCAAATTCATTCACCGACCAACATATTTGCGAATAAGTCCAAATCCATAATTTATTTATATCTTTAAAACGATTGAGGATCAGAGGAGGTCGCCAACTGGAAAGTTGGAGAGTGTGGTAAGGGGGACCTTGGGTGAAATTTGGTGGTGTTTCTTTATCGATGGTAGCCGAAATTGGTGGAAATAACGAAGAATGACTGTTACGTTTTATGTTATTTTTAAGGAGTTCGAGGACGATTTAGGTGATGCTGTCTGAATGGATGTTGTAGAGGGAAGGGAGACCTACAACATTGGTGTTGGTCGGTTGATCTGAAATTGCCTGTGGTGGCCGTGGTGGGTAGTTGATCATAGTTGTTCATTTTTGGGTCTCGATCAGAAGTTTGTCAATTCGAGGCTGTTGGTGGAGATTCCAGGTCGGGGTCACCGAAGCAAAAAGGGAGAGGGGAAGGGAGCAGTCCAAAATTCGGTGGTGCGGTGATCTGAAATCGCCTGTGGCGATCTATTTCTGGTGGAGTCGGGGTTTCGAGTTTTGTGAGATCGTGGCGGCTACAGGCTATCTAAGGAGGCAAAACTTGGGGGGATAAAGGGTTGGCGATCAGAGCGATTCCCCTTGGGGTCCAGCTACGTGAAGATCGCCTGAGGAGGCACGGTGATTGAAAGAACAAGTGCGATGTTGAGTTGAAGCTATCGGTTTGCTTAGTTCGTGGTATCGGGGAATTCATAGATCAAAGAAAGAAAACGCGTAATTGGGCTAATGTTAGTGCGATATTAAGCCATTAAATTCGATTAGTTATGGCAATTAATCTTAGTTAGTTAATCAATTATTTTAATAATCGTAAATAACATTAAATCTATTTTAAATTTGTAATGTGTATATCTTATTTGTTCGTTATCAGAATCGCGCGAAACCAGGTTCGTTGGAATCGCCATGAATGATACTACGCTGCTCAGATGATTTGAAAGGGATTGGAAGCAATCAGGTTTTCGTTTAATTTTAAGTGCTTGTTTAAAATTAAATGAAACAAAGCTGAAATCATCAATCGAAAATAAATGTTAGTTAACTCACACACTTTCTAGACTTCTATGAAGTGGTTAAATTCATATAATTAAAATTAATCGTTGATAATATAAATTGGATGATTGGATGCTATGGATTCTTATTGTAAGGTCCCGTATTTTTAGTGGTTAGATATTTGATATATTTTATTATATTAAATGTTGAATTGGAATTATTATTGCATTTATAATATAGAATTAGTTTATTAAAATGAAGTTTGAATATATAATTTATATTTAAAATTATAAACGAGCTCGTAAATTCGCGGTAGTTCATAATATTGAGTTTTAAACTTCAATTGAATATACGAAATCCATTTTAAGTCGGAATTCTTTGAAACAAGAATCATCTGAGTCTGTCATATTATAATTTCTTAATGAAAATTCGAGATTTCGTCTTATAAATTGTAAGTTATTTCCAATCAAAATTAAAAATAGTCATTATGGATTCATTTATAAACGATAACGTTTATCTAATAAATTAAAAAGGAATTTTTATTTTAGATACTGTTTAACTTGAATAAATATTAAACGATGAGCTATATTCCCGTATTGGTTGAATTTGAAGTGATATAAATTTCCATTTGGATATATACGACAACAATCATTTACTTATTATTAAATTAGAATGCTTTGGAATTTAATTATATTTTATTGATATTATATAAGCCTTGGGAATAGATATTTTCCAAACGACTCCCGTTTCTCACGAAATTTTTTTTATAGGAATACGTATGACTAGTTATTGCTGGATTTCTGATTTGGAGCCAATTGAAGTTGTTTTGTGAGCACGTTCAATTTAAATGTGAACCAAAAAATATATTAGAATTAAAATAACGTTGTTTTGCAAACGAAGTCCAATTTCAATGAAATTAATTTTATTGGGACCGGAACATCAAGACGTAGCATTGTGTTTATTATCCTTGAGTTTGGAGTTGGTGTTTGGCAGTGCATATATCTAACGGTAGCAAAAATTGCGGTACGAATTTATTAACCACGTATAAAACTCATAATATATATAACTTAGGACCTAAGCAACAAATAAAAAAAAGAAGCTACCTATATTTATAATTCTCCTAGCCTACCTTACGCATGTATTAAAGCTCACATCAAAACAGAAAACACGCTGCCATTTGAAATTGGGATAAGTCACATACTGTGCTCCCAAGTAAACTAATTTCTAGCAACTTGCCAAATGCAACATGTAGTGTTCATAACTAGAGTAAGTACAATAGGTTTTGTCAATAAAACCATCTTTTGTACTATACATACCAGACATACAGCACGGTGAAAGCAAACGTAGAGCCTACTTTTTTTTTTCAATAGCTTAAAGTGTTTTTGTATACCCTAAAGCAGCTAAACCTACCTATCTAATACTGGATAAAATGAAAGGATAGCCGAAGCTCTCCTACTCTAAAATGTACAACATTGCAACACTATTGCATCTATGCTCATGGCTAACAAATGTAGGATAGAAAGTCATGCTTATCTTCTTCCTCTACGTGTATATATACATAGCGCTACCCTTCCATTTCTTGTTTCCCATAAACCAAATGAATTGGTGCCTCCATTATTAATATATACCGTGAGAAATATAATAAAATCAATTCATTAAAAGAATTATAAACAAAACATGTGTGCATGGAAGATCGCCTACACTTCCTCTCAACGCTCATGCAAATATTTGGAGGAGTCCGACCTATTATAGTCGTGTTTTTTTAACAGTAGTGAAGTCGGAAAAAAACTGTAGAATGAAGCTGTCATTTGTTGTTCGAATATTAGTTTGGGGGTAGTGGATCGAAATGGAGCTCGGCAATAGAATTTAATGGGAGTTGGTGATTTTTATTCTCGTGTTTTACTATAGTAGGTGGCGTGAAGCAAAACGTCGCGTTTGAGATGAGGGGATCGAATGTCGTTTGAAGGTGATGGGGGTGATAAGCATGAGAAGAGACAAAGATTTGCATATATTTTTTGAGAACGATGGAATTCACAAAATAAAGAAGGAAGTAGTCTGTGTATTTCAAAAGAAGGGAGGAAGGTTGCCTATGTTTTCAATGGAGAAGAAGGAGGGTTACATGGGCTTATAATTTGGATTAGAATGGAACTAATATAGGCATTAAATGATAATTCGTAATTAGGATTTATAATTATTTATTCAGTGTATAATTTAACTTGTAAATATTAAAATGTATAACGTTCTCGTACGTGCATAGAATCAGACAAGACCGGAAGCCTTGGAATCGTGTTAGAGATCACAACATTTTGGAGCTGATTTGGTCAAAGTCGGTAACAGCATGAATTTTTAATCAAATAAATGTACGTTTCATTTGATTAAAATGAATTTTTTTAATGTCAAATGAGAATCAAGGTGAGTTTAACTCACTCAGTTGTCCGACTTATATTTTATATAAGTCGGGTTTGATATTTGTGTGCTATGTTTGCTAATTGTTGGATGATTTGATGAATGTTTGAATATATGCTGAATATTTTTATATAACTGATTTAAATTAAATGTTCGTTTAATTTAATCAAAACTAATCATTATTTTCAACGATTATTTCCAATTAAGGTAACTTACCTTGTTGGTTATGTTTATAATAATATAAACGCATTAAATTTAATTGGATGCTTGAATAATTATTATTATTTGACCGTTATTAGTTAACTGATCATTCATTTTTATTATACCAGATGTAACATTGTGATAATGAATGGACTGTTTTATTTTAGGTAACGTATTTGGATGCAGGGAAAACCAGGTTGGAGGAATCCAACTGGATTCCTCAAATTTATTATTTATTTTCATCCTATAATTTATTAATTGTTTAAACAGTCTAATTGGATGATTGATTTGATCATCGATTGTTGAATCTAAATTCAACGTTTGCTTTATTGTTAACCAATGGGCAGTATTGGTTGAGTAATTGACAATAGATGGCCTAGAAATTCATTGTTTTGTAAATATTGATTTACCATCAAGTGAATCAACAGAAATAAAGTGATAAAATTTATTTTATAACTGAAGATAGTTTTGAAATCTATTATTTTGAATAAAAGTTTATAAAAAGGAAATTAATATTTATTATTTATTATTTAAATTTATACGAAATTTTAAATGGTTTTGTGAAGTAAATTCTTATGTTGATAAGATTTAAAAGCAAGCAAGTAGAAATTTACCGAATGATTAGTAACTTGAATTAATTGTTTTTAGTAAACAATTAGGTAGGGACTATATTGAAATTAATTATTATTTATTTAATAATGATCAATGTAAATGTGATGAATTAAATTAATTATATTATTAATTAAAACTGGAAGGACCTATTGGAATAGATTAACGGGTTAACTATGTTAAGTAGAATAAGTAAACTGCTTAAATAATAATTGATTATTAAAATTGTTATAAATAAATTTAATGGAAGTTTATAAAGTATTAAAACCCTTTTATTAGTTAAATGAGTTTTCAAGTGCATTTATATTAAATATATAAGTAAGTTTAAATTTAATTCTTCTTGGAATTTTATTTAATTGAATTTCCTAAATCCAAATAAACGAAGGTATTTAAAACTAAGTTTTATGAAGTACGTTGTAGATAAATTTTGATTATTGAAACAGGTTAGGAATGTAATGAAATTCAGAAGTGTAAGGATATGAAATGGAAATTGAAATAGAAACCAAAGTGAATTGAAGTTGGTTAGGTGAATTAAGATAAAGTGTCGATCTAAAATCGTGTATTTTAAAATAAGAGATAAATCGCGTATTTTAAAACAAGAGATGGAGTTTTATTAAGATATAACCAAAATAGGTGTGAAGTAAGTTTTTAATGAAGTTTTATATAGTGTTTGATTTATATTTGAATCAAGGCTTATTTATAATGTTTTAAAAAGATATATTAAGTATGATAAGGAATTTGATGTAGTTTTTAAAGAAATTGGAACCTGTTGTACGTTGGTTGCTTTGAGTAACTTTCGAGGTGTCAATCTGATGTTGGTTTCAGCCTTCGGGGTGATACTTAGAGATTTATTCACTTACCGATTTAAAATGGGGAGCAAATAGAGTGGAAGTGAAATGATAGTTGAATATTCTTATATTAAATAAGAAAAGAGGAATGTTTTTCCTAAAATTTAAGAGTCCAAGTGATGTTGAATACCTAACTAATAGATTTATTTTATTTTTATGGATGAATGGTTGTTTATTTGATAGTTAAATAACCGACTATCAAATTTGGCCAATTATCGATTTTAGGTACGGCAAGACCGAGATCGAATTTATATTCGAAAACCATTTTGACCAATAAATACTTATACAGGGAAGATGTTAGATGATGATCGAGATGGAGCATTCGAAGATCGTGGATCTTCATTAAACGACAATACTACTTAAAATCTATGGTTGGCCCCTTGAGATATATTGTGTTTTGTCCTGGTTGGAATCCATGAATTGCAAGGACTACTCCCTTTTGATTCATAGGGTGATTCCTAGGATGTGGTAGAATGGTGCCTTCGGCTCATCCTGATCCTGAATGACTTGTATGGACGAATATCTGCCAAAGTATTTCCAAAGGAAGCATGTATAGTGATTTCCTTAAACGTATTCTTTTGGTGGTAGAGGAATTTGTTCTTACTGCTTAGACACCAAGAGTATTTTTTGTAGACATCAGTTAGTTATTTTCTGCCGGACCTGACGATGTGGCATTCAAAGTGAATGATGGCCAGATGTTCAAAAAGTTAGCTATAACCTCAGGCCTCATCAACCAGGAAATGAAAAAAAAATCGGGCAGGCAATATGGCTAAGTGGGCTGCTCTCAATTAAGGTGTATTGTCACCATCTAGAGAATTTCATTACTGTTCTTCTTTTCGCTTCTGTATCTAACAGGAACTGGAAGGTGACAATATATTCGATACACTCAAGAGAAAGAGTGGTCGGTCATGTATCCCCTCTAGATTACACTGATCGGAAGGTGGTTTCATACCTTGTCATTATCAGAATCCAGTCTCTAATAGGAGCCCGTGATTTTGATTGTATACTATGTATGTAGAGTGTGAGATGCAAGCGTTTTGCTAGATTGTTATTTGTATAACTTAGACAATATTATAATATCAGAATAGATAAGATTTCAAAGTGTTTTGGATTATCGTAAGGTAAAAACCATCCGTGTTTATGTGTGGATTGATCTTATGATTATCTCTTTCTTTCAAAAGAAGTTTTCAAAAACTAAAATCAAGTTGGATGATACCTTTAAACTTAGTGAGTATTCTCATGCTAGTTCACTAGAATGATCCTGGCATTTGCAATGCTTGGGTCAGACCGAGATCTACAGGTTCAGGTTATTAGATGACGTGAAGTCCAGAGATGAGTTGGAGAAGTCTAGACGTATTATTTATATTACTTATTCCGCTGTGCGCTTGTTATAAATGTTCAAGTGTCTTGATGTACTCTGATGATTTTAAGTACTATTTGAATATTTAAAAAAGATTTATTTTTATATTATGTCTATTCCGCTGCAATGTGAGACTTTGTGTTGTGATATTTCTTCTTTTTATTATTCTATTTTAATATTTCTTTCTTATCTCACCCTCTAATTTCTTTCTATTAACAATTTGCTTTTTTGTGCAATTTGGGTTAGACATGAGTTGAAATTGTCAATTCAAAGGGTATGGAAAAGTCGGTATATTACAGTGGTATCAGAGCATAAGGTTTAGTAATAACCTTGGATTTGTGGCGTAACTCAATGGAAATGAGGTTATTAGATTGAGTTGAGTGTGTATACACGAGAGAGGGTATTCGTAGATTTTATAAAAATGTTTTGTATTGTGTTATTTGTTCGGTGCAATTTTGAATTGACAATGGGCAAGATATTGTTTTGTAAAGAGGTTTAATGGAATAATTTTAACCAAGTTATATTTTTGTATAGAAAAGAAATAATTTTATCAAATTATTGAAATAGTGGTGTGTGTTTGATTGATTTGAATAAAATTCAAATAGGATTGTAAATGTTTTAATATAACCAGAGAAGGATTTCATATAAAATTTGTGAATAAAATTTTAACATGGGATTAAATAAACTTAATTTTAACTAAAGATAAGTTAAATAACGGGCTGATTAGATTATATTGATTATGCATTGTTTGTTTGTTGAATAATAGATTGGTTGAATAAAAATTGATCAAAAGTTGAAAGAATTGGAAACTAAAGAAATGAATTCTAATATGAATCATATATGAAATGAAATTAAATTATTTAATCTGTAATTGTTACTTGAATCATGAATTTAGTTAAGTACAGGTTGAAAGGAGAAAGAGAGTTGTTAATTGCTTTGCTTGGTTATTGGAGTTTGGTTGCCTGACAAATAGGTAAACCTTAATATGATTGGTTGAGTGATTGATTTTATACCCCTGAGTTGGGTAGCCGCTCGGCTTTTTTTTCTTTTCGTTTGTTTGATGTGAGGCCCAGAGTGGCATTTGTAGTTGTACCGATTGAGCTATGTAGAGGAGATGCTCGTGAATATTTGAATTTTTTTAAAACTTAGAATATTTTTTGATATATAATTTTGAATAATTATTTTGAAAATAATTGGGATTGGAGCATTCTTCTCACTTAGTACTTTCGAAGATGAAATTCTTTTATGGGGGAAGGAATGTAACTTCCCGTATTTTTAGTTGTTAGATATTTAATATATTTTATTATATTAAATGTTGAATTGGAATTATTATTGGATTTATAATATAGAATTCGTTTATTAAAATAAAATATGAATATATAATTTATATTTAAAGTTATAAACGAGCTCTTAAAGTCGCGGTAGTTCGTAATATTGAGGTTTGAATTTCAATTGAATAAACATAATCCATTTTAAGTCGGAATTCTTTGAAACAAGAACCGTCCGAATCTATTTGATTATAATTTCCTAGTGAAAGTGAAAAATCGAGATTTCGTCTTATAAATTGTAAGTTATGTCCAAATCAAATTACAAAATAATCGCTATCGATTTGTTTATAAACGATAATGTTTTTTTAATAAATTAAAAAGGAATTTTTATGTATTTTGGATATCTTTTAACTTGAAAATTTTTAAATGATGAGTTATAATTCCATATTGGTTGAATTTGAGGTGATATAAATTTCAATTGAATATATACGACAATAATAATTTATTTATTATTAAATTGGATTGTTTTGGAATTTAATTATATTTTATCGATATTATATAAGCCTTAGAAATAACTATTTTCCAAATGACTTCTATTTCTAACGAAATGAATTTTATTGGAATACGTATGGCTAGTTATTGCTAAATTTTTGATTTGGAGCCAACTGAAGTTGTTTTGTGAGCACGTTCAATTTAAATGTGAACCGACAAATATATTGGAATTAAAATAACGTTGTTTTGCAAATGAAGTCCGATTTCAATGAAATTAATTTTATTGTGAACGAAACGTCAAGACATAGCAGTTTGTTTATTTTCGTCGAGTTTGGAGTTGTTGTTTGGCATTATGTATATTTAACGGCTGCAAAAATTGTGGTATGAATTTATTAACCGTGTACAAAATGAATAATATATATAACTTAGGACCTAGGCAACAAATAAAAAATAGAAGCTACCTGTATTTATAATTCTTCTAGCCTACCCTAAGCATGTAATAAAGCGCACATCAAAAGCTCACATCAAAATGGAAAACACACTGCTATTTGAAATTGGGATAAGTCACATATTGTGCTCCCAAGTAAACTAATTTCTAGCAACTTGCCAAATGCAACGTGTAATCTTCATAACAAGAGCAAGTTTTCAATAAAACCATTTTTATACTATAAAACAAGACATACAACACAATGAAAGCAAACGTAGAGCCTACCTATATTTTTCCAATAGCTTACAGTGTTTTCATATACCCTAAAGCAGCTAAACCTACCAATCTAATACAGGAAAAATGAAAGGATGGCTAAAGATATCCTACTCTAAAATTTACAACACTGCAACTCTGTTACATCTGGACACGTGGCTAACAAATGTACGAAAGGAAGTCATGCTTTTCATCTTCCTCTTCGTCTATATATACACTGTGCTACCCTTCCATTTTTATTTTCCAGAAACCAAACGAATCAGTGCTACCATTATTAATATATACCATCAGAAATATTATAAAATTAATTCATACAAAAATTTATAAACCAAATAAGAGTGCATGAAAGATCACCTACACTTCCTTTCCTCGCTCATGCAAAGATTTGGAGGAGGCCAACCTATTGTAGTCGCGTTTTTTTAACAACAGTGAAGTCGAAAAAAATGTAGAACGAAGCTTTCGTTTGTTGTTTGAATATTAGTTTGGGGGTAGTGGATCAAAATGGAGCTCGGCTAAAGAATTTAATAGGAGTTGGTGATTTTTAATTTCGGGTTTTACTGTAGTAGGTGGCGTGAAGCAGAACGACGCGTTTGAGATGAGTGGATCGGATGTTGTTCAAAGGTGATATCGGTGATAAGCATGAGGAGAGACAAAGATTTGTGGATTTTTTTTTTAGAATGATCGAGGATGCAGTCAAGAATAAAGAAGGAAGCGGTCTTTGTATTTCGAAATGAGGGAGGAAGGTTGCCCGTGTTTTCGATGGAGATGGAGGGGTTACGTGGGCTTATAACGTGGATTAGAAAGGGCCTAATATGGGCCTTGGATGGTAATTAGTTATTAGGATTGATAATTGTTTATTCAGTGTATAATTTGACATGTAAATATTATAAAGTGTATATCCTTCTCGTACGTGCACAGAATTGGGCAAGACCGGAAGCGTTGGAACCGTATCAGAGAGCATAACATTTTGGAGTTGATTTGGTCAAAGTCAGTAACAACTGGAGTTTTTAATCAAATTAAACGCCTGTTTAATTTGATTAAAACGAATCATTTTAACGTCGAGTGAGAATCAAGGTGAGTTTTACTCACTCAGTTGTCCCACTTATATTTTATATAAGTCAGGTTTAATGTTTGTGTGATATGTTTGTTAATTGTTGGATGATTTGATGATTGTTTGAACATATGCTGAATATTCTTATACAACTGATTTAAATTAAACGTTCGTTTAATTTAATCGAAACCAATTGTTATTTTTAACGATTATTTCCAATTGAGGTAACTTACCTTGTTGGTTATGTTTATAATAATACAAACATATTAAATTTAATTGGATGCTTGAATTATTATTACTAGTTGACCAACTATCAGTTAAACTAATTATTCATGTTTATTATACCAGATATCATATTGTCATAATGAATCGATTGTTTTATTTGAGGTAACGTATTTGGATGCAGGGAAAAACAGGTTGGAGGGATCCAACTGGATTTTTAACGACCCGACTTTTCCGTACCCTTTGAGTTGACTAATTACACTAATGTCCAACCCAAAGTGCATGCGAAAAGAATAGTTACGAGAAAGAAATTAGTGGTTGTGAGAAGAAAAAAAGAAATAGAAGAATAAGAAGATCAGAGTCTCACAGCTAAACGAACAAAATATAATATATCAACATGATTTATTAAAAAGAAAACTGTACATATATATGATTGCGCCATCATTTCAATTAACACACACTACGGAATAAATTTATACCGGTAAAAAATGGAATTATGTCTTGACTCCGGCTCCACTTCTGAAATTCCAAGCGATACCTAACCTGGAAATATACTCGTTCTGACCCGAGCACATTTGAAGCAAAGCAAAATTAACCCGGATCGGTCTAGAATACTTTCAGTGATAAATTCACATGGTAAACAACTTGCTTAACATCAAAAAACTATTTTGAAAGAAAAGGATAATAGTAGACCATCCCACACATAAACACGGATGATATTTACCTTACGATAACCCCTTTTTTTATATATCAAAATCCAGTGGTATTATAATAGTGTCTATCAAATCACAAATAAATAACCATCTAGTAGAATGATTGGATCTCATGCTCTACATATACATTATATAATCAAAAAACATGGGTGCTTATTGGTGAATGGATTCCTATTATGATAAGGTATGGGACCACCTTCCGATCAGTGTACTGTAGAAGGGATACACTGGGGTTCAACAAGAACATCTTGTAACCTGGCCACACATGACCGGTCACTCATTCAGCCTGAGGGGACCGAATGTATTATCACACTGCGGTTTTAAGGGCCCACTGCACATCCACGGAGATACAAAAGTGAAAGAAGAATAAATAAGGAACTTATCTAGATTGGTGGTAATACACCCTGCTTGTGTATGACCCACCTAGCCATGATGCCTGTCCGATTTTTGTCATTTCCCGATTGATGGGATTTGAGGTCATGTTTTACCTTTTAGGGAGCATCTCATTATCTTTGAATACCATATCGTCAGATCTGTCAAATCACTAATTGACATCCACAAATATATTCTAGGTTTTAAGAAAGAGAATTTCTCCGCCACTAAACTTGGTATATTTGTAAAAATCAACGTACGTGACTCTCAGGAAATACTCTGTCAGACATTCATCCATACAAATCATTCAGGAACAGAATGAACCGAAGGCACCCTCCTACCGCATCGTAGGAATCACCCAAAGGTTCAGTAGCAAGTAGTCCTTGCAATCTAGATTTCAACCACGACAGAACCATGGTATATCTCTAGTGATCATCTAGAGATTTTACGCAATTCTTCCGTTTTACGAGGATCTATGGTCTTCAATTCTCCATATTTTTATCTACATATTAGTTTCGAGCACCACGTTGGTTCGAAGTGGTTTTGGGTCTAGTTCCCATCCTGGTCTCTTCTAAAAAATACGTCAAAAAGGTCCAATAATATATTTCATTGATAGTCGGTGTTTTAACTATCAATCTCAAAACAGTACGATCAAGTATGTTGGAAACTCAGGTCTTATTATTCAAATCATTTATTAGCTCTTTTTCGATCTTTAAAATAAATTCACCGAATTAAAATCGATTTCACTTATCTCAGTAAAACCATATTTTTAACCTTTAGGAATAAACGTATTTGCCAAAACTCCTATTTATTTCTCTTTTCTCCAAAAACGTTACCACATTTCATAAAAACTCTTTCCATTTCCTTTCTTAGGAAATATTTCTTTACTTTCTTAAAATCGCCTTAGTATTCCTTAAATTTGCAAATCTCTCTCTCTCTCTCTCTCTCTCTATATATATATATATATATATATATATATGTATGTATGTATGTATGTATGTATGTATGTATACGTATATGTCATAACCTAAGGGTATACAACTAATTCCCGATTCTTATACGAGGCAATAACGTCAAATTATTTACTTTAAAACCAAACAGTGTTATTTAAATTTAAAGATCTTGGCCATATTATTTACATTTCAAAATCACGCAACTATCTTTGCAACTATATTTCAAAATTTCCAACTATCGTTGCAATAACCTCATATGGAAATAATAACTAGTTTCATCAACTCCTTCCCGTCACAAACTACTACCATCCCTCGATAATAGCGAAGTCTTCCACGTTGGAGTATTTTATTTACCTCTCAAACCTTGATCGACAACGTTCTTATCTTAGAATATGTAGAAGTTTGTAACTCAAAACCAATCATTTTTATAATGTCAATCAAATCTTATATTTTTATTTTAAAACATGGTTTCATGAACCATATTCCTTACTCTTGGAAATCTTAGTTGCTTATGATTATTTTACTTAATATTAACTTTTCATTGTAAACTTCATTATATAATTCCATTTATAATCTTAATTATATTAATCCATCTTCAAAATACTTCACTCAAAAATATTTTAGATCATATCATAAACAAATTCATGAATTTCATAAATAAAATCTATTTACCAACTTCTTTTCATAAAATCATTTAACATCCTATTATAGCTCGACTTGGATATTAATAATCCATTAACCCATTTCAATTATCCCGTCCTATTAGATTAATAATATTAATCTAATAATATTGCTTAACCATCTACTTAAAATAATTATTTCAAAAACATTAACACGTAGGTTAAATATATCTCATAGACTTATTAAACGTCAAATTCTTATATACAATCATTTATAATATTTCTATAAAAACTTATTTATAAATATCGATTTAGTTTTGAAACATCATTATAACATTTAAAATATACTTTAAAAGCTTGCTTCAGTTATAAAATAAAATTTATAACTAAACTTCATTAATTCGCCTGGCGGCAAATCAACGTATTAACAAAAAGGTGGATTTTAGGCCATTTGCTGCCAATCCCTCAATCAATATTTTCTATTGATTCAAATCACAACAATGTTGAATAAATTCAATGTTAAATAATCAAACAGGTTTGCAATGTCAATGGGGTTCAATCGGTTCATGTATATAATAATATAAAACAAACAACATACATAATATTCGAGGAATACGGTTGGATCCCTCCACCCTGCCATTCCCTACATCACAGCTCGTTTTAACATTTTATAGTAATACCTGAAAATGTAAATTTCATCCAGTACACTTCAAATGATATAAGTATATTTAACGACATCCAGTAGTAGACAAATAACATCCATGCATCCAAACATCCAATTTATATTTATCAACGGTTAAATTCAATTATATGAATTTAATCACATCATAGGATTCCAGAAATGTGTGAGAGAGAGTTAACTCACCTTTTATTTTCAATTGACGATTGTCACGCTATTCCGTTTAATTTTAAATAGTCATTTAAAATTTAACAAAATTCTGTTTGTGTCTGATTCCTCCCGAATCTTCTCAGCCGCGTAATTCTCTATCCCGCGATTCCAACGAACCTGGTTTCGCGCGATTCTGTTAATATATGACCAAGATATCGCGGTTACAACTTTAACTTAAATTAAAAGGGATTTAACTTCAATAATATTAGTTAATTAATTTTTAATCACTTACTTAAAGTGCTGACATGTCACCATCTAATGATCAAGGCTGTTAACCCATGTGTTTCGTGTGTCAATACCCAAATTTCCAAATCAACTTTATTGCCTCCTTTCCCCTCTCCTTATCAGGCCATTCGAACATGTATTGTTTTTTTTCTTCTTGCGTTCCCTTTCTATGCAAGGCCCAACCAACTACCAAAGCCTACAGCCCATCCACGTGTTGTTGTTCTCCTAATTTACTTCTTCTCACAAGAATGCTACAGAAAAAAATAATGCAAACCCACCTGTGCTTCCACTTTCATCTCTTACGTAATTATTCTTTTTTAGTTCATACACAGTCGAAACCTTCCCATGCAACTTCACCTATTCTGATCAACCACCCTCCTTCATGAGGCTTTTGCCTAACCACACCGAACTCCATATCTACGCAAGGCCCCGGACAACTGCCACTAACCCCGTTAACATCTCCGGTCAACCTAAGGTTCTCTGATAGCCTACATCACCTCGACGCACTACTTTTACCCCTATGCTTCTCCTCCACTCCATGGTAACTACTTATCCTTTCATGTTATTTTTCTCAACCTTTATTTTCTACATGCGACTAAGGAACCCGGCTACCTTTGGTCCCCACTCCGACTATCATGAACCCACAAACCCCCGGCGTCTCATCTGAAACGCGACCATCCTGGCCTCTTGCTTTGTGCTGCCATTTGAAACCACCCGTAACCCCTAACTAACCCGCGACTTCGACGCCAACGCGCCACCCAGAACCCATTCCTGAAACCAAGCTGAAACCGAGCTCTTCACAATTCTTGGCATGTAAAGAAAATAAAGTGATGCTGCGAGCTGATGTTTTATTTAAACGAGTCCTAAGACTTTGATATTTTCAAGTTGTATTGGTTTTCATGTTTGTGTGTTAATGGCAGAAAACGAGGACATGGAAGTTGGTAAATTCGTATATGCTGTGGGTTTTTATAAAGAAGAAAGGAAAGATTTGCATGTCTTCTGTAGCGAGAATATGGCAGGCTACGCAAGTAAGAGATTTTTCCCTTTTCATTTTTATTTTTTTATTTATTGATTTGATTTCGAAGTGAAGCAATATTTTAGTTAAATGACCTACGATATTTCCCATGCTATGAACGACGTTTATTTGCTTCCATGACCACATGTAAACTTTGTTCGTGACGAGAATTGACCATATGATATAATTTGACGTTATGATTCTAATAAAACTAGTTTCGTCGAATTCTGAGTCCGTTTGCTTATACAACGCTTATTCGAGTCCAAATAGTCGATTTATTTGTATTTAATTTTGTTGTGCTCACAAAATAACTCCAATTGACACGAAACTTGAAATCTAGTAATAATTAGCTATTGTGGACTTAATAAAATTTGTTTTGCTAAAAACAGAGGTCATTTGAATAAAGTCCCTTTTAAGGGTCTAATTTAAATTAAAATAAGTCAATTTTAAAATACCTCAATATATTAATAATAAATTATTATTATCGGACATACCCAAGCAGAATTTCATATAGTTTCAAAATAAAATACTACGGGTTGAATTCTAAGCCAAATCAATATTCAATTAATATTGAAAATCCTTTTATTTTATAAAATAAATCGTTAAAATTTATAAAAGAATTCCATAGCGACTATTTCAAAATTCGATTTTGATATAAAACAAAATCTACAACATGAAAACTTGATTTTTCTCTTTCATTAGAAAAGTATTATCCAATAGATTTGGATGTTTTCGGTTTCAAAGAAATCTGACTTATATTGGATCCTGTATAACCAATTAAAGTTCAAAAATTATATTATGAACTACCGCGCCGTTGCAGCTCATTTTATAATTAAATTATAAATTGAACATTCTAACGTCGTTTAATAAACTAAATCATTTATATAATTTAATATAAACTTGAATAAATCTTTTTATATTACCAATTCACGATATATTGGAATTTCAGCTAGTTCTGACTATTTCAGAATTATATTAGCATTATGTTATTTATATTCACAAAATATTCAAAAGTACAAAATTCATGCTAGTTAAATTTTAAAATAAAAATTAAAACCATTTTAAAATATTAAATTAAACAGTAAAAAATCTGGGCCGTTACAGGATTCCTCAAATTTATTGTTAATTTTCATATTACAATTTTATAAATTATTTAACCAGTCTAATTGGATGATTGATTTGATCACTGATTGTTGAATCTAAATTCAACGTTTGTTCTATTGTTTTTTTTTTTTGTAATCAAAACACCTCGCAGGTGCGGTCAGTTACACTGTTGATGCAGAAGATACATATAGCACCGTAAGTCACAGATACAATAATATTTCTCTCACTTTAAATCTTCAAATACTTTCCAATAACGACATGTAGGGAAACTGGAAACAGATCAATGCAAGTACTCCATGCCAATAGTAGGAAATAGCGGTCACACATACACACCGGAAAAAAAGGATACAGACAGAGCTGATATACCAAGCAGAGAATGAATTAAGAAGACTGGAAGAAACAGCTGCTAACACTTCAAGCACAAGAACGGTGCATAAGATTGAAAGGCAGAAGAAGAAACCAGGCTCAATGAAGGAAGAAGGATGCAGAGTGAAGAATAATACAGTAAATCAGCAACTGGTATGAAGGCACAAACCAAATAAAGAGAAGCAACAGAAAGTGACATTGGCATTCATCAAATTAACCTTCGATTCAAATTCAGATTTAGATTTAGATCCACAGATACAAAGCAAACCAAGCTAGCTCTAAACTACTACACAACAACCAGAAACTCCAAGACGACACACAAGATATGGATAACACCACTCACTAGCAATCGAAAACCCAGAATCAACGGTTTCAACTCAACGACCAAAATAAACAAGATCGCAGCCTAACCAAACTAGCAAAAGATAGTTACTAATAGCATCAATGATGAATTACCACCCATAAAAACAAGTCGACAAACACAATCTAATACAAAGCAGGCAGCTTCGATCAATACCTTATCAGACACAACCACCTAAATACAAACTCAAATCAAAACCAAAACATACCAGATTCAGCTAGCTTTCAACTCCCTCTGTAGAAGCTAGTTGTAAATATGGCAAGTTAAGAGGATAAGGGAAAGGCTATCCAGAAGGAGGATGTATCAACAAAGATGCAGAACAAAGGAAGGCAAGAGAGTTCCGATGCAGTCAGTTATGATATCCATGGGCAAATTAGCGCAGACACGAGGGAGGAAGACAAAGGACCGAAGCCAGAGATAGTACGAAGAGGAGACAAGGTAAAAGGGAAAGGGTACGAGGTAGAGAAAAGAGAGGCAAATAGCGTCGATGCTGTCAGAAAGGAGAAAGGGGAGGACGAGACCTAAGACTCGGCTGTATTGGTAGAAGATGATATAATTGACAAAATCTAGATCTGACGAAGAGCAATATTATTCCACAAGGAGAAAGTAGGGATCCAGGAGGAAGGCGAAAGCAAGGCGAAATGAAAGTAGACGAGATGGTCAGAGAGGAAACGCAGAAAGAGGGAGAGAAATAGAAAGAGGGAAGGATCCAGCTCTAGTCACCATTGAAGAAATAAAATCGCTCTTTTTGATTTTTGCTTGTTTTATTGTCAACTAACGGGTGGTATTGGTTGAGTAATTGACCACTGATGGCCAAGAAATCCATTGTTTTATAAATATTTATTTACCGTTAGTGAATCAACAGAAATGAAGTTGCAAAAATTATTTTATAACTGAAGATAGTTTGGAAATCTATTATTTTGAATAAAAGTTTATAAAAAAGGAAATTAATATTTATTATTTAAGTTTATAAGAAATTATTAAATAGTTTTGTGAAGTAAATTATTATGTTAATAAGATTTAAATGTAAGCAAGTTGAAATTTATCGAATGATTAGTAACTGGAATTTTTTTGAAGGAAACAATCAGATAGTGATTATACTGAAATTGATTATTATTTATTTAATAATAATCAGAGTAAATGGGATGAATTAAACTAACTATATTATTAATTAATTAAAATGGAAGGACCAATTGGAATGGATTAACGAGCTAACTATGTTTAGTTGAATAAGTCAACAGCTTTAATGATAATTGATTATCAAAATTGTTGTAAATAAATTTGATGGAAGTTTATAAAGTCTTAAGACCCTGTTATTAGTTAAATGAGTTTTCAAGTGCATTTATATTAAATATATAAGTAAGTTTAAATTTAATTCTTCTTTGATTTTTATTTAATTAAATTTCCTAAATTCAAAGTGGATGAAGGTATTTAAAACCAAGTTTTATGAAGTATGTTGCAGATAAATTTTGATTATTGAAATGGGTTATGAATGGAATCAAATTCAGAACTGTATAGATATTAAATGTAAATCGAAATAGAAACCAAAGTGATTTGAGGTTGGTTGGGAAAATTAAGATAAGGAGTCGATCTAAAATCGCGTATTTTAAAACAAGAGATGATTTTTTATTAAGATATAACCAAAATAGATTTGAAGTAAGTTTTTTATGAAGTAAACATATTATTTGATTTATTTTTGAATCAAGGCTTATTTATAATGTTTTAAAAAGATATATTAAGTACGATAAAATTTTTATGTAGTTTTTAAAGAAATTGGAACCTATTGTATGTTGGTTGAGTTGAGTAACTTTCTAGGCGTCAATCTGATGTTGGTTTTGGCCTTCGGGGTTGATACTTAGAGATTTATTCACTTACCAATTTACTATGAGGAGCTAATAGAGTGGAAGCGAAATGATAGTTGAATATTCTTATATTAAATAAAAAAAGTGGAATGTTTTTCCTAATATTGAAGAAATAGAAGTTTGAATTAACCATTCGTTAATTATTTAAGAGGCCAAGTGATGCTGAATACTGAACTATTGCATTTATTTTATTTTTATAGATGAGTGGTTGTTTATTCGATAGTTAAATAACCGACTGTCAAATTTGGCCAATTATCGATTGTTGGTACGGAAAGACTGGGATCAAATTTATATTCGAAAACCGTTCCGACCAGCAAATACGTAAACATGGAAGATATCAGATGATGATCGAGATAGAGCATTTGAAGACCATGGATCTTCATTAAACGGAAGTACTACTTAATATATCTTGTTGGCTCCTTGAAATATACTATGTTCTATCGTGGTTGGAATCTACGGATTGCAAGGACTACTCGCTATTAATCCATAGGGTGATTCCTAGGATGTGGTCGGAGGATGCCTTCGGTTCATCCTGTTCCTGGATGGCTTGGATGGACGAATGTTTGACAAAGTATTTCCAAAGGAATATTGTACGTTGATTTCCTCAAACGTATTTTATTGGTGGTAGAGGAATTCATTCCTACTGCTTAGACACCTTGAGTAATTTTGTAGGCGTCAGTTAGTGATTGTCTGATGGATTTGACGATGTGTCATTCAAAGTGAACGATTGCCAGATGTTCAAAAAGTTAATTATAACCTCAAGCCTCATCAACTGGGAAATGACAAAAATCAGGCAGGCAGGATGACTAAGTGGGTCGCTCCCAATTAGGGTGTATTGTCACCACCTAGAGAAATTTCATTATTGTTCTTCTTTTCTCTTATGTATCTCCCAGGAACGGTTATGTTCCTAGCAATCGTAAGGTGACAATATATTCGATACACTCAAGAGAAATAGGTGGTCGATCATATGTGGCCGAGTTGCAAGATGTTCTTGTTGAACACCAGTGTATCCCCTCTAGATTACAGTGATCGAAAGGTGGTTCTCTACCTTGTCATAGTCAAAATGCATTCTCCAATAAGAGCTCGCAGTTTTGATCGTATACTATGTATGTAGAGTGTGAGAGGCAAGCGTTATGCTAGATTGCTATTTATTTGATTTAGACATTATTATAATATCAGAATAGATATGATTTCAAAATGTTTTAGACTATCATAAGATAAAAACCGTCTGTGTTTATGTGTGGATTAGTCTTACAATTATCTTTTTCTTTCAAAAGAAGTTTTCAAAAATTAAATTCAAGTTGGATGATACCGTTAAATTTAGTGAGCTTTCTCACGCTGGTTCACCAAACTGATCCTAGTGTTTTCAATGCTCGAGTCAGATCGAGTTTTACAGGTTCAGGTTATTGGATGATATGAAGTCCGAAGATGAGTTGGAGTAGTCCAGATGTATGTTGTATATTCTGTATTCCGCTGTGTGTTGTACATGAGGACAGGATGTTATAACTATCCAAGTATATTGATGTACTCTGATGATTGTAAGTACTAATTCAAGCTTTCAATAAAGACCTATTTCTATATTATATTTATTCCACTGCGATGTGAGACTTTTTTTGTGGTGGTTCTTCTTTTTATTCTTATATTCTAATATTTCTTTATTTCTTATTTCACCCTCTAATTTTTTCTATTAACTATCTGCTTTTTTGTGTAATTTGGGTTGGACATGAGTTGAAATTGTTAACTCAAAGGGTGCGTAAAAGTCAGTATGTTACACTTATTATCTGTTAGTAGCTTATTGACAGTCATATTTCTATCGTTTAAATATGCTGGATTAAAATTCTTATCTTATATGCAGTTATTAAATATTATTATGAATTGTGATGCAGGGAAGAACATGTTGGAGGGATCCGACCGATTGCTCGAATATTGTGTGTACTGTTTGTTTTTTCATATTACATATGAACTGTTTAATCCCTTGGACGTTAAACCCTGTTTGGATGTTGAATGTTGAATTGAAATTCAACGTTGTTGTGATTTGAATCAATAGACGGTATTGATTAAGGGACAGACAATAGATGGTCTAAAATCTACCTTTTTTTTAAGACATTAGTTTGCCAGTCAGGCGAATTGACAAAGTTAAGTTATAAAAAATTATTTTCATAACTGACGAAAGATTTCTATTATATTTTATATGTTATAATGAAGTTCTAAAAATAAATCATTTATAAATTGGTTATATAATAATATTATAAAATGATTGTATAATAAGAATTTACATTTAAATAATTTTTATAAGTGAATAAAGCTGCAATTAACCTACGGGTTAATAATTTAGGATATTTTTTTTAAGAAAACAAGTAAGCAATATTATTAGATCAATTATATTAATCTAAGAGCAAGAGGTAATTGAAATCGGCTAACGAGTTAACCGATGGTTTAAAGTTGACTAAGTCAACTATTTTAATGAACGATGTATAAGATTTATAATGTAGTTAATCATGATTTAATAATTTTAATTTAAAAAGTGATCTATTTTAGATAATGAAGAAGTAAACTAGTTTTACTTCAGTATACAGTAAAGTTAATTATATTTAAAGTAATTACTTCTTAAATAAGATATACTTGTGGAGTAATCAAGTATGTAATGAAATTTAGTTAATTTTGAGAATAATTTATGAAAGGATTTTCTAATAAATATCTGAGTTTCACGAACGAAGTTATGAAAAGGGATTTGAACTAATGCGATTAGTTATAAATAAATATATTCGTCTTGGGATAAAAGGGAAGGTTTCAAGGATGTAAAGAAAATTACTTATTGGTTAGGTAAAGAAGTTGATTAAGGAATTTTGGTTATAAAATCCAAAAATCTACTTTATAATACGTTGTGAATGGTTTTAGGTGAAATATTTATACTTGGATTATCACAATACAATCCGAGTTATATATGGAATGGTACAAAGAGGTTTAAAGTAATGTACTAAATCAACGAGTTAAGTAAAATGGTTATAATTGACCGAGATTTTTCAAAGTAAGGATATGATTCATAAAACCGTATTTTAAAGAAAATGGGAAGTAAGATTTGATTGATAATGAGGGTTTTGAGTTACAAACTTCTATCTATTCTAAGATAAGAACATTGTCAATCAAGGTCTGAAAGATAAATAAAATACCCCAACTTGAATGACTTCACTATTATCGAGGAATGGTATTAGTTTTTAGTGATAAAGGATGTTGAGATTAGTTTATTATTCCATAATAGGAATATTGCAACGTTACTTGCGAGATTTGAAATGAAAATAATATTGCAACGTTGGTTGCGAGATTTCGAAATTGTATATAATATTGCAACATTAGTTGTTAGATTTTGAAATGTAAATAAGGCTATTTGGTTATAAAGTATACAATGTATAATATAATATTGTTTGGCTCAAGTTTAAATACAACTATATTTATACCATTCGGTTAAATAAATTAATATATATATATATATGTGTGTGTGTGTGTGTGTGTGTGTGTATGTATTACTATTTTCAAGATAATGGAAATACTTGGTTTGGAATACACTTATTCAAATACATTAGTAAGTGGCATGGTTTTTCCAAAGGAATAGAAAATGGTTATATTGTTTTGGAAACAAAAGTGAATATTTGGATTTTAATAATATATTTCCATAAGTAATCATTATTAAATGAAAATCTTCAAATTAAAGTTTGATAAAACTGTTTTGGGTAATGTAATAATAAATATGTTGCTTCACAGTGTTTTGGCCCATATAAGAATTTATAATTAGTTTTACACCATTAGGTAGATAATATATATATTGATATTTTTTGAAGTAAAGTTAAAGGAGATTTTGAGAATATAAAGTAATATTTCTAAGAAAAGGAAATAAAAATGGTATTATATAAATATGGTGATATTGGCAAAGCGGAATTTGGTAAATACAGAAATTATTGTTTTCAAATGACAAAAACAAAAGGGATTTGTCGAGATAAGAATATAGAACTAATGAATAGTTTTAATAATTGGTTTTAATTAAAAGGCCTGAGCTGCCAATGAACTGGACCATACTATTTTGAATTGATAGTTAAAACCCCAATTATCAACGAATTATCTTATTGGACTTTCAATGTGTTGTTTCGAAGAGACCGGGATGGGAATTAGACCCAAATCCACTTCGAACCTACGTTGTGTTCGAAACAAAATTTGCAGGGATACATATAAAGATGGAGCGTTGAAGACCATAAATCTTCATGAGCGGAAGAACTACTTATTGAATTTCTCTAGCTGATCCCTGGAGATATTTTAGCAGTATTCTGTCGTGATTGAAATCTATGGATTTCAAGGAGTACTCGATACTGATCCTTGGGGTGATTCATATATAGGATGCAGGAAGTGGGTGTCTTCGGTTCATCCTGTTCCTGGATGACTTGTATGGACAAATGTCTGGCAGATTATTTCCTAAGGGTCACGTACGTTAATTTTTACAAATATACCAAGTTTGGTGACGGAGAAGACACCTTCTCTTAGCATAACATCCAGAGTATATTTGTTGACATTAATTAGTGATTTGATGGATGATGTAGCATTCAAAGTTAATGAGATGTTCTCTGAAAGGTAATCGTAACCTCAAGCCTCATCGACTGGGAAATGACAGAAATTAGGAAGGCGGCATGGCTATGTAAGTCATTCTGATTAGGGTATCTTGTCACTATCTAGAGAAATTTCATTTGTTCTTCTTCTTTTGTTTCTTGTATCTCTCAGGAATATAGTTTGGGTCGCTACCAACCATTTTGAAAATATATTCGATACATCACTACGCCATAAATGGCCTTCTACAACAACAAAAAAATATTGGGTCAAACCCAAAAATGTTGTCATAGGTCTTTGGCAACACTTTTACTGTGATGCAATTTTCAACGTTGCTGCAGACCTCAAACAACATTTTGACTATCTAATGCAACATAACAAATATTGTTGCAATAGAACCCTATTTGGGTCTATATCAACATCCTTAACCTTAGGTGTCTACAGCAACATTCCAAAAACGTTGCTATAGATATTTCATATCTAACAGGATTAAATATTTATTTATTAGAATACTACTGCACATAATTTCAATTCAAACAGTGTTTTATTAAAATAAAATATTTTATTTCAATAACTAAAATAGTACAAATTTCTAACTCTAACTATTTTCAACTCAATGATTTACTATAACACTAACCATTTACATATACAGATATTTCTCACTACATCACTTAATTCACTAATTACGTATGCAGTTTCAATTTGTACATACAATGACACCGACAAATAGTTGCCGAGCCGAAGGCAAGCCGAGTATCGGGTCCAGGCGCAGCGCCGGCGGGGGTCTAGGCCCCCGCAGTCCTGGCGGGAATCGACCTTCTTTGAAACGACATTGTTTTGTTTCAAAATCAAATCATTTTCTAATACTTACTTAAATTAGTTTAAGTATATTTCAATATTTTAATTGGAATTATATAGTCATCCCACTTTCGAAACTCGAAAATAAACACTGATGATGCCTAGGTCATTAATAGAATCATCCTCAAGCGACTAGAAAGTGATTCTATATCAATCTACTATATTCAAGACTTCGTATATACATCGGCCAAACGTATATATCATAATCTTCTTATACTCGATAGTCCAACCTCGACGTCAATATAAACGGTCAAAATCATATTACAAATTAATTAGGTGGGTTATCCATATATTTTCAAATCATATTCCTTTTTATATTTGAAATATAATCTTTTTAAAATAAAGTTCATTTTCATATATACACACAAATTCATTTTATTTTGTATATATACAATACTCTTCCAACTCATTCTAGGGCATTACCAACCCTATTACTAATGAGCCACACATTCTACGATACTACTGATCCCATCTCTAATGAGTTATTCTTATAGGATATTGCTAATCCTATCTCTAATGAATTCTTTCATCTTGTTCTAATACATTGTAATCCCAAAGCTTTGTAAAACAAAGCTCTGATACCGCCTGTAGAACCCGAAAATTACCGCCCTTCGAATCGACCATAAACCACACAGGTCCAATCCAAAAGTCAGAAATCCTCGGATTGTTATAGGAATACAACACTTTAGAACAGAACACAAAAGAACATTTCATTGCTTATTACAACAATTTTACATTAGAGTACAGAATATCAAAGTACGAATAAATAATACACAGTGGAAATATAATACATAAATATAATAAGCAGCAGATAGTAAAATAATCTAGAGCATAGCTCCAGCCATATTCCAGGATCCTGTTAAATAGAATATCTGCAAAACCTAAACTACTAGCTGCCCTTGTGAAAATTATGGGCACCTAGAGTTTAGGCAAAAACAATAAACTCCAGGTCAGTCATGGGACTGGTGCGAGGACTAAAAACAGTTATTAAACTTTATTTTAAAGTTAGGTAAATCACAGTACCACGCCGTATGACACGGAACAGGTTTCCTTCCATGAATAGCATAAAAAAACTTGACATGCTAAATAAAAGAACAATGAAGCTATTATAAGACTCAGGTTCCATCACGCAATGCAACGCAAGCTGGAGGATAGAGTTTTACCTTATAATAACAAAATATGCTTGATACGCGAAGTTCATCTTTTACTACTATAAGTACATAGTGTAGAAATCAATTTTGAAAGTAAATGTATCAATCTTAGACGGCATAGTACCCCATCCTACTATGTTGCCATATAGGTATACAATTAAAACCTTAAAGCTCGTATTTGGAAGTTGGATTTCCATCATGATGGCTACTGATTCGACAGATCGATCACTTAGTGTAATACTCCATGGCTTAAGTTCAGGTCATTGGAAAACACCGTAATACACATCTACACTATATCTAGGATACAAGTATCACTGCAGCTTAAGTCCAGGTCATTGGATCACACCGCTTACTCTGTACTTGTGGGAATTAGGTATAAGCCCTATCCCTACTAGATGTGGAGCGATCACACCTAGCACATCTCGGTTGACCGAATCCATCACAACCCTAAAAGTTGTCTTCTTCAACACGTAGGTTGCTCATTCTCATCTCAAATGTATACTGATCTAACCATCAATTTTCCATCATACCTGTGTGTGAGGTTCGCGAATTAACACCACACAAAGCTGCGCTATATTAAAGCTATGCTTTGATCATCATCCCCCTAGCTTTTCTTTTCAACGAAAGCTTGGGTTACTGCAACTTAGCATGCCACATTATCATTCCAACCATATCAACGACTTCTACCAATATATAACCTCTAAGCTCGCACGTCTCAGAGAAGGATGTTTAGCAAGAGAATAAATTCTCCACCACCAAATAGCTATATATATTTAGTAGAGATCAACGAATACAGCAAAAAAAATACAATGTCAGACACACAATCCATTTGCAAGTCCGTTCTGGGTCTGAACAAAACCGAAGGCACCTTATTCCTCGTCCCATATGTCCAATACAGGAGAGAGGTCCTCGCACATCTGGACAATAATAAAGTACATTCGGACCACTACCACCATAACCCCTTCATGGAAGCTACCCAAATCTAGGGCATCGGTAGTAATCCATTTGTTGTGAAGATCGCCGGTCTTCAACCACCATCTTCACTAACTTCGACTTTTAATCATCATATCAGTTATTCATAATGGATTATAACCGGTCTTTCCGAATAACTCGCATATCTTATAATCAAGTGTTATAAAAACACATCATACGCCTCATTCCAATCCAAAATATTTTTTTATTCAAATATTCTTGGAAATCATTTCAAAAGATCTTATAATATCTTTTCATAACTTAAACCAAATTAAGGTTTATAAAACTAGTCGGGATTATCAACTCTTACCAAAGTAATCATTTATTTTATTATCCCAATCCCAACCTATTCATCCCATGTAGCAAAATAGGTAGTACTCCATGTCTAACACCCATTGTGTTATCGGTAAATTTAATTGCCGTCTAACGTTCAAATCTAATTAAATATTTAACTATCGCATGGAGTAAAACTGGTGGTACTCCATTCTCGAACATTTCTTGAACTCGGTAAATTTAATTACCTAATTCACATTTCAATCTAATTAAAGATTCATTAAAACTCCGTTTAGTTTTAATCTCAAAAATTATTACTTAATGATTATTCAGTAGGAAATTAGTCCTGTCTTTAACCGGGTTAAAGAACGAGTGTCATTTGAAAACATCGACCAGGATAAACCCAAAATCATCTTCCATTAATATAGAATCTTCACAGAAATCAAATCAGCATATAATCAATATAAATCTCTGTATCAGACTAATACTATGAATGGAATAACGACAAAATCTTTTAAATTCCATAAATAGTAATGGTCTTCCTTCACAGAGGCTCATCTCGATTATCACTAAAACGAATCCCATTTAATTCCAATTTAGCTTATTAAACTGGAAATCTTTACTTTGGGTAACCAAAATCAACTTTCCTTTAATTCCAATTATATTTATTAATTGGAAAACTTCATTAATCTTAATTAAAAGATTTATTCCTTTCTCAAGAACGTTTAAGAATAGTGTTATTTAAGACACCATTCACGAGAAAGCCAAAATCCAATTTAATGTTAAATTTAAGGCTTTGAATAAAAATCGTATCGACTTATATTCAATATCAAATTCTGAAAACCAACAGACACCGTATCGGGAATAGCAATATGATATCTTCCAAATTCCTCAAAAAAATATCCGTATAATTACAGAATCCAGTATCGAAATATCCAAGGATTATTTCCATTCGAATCCATTCCAATTTATATATTGAAAAACTATGGTTATATTCAGACCATTCTCAACCCAATTCGTTATTTTAAAAACATTAGATTCTTACACTAGTTGTTAACTGGCCTATTCTGATAAAAATATCATTTATCATTTCAAAACATGAATTATTTCATTCAAAATCTTTATAAATCATTTATTATGATTTAACATAGTTTTTCCCTATTTTTAACAATTTGAAAATAGGCCCTTTTAGTTAAATGACGTTTCAGGTCATTTAACTACACCGGCGCTTTTTTATTCAAATTTGAATTAAACATATCATAAAATCTAACCATTGGATTTTAAAACACTTACTTTAATATGAAAGATATTTTCAAAACGAATCCAACAGTTCTAGTTTTAGGAGAATCCGACGGTCGGATCTCCCGTTACATCGATTTGAAGTTAACAGTTGAAATTCGTGAATGGTCGTTGTGCGACTCATTCTATTCAAACCATTATATTATATATAATATATTACATCGATTTCCTTTTAAAATATTTTTTTTTAAAACGTTCAAAATCTCGTTTAAAATCGATTACAATTTCCAATTCAATTTTTAAATAAAATTGAATTATCCATATTATTATCATATTTAAAATAATACTATTCATCAAAATGTAATATTTTGAAATTCCTGTTCAAAATCTCATTTGAATTAAAAACAAGTCATTTTTAATCCAGTTTCTTTCTATTCCAATTTAATCATTTCAGTTGTTCTTTGAAATTATAACAACCTTATTTTTAAATCAATTTAGAATAAAAAATCCAATTTTTCATTTTTTTTTCCTGTTAGTACTCTTTTAAATGAACATAAAATTCATTTAAAATCCAAAAGATTCAAATTCAATAAAAATTTAATTTGTATATTCATGGTACAAAATTTTTTGTTAACAATGGAAACACGTCCATCAACCAATAATTATAATATAAGTGTTTCGATCGTCAACGCTTATATTCACAGTTTAATAATATTAATAAGAAAACTGTGAAATAAATCGTCCTTTAACCACGAAGCATACATTGCAAACACAGGTAATCAATACATATTTATATATAAATATAATAACACAGTCAATCAGTCATACATATGGTTTTCAAACAACCGTGAGGTGAGCTAACATGCACCGTATAACAATTTCTAATAATTTAATAAATTAAATTCAGTTTTTTCATAGGTGATCAATATATATATATATATTCAGAAAAAATAACAATATCATAACTAAAAGGTTGAGTGAGAGAGTTCTCACTTTGATCGGTTTAGAAATCGTTATAAACGATTATTTTAATCAAATTAAACAAGACGTTTAATTTGACTAAAAATCTCAACTAGCTATAAAATCCTTCTTTTTAGCCAAAAGGAAACGTATGTCCTTATCTCTACCGTCCATCATCCTGTTTTCATCCATTCATGGGTTGTGAGGCTCAAAAATCAAATTCCAACACAAAGCTATGCTATATTAGCCATGCTTTGATCATCATCCACAAAACTATGCTTTTTAACAAAAAACTTTTATCGGCTCAGCACTTAGCATGCCACATTATCAATTCATAACATATAATTGATGTCTATTAATATATAACTCTCTGAGTACATAATTTTGATAGGAGGTTGTTAAGTTGAGAGAATAAATTCTCCGCCACCAACTGATACAACATCAATATAAACCAATTAGTTATGTTATAAAATACAACATCAGACACACATCCATTTACAAGTTCTTTATAGGTTTGAACGAAACCGAAGGCACCATATTCCTCATCCAATAAAGGAGAGGCCCTTGCAAATCCGAAAAATCAACAAATACCTCCGGACTACTAACACTTATAACCTCGTCTTGGGTTTATACCCTAATTGAGACATCAGCAATAATCCAGACGATGTGAAGATCCCTGGTATTCAACCACCATCTTTAAGTATCTTCAATACTCGTCGTATAGTTATTCAGCATGGATCGACACCCGGTCTTTCCGAAAAGCTAGCGCATCTTTTCAAACCATAATTGATATATAAAATCTCATGAGTCTCATTCCATTTTAGAATATTCATTTACTCAAATCAATCTTTACAATGGGAATTACTCCCTTTAATCTTATCAAAAATTTATATTACTGAAACTCTTGTTTAAATCTATCCTTGGAAATCATTTCAAAAGATTATAAAATCTCTTTTCATAGTTTAACACAAATTAAGGTTTCGAAGCCTTGTCGGGATTACTGAACCTCGTAAAAAGGTAATTTCTCAAATCGTTATCCCATTCCCGTCCTATTCATCCCATGGAGAAAAATTGTTGGTACTCCATATCTGACACCCCTCGTATTTTGGTCAATTTAATTACCCTCTTCCATTTCAAATCTAATTAAAGATTTCTTCTTGTCATTACATGAAAACATGCTTACTCAAATCCAAATCATTCACTAACCATCATAATGGTAAATCACTTTTTACATTCCCAAATCATATCTTTGGCGCAAATTCATACTTGCGGTTTGTTATTCATATCGTTAGGGAAAACCTGTAACATCCCACCTCTATACTCGCATTAGCCAAGGTCATTGCAAGCAATGGTGTCAAATAACCTGAAGAATAAGGCTATTGAGGAGCGACCATCTATATATTAACTTTGAACGAGTGTTAAACATATTGGATAATGTGGTCATACTTTTTAAATCTCATGAGGAAATCTGATACATCTAGATCATGTTCAAATCTACTACACAGTGGCTATGTATAATTTGGAATCAGTATAAAATACATAACAATAAAATCAGAGTCAGACACATATATTCACATCACAAAGGCAGAAATAGATATGAATATAACACATAAGCGTGTACATAAATATAATAGTCATACACGATCCACCATACAACAAAAGAATAGGAACAAGGCTACACAAAATAATATGTATACACAATGAGTCTCTTTCTCATTGACATAAACCCAAATTCTTCGAATCTAAAGTATTAGCGCAAAAGTGGAGGATAATGCATACTGGAGTCAAGAAGAATAACCTGAAATAACTCGGTCTGACCCGAGTATTATTTACACAAAGATAAACAATAAACATATCAGTCTAGCTGTACTTATCTCATGAACCGGGATATAATAAGAGATATAAATGATTGTTGACAAGCATATGATAATAACAGTGTCACGCATAAGTATGAAGCATGGAAATGTCTTAAGTATATATCAAAAATCAACATTAGACCTTGTTAGACCAAAAAATGGCACTAACACCCAATTGAATGGATCTTGTAGAGAATAATGAAGAATTATAAGCTAAAAACATAGAAAACAATCAGACACACAAGATTTATAGTGGTTCGGCGTTAACGAGCCTATGTCCACTTTATAGTTTCTCAATTCATTCAATAATTACAATTACAATGAGTATAGTCACTCAATCACTCGAGTACAATGAATAATTCTCTCTGAATTCATTTATTTTGTTGAAGAAGATGGCGATTATCTGTTATGGAGCATTGGCTAGGGCAGACATGAATTACTGAAATGCAAAAGTCCCTGAAATTGTTGGGAAATCATGTATTATAGTTGTAGAGAGGTTCCGGGTCGGGTGTGATGTGGCAGGCATCAAGTGGGACTCGGAGTTGAATGTTGAGCTAGTAGGGGAACGTGTCTCCGGGTTACGAGTGCAAGTTGGAACCCAATCCACATAAATAGGCTAAAGAATTGGTCAGCATCCGCGTGCAGAAGTGATTTCATTCCAGGCGGGTCGGGTAATTCTCTCTAGACCCGATTCGATGATGCCTAAGATTTGGAGTGCCAAGCGTTTCCAGTATGGAGTCGGGTATAGTTCGACCCAAACCGATTAAAGCATGTGATTAGACCTGATCTGAAGGTTCATGAAAAGTTAGTGATGTAGAGTTTCCTTAGTCTGACCCGATCCGAAAGGGAAGATCCGACCCAGTGATGTTTGCATGTAGAATCCAAGTTTCCCAACATTCCGTCATTCCATCTAAGTGATCGCCAATCAATGTAGGCTCATACTCAAGCCACTTGCTTTGGGTAGCTGGTCATAAAGCAGGCTAACAGACCTATAAAAAATATCTCATTCAAAATTATATAGTTATTCACAGCAAATTATAAATCATATCAAATCAACTCAAAAATTGATAAAATAATATCAATAAAAACTCAAATTGATAACAGAGTATCAACAAACTCAAATTCCAGAAATCAATAATTAGAAAACCATAAATCACAAAGGGAGGGTGTAAGGCCTATCTCAAAATGGGAGCCCGAAGACTCACCTACACATGTATCTCAAATGAGACGCAATCTCTAAGTAACTAGCTTATAATATTGATTCGAAGCTCCTCAAATTGTCCCTAGACCGTGGGTCACGACCCCGCACAAACGGTTTGAAGGCTGTCAAAAGCATAGATCCACAAAAAGATCATAATTAAGCAAAGTGGTGCAATTCTACAAAATGAACCGAAGTTCCTCAAAATGATCCAGAGATCATTAAAATACTCAAAATGAACCAAAGGTCCTCAAAACGATCCGTAGATCATTAAAATACTCAAAATGAACCGAATTCCTTAAAATGGTCCAGAGATCATTTAAAATTTGGAATAAATTCCACAACTCAGACATATTGCATGAAGCTAGTCTAAATCTCAGAAAGATCATAATTGATCAAGGAAAGTGTAAATTACTCCAAGCTAATAATTATAAAAGTTGAGCTACATGTCCCATAACGACTTGCTCTACTCGAATATTTACGAACAAGTTGTATATTTCACTAGAAACAAGGGTTTAGAGTACTTGTTTTTTCTAAGGCATTTGATTAGATTAATCATACGAACGGTAAAAAGGTTTATATAAATATATACTAGTAGATTGGAAAACGATTTATAAAATGATCGTGTAAAATAACTTGATATAATGAAGTAGGATTAGAAACAATTTCAATAAAAGAATTTGGTATCTACCAATAATATAATCCTTTTTTGTATAGTTTCGAAGTGGCAAATCTCGTGAAATAGCGATCGAACGAACAACTCATATTTATTAATGTAAATTAAATCTCACAACTATCGATTATAAATTTTTTCACATTGAATAAGTCATAAATCCATAAAATCGAGCCATAGAAATCTTTGAATTAGAGAAATAGAAAAACCACTGAAAAAGGCCAAGCGGGCCGAAATTCGGGCGCGGAAAAGCCTAAAACAACCTACACAGTTGACCATGGTTTCCATTGGTCGATTGCAAAAAAACAATAGGACCAGTCGACTGGTCACTTTACCAAAGAACTTCCAAACATGAATTAACAAGACCAGCCGACAGATTATTTTTGACTAGTCGATTGATCGAGACCTACTGCGAAATGAAACATAAGGCTTGCCTTATGCTTAAGTCAACTGTCATGGATTTCAGATGATCGTCGAAGGCTAGTAACTTTACCGAAGTGAGAATAAGACCTCAATGGTTCGCCAAAACATTGCGTAACACGAAAATCAAATACCCACAAGGATTTATACTAGAAAAAATTGAAATGAATTTAAGACTCATCAAATGTAACGTTTACTCAAATCAAACCAATTACACACTACATATGCAATACAAACGTACCATAGGCACACTATACAAGCTTGAAGCTTGAGGCATACCTGTGAGTTCTAAAAGAACTCACCATTGATCTTGATATGGAAGGAGAGTCTCCAAAATAAAGCAAGATCAACATCTCTTGAAACACCACGCGTTCATTAATGTCACTCACAAAGGGAATGCATTAACTTCAGTGAAGCGTTATAGGTAAGAGATGTAGATAAATTACAAGACAGACAAATAAAGCAGCGGAAAATAAAGTCATTTTATAAGCAATGTAGTTCAGTCAAGCTTTTACAACAATTGACTCAATCATACTTAAAAGTATTACATAAAACTCCCGTCTTGATTCAAAAACTTCCAAGTATATAAGAAGCATAAAACATAGCAAACTAGCATAAGTCCCCAAATTAAAGTGCAATCACAGCCATGGCCAAAGATAAGAGGTTCCAAGCCATACACCATAGAATCTCCAAGCTTGGAAAGAGAAACAATCCAAACTAAACTGAGCTATTCCCTCCCGGACTACCTGGGGGGGAATAGAAGAAAAGAAGACGAAAGAAAACAGGTCAAACATAAGTCTGGTAAGTTCAGTGATTTTTCAGCATGTAAACAAGATAAAGGATCATGACATGAATAAACTGAAAATAGGACAATACCATAAAACAAGATAACTTAAGACAAGATAAGGCAAGGTAAACGGAATGCACTTCCACTCTTTCTCTGCTTCGCTACTAACCTGTTATTCTGATTTCTATATCTCTACACCACCTAACTAGTGTCCTAACTAGTAATCTGTATAAAATGATAATATTATAACATGATCCCAATCCTTGCAACTGTGGTAGTCTTCAGGTGTACATCTAGTATGAGGATCTTACCACAATCAGCCTAATTGCCACGAAGATGTTAGATGTACCCTTACTACCCTATCGATCGGCTCCCTACTTGTGTTAATGTTCCATGTGTCTGTATCAATCGGCGCTCTCTTGCGTGTAGATACCCTGTGCTGGTCCCATCATAAGGTGTAACAATCCTTATGATAGCAACCTGACACGATTCAAGATACACAGAGTGTAACTACTGGTACCCAGTGCCTACTTTTTCCCACTTCGGAGCACGTGCACGCCCGTAAACCATCGGAACCTACAATGACATACCCTCTACCGCTATTTTGACCGCTTATAATCAGCCCAGTAATCGTGCCCCACCTTGCCTAGTTCAGGGTACCATGATACATCTATGTGGGTTACTGCTGAAATGGGTCCCCGTTACTAGGGTTTCCTACTCGTTAAGTTTGTGGGCCTATATATACAAATATTACCCACCTACAAGAGATGTACTTAACCCTCCCACCGATTCAAGCATGTTTATTTAATGGTTAAGTTTGTGGGCCTATATATACTAATATTACCCACCAACACGAGATGTACTTAACCCTCCCACCGATTCAAACATGTTTATTTAACGGTTAAGTTTGTGGGCCTATATGTACTAATATTAGCCACCTACACGAGATGTACTTAACCCTCCCACTGATCAAGTCAATACATATTATTGGTTTCATTCATGTAATATTGGTTAAGTGTTGTCCATTCATGTTAACTTAACCCACCCACACATCATGTTGTATTGGTTAAGTGTTTTCTATCAACTTAACCCCACTCGTTCATCATGTTATATTGGTTAAGTGTTGCCCTCTTGTGTTACTTAACCCTATCATACATCATGTTATATATTGGTCAAGTGTTTCCTTCTTGTGTTACTTAACCCCACCATACATCATGTTATATCAGTTAAGTGTTGCCTTAGTTAACTTAACCCTACCATTTTTTTAATTAACATGTTGTACTGGTTAAGTGTTCCTTAGTTAACTTAACCCTACCATTTGTTTAATTAATATGTTGTACTGGTTAAGTGTAGCCTTAGTTAACTTAACCCCACCATTCTTAGCATGTCTTGTTCATTAGCATTAATTGATTTATTAATGCACCAACCTCTCACATTAGATCTGTGTTGTTGCGGTTACTAGATGTGCCGGGAGGACCCGGGCAGTTTTACACCGCAACTGTAATAACCCGGAAAATCTGGGCCAGTTTAAAATTTTTATTTTGGCAAGTTTAGCGGATTCTGAATATTTAAAATAGATTATTTTAAATAATATCGACGTAAAATTTATTTTAAATATAGAATCGACGTATATATTATACGCGTCGTCGTTAGAATATAAATAATTATATATAATTATAAATAGAATTGAAAATGGCGCGGTAGTTCGATAATTCGATTTCAAACTTCAATTGAATGTACCGGGTGCAAAACAATCCGGATTTTAGTGAAACCAAAAACCTTAGGATCAAATTGATAATATCTTTCCAACGAATCCGAAGAATCAAAATTTCGTAGCGGGAAGTAAAAGATATGTCCAGTTGAAAATTCTGAATAGTCGCTATGGAATTCAGGCCCTTAAAAATGGACATTTTGCAAACGACCTCGGATTTCGACGAAACCAGTTTTGTTGGGTCCGCAGTGTCAAATAATTGCTAGATTCCAAATTTCATAATTTTTCGAATCAATATGTGAGCGTGGCAAAGGAAAACGTGTTTTGACCATTTCAGTTGATTTTAATCGACTGGAAATTGGCCATTTTTCTAACGGTCTCAGAATTCGACGAAACTAGTTTTGTTAGGACCGTATCGTCAATACGAAGCTAGAAAATATTTTTCTGGAATTTTTCTAGTTAGTATGTGGCCCCGGTAATTTGAAATGTACGTTTAAAATTCAATATAGTGATTTAAATGAAAATTCAACAGAAACTGATTGTAACGATCAAACCAGCTTACGATATATATCCCATTGTGTTCGGAATGGGGGTAAAACGCTATGGACGACAGGCGGTGGGCCTCGTTTCGAAGTCGAAAATGAAAGTTGCTTTTTGGTGGAAATTAAATAAAAAAAATATATTTATATATATAAGATTTAATACGGTCAAACCCTCATCTTTCTCAACCCACGGTCAACTCAAGAACCCGCCTCCCTCTTCAAACTGAACGGCGGAATCGCTCCCCCTTTCTTCTCCAAAATCCAAACATTCCGTTCCTCTAAATCTGAAATTGCAACTACCAAATTAAAAAGGGGTTCGAGATCTACCTAATGGACGGCTAAGATCAAGTATTGCTTCGGGATTGAGGGGATTTTCGAGCATATAACTCCGTGGTTCATGCGCCATTCTAGAGGAGCGGGGCGCACCGAGTTCAAAGCGGTTGCAAGCGCTGACAGGCGCCGTCAAGGCGCAGGTGGGGGACGTCCCCGATCAGATTCCGACGCTGCCATGGTGGAGGAATTCGCAGCCCTAGTTCTAGACCAAGTTGGACGTTAGCAGGTGTGATTAGTAGTAAGCATAATTTCATTTCTTTTTTTCAGTTTTAAAAATAGATAATTTTGGTTTATTTTTCAAATTTTAAAGAGAAATAATTTTTATGAGAATATGTTTTTTTTTTAAAATATAAATTACATAGAATAAAAATGTTTTTTTTTATTTATAACATTAGTTTTAAAGTGCAGATTTTGGTATATAATACATTAGTTTTAAAAAAAATCAGATCTTTATATGAAAAACATTGAAATAAAAATATGGATTAGTATAGAAATAGCTTTGAAATTAAAATAGGGTTTTTCATTAGTAATAAAAATATAGTTTTTATATTTTTAAAGAATTAAAAATATAATCTTTACTATATAGAAATATTAAAAATATGATTTTTATATTTTTAAAGTATTAAAAATATAATCTTTATGGTATAGAGAATATAAAAATATCATCTTTGTGTATGTAGCAAAATAAAAATCTTTATAGTTGAAAAGGCGAGATCTTTATAAATAGAATTTTTATATATTGAACTTCGATAGAAATATAGAATTTTTATATATTGAACTTCGATAGAAAAATAGAATTTTATATATTGAACTTTGAAATAAAAATTCGATTCTTAGATATGGAACTTTGAAATAAAAATTCGATTTCTATATATTGAATAGCGAACTAAAAATTCGATTTTTATATATAGAATAACGAAGTCAAAATTCGATTTTTACATAGGTAGTAAAAGCGGACGACGAAGATGACGAAGATGCGATAGCAATGAAGTTTTCTATCAATGAAGTGCCGTGGAGCTAGGATAGCTATATGTGAGAACTTCTCACCTTTCAATTTAATTTTTCTAGTTATATATATACTAGGATGCAGACGGTGCTTAGTAGCACCCGACACAATCGTCCACAGACCATGGACTGGTTTGTTTGACTGTTTGGAGATTGATTGCGATATTGGTTTGAATGTGGTTTGTGGTGTGAAAAATCGAATCGATAAATTGATTAGGATTAGACGTGCGCCGTTATAAGGCGAAGGAGTAAGGCTAGGTTAGACCCTTACTCCAAAATTTTGTGGTTTGCATAACGAAAGTGAATTTGATTGATGTGTGAATGGCGTGGGCCTTCACTAGACCGGGGATAAGGCTGGGCCTTGTCCCGTTTCTAGTATAGTGCCGTTATGCCGCCGAAATTTTCTAAAATATGTTAGAAAAATAAAAATAACATTTTATTTAAAGAATGAACTGAATAGATATTCATATGTCGAAATAAAATATTTTATCGTTAAAAATATAATTTTTAACGTGAATATGAATATAGTGAAAGTGAATAAAATAAATATTCATTTACAAACCGGACGGTTTGTTTATGTACACCTATTTGACTGACATAGATTGGGACGATAAATTTTACACATCGCCCAACTGCACGAATAAAATCTGTGTTTGATTGTTTGAAACCCTACACGGGTGTTGGGATGAAATATGAAGTTCACTCATCCTAATCGATTAAATATGTCGATCGATAGATTGACAGGCTGTTATAAGCGTTAGATATCTTTATTTGATGCTTATACAGTGTAGTGCACTTTGGTTGATGGTTGATTATTTTTCAATGCTATTATATACATGTGTTGTATGAAAATCCATATAATTAATTTTATATGGTGATTGATTGGGCCTCATTCCAATTTGAAAAATAAAGAATATATAAAATAAAGGTTCATGTGTTGACGGTACTCATTCGTTGAGATTAGTCATGTGTTGAACGAATTATTTTTATAATAAAATTTACATCTTTATCAATATAAAATAAAGGTTCATGTGTTGACGGTACTCATTCGTTGAGATTAGTCATGTGTTGAACGAATTATTTTTATAATAAAATTTACATCTTTATCAATATAAAATAAAGGTTCATGTGTTGACGGTACTCATTCGTTGAGATTAGTCATGTGTTGAACGAATTATTTTTATAATAAAATTTACATCTTTATCAATATAAAATAAAGGTTCATGTGTTGACGGTACTCATTCGTTGAGATTAGTCATGTGTTGAACGAATTATTTTTATAATAAAATTTACATCTTTATCAATATAAAATAAAGGTTCATGTGTTGACGGTACTCATTCGTTGAGATTAGTCATGTGTTGAACGAATTATTTTTATAATAAAATTTACATCTTTATCAATATAAAATAAAGGTTCATGTGTTGACTATACTCATCCGTTGAGATTAGTCATGTGTTGAACGAAATAATTTAACAAAAATAGTCACACATGGACGGTACTCATTCGTTGAGATTAGTCGTGTGTTGACAAAAAGAAATATTTGAAACAGAATATATAAAGCCGTGTTGAATAGTGATGCGCCATTTTGACGCGAACGATATTTATATCGATTAAAACGATTTCGAAATGAATTGAATATAAAACGATTTCGAAATGAATTGAATATAAAACGATTTCGAAATGAATTGAATATAAAACGATTTCGAAATGAATTGAATATAAAACGATTTCGAAATGAATTGAATATATAACGATTTCGAAATGAATTGAATATATAACGATTTCGAAATGAATTGAATATATAACGATTTCGAAATGAATTGAATATAAAACGATTTCGAAATGAATTGAATATAAAACGATTTCGAAATGAATTGAATATAAAACGATTTCGAAATGAATTGAATATATAACGATTTCGAAATGAATTGAATATATAACGATTTCGAAATGAATTGAATATATAACGATTTTTTTCGAAATGAATTGAATATAAAACGATTTCGAAATGAATTGAATATAAAACGATTTCGAAATGAATTGAATATAAAACGATTTCGAAATGAATTGAATATATAACGATTTCGAAATGAATTGAATATAAAACGATTTCGAAATGAATTGAATATAAAACGATTTCGAAATGAATTGAATATAAAACGATTTCGAAATGAATTGAATATAAAACGATTTCGAAATGAATTGAATATAAAATGATTTCGAAATGAATTGAATATAAAACGATTTCGAATTGAATGGAATAGAAAACCAATTTGATTTCAAATTGAATATATATTGAACTTGATTCAAATAGAAAACGAAACGAATTTGATTTGAATAGAAAATGAATTTGAATCGAATATAAAACCAATTTGAATTAAATTGAATTGAAAACGAATTCAAATTGAATTGAAAGCGAATTGAAATAAATTCAAATTAAATTGAAATTTGAATTGAATAGAAATGAATTTTTAAAACGAATTTTTTTTTAAGAAGAATTCAATTTTGCTTTGGATTGAAATAGAAGTTGAAATGGTTCTTGAAACGAATTTAAAACTATTTATATAATTCGTTTTAAATAGAAATCGACGAAATATATATTATATATATTATATATATAATATAATGGCCTGAATAAAACGCGCCGCGCCGCGGCAGTTCGTAAATTTCGACCATTTATTTCAAACGGACATTACGGGAGATCCGACCGTCGGATTCTCCTAAAACCGGAACCGTTGGGTTCGTATCGAAAAGAGCTTTCTAACGAATATTAGAAATTTGAAATCTAGCGGTTGGATTTGGAGATACGTCCAAATCAAATTCGAAAAAGGTCGCTATAAGTGCAGTTCGATGGCCATTGTTGGAAATCGACTGTACGGGCCTTGATAAAATTATTAAAAATATCAATAATTTGTGTAAAATCATAAGAAATGATTTGAGAAAAATTGGGGTGAAAAACTCCATATTTGAAAAGATAAAAATAGATTTTTATCGAAATGAACTAGTTTTCAACTAAATTTAAAACCCAATCATTTTTAGATAAATGAATTAGATTTAAAAAGGGGTTTTAAATAATCGAATTTCTAATATATTTGATTAAATTTGAAGTGGGTTTATCGTGAACAGTGTTTTGAATAACACTAGTTCTTTAACCCGATAACAAATAGAATATGATTTGGGTTTATCGTGAACAGTGTTTTGAATAACACTAGTTCTTTAACCCGATAACAAATAGAATATGATTTGGGTTTATCGTGAACAGTGTTTTGAATAACACTAGTTCTTTAACCCGATAACAAATAGAATATGATTTGGGTTTGTTGTGAACTGTGTTTTAAATAACACCTAGTTCTTTAACCCAGAAAAAGGAGCTTTATTGAATCTGCAATTAGATTGAAATTCGAATTGATAATCTAAATTACCAAATTTAGAAAATGAGCGAGAATGGAGTATTACCAGTTTTACTCCAAAGCGATAGTTAAATCTTAAATTAGATTTGAACGTGAAATGGTAATTAATTTTACCGATAACACCACGGTGTTAGATATGGAGTATTACCAGTTTTGCTTCATGGGATGAATAGGTCGGGATTGGGAAATAAAATAAATAATTACTTCGTTGTGGTTCGCTAATCTCGACTAGTTGGAAAAACCATAATTTGGTTTTAAATGACATCCAAAGGAAGATTACAGGATAAATTTTAAAGAATTTATCTTGGATAAAATTAATGGGAACCTTTCCCTAAGAATGTGGAATTTAGTAACTAGCTGTAGGTTGGCTAAGAAGAATGGTTTCCTGGGTATTGATCTGATGTTGGTTTCGGCCTTCGGGGTTAATGTTTAGGAAATTGTTCTCTTGCTAATTTGCGGTTAGTGACTAATGAATTGGAATGAGGCGTATGTTGGGTTTGTGTAACATTTGTTTTCAATATACGCGGGTTGTTCGGAAAGTCCGGGTTTATACCCATTCTGAATAACCGATTCGACGATAAGTCGAAGATGAAGACGGTGGTCGAAGACCGGAAGTCTTCACATCGTTTGGATTATTACTGACGATCCTGATTGGGCTGTACACCCAAGAGGATGGAAACAGTTGGTGGTCGTCCAGACGTACCTGGAGATGGATGGATATGCGAGGAAAGTGCCTCCGGTTTCGTTCAGACCCAGAACGGACTTGTAAATGGATTGTGTGTCTGACATTGGATTTTATTCTGTGTTGATTGATTTCTATTAAATATACATCTGTTTGGCGGCGGAGAATTTATTCTTTTGCTTAACGCCCTTCTCTGAGACGTACGAGCTCAGAGGTTGTATATCGATGGACATCAGTCGCATGGCATGAATTGCCTGTGTGGCATACTAAGATGCAATGATCAAGGCTTCTGTTGAAAAGCAAAGTCTTGTGGTTGATGATCAAAGCACGCCTACGTGGCAGCTTTGTGTATAGTGTGTATTCGCGAGCCTCACACCTCGGTATGAGTTAAAAACGGGATACGGACTGCAGGGAGAGCGCACGTTTCTTTCTAGCTTTGGTGGTGTCAGTGACTTACCAGCCCTGACATATATATACTTTTCACCTTTGTGGTTGTTGGATGAGGCGCCTCGATTATAGGTCTGTAAGGACCGGGAAACGTGTGTTCAGGAATTGCCAATCCTCTAACGTAAGTGAGGACCGGCCCTGAAGCATCCAGGGGTTACCCAGTGTGCGTAATCCCGAGGACATTTGCTAGAGTGTCTCGAACGCGGAGAGGAGCTTGCCCCTTGCCTCGACTCATGACGGAAATCCAATTTCCAATACGTGTATTGTGGTTTTAATTGTAGAACTAGTATGGCGACATGATATATGGTACCCATGCCGTCTATGATTTATATTTATGATTGAAATGTTTTGACACTATACACATATTATAGTATCAAATGATTTGTTTTAAACGTACCAAGCATGTTTGGCTATTATAAGGGAAAACCCTATCCCCCGGCTTGCGTTGCATTGTATGATAGGACCTGGGTCTTATAATAGCTTCATTTTTCGAAAAAGCATTGCGCTGTTTATTCTATGCACTGGTATTCTTGGGAGGAAACCCGTTCCGTGTTATACGGCGTGGTCCCTTGAATTACTATCTTTTAAAGTAAAGCTTTAAATAACTATTTTAGTTCTCACACCAGTCACATGACTGACCTGGAGTTTATTGTTTTAACCTAAACTCTGGGTGCCCCTATTTTCCGCACGGGCAGCTAGTAGTTTTGGTTTTGCAGATTTATATTCACAGGATCCTGGTTTACAGCTGGAATGATATCCGGAAAGCTCTGTATCCGTATATCACCTTCAGTTGTGCTTTGTATTATTTTCCGCTGCTATGTATTTAAATGTAATTTAAATCTCTGATATTTCTGTGTAATATTTATTCATTTATACTCTGTATATTCTTGTAATCTGATGCATTGTTGTAATATACAATGAAATGTTCTTCTGTTTGTGTTCTGATTTGTCCTGTTCTCAACGTTCAGGGGTTTCGAACGGTCTAGATCGGTTTAACGACTGATTCAGATCGAGCGAAATTCCAGGCCGTCACATTTGGTATCAGAGCTTTGGTTTACAGAGCTCGAGAACAAGACACATTAGAACCATACGAAAGAATTCATCAGATATTGGATTAGTAATATCCAATTAGGATGACTCGTTAGAGATAGGATCAGTAGTATCCTAGAACGAGTGTGAAGAGTATATTTTTCAAATGCAAACAACTTTGTTTTGGAAATTTAAACCATTTTAAACGTATTTGACTATTTATTTATTTTGAATATGGACAATCGAGTATATAAAGATTTTGCATATACGCGTCATGAACGTATATTCGAAGTTTTAATATACTGGATAGATATAGAATCATACTCTAGTGGCCCGAAGATGATTCTGATGATTGACGCGTCATCATTAGTAATTAGTTTCGTGTTTCGAAGGTGTGATACCTATATTTTTCCATTAGACTGGTGTGAGAACCCAAAACTAATATAGTTAGAACACATTGTTGTGAATTGGCATCAAAAACATGATTTTCTTTATATATATCAAAATTATGAATTTGAAACTCTAATCCACTAATTGATTGTTGTTTGTTTAAATTGTTTGCTGATTTTTAACCATTTATGCCTAATATAACCCAATATTGAACTATATTGAAAATTGGCCGCAATTGCTTGCATATACATATATATCATTGAACAGGTCATAGCAAGGAGGCTAGAGCCAGAGAATAAAATTTGTTTGCCCGACAAATAGGTACATGTTTACTACATAATTTCCTGTTTTGTTTGGGTGATGATGATTTTGTGAGCCTATTGGCTAGCCGCTTGGCTTTTTCTTTTTCTTTTTGAGATCTAAAGGACCGGGGAAGCTATTTGAAATTCCCCGATGCTCCCATTGCAGGGGAGGTTATGGCGAAATTTTTCGAAAATTTAGGGTGTTAGCCAAATTTTTGAAATTTTGAAAATTCTCAGAAACTAAAGAGTTGGAGAATGAAAGCCAGAATGAATGTAGAGCTTAATAATCAAACCACTTTCGACTTTGTTCCTTTTCGGGGACGAAAAGTTTTAAGTGGGGGAGATTGTAATAACCCGGAAAATCTGGGCCAGTTTAAAATTTTTATTTTGGCAAGTTTAGCGGATTCTGAATATTTAAAATGGATTATTTTAAATAATATCGACGTAAAATTTATTTTAAATATAGAATCGACGTATATATTATACGCGTCGTCGTTAGAATATAAATAATTATATATAATTATAAATAGAATTGAAAATGGCGCGGTAGTTCGATAATTCGATTTCAAACTTCAATTGAATGTACCGGGTGCAAAACAATCCGGATTTTAGTGAAACCAAAAACCTTAGGATCAAATTGATAATATCTTTCCAACGAATCCGAAGAATCAAAATTTCGTAGCGGGAAGTAAAAGATATGTCCAGTTGAAAATTCTGAATAGTCGCTATGGAATTCAGGCCCTTAAAAATGGACATTTTGCAAACGACCTCGGATTTCGACGAAACCAGTTTTGTTGGGTCCGCAGTGTCAAATAATTGCTAGATTCCAAATTTCATAATTTTTCGAATCAATATGTGAGCGTGGCAAAGGAAAACGTGTTTTGACCATTTCAGTTGATTTTAATCGACTGGAAATTGGCCATTTTTCTAACGGTCTCAGAATTCGACGAAACTAGTTTTGTTAGGACCGTATCGTCAATACGAAGCTAGAAAATATTTTTCTGGAATTTTTCTAGTTAGTATGTGGCCCCGGTAATTTGAAATGTACGTTTAAAATTCAATATAGTGATTTAAATGAAAATTCAACAGAAACTGATTGTAACGATCAAACCAGCTTACGATATATATCCCATTGTGTTCGGAATGGGGGTAAAACGCTATGGACGACAGGCGGTGGGCCTCGTTTCGAAGTCGAAAATGAAAGTTGCTTTTTGGTGGAAATTAAATAAAAAAAATATATTTATATATATAAGATTTAATACGGTCAAACCCTCATCTTTCTCAACCCACGGTCAACTCAAGAACCCGCCTCCCTCTTCAAACTGAACGGCGGAATCGCTCCCCCTTTCTTCTCCAAAATCCAAACATTCCGTTCCTCTAAATCTGAAATTGCAACTACCAAATTAAAAAGGGGTTCGAGATCTACCTAATGGACGGCTAAGATCAAGTATTGCTTCGGGATTGAGGGGATTTTCGAGCATATAACTCCGTGGTTCATGCGCCATTCTAGAGGAGCGGAGCGCACCGAGTTCAAAGCGGTTGCAAGCGCTGACAGGCGCCGTCAAGGCGCAGGTGGGGGACGTCCCCGATCAGATTCCGACGCTGCCATGGTGGAGGAATTCGCAGCCCTAGTTCTAGACCAAGTTGGACGTTAGCAGGTGTGATTAGTAGTAAGCATAATTTCATTTCTTTTTTTCAGTTTTAAAAATAGATAATTTTGGTTTATTTTTCAAATTTTAAAGAGAAATAATTTTTATGAGAATATGTTTTTTTTTTTAAAATATAAATTACATAGAATAAAAATGTTTTTTTTTATTTATAACATTAGTTTTAAAGTGCAGATTTTGGTATATAATACATTAGTTTTAAAAAAAATCAGATCTTTATATGAAAAACATTGAAATAAAAATATGGATTAGTATAGAAATAGCTTTGAAATTAAAATAGGGTTTTTCATTAGTAATAAAAATATAGTTTTTATATTTTTAAAGAATTAAAAATATAATCTTTACTATATAGAAATATTAAAAATATGATTTTTATATTTTTAAAGTATTAAAAATATAATCTTTATGGTATAGAGAATATAAAAATATCATCTTTGTGTATGTAGCAAAATAAAAATCTTTATAGTTGAAAAGGCGAGATCTTTATAAATAGAATTTTTATATATTGAACTTCGATAGAAATATAGAATTTTTATATATTGAACTTCGATAGAAAAATAGAATTTTATATATTGAACTTTGAAATAAAAATTCGATTCTTAGATATGGAACTTTGAAATAAAAATTCGATTTCTATATATTGAATAGCGAACTAAAAATTCGATTTTTATATATAGAATAACGAAGTCAAAATTCGATTTTTACATAGGTAGTAAAAGCGGACGACGAAGATGACGAAGATGCGATAGCAATGAAGTTTTCTATCAATGAAGTGCCGTGGAGCTAGGATAGCTATATGTGAGAACTTCTCACCTTTCAATTTAATTTTTCTAGTTATATATATACTAGGATGCAGACGGTGCTTAGTAGCACCCGACACAATCGTCCACAGACCATGGACTTGTTTGTTTGACTGTTTGGAGATTGATTGCGATATTGGTTTGAATGTGGTTTGTGGTGTGAAAAATCGAATCGATAAATTGATTAGGATTAGACGTGCGCCGTTATAAGGCGAAGGAGTAAGGCTAGGTTAGACCCTTACTCCAAAATTTTGTGGTTTGCATAACGAAAGTGAATTTGATTGATGTGTGAATGGCGTGGGCCTTCACTAGACCGGGGATAAGGCTGGGCCTTGTCCCGTTTCTAGTATAGTGCCGTTATGCCGCCGAAATTTTCTAAAATATGTTAGAAAAATAAAAATAACATTTTATTTAAAGAATGAACTGAATAGATATTCATATGTCGAAATAAAATATTTTATCGTTAAAAATATAATTTTTAACGTGAATATGAATATAGTGAAAGTGAATAAAATAAATATTCATTTACAAACCGGACGGTTTGTTTATGTACACCTATTTGACTGACATAGATTGGGACGATAAATTTTACACATCGCCCAACTGCACGAATAAAATCTGTGTTTGATTGTTTGAAACCCTACACGGGTGTTGGGATGAAATATGAAGTTCACTCATCCTAATCGATTAAATATGTCGATCGATAGATTGACAGGCTGTTATAAGCGTTAGATATCTTTATTTGATGCTTATACAGTGTAGTGCACTTTGGTTGATGGTTGATTATTTTTCAATGCTATTATATACATGTGTTGTATGAAAATCCATATAATTAATTTTATATGGTGATTGATTGGGCCTCATTCCAATTTGAAAAATAAAGAATATATAAAATAAAGGTTCATGTGTTGACGGTACTCATTCGTTGAGATTAGTCATGTGTTGAACGAATTATTTTTATAATAAAATTTACATCTTTATCAATATAAAATAAAGGTTCATGTGTTGACGGTACTCATTCGTTGAGATTAGTCATGTGTTGAATGAATTATTTTTATAATAAAATTTACATCTTTATCAATATAAAATAAAGGTTCATGTGTTGACGGTACTCATTCGTTGAGATTAGTCATGTGTTGAACGAATTATTTTTATAATAAAATTTACATCTTTATCAATATAAAATAAAGGTTCATGTGTTGACGGTACTCATTCGTTGAGATTAGTCATGTGTTGAACGAATTATTTTTATAATAAAATTTACATCTTTATCAATATAAAATAAAGGTTCATGTGTTGACGGTACTCATTCGTTGAGATTAGTCATGTGTTGAACGAATTATTTTTATAATAAAATTTACATCTTTATCAATATAAAATAAAGGTTCATGTGTTGACTATACTCATCCGTTGAGATTAGTCATGTGTTGAACGAAATAATTTAACAAAAATAGTCACACATGGACGGTACTCATTCGTTGAGATTAGTCGTGTGTTGACAAAAAGAAATATTTGAAACAGAATATATAAAGCCGTGTTGAATAGTGATGCGCCATTTTGACGCGAACGATATTTATATCGATCAAAACGATTTCGAAATGAATTGAATATAAAACGATTTCGAAATGAATTGAATATAAAATGATTTCGAAATGAATTGAATATAAAACGATTTCGAAATGAATTGAATATATAACGATTTCGAAATGAATTGAATATATAACGATTTCGAAATGAATTGAATATAAAACGATTTCGAAATGAATTGAATATAAAACGATTTCGAAATGAATTGAATATAAAACGATTTCGAAATGAATTGAATATAAAACGATTTCGAAATGAATTGAATATATAACGATTTCGAAATGAATTGAATATATAACGATTTCGAAATGAATTGAATATATAACGATTTCGAAATGAATTGAATATAAAACGATTTCGAAATGAATTGAATATAAAACGATTTCGAAATGAATTGAATATAAAACGATTTCGAAATGAATTGAATATATAACGATTTCGAAATGAATTGAATATATAACGATTTCGAAATGAATTGAATATATAACGATTTTTTTCGAAATGAATTGAATATAAAACGATTTCGAAATGAATTGAATATAAAACGATTTCGAAATGAATTGAATATAAAACGATTTCGAAATGAATTGAATATAAAACGATTTCGAATTGAATGGAATAGAAAACCAATTTGATTTCAAATTGAATATATATTGAACTTGATTCAAATAGAAAACGAAACGAATTTGATTTGAATAGAAAATGAATTTGAATCGAATATAAAACCAATTTGAATTAAATTGAATTGAAAACGAATTCAAATTGAATTGAAAGCGAATTGAAATAAATTCAAATTAAATTGAAATTTGAATTGAATAGAAATGAATTTTTAAAACGAATTTTTTTTTAAGAAGAATTCAATTTTGCTTTGGATTGAAATAGAAGTTGAAATCGTTCTTGAAACGAATTTAAAACTATTTATATAATTCGTTTTAAATAGAAATCGACGAAATATATATTATATATATTATATATATAATATAATGGCCTGAATAAAACGCGCCGCGCCGCGGCAGTTCGTAAATTTCGACCATTTATTTCAAACGGACATTACGGGAGATCCGACCGTCGGATTCTCCTAAAACCGGAACCGTTGGGTTCGTATCGAAAAGAGCTTTCTAACGAATATTAGAAATTTGAAATCTAGCGGTTGGATTTGGAGATACGTCCAAATCAAATTCGAAAAAGGTCGCTATAAGTGCAGTTCGATGGCCATTGTTGGAAATCGACTGTACGGGCCTTGATAAAATTATTAAAAATATCAATAATTTGTGTAAAATCATAAGAAATGATTTGAGAAAAATTGGGGTGAAAAACTCCATATTTGAAAAGATAAAAATAGATTTTTATCGAAATGAACTAGTTTTCAACTAAATTTAAAACCCAATCATTTTTAGATAAATGAATTAGATTTAAAAAGGGGTTTTAAATAATCGAATTTCTAATATATTTGATTAAATTTGAAGTGGGTTTATCGTGAACAGTGTTTTGAATAACACTAGTTCTTTAACCCGATAACAAATAGAATATGATTTGGGTTTATCGTGAACAGTGTTTTGAATAACACTAGTTCTTTAACCCGATAACAAATAGAATATGATTTGGGTTTATCGTGAACAGTGTTTTGAATAACACTAGTTCTTTAACCCGATAACAAATAGAATATGATTTGGGTTTGTTGTGAACTGTGTTTTAAATAACACCTAGTTCTTTAACCCAGAAAAAGGAGCTTTATTGAATCTGCAATTAGATTGAAATTCGAATTGATAATCTAAATTACCAAATTTAGAAAATGAGCGAGAATGGAGTATTACCAGTTTTACTCCAAAGCGATAGTTAAATCTTAAATTAGATTTGAACGTGAAATGGTAATTAATTTTACCGATAACACCACGGTGTTAGATATGGAGTATTACCAGTTTTGCTTCATGGGATGAATAGGTCGGGATTGGGAAATAAAATAAATAATTACTTCGTTGTGGTTCGCTAATCTCGACTAGTTGGAAAAACCATAATTTGGTTTTAAATGACATCCAAAGGAAGATTACAGGATAAATTTTAAAGAATTTATCTTGGATAAAATTAATGGGAACCTTTCCCTAAGAATGTGGAATTTAGTAACTAGCTGTAGGTTGGCTAAGAAGAATGGTTTCCTGGGTATTGATCTGATGTTGGTTTCGGCCTTCGGGGTTAATGTTTAGGAAATTGTTCTCTTGCTAATTTGCGGTTAGTGACTAATGAATTGGAATGAGGCGTATGTTGGGTTTGTGTAACATTTGTTTTCAATATACGCGGGTTGTTCGGAAAGTCCGGGTTTATACCCATTCTGAATAACCGATTCGACGATAAGTCGAAGATGAAGACGGTGGTCGAAGACCGGAAGTCTTCACATCGTTTGGATTATTACTGACGATCCTGATTGGGCTGTACACCCAAGAGGATGGAAACAGTTGGTGGTCGTCCAGACGTACCTGGAGATGGATGGATATGCGAGGAAAGTGCCTCCGGTTTCGTTCAGACCCAGAACGGACTTGTAAATGGATTGTGTGTCTGACATTGGATTTTATTCTGTGTTGATTGATTTCTATTAAATATACATCTGTTTGGCGGCGGAGAATTTATTCTTTTGCTTAACGCCCTTCTCTGAGACGTACGAGCTCAGAGGTTGTATATCGATGAACATCAGTCGCATGGCATGAATTGCCTGTGTGGCATACTAAGATGCAATGATCAAGGCTTCTGTTGAAAAGCAAAGTCTTGTGGTTGATGATCAAAGCACGCCTACGTGGCAGCTTTGTGTATAGCATGTATTCGCGAGCCTCACACCTCGGTATGAGTTAAAAACGGGATACGGACTGCAGGGAGAGCGCACGTTTCTTTCTAGCTTTGGTGGTGTCAGTGACTTACCAGCCCTGACATATATATACTTTTCACCTTTGTGGTTGTTGGATGAGGCGCCTCGATTATAGGTCTGTAAGGACCGGGAAACGTGTGTTCAGGAATTGCCAATCCTCTAACGTAAGTGAGGACCGGCCCTGAAGCATCCAGGGGTTACCCAGTGTGCGTAATCCCGGGGACATTTGCTAGAGTGTCTCGAACGCGGAGAGGAGCTTGCCCCTTGCCTCGACTCATGACGGAAATCCAATTTCCAATACGTGTATTGCGGTTTTAATTGTAGAACCAGTATGGCGACATGATATATGGTACCCATGCCGTCTATGATTTATATTTATGATTGAAATGTTTTGACACTATACACATATTATAGTATCAAATGATTTGTTTTAAACGTACCAAGCATGTTTGGCTATTATAAGGGAAAACCCTATCCCCCGGCTTGCGTTGCATTGTATGATAGGACCTGGGTCTTATAATAGCTTCATTTTTCGAAAAAGCATTGCGCTGTTTATTCTATGCACTGGTATTCTTAGGAGGAAACCCGTTCCGTGTTATACGGCGTGGTCCCTTGAATTACTATCTTTTAAAGTAAAGCTTTAAATAACTATTTTAGTTCTCACACCAGTCACATGACTGACCTGGAGTTTATTGTTTTAACCTAAACTCTGGGTGCCCCTATTTTCCGCACGGGCAGCTAGTAGTTTTGGTTTTGCAGATTTATATTCACAGGATCCTGGTTTACAGCTGGAATGATATCCGGAAAGCTCTGTATCCGTATATCACCTTCAGTTGTGCTTTGTATTATTTTCCGCTGCTATGTTTTTAAATGTAATTTAAATCTCTGATATTTCTGTGTAATATTTATTCATTTATACTCTGTATATTCTTGTAATCTGATGCATTGTTGTAATATACAATGAAATGTTCTTCTGTTTGTGTTCTGATTTGTCCTGTTCTCAACGTTCAGGGGTTTCGAACGGTCTAGATCGGTTTAACGACTGATTCAGATCGAGCGAAATTCCAGGCCGTCACAGCAACTCAATCTAACCTTGGGTTTTTCTTGGGCATGATGCACTAACCTCTCACATTAGATAGGTGTTGTTGCGGTTACTGGATGTGTCGGACGGTTCCGGGCAGTTTTACACCATAACTCAATCAAACCTTGGGTTAGGCATGTTCATCCTTTATTTAATTTACATATTCGTCATTTATGTCAATTTTATATGTAAATTATCCACAAGTGTTGTCATGTCACATTTACTATTTAAATTATGTTCATAATTAATGGTATACGAATTATACCATTTCATGTTATTAATCATTTACATGATTATGGGCCAATCTATGCCATTAGCATGTAAATTAATGTTTTACCCCAACGTTTCCCCCTGTTATTCGTTCGTATAATATACATAGAACGTTAGGCTCGCAAATTAGCCTAACTCATAAACAAAAGGTAAAAGAAAGGAACATGTAGCATTCCAATCGCACAAAATAATATGAATCTAACTAAGCATGTGTAATACAATTTTTTCATGAACAATACAAACTTAATCAAGCATATCAATGTAAACTTGTACTTGAGTTAGATCTAATTAACATATATCTTAAGCATATGAATAGGGATTTACACAGATCTTAAACATATGTATTCACTTGGATCTAAACATGTAAGCATGTAGATATAAACATATAAGCATATATGAACATTGCTTAGTTTATGAACATGTACATAACATAATATAAAAGCAAGCGTGTAGATCTAAACATATAAGCATATATGAACATGACTTAGCTTATGAACATGTACATAACATAACATAAAAGCAAGCATGTAGATCTAAACATATAAGCATATATGAACATGACTTAGCTTATGAACATGTATATAACATAACATAAAAGCATCACCAAATTAATATACAATATGATAGGTCCAATTGTACAAATCACAATAGTCTCATAGGCATAGTTAATTTCAGATTTGTCACAAGGATAAACATGAATCAGAATCACAATTAGGCATAGTTCTTGATTCGATTTATTTCAAGTCATGACTTTTATATATTTAAATCTGAAATGCAACTGAACTTACAGAAAAAGAACAGTTCTTGTATTCTGGAATCTGATTTCTGAATTTGTTAAGTTATTCCTTTGATGTAGACTATTGATGTTCTTCTAATTGATTTCTAGTTGAAGAAGATATTCTAGTTTTAAGAAGATGGAGGCTATGCTAATTCAGAGAGAGACATCATGATGGCTTCATAGAATGTTTTTATGTGTTTTAGGTTTAGGGTTTGACTTGATTATATAGAAGTCTAGGATTAGTTCTAGCCTTTAGATCAGTCTAGGAGTAATCAGAGCCATCGAAACCAAAGAGATGTGTCACTCAGCCAATAACAGTACGACATATAAGCCCTATTACATCAGAATTCGTCACCGGGCCAATCAGAGAAGGCCACATCAGCTCAGAACTACAGAAATCGTCATAGGAACTGGATCTCGGAAGGGGTCTACCCCCCTTAAGGAGGGTCGACCATTTGAGCGGGATCTTTCCCGCTCACTCGTCTTTGACTTATTTTGGTTCTGGAGATGATTTTGTGTGTGTATATATATATATATATATACACTTCCTTGCACGTATACAAACTTCTACGACTTATAACTTCTTCATACGTTGTCCGATTTACGCAAACTCGAAATCTATCCCAAGTAGAATTCCAAGACGAACGCAATTGCGTAACCCATTTCCCTTAATTCTCACTTTAAAATTAAGTATTTTTTAATTCGTTACTTTAATATTCACATAAAATACGGGGTGTTACATTCTCCCCTCCTTAAAGGATTTCGTCCCCAAAATTTCTAAGTTAAGAAGAATGTATCCTAACATCCAACATCCATCTACTCAACCATCAATCACAGGAATTCGTTGTCCTTAAAAAGATTTCTAATGCTTTCATGATTATATGCATAGTGTGTGTACATGTCCTTATTTAATGCAAAATCAGGCGGTCTACTGATTCAGTTGACCTCCTTAATGCGAATCATGTCAGTGCCATGAGTCCATCATGTATGCAATTATTCTTAATCGTACTTTGTAACTTCTATATGAGTGCTCAGTCATTCATACAAATGCAACATCCATATGATAATACATCAAGTTTCAATCATATACCAATACATATATGCATATGCAATATGAAAGTGACTGAGCCGATCTAGTGCCTAACGTGTGTGTATACGCATCCATGAGCAACCACTAGCAAACACTTACATCCACTTGCATCCACCAAACATAACATGTCTCAAACACATGTTTACATCCATTGGCTTCTACCTAAGGATCGAGGATAGGACCGAGAGGATATACTTAAAATATAAAGACTAGCTTGCAAATAAACTTTACAGAAAAAGAGGAATCAAGGATATACCCTCGAAAAGGGTATGATGCGCGTACCTAGTCTTCAGTCTTCGAAGTCGCATCTTCTTGAGCTTACCTCCATTGAGCTTTGACTGTCTTAACTTCACGATTGCATAGCTTCTTAATTTTTGTTTCCAGAATATGCGTTAGAACTCATTTCTTGTTCCACCTTTTCTTCTTATAGTATACTTGGCACTACAACTTCTGCCGTGTCATGCTAACATTTCCTCAAAAGGTCTTCCAAAATCCTATTCACCCTTTCTATCAGAGGATGATAAGCGGTGCTCAAACATAACTGCGTACTCATGGCTTCTTGCAAGCTTAATTATTAAGGTGACTAGAGGTCTCTTCTCTACTTAATTTATCTATTGTGTCAGCTATCTGAGAGTCTTTTCTTTGTGAATTCCCAATTTTATTCAAAAGCGTAGGTCTTACTCCTAGCGATGCCGGCTACTAACTTAACCAACGGTTTTAAAATCAAGGTTTGATATGTATTCTGAACTTTTCCTTTTCACATAAAGAGGACTTGAAGTCAAACTTTTTCTTCTTAAGGCATCCGCTACAACCTTACCCTTACATCAAAATGGCGCCTAGTCCCATGCCGCATGCATCCGTGTATACCGTAAGCCTTTTACTACCGTAAGGTAAAAGTCAAAGCTGGGGCCGTTGCAAGAGCTCTCTTCGATTGTTGGAAAGCGACATCACAACCAATATCCCGAGCAAAGGTTAGATTCTTCTTCGTCAATCTTGTAAGTGGGGCTAATACCTTCGCAAAGTCCTTAATGAACTTCCTATATCAGCCCACTAGTCCAAGAAAGCTTCTTACTTCTGTTGCATTCCTTGGGACCTTCCAGTCTTGCACCGCAACTACTTTTGCGGGATCTACTGCTATCCCTTCTTTGAACGCCACATGTCCTAGAAACCTTACTTATCTCCAAAAATGGCATTTTTGGAGAACTTCGCCTTAAGTTGATGCGAATGGAGGGTATCCGAGACTTCCCTTAGATGCAAAGCATTTCTTCCTCATTCCAAAATATCATCTATGCACAAGCGAAGTGAACCATCCGCCTTTGAAACGAAAACGACTGGAGCACCCCATTCAGAAATACTTCGCCTTATGAACCTTTTTTCAAGTAACTCTTTTACTTGTTTACTGAGCCCTTCCTTTTCCTTAGATTCATGTGTCGTACAGGTAATGCAACTGGCTTTGCATTGTCAACTAGATATATCCGGAAGTCTATCTCGCGTTTTAGGGGACAAACCCCTAACCTAATCAAAAACATCTGCGTACTCATGGACTACTCCAATGGATCGCAAATCGTCGATAGATGCATCAAGTGATTCTAGGTAGCTAAGACAAACTAATTCCTTAGGATCGCACGAAATCTCGAGGGTATTCCCGAGGCAAGTCAAAAGTCTAACTACCCACCTTTTACAATTACTAGCTAACCAATCCATGCCTAGAATCAACCCATAACCCATGAAACCGAAAACATAAGCATTACACTTAGACTCAATACTTAATATAGCTATTCTCAAATCCTTACAAACCAAATATAAATAAGCCGAACCACCAATTGGATTTGAGACAATAATGAGATCTTCTACTATACAAGCAGTAAGGTGCATAGACTCAACTATGGAAGCAGATATAAACGAATGTGAAATGCCAAAATCAAAAAGAGTACTAATAGGATGATCAAAAAGAAAAACTAGACTTTTTCAATAGAAACTCTACTACCTCTCTCTCAGGTACGCTGGCGGTGAGAGCATGCACTTGCCCTCCTGAAAATCCTGTCCTTTGTTCTTGCCCTTGTCCTTAATTATATGACCTGTTATACCATAATAACGACACTTCCTCTTGTCTTAGGTTTTACTATTCTTTCCTCCCTTCTTGTCCTGTGATTCTTCCACTTACACCTCTTTCTTTTTACCTCCTTTGTGAACCAAGCCCATATCCATGAGTTTCTCATCCTTGGGTTGTGCTCCTTAGCCAAACTCCCTCATTCTTATCTTTACCGTCCTTGCGTAACATGTTGACAAGTCTCTCGAAAGCTGCCTCCATCGCACGGAAAACCCTACAAAGCTTGAAAGAAAATTAGCCGCAGGTGAAACTACCGCGGCTATAGATGGAAGTTGGGCACTTCTTTGCCCTTTGACAGGTGTCATATTCTCATCAAGCCTACGGAACCATGCAGTGATGGGGTTACCTCCCAGAAAGCCAGGAGCCCCGGAGACTCAAGAAAGAAGGAAACAAGGATTCAAACAGAGGATCAAAAGATAGTGCATATGGCTTTGGGGAATATACCTTTAAAACAAAACTTTTCTTTTGAAAATGCTTCTTTTAAAATCGTTTTGAAAATAATTTTTTGAATCTTTTATCTGATCCGGTAACCTTCAGCTCTGATACCAAATGAAACACCCCACGTTCATTAATGTCACTCACAAAGGAAATGCATTTACTTCAGTGAAGCATTATAGGTAAGAGATGTAGATAAATTACAAGACAGACAAATAAAGCAGTGAAAAATAAAGTCATTTTATAAGCAACGTAGTTCAGTCAAGCTTTTACAATAATTGACTCAATCATGCTTAAAAGTATTACATAAAACTTCTGTCTTGATTCAAAAACTTCCAAGTATATAAGAAGCATAAAACATAGCAAAGTAGCATAAGTCCCCAAATTAAAGTGCAATCACACCCATGGCCAAAGATAAGAGGTTCCAAGCCATACACCACATAATCTCCAAGCTTGGAAAGAGAAACAGTCCAAACTAACCTGAGCTATTCCCTCCCTGACTACCTGGGAGGGGGGAAATGGAAGAAAAGAAGACGAAAGAAAACAGGTCAGACATAAGTCTGGTAAGTCCAGTGATTTTTCAACATGTAAACAAGATAAAGGATCATGACATGAATAAACTGAAAATAGGACAATACCATAAAACCAGATAACTTAAGACAAGATAAGGCAAGGTAAACTAAATGCGCTTCCACTCTTTCTTTGCTTCGCTACTACCCTATTATTCTGATTTCTATATCTCTACACCGCCTAACTAGTGTCCCAACTATTAATCTGTATAAAATGATAATATTACAACGTGATCCCAATCCCCGCAATTGTTGTAGCCTTCAGGTGTATATCTAGTATGAGGATCTTACCTCAATCAGCCTAATTGCAATGAAGATGTTAGATGTACCCTTACTACCCTATCGATCGGCTCCCTACATGTATTAATGTTCCATGTGTCTGTGTCAATCGGCCCTCTCTTGCGTGTAGATACCCTGTGTTGGCCCCACCATAAGGTGTATCAATCCTTATGATAGCAACACAACATGATTCAAGATGCACAATGTGTAACTACTGGTACCTAGTGCCTGCTTTTTCCCACTCTGGAGTACGTGCATGCCCGTAAACCGTCGGAACCTACACTGACGTACCCCTTGCCGCTATTTTGACCGCTTATAATCAGCCCAGTAATCGCGCCCCACCTTGCCTAGTTCAGGGTACCATGATACATCTATGTGGGTTACTGCTGAAATGGGTCCCCTTTACTAGGGTTTCCTACTAGTTAAGTTTGTGGGCTTATATATACAAATATTACCCACCTACACGAGATGTACTTAACCCTCCCACCGATTCAAGCATATTTATTTAACAGTTAAGTTTGTGGGCCTATATATACTAATATTACCCACCTACACGAGATGTACTTAACTCTCCCACCGATTCAAGCATGTTTATTTGACGGTTAAGTTTGTGGGCTTATATATACTAATATTACCCACCTACATGAGATGTACTTAGCCCTCGCACTGATCAAGTCAATACGTATTATTGGTTAAGCTTGCCTTAACCCTATCCGCTTCGTTCATGTAATATTGGTTAAGTGTTGTCCATTCATGTTAACTTAACACACCCACACATCATGTTGTATTGGTTAGGTGCTTTCTATTAACTTAACCCCACTCGTTCATCATGTTATATTGGTTAAGTGTCGCCCTCTGGTGTTACTTAACCCTATCATACATCATGTTATATATTGGTTAAGTGTTGCCTTCTTGTGTCACTTAACCCTACCATACATCATGTTATATCAGTTAAGTGTTGCCTTAGATAACTTAACCCTACCATTTGTTTAATTAACATGTTGTACTGGTTAAGTGTTGCCTTAGTTAACTTAACCCTACCATTTGTTTAATTAACATGTTATACTGGTTAAGTGTTGCCTTAGTTAACTTAACCCTACCATTCTTAGCATGTCTTGTTCATTAGCATTAATTGATTTATTAATGCACCAACCTCTCACATTAGATCTGTGTTGTTGTGGTTACTGGATGTGCCGGGCGGTTTCGGGCATTTTTACACTAGAACTCAATCTAACTTTGGGTTTTTCTTGGGCATGATGCACTAACCTCTCACATAAGATAGGTGTTGTTGCGGTTACTGGATGTGCCGGGCGGTTCCGGGCAGTTTTACACTACAACTCAATCTAACCTCGGGTTAGGCATGTTCATCCTTAATTTAATTTACATATTCGTCATTTATTTCAAGTTTATATGTAAATTATCCACAAGTGTTGTCATGTCACATTTACTATTTAAATTATGTTCATAATTAATGGTATACAAATTATACCATTTCATGCTATTAATCATTTACATGATTATGAGCCAATCTATGCCATTAGCATGTAATTTAATGTTTTACCCCAATGTACCCCCCTCCCCGTTATTCGTTCGCATAATTTACATAGAACGTTAGGCTCGCAAATTAGCCTAACTCGTAAATAAAAGGGAAAAGAAAGGAACATGTAGCATTCCAACAGCAAAAAATAATATGAATCTAACTAAGCATGTGTAATACAAATTTTTCATGAACAATATAAACTCAATCAAGCATATCAATGTGAACCTGTACTTGAGTTAGATCCAATTAACATAGATCTTAAGCATATGAACAGGAATTTACATAGATCTTAAACATATGTATTAACTTGGATCTAAACATGTAAGAATGTAGATCTAAACATATAAGCATATATGAACATGACTTAGTTTATGAACACGTACATAACGTAACATATAAGCAAGCGTGTAGATCTAAACATATAAGCATATAAGAACATGACTTAGCTTATGAACATGTACATAACATAAAAGCAAGCATGTAGATCTAAACATATAAGCATATATGAACATGACTTAGCTTATGAACATTAACATAACATAAAAGCATCACCAAATTAATATACAATATGATAAGTCCAATTGTACAAATCATAATAGACTCATGGGCATAGTTAATTGCAGATTTGTCACAAGGATAAACATGAATCAGAATCACAATTAGGCATAGTTCTAAATTCGATTTATTTCAAATCCCGAATTTTATATACTTAAATCTAAAATATAACTGAACTTATAGAAAAAGAACAGTTCTTGTAATCTGGAATCTTATTTCTGAATTTGTTAAGCTATTCCTTTGATGTAGACTATTGATATTCTTCTAATTGATTTCTAGTTGAAGAAGATATTATAGTTTTAAGAAGATGGAGGCTATGCTAGTTCAGAGAGAGACAGAATGACGGCTTCATAGAATGTTTTTATGCGTTTTAGGTTTAGGGTTTAAGTTGATTATATAGAAGTATAGGATTACTTCTAGCCTTTAGATCAGTCTAGGAGTAATCAGAGCCATCCAAACCAAAGGGATGTGTCACTCAGCCAATTGCAGTACGACACATAAGCCGTAATACATCAAAAATCGTCACTGGGCCAATCAAAAAGGCCACATCAGCTCTGAACTACATAAATCATCACAGGAACTGATCTCGGAAGGGGTCTACCCCCTTAAGGGGGGTCGACACCTAGGTCTATCCCCCTTGAGGGGCGTTGACAACTATGTCGACCCACCTAAGAGGGGTCGACAGCATTTGAGCAAGATCTTTCCCGCTCACTCGTCTTTGACTTATTTTGGTTCTGGAGATGATTTTGTGTATATATATATACTTCCTTGCGCGTATACAAACTTCTATAGCTTAAAACTTCTTCATACTTTGTCTGATTTACGCAAACTCTGAATCTATCCCAAGCAAAATTTGGAGACGAACGCAATGGCATAACCCATTTCCCTTAATTCCCACTTTTAAAATTAAGTATTTTTTTATTCGTTACTTTAATATTCATAGAAAATACGGGGTGTTACATCTCTTCAACAAGAACTCTAGAATCCTCAACCTAAACACGTATGCAGGAATTCCTAAGAGTTAGGTTTAGGAAAATATTAGAAATTGAAGAGAGGTTGAGTTGGAGAAGAAGGAGATGAACTTACCTATGCTTCTCCTTGGATTTACACTTGATTTCAACATGAATTGGATTCCTAAGATTAAGCTATGGATTAGGGAATTTTAATTTCCCTCTCCACATTTCTATTTCTTGCCTAAGTGTTTGGAGTGAATGGAGGAGGGAAGGGACTGCCAACTTATGGCTTAGTGGGTTAGTGGCTTGTTTGCCCAAATCAAACCCATTCCAAAAATTTTAGTTTTCACAAATTCTAAATTTATCAATGTATACAGTTTTAAATATTGTAAAATGGCATTTTGAACTCAATGGAAGTGGTCTCGAGTCCAAAATCATCTGTATGCACAAAGTGACTTTTCGATCATACATGCAATTAACAATGTTAAATAAATTATTTAAATATATTATCGTGAAATTTGCGGGTTGTTACAAACTTCCCCCTTAAAGAAATTACGTCCCCACAATTACTTAAGTAAAAACTCAAAAAGTAACAATCGAGCAACAACAAAAATGTATATAAAAATATATTAACTCAAGAAATTAATTTTGATATTCATATTTAGTATATCGTTCTTATAATAACATCAGTTATAAATTATTTCATTAATTTTGACACTAGGTTAGCAGTACTATATAACTTAAGTCTATACAATTCTCGAACATGTACAACAAATTTGAATTTCTTCATTAAATTCTAAAAATTTAAATGTCTATTTCAATAATTATTTTAATTTTAAATCGCAAACTACCACACCGCGATTTTTTTGATAATTTGATTTAGACATATCTCGAAATCGATGAGATGAAATCTCTTTCATTAGAAAATTATAATCAGGTAGATCTAAATGATCATCTTTTCCAAGAATTCCAACTTTTAATAGATCTATATACTCAATTGAACTTAAATTCAAAAAATCACGATCTTCGGCTACGCAACGAGCTCGTTTTAATTAAATTTAACCAATTCGTTTAACATTCAATAAGTTTATAAATTATAAATCTATTTTCTTACGTTTTCATCATAAACTAATTAAATATTCAAACTCAAATTTGGAAATATCGACTATACAAAATCGTCGAGCATTTCATTTTACTAAAAGATGAAATCTGTTAACCATCGTATCAACTAAGATGCAAAATTTTATAACTCTAATATATAGGCTGCGTGCATCCATATTATTCTTAGTTGATAAACTTCCAAATCTTTATTCTTCAATCTCATTTTCTTGCTCGAAACTAAGTTATACACATTTTGGTTTCTTTCCAAACATAAGATACCACAAATTATTATTTTATTAAAATCCCTAAGGAGAACTTAAGAGAAAACGTTCCATTGTTTTTCAATCAAGTTTTTGCTCGAAAATTTATCTCTTGAGAATTTATCAAAAATATTCTAGCTCATAATAAAAAAAATTTAAAAATAGAAAGGATGTATATGATGGTCATATACATCACATTCATAAAGATAAGCGATCCCATTGGGGAAAAAAGATCACTAAAAAAATCTGGGTTATGCACCCAAATTGGAAATATTAGAGTGTTCTCCAATATTCCATAAACAAATGAATTGGAACTTTAAATTTCCAATTAATCCTTAATATATCTACTGTGAAATATTAGCACATCCTCTAATATTTAAAAAACAACTTCTAAGTCAAGTGAATCATGATAAATGGTGGAATTTGGACGTATTACACAAAACTTGAAAACCTTATTTTTCAGATACACAAAAATATCGTCAACATAGATGAGGTCAAACCAATCGAGATATGACCTCGCAAATTTGGTTCACTAATTGTTAACAAAATAAACTAGAGTATTTGTTAACCTCAAATGATAAAACAAGCACGAAATGGAGCCGAAGAAAATTTATCATTTTCAATTAAAAAGTTAGTGATAACCGATTGCTAAGTCTAATAGTGAAAGGACTATAGCACTTCTAACTTATCGAAAAGATCATATGTAACATCCCAGTTTTTGACCGATTTTATAATATAATTTATTTTGGATTATTTTAATAATTGATTTAAATAATAAATTGTGAATAAATAATATTAAGGAAAAATTACAAGTATGTATATATTTTAATAATTTAAATTCCTTGACCAGTGTATATGTGTGTATATATCCAAATAAATAATATTTGGCAACTTCTTTTATAAATTTATTTTATTCCTTGTAATATAGATAATACTAGATATAAATATTATATGATATCAATATAATAATTATTCAAAATTTTCCATGTGTATATTTTAAACTAGATATATTTACATACACAAGTGTATTTTAACAATTGGTTTGCACTTGAACTTGTTCATTTATACATGAGAATATAATATTGGTTTTTATATACATAATTAATAAGAATATTATTTCAAAATCTTAATTACTTCACTTGCAAGTATACATAGTGAACATGACTATTAATGAAGTACATGTCTGTGATATTGTATTGCTAAGGACATAGGCATATAGGCAGCACACATAGCCTAGTTCTTGAGACATTAAACATACATATACACATAATTCATAGTTAACATGCATATGCACTAGCCTGCAAGTACTGATTAAGAAATGCCTAGACAATACATCAATATCACTGTCATTTTGGTAGGCTACAACACAACATTTCACCATCATTTTCATAGCTGCAGCATACCTATCCATCACTCTCTCATAGAGCCAGCTAAGACACCCTATTGCTACTCTACATAAGTTTAGTTTCTCAAGCCATTTGCACATGGAATTTGCACACAAGTGACTTCACAACATATCTGGTCGTGGCTTGTTGCCTGGAAAGAAATTAATGGAGTTGACTTGCACATCACCTTACCTTAAATGGCAGCAGTATACACCTTCCCAATATAAGCCTACACATTCTCATCTATAAATACACTGGTTTTTCACCACCAAGACACGCCACTTCATTCACGAGACCAATAGCAAAACTGGATTAAAACAATGACACAAAGCTTTTGACAAAATCTGAGAAAAAACATGGCAGAACCTGACCTGAAACTATGAACAAAACTTTTGTGAGTAAACTCTTTTTCTCATTTATATTTTGATTATGCAAATATAAATATACATAGATATATTTGTTGACGTGGGTTGTATACTGGACTAACAACTGGAGAAAACAAAAAAAAGTAACTGAATTTGATAAATGGAATGAAAACTTGAGATCTGGAAAATAAAAAGACAGTGAACAAAAAACATAAGAATAGAGGTGTAGTGACCCGTGACTTCCCCGGAAAGGAAAGAGCAGATACTTTGAGAACAACGGACAAAAGAATGCAAATAGAAGAACATTTCATTGTTAATTACAACAATTCCATCAGAATACAAGAATATACAGAGTATGAATCAATATTACACATCATAAAATTTCAGAGATTACAATACATTACCGCAGCGAAAAAATAATACAATACACAACTAAAAAGAATATACGGATCCAAAGCTTTCCGAATATCATTCCAGGTGTAAACCAAGGTCCTGTGAATATAAATCTGCAAAACCAAAACTACTAGCTGCCCGTGTCGAAAATAAGGGCACCCAGAGTTTAGGTTAAAACAATAAACTCCAGGTCAGTCATGAGACTAGTGTGAGAACTAAAACAGTTATTTAAAGCTTTACTTTAAATCAGATATATCAAGGGACCACGCCGTATAACACGGAACGGGTTTCCTCCGAAGAATACTCGTGCATATAACAATACAGCGCAATGTTTTTTGGAAAAATGAAGCTATTATAAGACCCAGGTCCCATCACACAATGCAACACAAGCCGGAGGATTTGGTTTTCCCTTATAATAGCCAAACATGCTTGGTACGTTAAAACAAATCATTTGATACTATTATAAGTGTATAGTGTCAAAACAATTTCAATCATAGATGGCATGGGTACCATATATCATATCGCCACACTAAGTTCTACAAATAAAACCGCAAAGTCACGTATTTGGAAATTGGATTTCCATATATGAACCGAGGCAAGGGATCATCCTCTATCGATTCGAGACTATCTAGCCCGAGCCTCAGGACCCAGACACAGGTGAGCCCTTGGATCGTCAGGGCCGGTTCACCGATGTGGATTAAAATGCCTAAACACTGCGTTTCCCCGCCCTTTGGGGGTGTAAATGAGCCCATTGGCTCCATCGGCTCGACATAGTCACCGATATATTCGAGGCGTCTCGCAACAGCAACAACCACATAGGTGAAAATAATATAAATGTCAGGGCTGGTAGGTCACTGACACCACCCTAGCTAGAAAGAAACGCATTCCGTCCCTGATGTCCTCTCCCGTTTCTGGTTCACAACCGGGGTGTGAGGCTCGCGAATTAACAATACACAAAGCTATGCCACACAGGCGGTGCTTTGATCATCAACCACAAGACTTTGCTTTTCAACAGAAGCCTTGATCATTTGCCACTTAGGCATGCCACACAGGCAATTCACACCATGCGACTGATGTCTATCGATATACAACCTCTGATCCCGTACGTCTCAGAGAAGGGTAAAGTAAGGGAATAAATTCCCCTTCACCAGGCAGATGTATATTTAATAGAGATCAATCAACACAGAGCAAAATCCAATGTCAGACACACAGTCCATACAAGTCCGTTCTGGGTCTGAACGAAACCGGAGGCACCTTGTACCTCGCATATCCATCGATCTCCAAGTACGTCTGGACGATCACCAACCGATTCTCTCCTCTTGGGTGTACAGCCCAATCAAGATCATCAGCAATCACCCAAACGATGTGAAGACCTCCGGTCTTCAACCACCGTATACATCCTCGACACCACGTCGAAATAAGTTGTTCAGAATGGGATAAACTTGGTCTTTCTGAATAACTCACGTATATAATAAACAAGTGTTACACAAACACAACATACGCCTCATTCCAATTCAGAATATTCTTTTATTCAAATATTCTTATACTTTGGGAAAGGTTCCCATTAATTTTATCAAAGATAAATTCTTTAAATTTATTCTTTAATCTTCTTTGAGTATCAATTCAAACTAGTCGGGATTAGCGAACCACACCGAAGTAATCATTTATTTTATTTCCCAATCCCAACCCATTCATCCCATAAAGTAAAACTTGTCATACTTCATATCTAACACCACGGTGTTATCGGTAAATTCAATTACCATTTTACGTTCAAATCTAATTAAAGATTTAACTATCGCCTGTAGCAAAACTGGCGGTACTCCATTCTCGACCATTTCAATCTAATTAAAGACTCATTAAAACTCCACTTTGTTTTAATCTTCCCAAAAATCATATCAATGATTATTTAACTTGGTAAATCACCTCCTGTCTTTAACTGGGTTAAAGAACCAATTTCATTTAAAACACAGTTCACTATAAACCCAAAATCACATTCCATTAATTATCGGGTTAAAGAACAAGTGTTATTTAAAACACCGTTCACGATAAACCCAAAAATCAATTCAAATTCAATTCCAATTAAATACCATTTAATTGGCACACTTCATTAAATCTAAATAAAAAGATTTAATCTTTTTCTCAACTGGGCTCAAGAACAGTGTTAATGAAGACACCATTCACGACAAACCCAAATCACATTTGATATTAAATACAAGGCTCTGAATAGAAAATATATCGGCTTATTTTCAATATCAAATTCTACGACCAACAAATATCGTATTGGAAATAACAATATAAATATATCTTTCAAATTTCCATAACTATATCTGTATAATCACGAAATTCAACATCGAAATATTCCAAAGACAATTTCGATTCAAATCCATTTCCACTTTATATATTGGAAATTTTGGTTATTTTCAAAACCATTTCAAATCCACTTTATTTATTTAAAAAAATAAATGGTATTATAATTCTAGTTCAAAACTAGTTCATTTCGATAAAAATCTATTTTTATCTTTTCAAATATGGAGTTTTTCATCCAATTCTTCACAAATCATTTTTTATGATTTTACACAAATTATTACTATTTTTAATAATTTTATCAAGGCCGGTACAGTCGATTTCCATCAACGGCCATCAAACTGCACTTACAGCGACCTTTTTCAAATTTGATTTGGACATAATTCCAAATCCAACGATTAGATTTCAAATCTCTAATATTCGTTAGAAAACTCTTTTCGATACGAACCCAACGGTTCCGGTTTTAGGAGAATCCGACGGCCGGATCTCCCGTAACGTCCATTCGAAGTCAATGGTCGAAATTCGCGAACTGCCGCGGCACAGCGCGTTCTATTCAGGCCATAATATATATGATATATATTATATATATTTCGTCGATTTCCTTTTAAAAGTATTTTATAAATCGTTTTAAATTCGTTTTCAAAACGATTTCAAATTTATATTCAATTTCTAATCAAAATTGAATATTCCATATCATCGATAAATAAATGACAATATTTTCAAAATATTATATTTTGAAATCACTTCTTTTTCTATAATCATTATAAAAATGAAAATAATCGATATAAATATCGTTCGCGTCAAAATGGCGCATATCTAACCAACACGGCTTTATACATTTCAATAACTTTGTTACCTTATTCAACAAATGAATATTTTCTTCAACACATGAATATATATTTTATTCAACACATGAATATATATTTTTATTCAACACATAAATTTTTTTTATTCAACACAGGAATTTGTATTTCTATTCAACACATGAATATTTATTTCTATTCAACACATGAATATATATTTCTATTCAACACATGAATATATATTTTATTCAACACATGAATATATATTTTCATTCAACACATGAATTTATATTTCTATTCAACACATGAATATTTATTTCTTATTTTCCAAATTGGAATGAGGCCCAATCAATTACCATATAACATTTATTATATGGATTCCCAACAACACATTTACATAACAGCAACGATAAATCATCAACCATCATCCAGAGTGCACCACACAACTGCATAAGCATTAAATATAGATAATTAACGCTTACACAGTCTGTTAACCCATCGATTGACATACAACTAAACAATCGGGATTAGTGTACATCAAATATCCTCCCAATACCCGTGTGGGGTTTCAAATCAACAAACACAGATTTTATTTGTGCAGTTGGGCGATGTGTAAAATTTATCATCCCAATCAATATCAGTCAAATTAGTGTATATAAACAAATCATCCGATTTGTAAATGAATATATATTTTATTTCAACACATGAATATATATTTTTATTCAACACCTGAAATTATTTTATTTCAACACATGACTATTTTATATACTTCATATACATCATAAAAATGATATTTTTATTATTCATATATTTTATACAGTCCATTTCACATCACAATCAATTTTCACAATACAATCAAACAAACAAGTCGTCCATGGTCTACGGAGGACGGGGAGCAGTTCATATATGCAGTTATAAAATAAATTACTGTACAGAAATAATTTATAGTGAGAGAATTCTCACTTTGACTGGTTTGAATTCCTGAATTTCTGAACTATTTGGATTTGAAATTTCCTGAAATTCTGATTTACTCTATTTTGGTTCTGGTTGGTTCCACTGCATAGCTCTCGTTGAGACAAACCCAATGCAACTGAAATCACGCGATTCCGTGCTCGTATGAAAAGTTATGATATTTTAACGGTTAATAACTTAATTATATAATTAAATATAATTAAATTTTTCCTCAATTACTTTTCATCCGCTAATCCTTCTTCATGTTTTAACTCAGAACTGTTGAACCAAACCCTCATCAAACACAACCCACTGCCGCCGCTCTTGTAGCTGATCGAAGGCCCATCGGAGCAGCTCACGAGGAGCGCCTCTGGCCGCTGCCCCCATACCCTACTGGACGCCGAACTTGAATGCCTTGGGAGGCGTGGAAACCAGTGCGAACGGTCGACCTTTAGGACAGAAAATCGAGCACCACAGTTAATGAAAATCGATCACACCAGTCTTGAATGGAAGATCTCAAGATTGCCAATAATTTTCGTTTTAATTTCCTCTTCAAATTCACAAGTATCGAGGAGAAAAATTGATGCAAAGATCCGACAGTTTCAGCCGTGAATGACTGAGTGGCGGCTAAGGTTTTGGCCCCTCCCCCTTTATTGAAGATTTATTTTATTTTAATATTATTTAATTTCCTTTTGATTTCTAACTTCAAATCGAACCCAACAGCTATTGCCCTTAGCCAAATACCCTCATTCCGAACACAATGGGATATGTTTCGTAAGCCAATTCGACTGTTTCTTTCAGTTTTTCTTTAAATTAAAATATAAATTAATAAATATTTAATTTTAACGTACATTTCAATTTACCGGGGCCACGTACGAACTCTAAAAATTCTAGAAAAATTATTTCTGGCTTCGTATTGACGATACGGTCCTAACAAATCTAATTTCATCGAATTCAGAGACCGTTTGAAAAATGGCCATTTTCTGGTCGATCGAATTTAACTGAAATCAACCAAACACATTTTCCTTTGCCACACTCACATATTAACTTCAAAAATTATGGAATTTGAAACCTAGCAATAATTTGACATCCCGGATCCAACAAAAGTGGTTTCTTCGAAAACAGAGGTCGTTTACAAAATGGTTATTTTCACGAGCTACATATAAATTCTATAGCGACCTTTCTGAAAATTCATTTGGCCATAACTTTTGATTCCCACTATGAAATTTCGATTTTTCAGATTCGTTAGAATGATACTGATAAATAGATTTAAATATTTTTTGTTTCACTAAAATCCGTTTTATTTTGCACCTGGTGCAGTCAGTCAAAGTTCGAATTCCAATTTTGAAACGGCCACGCCATTTCAGGCCCTGTTTATAATTAAAATAATTATATTTATTTTCAAACATCGATTTAAACATACTTTTCGTCGTTATTATTTAAAATAATTTATTTTAAATGTTTAAAATCCACTAAAATAGCCAAATTAAAAATTTTAAATTGGCTTAGATTTTCCAGGTTGTTACAATCTCCCCCACTTAAAACTTTTCGTCCCCGAAAAGGAACGAAGCCGAAAGATGTTTCACAGACCAACTCAACTTTCATTATTTTCATTACGGCTTAAGTTCTTCAACTTTTCAGTTTTTAAGAACTTTTCAAAAATGCTGCTAACACCCTAAATTTTCGAAAAATTTCGCCATAACCTCCCCTGCACGGGAGCTTCTGGATATTTCAAATAGCCTCCCATGGCCCTCAAAAATCCAAAAAGAAAAAGAAACAGCCAAGCGGCTAGCCATTCGGCTCATAAAATCATCAAAAACCCAAGAAATACAATAAACATGTACCTATTTGTCAGGCAAACAATTTTATTCCTCTTCTCTAGCCTCCTTGATATGATCTGTTCAATGTAAGTACATGTACATGAATGCAAAGGTGACTAGTTTTCAATACAATTCACTATTTGGTTCAATTTGGCCTAAATGGTTCAACATTTAATTCTTCGAACAATAATCAAACAATACAACCATCAATCAATTAGTGAATTATCATTTCAAATTCATAATTTTGATATATATATACACAAAAAAATCATGTTTTTGATGCTAAGTCACAACAATATATTCTAACTATATTTTGGTTCTCACATCAGTCAATTGTAAATATATAGAAATCCCACTTTTGAAACTCGAACACAAGTGCTGATGATGACTTGCCATCATCAGAACCATCTCCGGGCGACTAGAATATGATTCTATATCTATCCAGCATATTAAAACTTCGAATACACGTGGATCAGACGTATATACAAAATCTTTATATACTCGATTGTCCAAATCAATACAACTAAATATTCAAATACGTATAATTAATTTAAATTTTCAAAACAAAAATTGTTTTCATCTTAAAAATATACTCTTCACACTCATTCCAGGATACTACTAATCCCATCTCTAACGAGTCATTCCCATTGGCTATTACTAATCTAATTTCTGATGAATTCTTTCGTTCGGTTATAATATGTCTTGTTCTCGATCTTTGTAAACCAAAGCTCTGATACCACTGTAGTGACCCGTGACTTCCCCGGTAAGGAAAGAGCGGATACTTTGATAACAACATACAAAAGAACGCAAACAGAAGAACATTTCATTGTTAATTACAACAATTCCATCAGAATACAAGAATATACAGAGTATGAATCAATATTACACATCATAAAATATCATAGATTACAATACATTACCGCAGCAGAAAAATAATACAATACATAACTGAAAAGAATATACGAATACAAAGCTTTCCAAATATCATTCCAGCTGTAAACCAAGGTCCTGTGAATATAAATCTGCAAAACCAAAACTACCAGCTGCCCATGTTGAAAATAAGGGCATCCAGAGTTTAGGTTAAAACAATAAACTCCAGGTTAGTCATGTGACTAGTGTGAGAACTAAAACAGTTATTTAGAGCTTTACTTTAAATCAGATGTATCAAGGGACCACGCCGTATAACACGGAACAAGTTTCCTCCCAAGAATACCCGTGCATATAACAAAACAGCGCAATGCTTTTTGGAAAAATGAAGCTATTATAAGACCCAGGTCCCATCACACAATGCAACACAAGCCAAAGGATAAGGTTTTCCCTTATAATAGCCAAACATGCTTGGTACGTTAAAACAAATCATTTGATACTATTATAAGTGTATAGTGTCAAAACAATTTCAATCATAAATGTCAATCATAGACAGCATGGGTACCGTATATCATGTCACCATATTAGGTTCTACAAATAAAACCGCAAAGTCACGTATTTGGAAATTGGATTTCCATCTATGAACCAAGGCAAGGGATCGTCCTCTACCGATTCGAGACTGTCTAGCCCAAGCCTCAGGACCCAGACACAGGTGAGCCCTTGGATCGTCAGGACCGGTCCACCGATGTGGATTAAAATTCCTGAACACTGCGTTTCCCCGCCCTTTGGGGCATAAATGAGCCCAATGGCTCCATCGGCTCTACATAGTCACCGATATATCCGAGGCGCCTCGCAACAGAAACAACCACACAGGTGAAAATAATATAAATGTCAGGGCTGGTAGGTCACTGACACCACCCTAGCTAGAAAGAAACGCATGCCCTCTCTGATGTCCTCTCCCGTTTCTGGTTCACAAGCGGGGTGTGAGGCTCGCGAATTAACGCTACACAAAGCTATGCCACACAGGCGGTGCTTCGATCATCAACCACAAGACTTTGCTTTTCAACAGAAGCCTTGATCATTTGCCACTTAGGCATGCCACACAGGCAATTCACACCATGCGACTGATGTCTACCGATATACAACCTCTAATCCCGTACGTCAAAGAGAAGGGTGAAGTAAGGGAATAAATTCCCCTTCACCAGGCAGATGTATATTTGATAGAGATCAATCAACACAGAGAAAAATCCAATGTCAGACACATAGTCTATACAAGTCCGTTCTGGGTCTGAACGAAACCGGAGGCACCTTGTACCTCGCATATCCATCGATCTCCAAGTACTTCTAGACGATCACCATCTGATTCTCTCCTCTTGGGTGTACAGCACAATCAAGATCATCAGCAATCACCCAAACGATGTGAAGACCTCAGGTCTTCAACCTCCGTCTTCATCCTCGACACCACGTCGAAATAAGTTATTCAGAATGGGATAAACCCGGTCTTTCTGAATAACTCGCGTATATAATAAACAAGTGTTACACAAACACAACATACGCCTCATTCCAATTCAGAATATTCTTTTATACAAATATTCTTATACTTTGGGAAAGGTTCCCATTAATTTTATCAAAGAAAAATTCGTTAAATTTATTCTTTAATCTTCTTTGAATATCAATTCAAACTGGCCAGGATTAGCGAACCACACCGAAGTAATCATTTATTTTATTTCCCAATCCCAACCCATTCATCCCATGAAGTAATACTGGTCAAACTTCATATCTAACACCACGGTGTTATCGGTAAATTCAATTACCATTTTACGTTCAAATCTAATTAAAGATTTAACTATCGCCTGGAGCAAAACTGGTGATACTCCATTCTCGACCATTTCAATCCAATTAAAGATTCAATAAAACTCCACTTGGTTTTAATCTTCCGAAAAATCATATCAATGATTATTTATCTTGGGAAATCACCTCCTGTCTTTAATTGGGTTAAAGAACCCATGTCATTTAAAACACGGTTCACTATAAACCCAAAATCACATTCCATTAATTATCGTGTTAAAGAACAAGTGTTATTTAAAACACCATTCACGATAAACCCAAAAATCAATTCAAATTCAATTCCAATTAAATACCATCTAATTGGTACACTTCATTAAATCTAAATAAAAAGATTTAATCCTTTTCTCAACTGGGCTCAAGAACAGTGTTAATGAAGACACCATTCACGACAAACCCAAATCACATTTGATATTAAATACAAGGCTCTGAATAGAAAATATATCGGCTTATTTTCAATATCAAATTCTATGACCAACCAATATCGTATTGGAAATAACGATATAAATATATCTTTCAAATTTCCATAACAATATCTGTATAATCACGAAATCCAACATCGAAATATTCCAAAGACAATTTCGATTCAAATCCATTTCCACTTTATATATTGGAAATTCTTGTTATTTTCAAAACCATTTCAAACCCACTTTATTTATTTTAAAAAAATAAATGGGATTATAATTCTAGTTTAAAACTAGTTCATTTCGTTAAAAATCTATTTTTAACTTTTCAAATATGGAGTTTTTCATCCCAATTCTTCACAAATAATTTCTTATGATTTTACACAAATTATTACTATTTTTAATAATTTTATCAAGGCCCGTACAGTCGATTTCCATCAACGGCCATCGAACTGCACTTACAGCGACCTTTTTCAAATTTGATTTAGACATAATTCCAGATCCAACCGTTAGATTTCAAATCTCTAATATTCGATAGAAAGCTCTTTTTGATACGAACCCAACGGTTCTGTTTTAGGAGAATCCGACGGTCGGATCTTCCGTAACGTCCATTCTAAGTCAATGGTCGAAATTCGCGATCTACCGCGGCGCGGCGCGTTCTATTCAGGACATTATATATATATATATATATATATATATATATATATATATATATATATATATATATTATACATATTTCATCGATTTCCTTGTAAAACGTATTTTATAAATCGTTTTAAATTCGTTTTCAAAACGATTTCGACTTCATATTCAATTTCTAATCAAAATTGAATATTATATATCATCGATATATGAATGATAATATTTTCAAAATATTATATTTTGAAATCACTTCTTTTTCTATAATCATTATAAAAACGAATATAATCGATATAAATATCGTTCGCGTCAAAATGGCGCATATCTAACCAATACGGCTTTATACATTTCAATAACTTCGTTATTCTATTCAACAAATGAATATTTTCTTCAACACATGAATATATATATATATATATTATTCAACACATGAATATATATTTTTATTCAACACATGAATTTTTATTTTTATTCAACACATGAATTTATATTTCTATTCAACACATGAATATTTATTTCTATTCAACACATGAATATATATTTCTATTCAACACATGAATATATATTTTATTCAACACACGAATATATATATTTTCATTCAACACATGAATTTATATTTCTATTCAACACATGAATATTTATTTCTTATTTTCCAAATTGGAATGAGGCCCAATCAATTACCATATAACGTTTATTATATGGATTCCCTACAACACATGTATATAACAGCAACGATAAATATTCAACCATCATCCAGAGTGCACCACGCAACTGCATAAGCATTAAATATAGATAATTAACGCTTACACAGTCTATCAACCCATCGATTGACATACAACTAAACAATCGGGATTAGTGTACGTCAAATATCCTACCAATACCCGTGTGGGGTTTCAAATCAACAAACACAGATTTTATTTGTGCATTTGGGCGATGTGTAAAATTTATCGTCCCAATCAACATCAGTCAAATCAGTGTATATAAACAAATCGTCCAATTTGTAAATGAATATATATTTTATTTCAACACATGAATATTTTTTTTTATTCAACACATGAAATTATTTTATTTCAACACATAACTATTTTATATACTTCATATACATCATAAAAATGATATTTTTATTATTCATATATTTTATACAGTCCATTTCACATCACAATCAATTTTCACAATACAATCAAACAAACAAGTCGTCCATGGTCTGTGGACGATGGGGAGCAGTTCATATATGCAGTTATAAAATAAATAACTCTATAGAAATAATTTATAGCGAGAGAATTCTCACTTTGACAGGTTTGAATTCCTGAATTTCTGAACTATTCGGATTTGAAATTCCCTGAAATTCTGATTTGCTCTATTTTGGTTCTGGTTGGTTCCATTAAGTAGCTCTCATTGAGACGAACCCAATGCAACTGAAATCACGCGATTCCGTGCTCGTATGAAAAAGTTACGATATTTTAAAGGTTAATAACTTAATTATATAATTAAATTTAATTAAATTTAATTAAATTTTTCCTTAATTACTTTTCATCCGCTAATCCTCCTTCACGTTTTGACTCAGAACTGTTGAACCCAAACCCTCGTCAAACACAACCTGCCGCCGCCACTCTTGTAGCTGATCGGAGGCCCATCAGAGCAACTCACGAGGAGCGCCTCTCGCCGCTGCCCCCACACCCTGCTGGCCGCTGAACTCGAACGCCTAGGGAGGCATGGAAACCAGCGCGAACGGTCGACCTTTTGGAGAGGAAATAGAGCACCATAGTTAATGAAAATCGATCACACCAGTCTTGAATGGAAAATCTGGAGATGGCCAATAATTTTCGTTTTAATTTCCTCTTCAAATTCGCAAGTATCGGGGAGAAAAATTGATGCAAAGATCCGACAGTTTTAGCCGTGAATGACTGAGTGGCGGCTAGGGTTTTGGCCCCTCCACCTTTATAGAAGATTTATTTTATTTTAATATTATTTAATTTGCTTTTGATTTATATAGTTGCTTGTTCATACTAACTTCAAATCGAACCCAACGGCTGTTGCCCTTAGCCAAATACCCCCATTCCGAATACAATGGGATTTGTTTCGTAAGCCAATTCGACTGTTACAATCAGTTTTTCTTTAAATTAAAATATAAATCAATATATATTTAATTTTAACATACATTTCAATTTACCGGGGCCACGTATGAACTCTAAAAATTCTAGAAAAATTATTTCTAGCTTCGTATTGACGATACGGTCCTAACAAAACTAATTTCATCGAATTATGAGATCATTTGAAAAATGGCCATTTTCTGGTTGATCCAATTTAACTGAAATCAACCAAATACATTTTCCTTTGCCACGTTCACATATTATCTTCAAAAATTATGGAATTTGAAACCTAGTAATAATTTGACATCCCGGATCCAACAAAAGTGGTTTCGTAGAAAACAGAGATCGTTTGCAAAATGGTTATTTTCACGGGCTATATATAAATTCTATAGCGACCTTTCTGAAAATTCATTTGGCCATAACTTTTGATTCCCGCTATGAAATTTCAATTTTTCAGATTCGTTAGAAAGATTTTCATAAACAGATTTAAATATTTTTTGTTTCACTAAAATCCGTTTTATTTTGCACCCGGTGTAGTTAGTCAAAGTTTGAATTCCAATTTTGAAACTACCGCGCCATTTCAGGCCTTGTTTATAATTAAAATAATTATATTTATTTTCAAACATCGATTCAAACATACTTTTCATCGTTATTATTTAAACTAATTTATTTTAAATATTTAAAATCCACTAAAATAGCCAAATTAAAAAAATTAAATTGGCTCAGATTTTCCGGGTTGTTACAAGAGGAGCTATTATTGGTAAGTAAACCTGCCCTATTATTATAGATAGATAGATGTATGAATACCTATTTTGGTGGTTTATAGTTATACAAACCTTTATGTTAAACCTGAGAATAAAATTGTATCAGGATATGAACAAGCATAAGTCAAATAAACCTTCCCACTTATTTACTGGTTATAGTATATTATGTAAATACTTTATATGTATGCCGAATTGATAACAACCCGGACCCGAAAATGGAAAATGGCTAAATATAGCGAACAATGTGGTAAGCAAACCTGATTATTTTCCTTTTAAAACCTATTTCAAATAACTGCATGCGACGAATAGGAAAATTGGTGGCGTCGACGTGGTGAGGAGTTGAAGTAGAGTTGGTGGAGGGGCTCGGGATGTCGATCGTCACTAGGGATCGAGTGTGCACTTACACGTGCACGTGTGTGTACCGATGGGAGGAAGGGCTTTTTGATTGCCTCAAGCTTGCTCTATTCTTTTTGTAAACAGGAAGATTAGTGCATGCCACGTTTGGCCTTGGCCCATTTCGGTTGGTTGTTTTATATGATATTAAAAAAACGAACCTGGGAACAAATAAATGAAGAGAGTGGGGAAAGAAAGAAACAGTGCAGCGTTTTGGAAAGGGATGCACAGAACTACTCTCTTGCATTTCAACTTTGGAGTCTTGCAGTCCTTGTGTTGAACCAAAACAGAACATATTTAACTTATATTACATCGCACAACTTTTTCCATTATATGTAAACTTGCATGCTATGATACAATGATCAAGCAACACTTGGGTAATCTAAGATCCTAATCGTGGTTGCCTAAAATGTGTTCAAACTACGACACTGGTAATATTAAAATAGTAAAGAAGAAGCTAAGAAGGTAAATGTATTTGTATTTGTCATAAATGAGTTGGGCTTGCCAATGACAATTGAAACTTGGTAAAAAGTAGAGTTATATTGTATTAATTTTACATATACAGATTATATATACATATATATATATATATATATATATATATATATTGTGTAATAAGGTAAAACACTCAGATTAGAAAAGGAGAAATAAACTAAATATATATGAAGGAGACGTGTCAGTTTATTTTAATATACTATGCTCGGGTGATGTTATGAAGTTTGGCAAAGAAACATGATAGCCTGGAACAAGGGAAAAGAACTTGTAATGAAAAAAAGAGAAGCAGTAGAAAGAGTCGAGACAAAGAAACGTGGTGCAAGCGCAATTAAGTGACGCGCGGGCTAAGAAGGGGTAGGCATGTTGGCCATGAAACAAATTAGAAGAAAAAAAAGTTATATATAAACTGAAAGTCTGAAGAGAAACAGAAAGGGATGAGAGGCAGGACGGGGAAGGAAAGCGTAGGAAGGAGGATCGACAAGTTTTTGGTTTGCATGGGAATTATGGGCGAATGGATGTTGTGTATGACATGGGTGGGCTTGGGTTTGGGCCCATACAAAAAAAGAGTGTTTCAAGTTATAATATAAAAAAATATTAAATATATATATTGATACGATCGAATCGTTTTGGCCGTGGTTGCACAGTGGATTGATAGGTGGTATGTGTAAATGAATTGACGAAGCTATCAAGTTTTTAATCGACTCAAATTAGACTGTATTTTAAAACTAAAAGCATCTTTAATACTAAATATCAATTAAAATTTATTGAACATGATTAAAGTCATTGTGACGGCCTGGAATTTCGCTCGATCCGAATCAGTCGTTAAACCGATCTAGACCGTTCGAAACCCCTGATCGTTTTGAGAACAGGACAAATCAGAATGCAGACGGAAGAACATTTCATTGCTATTACAACAATTCCATCAGAATACAAGAATATACAAAGTATAAATGAATAAATTACATTCGATAAATATCAGAGATTACAATAGATTACATAGCAGCGGAAAATAATACAAAGCACAACTGAAGGTGATACACGGATACAGAGCTTTCGGGATATCATTCCAGCTGTAAACCAGGATCCTGTGAATATAAATCTGCAAAACCAAAACTACTAGCTTCCCGTGTAGAAAATAGGGGCACCTAGAGTTTAGGTTAAAACAATAAACTCCAGGTCAGTCATGTGACTGGTGTGAGAACTAAAACAGTTATTTAAACTTAACTTTTAAAAGAGAGTAATTCGAGGGACCACGCCGTATAACACGGAACTGGTTTTCTCCCAAGAATACCAGTGCATAGAATAAACAACGCAATGCTTTTTCGAAAAATGAAGCAATTATAAGACCCAGGTCCCATCACACAATGCAACGCAAGCCGGAGGATAGGGTTTTACCTTATAACAGCCAAACATGCTTGGTACGTTTAAAACAAATCATTGGATACTATAATAAGTGTATAGTGTCAAAACAATTTCAATCATAAATATAAATCATAGACGGCATAGCATCCCATGATACTATGTCGCCATACTAGGCTCTACAAATAAAGCCGAAATACACGTATTGGAAATTGGATTTCCGTCATGAGTCGAGGCAAGGGGCAAGCTCCTCTCCGCTTCGATACACTCTAGCAAATGCTCAAGACTACGCACTCTGGGCAGCCACTGGATCGGTTGGGCCGGTCCTCACTTACGTTAGAGGATTATTTATTCCTGAACACACGTTTCCCGGTCCTTACAGACCTATAATCGAGGCGCCTCATTCCAACAACCACAAAGGTGAAAAGTATATAAATGTCAGGGCTTGTAAGTCACTAACACCACCAAAGCTAGAAAGAAACGTCGTGTTCTCCCAACGGTCTGTATCCCGTTTTTGACTCATACCGAGGTGTGAGGCTCGCGAATCTACACTATACACAAAGCTACGCCACATAGGTCGTGCTTTGATCATCAACCACAAGAATTTTCTTTTCAACAGAAGCCTTGATCCATGCAACTCAGCGTGCCACACAGGCAATTCATGCCATGCGATTGATATCTATCGATATATAACCTCTAAGCTCGTACGTCTCAGAGAAGGGCGTTAAGCAAGAGAATAAATTTTCCACCGCCAAACAGATATATATTTAACAGAAATCAATCAACACAGAATAAAATCCAATGTCAGACACACAATCCATTTACAAGTTCGTTCTGGGTCTGAACGAAATCGGAGGCACTTTCCTCGCATATCCATCCATCTCCAAGTACGTCTGGACGACCACCAACTATTTCCATCCTCTTGGGTGTACAGCCCAATCAGGATCGTCAGTAATTATCCAAATGATGTGAAGACTTCCGGTCTTCGACCATCGTCTTCATCTTCGACATATCATCGAATCGGTTATTCAGAATGGGTGTAAACCCGGACTTTCCGAACAACCCGCGTATATTAAAACAAATGTTACACAAACACAACATACGCCTCTTTCCAATTCATATTCTCAGGGAAAGGTTCCCATTAATTTTATCCAAGATAAATTCTTTAAAATTTATCCTTTAATCTTCCTTTGGATGTCGTTTCAAACCAAATTATGGTATTCTGAACTAGTCGAGATTAGTGAACCACACCGAAGTAATTATTTATTTTATTTCCCAATCCCAACCTATTCATCCCATGAAGCAAAACTGGTAATACTCCATATCTAATACTATAGTGTTATCGGTAAAATTAATTACCATTTCACGTTCAAATCTAATTAAAGATTTGACTATCGTTTTGGAGCAAAACTGGTGATACTCCATTCCCGCTTATTTTCCTAAAATTGACAATTTAGATTACCAATTCACATTTCAATCTAATTGCAGATTCATTAAAATTCCTTTTGCTGGGTTAAAGAACTAATGTCTTTTAAAAACACAATTCATGACAAACCCAAATCATGTTCTATTTAGTACCGGGTTAAAGAACAAGTGTCATTTAAAACACCCTTCACGATAAACCCACAAATCAATTCTATTTAAAACCTATTTGAAATCCAATTTATTTATTTAAAAATAAATGGGTTCTAATTTTAGTTCAAAACTAGTTCATTTCGATAAAAAATTATTTTTATCTTTTCAAATATGGAGTTTTACATCCCAATTTTTTCCAAATCATTTCTTGTGATTTAACACAAATTATTACTATTTTTAATAATTTTATCAAGGCCCGTACAGTCGATTTCCATTAACGGCCATCGAACTGCACTTACAACGACCTTTTCCAAATTTGATTTGGATGTATCTCCAAATCCAACCGTTAGATTTCAAATTTCTAATATTCGTTAGAAAGCTCTTTTCGATACGAACCCAACGGTTCTGGTTTTAGGAGAATCCGTCAGTCGCATCTCCCGTAATGTCCGTTTGAAATAAATGGTCGAAATTCACGAACTGCCGCGGCGCGGCGCGTACTATTCAGGCCATTATATTATATATATAATATATATAATATATATTTCGTCGATTCTATGTAAAACGAATTATATAAATAGTTTTAAATTCGTTTCAAAAACAATTTCAACTTCCATTTCAATTCAAATCAAAATTGAATTTTTCCTTATAAATTCGTTTTAAAATTCATTTCTATTCAATTCAAATTTCAATTCAATTCAAATTGGTTTTCTATTCAATTCAATTCAAATTCGTTTTCTATTCGATTCAATTCACATTCGTTTCAAATCAAATTCATTTCCTATTCGATTCAATTCAAATTCGTTTTCTATTCGATTCAATTCAAATTCGTTTTCTATTCGATTCATTTTGAAATCGTTTTATATTCAATTCATTTCGAAATCGTTTTATATTCAATTCATTTCAAAATCGTTTTATATTCAATTCATTTCGAAATCGTTTTATATTCAATTCATTTCGAAATCGTTTTGTATTCAATTCATTTCGAAATCGTTTTATATTCAATTCATTTCAAATTCGTTTTATATTCAATTCATTTCAAATTCGTTTTATATTCAATTGATTTCGAAATCGTTTTATATTCAATTGATTTCGAAATCGTTTTATATTCAATTCATTTCGAAATCGTTTTATATTCAATTCATTTCGAAATCGTTTTATATTCAATTGATTTCGAAATCGTTTTATATTCAATTCAAATCAAATTCGTTTTCTATTCGATTCATTTCGAAATCGTTTTATATTCAGTTCATTTTGAAATCGTTTTATATTCAATTCATTTCGAAATCGTTTTATATTCAATTGATTTCGAAATCGTTTTATATTCAATTCAGATCAAATTCGTTTTCTATTCGATTCAATTCAAATTTCATTTCAAAATATTCGATTTCGAAGTCACTTTTCAATATTCATTTTAAAATGAATAAAATCGATATAAATATCGTTCACGTCAAAATGGCGTCAATCTAATCAACACGGCTTCATATATTTCTATTTTCAATTATTCTATTCAACAAATGAATATTTATTTTTGTCAACACGCGACTAATCTCAACGGATGAGTACTGTCCATGTGTGACTATTTTTGTTATTTAATATATTTTATAAAAATTAGGGTATCTATCGTTTGATATCAAATCAGACTCCAACCGTAAATTAGTAAGAGAACGATTCCCTAAATATTAACCCCAAAGGCCGAAACCAACATCAGTTTAATATCCAGGAGACCACTCATCTTATCTATCTTCCACTTAATTTCTGATTTCATATATGATAAAGATGTAAATTTTATTATTAAAATATTTCGTTCAACATATGACTAATCTCAACGGATGAGTACGGTCAACACATGAACCTTTATTTTATATTGATAAAGATGTAAATTTTATTATTAAAATATTTCGTTCAACACATGACTAATCTCAACGGATGAGTACGGCCAACACATGAACCTTTATTTTATATTATTCTTTATTTTCTAAATTGGAATGAGGCCCAATCAATCACCATATAATGTAAATTATATGGATTTTCATACATCACACGTATATAATAGCATTGAAAAATAATCAACCATCAACCAAAGTGCACTACACTGTATAAGCATCAAATATAGACATCTAACGCTTATAACAGCCTGTCAATCAATCGATCGACATATTTAATCAATCAGGATGAGTGAACTTCAAATTTCATCCCAACACCTGTGTGGGGTTTCAAACAATCAAACACAGATTTTAGTTGTTCAGTTGGGCGATGCGTAAAATTTATCGACTCAATCAATGTCCTTCAAATAGGTGTACATAAACAAACCGTCCGGTTTGTGAATGAATATTTTATTTTATTCACTTCCACGTTAAAAATTATATTTTTAACGATAAAATATTTTATTTCAACACATGAATTTCTATTTAGTTCATTTACACAATAAAAATGATATTTTTATTTTTCTAACATATTTTAGGAAATTTCGGCGGCATAACGGCACGATACTAGAAACGGGACGAGGCCTAGCCTTATCCCCGGTCTAGTGAAGGCCCACGTCATTCACACATCAATCAAATCCATTCCATTTCACCAAACAATCAAATTTCAATCAAATAATCTAACTAATTTTTGCAATCAAACAAACAAGTCCATGGTCTGTGGACGATTGTGTCGGATGCTACTAAACACCGTCTGCATCCTAGTATATATATATATAACTAGAAAAGAAATTGAAGAGTGAGAAATTCTCACCGATAGCTATCCAACTTCCACGACACTTCATTTAGAGAAATCTTCATCGTTCTCGCCTTTTGTCGCTTTCGTTGCCCGTAGCCACTATATATATATAAAAATCACATTTTTATATTGCTATTCAATATATAAAAATCGAATTTTTACTTCTCTATTCAATATAGAAAAATCGAATTTTTATTTTGCTATTCAATATAGAAAAATCGAATTTTTATTTTGCTATTCAATATAGAAAAATCGAATTTTTATTTTGCTATTCAATATAGAAAAATCTAATTTTTGCAATGCTATTCAATAAATAAAAATCTCGCCTTTCAACTATAAAGATTTCGCTTTTTCAAAAATAAAGATTTCATTTTTATTACTCTACATGAATAAAAATCATATTTTCACTATCATAAAATAAAAACTATATTTTTACTCCAAATCTCTATACGTAAAGAACGTATTTTTATTTCACTACATGGATAAAATTATATTTTTATATTCTCTATCATATATAAAAATTATATTTTTGTATTCGCTACCTCATCAAAAATCAAAATTTGATGCGAACAAAAAAAAATCAAATCTTTATCCTTCATTCATACAAAGAAAAATCCAATATTTTGTCTATGCAAAATCATTTCTTTTTACTTTGAAAAATCATACTTCTCATTGGTAAAAATATAAACTTTATTATGATTAAAAATCAAAATTTTAATACCTCTACTTATAAAAATATCGCCTTTCTTCTTTATAAAAATACCGCTACTTTCAAAATGAAAATCTAACTTTTCTACTATGAAAAAAAAACCCAATTTTCCTACAACGAAAAGTCCCATTTTACATCACATGTAAATCGCATTTTTAATTTTATCATAAAAATTATATCTTTTTAATGCTTCACAATGACTACTTTCCTATGATATTAACAATCAATCTTTTCTCTAAATTTCTGAATAAAACTGACTTAAATAAACATTAACCAATAAAATAATGAAAATAAAAAGGAGGGACATACAGCGTCGATTGGAGGAAGGAGGGGCTAACGGGTCTGGGTCTCACGCGATAGGAGGAGGAGAGAAGAAGGCGGAGGATCGGAGGGCGTTGGCTCGAGGTGAAGGGGGGCTGCGACGCATCGATCGAGGGGGGGGGGTCTTCGATCTGACCGGGGGGGGGGGGGGAGTCTTCATTGTCGCGGCAAGGAGGGGGGAAGGGTGTATGGCGGCGCATCGATCGATTGGGGGGGGGGGGGCTCTATCGATCGGGGTTTTCCTCTCTTTTTTTTTGTTTTTTTTTCGTTCTGTAAAATGAATTCGGGGGGGGGGGGGGATGGGGGCAAATAAAGGAAGAAGAGAGAGAGAGGGATGTTATATTTTTTTTAATTATTTAATTTCAAAAAGTTGACTTTTACATACGACCTCTAAACGAGGCCCACCGCCTGTCGTCCATAGCTAATTACCCCCATTCCGAACACAATGGGATATGTATCGCAAGCTGATTTGATCGTTTCGATCAGTTTTCGTCAAAATCAACGTATAACTCTATATATTGAATTTGAACGCGCATTTCAATTTACTGGGGTCACATACTAACTCGATAAATCCCAGAAAAATATTTTCTAGTTTCGTATTGACGATACGGTCCTAACAAAACTAGTTTCGGCGGATTCTGAGACCGTTGGAAAAATGGCCATTTTCCAGTCGATTAAAATCAACTGAAACTGGTCAAACGCGTTTTCCTTTGCCACGCTCACATATTGAATCGGAAAATTATGAAATTTGAAACCTAGCAATAATTTGACACTGCGGATCTAACAAAAGTGGTTTCGTTGAAATCCGAGGACGTTTGCAAAATTCCCATTTTCAAGGGCATGAATTCCATAGCGACTATTCAGAATTTTCAACTGGACATATCTTTTGATTCCCGCTATGAAATCTTGATTTTTCGGATTCGTTGGAAAGATATCATCAATTAGATCCTATTATTTTTGGTTTCGCTAAAATCCGGATTGTTTTGCACCCGGTATGTTCAATTGAAGTTTGAAATCGAATTATCGAACTACCACGCCATTTTCTATTCTATTTATAATTATATATAATTATTTATATTCTAACGACGACGTATATAATATATGCGTTCGAATTATATTCAAAATAAATTTTTCTTCGATATTATTTAAAATATTCTAAATTCGCTAAAATTGCCAAAATAAAAAATTTAAACTGGTTCAGAATTTCCGGGTTATTACAGTCGTGAATTAAATTAACGTGTGAACTAATGATCTGTAATTCAGTAAATTCTGAATTTTTTGTTCAATTTAATTGATTTATTTATTAATTCGGGTTTAATTATGTTAATCATGATTATATTATATGGACATATGTTAGTGGGAATAAACATTGTCCCATTATATACTTGATTGACTGAATTGTTTGAATACCCGGTTAGTCGAAATAAATATCACTCTGCTATTATAGCTGTTTGACAAATTCCATCGGTTAATATATGTTGTTGAGATATTATATTATCAGTTGATAATACTGAATTGTATTGATATGATTGTTAGTGCAAATTGGGTTAACAACTTGAATGTCGTTTGTTAAAAGGACTGTTATATACTGTTGGAACTATTAAGTTATATTTTCTGTAAAGTAAATCAGAAATAAACTTGAGTCTTGATAATTGGATATAAATTGTTTTTAAGAAAACAATCAGATGGATTATTTTAAATTAATTATATTTTAAATTAATTGAAAAGGGAAAGATTAATTTTAAGCAGTTAATCAGGTTGTTTAGAGTGGATGTAAGTCAACAGTTTAAATGAGAATTGATTTTTAAATTAATTTGATTCAATTAATTTAATATAAGAGGTTTAAAATAAATGAGTTTTTTTAAAACTTGAAAATGTTTTGGTAAGATAATGGGAAGTTTAAACTGTAATTTAACTTTGGATAAATTATCCAAGATAATGTGTTTTGACTTAATGAATCCTTTGGTTAAGTAAGTTGTAAAAAGAATCTGATTATCAAGGGATAAGGGAATCAAGTCGATTATTTGGATTAAATTACTCGATTCAATATGTAAATTAACCAAGTTGCCATGATAAATGTTTTCCCAAACATATTACAACGTTATTTTGAAGTGTCTTAAGATTTGAAAATCAAATGAATTTACATTATCTGGTTTGACAATGTATATCGAACTTATACGAATCTTGACAATAAGAATGATTTCAACTCAAGGTCTGAGAGGTAATTAAAATACCCCAACTTGAACAATTTCACTTTTATTCGGTAGATCGTATCAGTTTGTGTCCGAAATGAGTGTTAAAATTTAATATCATTTTTCAGTTGTGAAACAAATATTCGAAAGTGAGATTTTCATGTAAGATTTGATAATCAGAGTTTGTTGGTTAATTAATAATTATGTTTCAGATCTGTAATGTCCCGGTTTTTGAAACGACTTTGTTTAATAGTAAAACAATGATTAATATAATTAAAGTGGAATTAATTTATATTAATGAATAAACAATGAAATGAAAATCAAATAATTAAAATAAAATTTGATCGATAAGCAAACTTAAAACTTGTCGTAACCATGGATTATAATGTTATATGATGTAACAGACTCTAATATGTAATATATTATATGATATTAAAATTTGTTAAAATTTCACTGTAATATTCTGATGTGATGATTCTTCTTACTCTTCTATTCTATTAGTTCTATATTTTCTATCTCATCCTCTAACTTCTTTCTCTTAACAGTCAGAGTTTGATACTTGATTTTTGACAAGTAATGCAGATTTTCGTATTACTGTTGAAAATTCAAGCGTCGAATTTTTCCAGCCGTTACAAGATCAATATATTTATAAAGAGAATATTTGAATAAATGATAAAGATTATTTTATGGGTTAGCAGATCCAATGGAGTTAAACCTGTTTATTTATTTTATATTTGATAGTTAAATAACCGACTATCAAATTTGGATCTTTTCATTATCATTTCGAAGAGACCGAAATCTAAATTCCACTTCGATTCGATTTATACGTGAGTCAGAGATAATTGAAGATGGGTTTTTATGCAAGGGCTGTTCTATCGATCCTAGGTAGGAATTGCCTTAGATAGATTTACAAGATAGTGCCTTCGCTTTGTCCAGCCCCAGGACAACTTGTATCGACGAATGTCTGACAGAGTTTGCCTACCTGATCACATATGTTGATCTCTTCAAACGTATTTATGTTAGTGGAAGATAAATTTGTTTCTCTTGCTTTATACCCATAATGTATTTTTGGGAAAGTCAATTTTTGATTTGGTGGGTTTGACGATGTGGCATTCAAAGTGAATGAAGGCATGTTATATCCAAGGTTAAGTTCAGCTTCAAGCCTCATCAACCGGGAAATGGTATAGAATGAGGTAGGTCGCATGGCTATGTGGGTCACTCCCATTAGGAGGTATTGTCACCTGATCTATAGATATTCTATTTGCTTCTTAAATCTTTCGAAGTTGTCCCTTTAGGGTAATGGTTGCTTATCCCAACCATTGGTGACAATACATCGGTACTCTAAAGCGAAATGAGGGGCCAATCATATTTAGCCTGGGTTACAAGATGTTCTTGTTGAATCCGGTGTATTCCTCTCTAGAGAAACACTTTTGAAAGGTGGTCCCATACCTTACCAGTTGGAATCCAATCTACAATAAGCGCGCCCAGTTTTGATTGTATAATATGTATGTGGAGCGTGAGATGCAAGTGTTCTGCTAGATTGCTATTTATTTGTATTTAGACATTATTATAATATCAGAAGAATTGGATATAAAGATATTTTGAATTATTGTAAGGTAAAAACCATCCCTTTTTATGTGTGGATCCGTCTTACGATTATCTTTTATTTCAAAACAATTTTTTTTGAAAAGTTAAACCAATGGTTTTGGATTCTCATAAAGGAAAACTCCGTTCCGTGTTATACGGCGTGGTCTTATTAGATATTCTTTTATTAATCAAGTGTTTTAAAATCGTTTGATCGCACCAGTCCCATGATTGACCCAGAGTTTATTTTTCTATGTTTTCCATAAACTCTTGGGTGCCTAAATTTGTACGGGCAGTCAAGTAGTTCAGGATTTTACAGATTTATCTGAAGGAGCTTGGAGCAGGAGGCCTCAGTGTTAGAAATTTAGTGTTTATTCTGCTATGTCGTATATTGATGTACTCTGATGATGTATGTAAGTTCAAATACATTTTGTAATTAAAAAGTGATTATTTCTATAGTATATTTTATTCCACCACGATTGTGAGATTCTGTGTTGTTGTTCAGTTCGATCTTCTATATATTTTCTTCTATTATAATTTTCTACCTTTCTATTCTCATCCTCTAACTTTTTTCTATTAATGGTTTGTATTCATGCAATTTGGGTTAGACGTGCATTGTATTCAGTCAGCTCAAATGGTACGGATTTGCGGGTTGTTACACTTGGTATCAGAGCTGAAGGTTGAGTAATAACCTTGGCTATGTGCCGTAACTCGATAGAGATGGGGCTAGTAATACCCTAGATTGAGTCTGAGTGTATATATATGAGCGCGTATTTGTAAATTGATAAAAAAAACTGTTTTATATTGTGTTGATTGGTTTGTAGAGTAGTTTATGAATTCTGGTCTATCCAGGGTGTACAATTGTATCAATAGGTGTTTCTAAACTCTCGAGCATAACAATTTGACACGGTATTGGTTTAAGATGAGTAAATGAAATAATTTTGCCCAAAATTATATTTTGTTATAAATAATAATTTTCCGAAATTGTTATATGTGGATGTGTCGATTGTTGTTATTATAATCAACAAGATTATAAACACTGAAATATTATTTATTAAACCAAATGAGTTTGTATAAGAATAAGATATACAAATAAGACAATGTGAAAAAATTGTTTGAGAAAACAAAATTGTTTGGGAAAATTCAAAGGTTTTGTATTTAAAACGGAATTGAGATATGTGATTTCAAACTGGTTTGGAATCAAAATCAGAAATCTGGATTTTGGAATTTGGAAATTTAACTGAAATTAGAACCTAATTGGAAATTGCTTGAGTTGAACGATTTTCTGAGTACTAATCTGTGTTGATTTCGGTCTTTGGGATTAATACTTAGAGGGTTGTTTTCTTATTGATTTACGGTTAGGGATTAATGAATGTTGTAGAGTAAATAAGAAATGGAAATTCTTTCAACTATAAGTAAAAGATATTTCTAGTTATGAAAATAACAGTGATTGATAGCCAACTACTGATGTATTGAATGTTTTGATCATGGTGAAATGTTCGCTAGTTAGCCTGTGTTTTGGATGCCTTGTTTGTCGTGATTTTTAGGGAATAACCCATGTATGTGTATGAGTCTATGACTTTGAATATGAATAAAATATCCTCGTTACTCTTTAATTCCGGGGACGAAAATATTTTAAGGTGGGTAGATTGTAACTTCCCAGTTTTTGACTAATTTTATAATACAATTTATTTTGGATTATTTTAACAATTGATTTAAATAATAAATTGTGAATAAATAATATTAAGGAAAAATTACAAGTATGTATATATTTTAATGATTTAAATTTCCTTGACCAGTGTATATGTGTGTGTATAACCAAATAAATAATATTTGGCAATTTGTCTTATAAATTTATTTTAGTGAAAACTAGGGACACATCCCTATTAAGTTTGGAAATTAGGCTCACATGCGGTCCAACCTTTCATTTAAATTAGGTCCCTATTTTTCGAAAATTCATTAAGAAAATATAAAAATCACGTAAATTCATTATTAAATAATACACGTACATGCCAAAAAATTCAGGTGTTAAAACAATCAAAAACCACATCAAAACCCAAAAATACAAAAAAACAGTGAAACAACAAATTTATGCATAAAAAGACGCACCTATTCGTAAATAGTTGCATACATTTATGCTTATATCTCAGCGCTGCATCAAACTGCAGTATAAATGCATACATATATGCAGCTAAAAAGCAACATATGCATCTTTTTATGCATATACTCAAATCTGGCCTATTTTTTCAAGCATTCACAGTTTTCAAACGTTGTTGCATTCATTGTTACATTACACAGAATACACGCATGCATTCATGCGCATATTCAGAAGCATTCATCCCTTTTAAATTTGTTGCAAACATGTATGCATATATACATAATAGTTTCATTCATGTATGCAACCATTTGTAAGACATGCATCTCAGTTCAACTTTGTATGCATACATGTATGCAACTATTACAGATATACGCATACGTGTATGCATATATCGGTCCAGATTTTCAATATATAATGCTAGATGAATATATGCATACATGTATGCTACTATAGGTAATAGTTGCACAGATGTATGCAACTTTTTTTTCCGAATGCTTCTCGGCATATTTCCGATTTTTTTTTAGTGGTCGCCGCTTTTTTTTCTTCAGAGAACACGTAACTTTCGATTTAGGGACCCGCTTTACAAATGAAACATTACAGGGATGCCGATTGTATTTCCAAACTTTCCAAAGATGTATGCCAAATGGACCCTTTATTTTAATCCTTGTAATATAGATAATACTGGATATAAATATTATAGGATATCACTATAATAATTATTTAAAATTTCCATGTGCATATTTTAAACTTGATATATTTATATACACGAGTGTAGTTTAACAATTGGTTTGCACTTGAACTTGTTCATTTATACATGTGAATATAATATTGGTTTTTATTTACATAATTAACATGAGGTGATAGGCCCACATCCTCAAAATTAAACATAATTAAGCTCACATCCTCCTGTTTTAAAACATATGAATCTCATCCCTATTTTTAAATAGTGGCTGTTATTTTTCCAGAACTTCCCTTTTTAAAATTAATGGTGTAATTAACGTGGTCAAAAATATGTAATAGGGATTTAATTTTTCTCTCGATCATATAGTTCTGCGTCCATGGCGGCGCTGTAGCCGATTTTAATTTTTAACTTTGGATTCTGTCAATCTAAAATTCATTTTACTCGGAATTTTTTCAGAGATTTAAATAGATCGATCCTTAATTTATAGGATGTTTCTTCTTCAAGGTAATTTATATTTTTTAATAAATTTTTTGGTATACAGATATCATTTCTTTTTTATTTTTGTTGATTGATTATTCTGATGTTCTTTAATTGTCTAAATTTGTCGATGGATAATGTTATTATTGTTTAAAATTTTATGGTTATTATTGATCGTACAGCCGTATTTATTCATTTCTCAATATATTTGTTCTTCTACTCTGAATACATGTATAAAAATATGCATATATTGTTAATATGAGCATACAAGTATGCAACTATTGTTAGAACACGTGCATATTGGTTTGCATATATTCATGAAAGTTGTGTATAAGCATTCATATATTCAGTATATATGCATACTTATATATAGCTCTTTTGAATATATGTTTGTGTGCGTGTATGATGATTAGTTGCATACAATTATGCATATATTCTTAATATATGCATATTAATAGTGTTTTGCATCTATTCTAAATAAAAGTATGTGCAACTATTCTGAAAATTTGCATACAAGTATGTAGCTATTACCGATATATGTGTACATGTATGCATCTATTTATAATTATTTGAAGATGTTTATGTAATTTTATTTGATTACTACAGATTTAGCTTATTAATGTTGATTCTCTATTTCATATAACAGTGTTCCTGTTGATATTGGTGTATTGACGTTGTTGAAGTTTGGGAATGATAGTTGTTCTATTCATCTTTATTTTGATAGTTCTGTTGCTATCGCGAGAGATGTTGTTTATGGTAAATGGACTGATTTAAGTCCACTGTCATTTGAATTATATCACTTCAAAGATGGTTTGAAAAGGAATATCGAAACTAATTCTAATTGTCAATCTATTCTTTTGTTGGCTGCAGATAATTGTGAGGATTATTTGGTTATTTTTGTTGGCATCATTCATAGCAGTTCTTCAGTTTTTTATGGTAGCGATTCTTCTTTTGGTAGTGATTCCTCCTTTGCTAGTACCGGTGATTCGAACAATCAATTTAAGCAATTGTTGAGAAGTGATTTGAATCAACCTGTTTTTTCTGGTGTTGGTCAACAATTTCCAGGAGGTGTTGCTGAATTTAGACTTTATGTGATGATGTATAGTATGAAGACTGGATACAAGCTTAATTTGGTTACGAATGACAAGAAAAGAGTTACGGCTGTTTGTTCTAAACAAAATTGTAGTTTCAGGATTCATGCTTCTCTCAAGTTTAATCTTCCTGGATATTTTGTTGTAAAGAGATTTCAGCCTGAACATAATTGTGATGCCGAAATTCATGACATAAACAATCATGTTGCATCTAGTAAATTGATTAAGTTGTTGGTTTGTGATCATATTCAGGCTAATCCATTAATGAAGATGAAGGACATTATTAACTTGTTTCAAATTGAGTATAATGTTATTTTGAAGTATTATTATACTTACAGTGGGAAGAGGTTGGCATTAGAAGATTTACATGGAAGCGATGTAATGTTCTATCATCATTTGCAGTTGTTTTTTGATGTTGTTGTTACTACTAATCCTGAGAGTGAAGTTGTTTTGGAGTGTAATGATGATACACGTCAATTTAAGAGTGTTTTTATTGGATTTGAACCTTGTGCATATGGATTTCAATATCGTCGGCCATTAATTTTTGTTGATGCAACTTTTATGAAGGGAAGCACTCAAGGGTGTTTAATAGATGCTACTGGAAAAAAATGGAAATGAAGGTATGTTGTTTTACAGTTTATTTTGCATTGATAACAGCAATTTTTATGATGTTATGCTTACCTGTATGTAATTTTTTTTTGCATGTATTCGAGCAATTATTCTGAACTAATGCATACATGTATAATATTATTTTGAATATATGCATTCAATTATGCTTTTTGTTTTTAATACGTGCGTGCAAGAATGCAAAAATTATAAAATAATGCATACAATTATTCATAATATAAGCATACAAGTATGCAAATGTTCGAAATATTAGTATAGAGATATGCATATATTCTAGATATATGCATATTCGAATGCAATTATTCTGACTATACAGAGTGTATGCAAGTGTTCTGGTTATGTGTATTCAATTATATAAATATTTTTAAAATCCGCATTGTCTGTATGAATATGGAAAAATAACTCAGAATTGTCTGTATGAATGTAGTTTTTTTGTAAATCTGCGTTGTAGTGTACAACTACTATTTAATTATTTTGTATTTGTGTATATTTTACTGCTTATTTTTTCTAATAGTTGCTGTTGTTTATTCTAATCTTTTGAAAAAAAAAACTTTTTTTCATAGGTTTTTCCCCTATAGCAATTGCTATTGTGTCTGGAGAATATGAAGAAAATTGGGTTTGTATTGTGAACAACTTAAAGAGTTTCTTAAAGATGATAGTAGAAGCTTTGTTTTCATTCATGATCGTCATCCTGGTATTCTTGTTGCTAGTCCAAAGGTATTTCCAAATTCTGTTCATGAATCTTATCTTTATTATTTGACCAACAAATTAAAGGTTGCTCTAAAATCTCAATTTTCCAAGTCAAATAAATGGTTGTTGTTGGATACGTTAGCAAGAGTTTCTTATGCATACGATTTGATTGATATTAATGCTACAGTGAAGAATTTTAGAGATGTTGGTGGATTGACTACGACAAACTTTTTGAGTGGAATTCCTTTTGAAAAGTTTACTAACGTCTTTTTCTTTGGTTGTCGTTACGGCGAAATGTCATCTAATTGTTCGGAAAGTTTTAACAAGTGGAATTTGGAGGAAAGACATTTACCAATTACTGCTTGTTTGGATAAAATTAGATTGAAGTTAATGAAACTTATGTCTGATCGGCGTGAAGTTTCTTCTACTTGGAATAGTGCTTTATGTTCTGTGAATGAAACTTGGTTAAGGAACCTTCATTTGGAAGGAGTTTCGTGTTTTGTTATCAAATCAAGTGAATATGCTTTTGAAGTTCATTCTCACATCCATCAATTTGTTGATTTATATACTCAAGTTTGTTCTTGTAATATGTGGCAAATTAATGGTTTTCCTTGAGCTCATGCCGTCCGATGTATTTTAAGTTATGAAAAGTTGAATGTGTACGACTACATTGAAGATTATTTCAAAGTTGGTTATTTTCGATTAGCTTATTCTCATCTAATCAATCATATCATAAACTTTATGGGTGAATACGTTTCTATTGAAGATGCAATTATAGCTCCTCCAAAAGGTAGAAGAATGTCTGGTCGTCCATCGTCTTCTAAAAGGTTGAAATCTACAGGTAAATTTACAAAGACTACTAGAAGTGGTTTGTGCAAGAAGCTGGGTCATAACAAAAGGATTTGTTCTTCAAAACACTATTAGATATGCTTTGTTATTTTATTTTACTTTTAAGACACTTGGTTTTAGTGTTTACTGTTAGTATTTGTTGTGAACATTTTTGTTATGCTTTCAATTTAGTTCAATATTTTATATTAAATTTTTGTTAGGTTTACAGTTATTTTTTTCAACTTATATATATATATATATATATATATATATATATATATGCAAATATTTGGTATAGTTGCATACATGTATGCAATTATTCTGAACATTTGTATACCCCACATCTGCAACTGTCTTGCATAGGTGTAATAACCCGAAAATCTGGGCCAGTTTAAAATTTTTGTTTTGGCAATTTTAGCGAATTTTGAATATTTAAAATAGATTATTTTAAATAATATTAGCGAGAAATTTATTTTGAATAGAATTCGACGTTTATATTATATACGTCGTCGTTAGAATATAAATATTTATATATAATTATAAATAGAATTGAAAATGGCGCGGTAGTTCGATAATTCGATTTCAAACTTCAATTGAACATACCGGGTGCAAAACAATCCGGATTTTAGTGAAACCAAAAACATTAGGATCTAATTGATAATATCTTTCCAACGAATCCGGGAAATCGAAATTCCATAGCGGGAATCAAAAGATATGTCCAGTTGAAAATTCTGAATAGTCGCTATGGAATTCAGGCCCTTAAAAATGGACATTTTGCAGATGACCTCGGATTTCGACGAAACCACTTTTGTTGGATCCGCAGGGTCAAATTATTGCTAGATTCCAAATTTCATAATTTTTCGAATCAATATGTGAGCGTGGCAAAGGAAAACGCGTTTGACCAGTTTCAGTTGATTTTAATCGACTGGAAATTGGCCATTTTTCCAACGGTCTCGGAATTTGACAAAACTAGTTTTGTTAGGACCGTATCGTCAATACGAAGCTAGAAAATATATTTTTTGAATTTTTCGAGTTAGTATGTGACCCCGGTAATTTGAAATGTACGTTTAAAATTCAATATAGTGATTTAAATGTAAATTCAATGGAAACTGATTGTAACTATCAAATCAGCCTACGATACATATCCCATTGTGTTCGGAATGGGGGTAAAACGCTATGGACGACAGGCGGTGGGTTCGATTCTGAAGTCGACAGGAAAAGTTACTTTATGAGAATATAAATTTAATAATTAAATAATAATAAAAAATAAAAAAAATATATCTCTTCCCTCCTTAAATCACTCTGCCCCCCCCCCCCCCCCCCCGTATCATTTCAGAAATCGGATAAAAAAATAAAAAAAAAAGGGGGAAGAGAGAAAACGGGCGACGGAGGGCCGTCGATGACGCCGCCGGAGGCGCTCCACCTCCGTTCACCCCACCGCCGACCGAAGTCCCCCCCCTCGCTCGCGATTGCTGTTCGAAACCCCCCCCCCCCCCTCGTGAAAACAACGCGCCGCACCCTCCTCCAGCGCAGCCACCTCCTCACGCCATCGCCAGCTCCTGCGAAACCCCCCCTGTCTCCGACCGTGACTTCCCCCGGCCTGCCTCCTTCGAAAGACAGTAAGATCTTGATTTTTGTTTCTATTAAAAACTGATTTTTGTTTATATTAAAAACTGATTTTTGTTTATATGAAAAACTGATTTTTGTTTATATTAAAAACTGATTTTTGTTTATATGAAAAACTGATTTTTGTTTATATGAAAAACTGATTTTTGTTTATATGAAAAACTGATTTTTGTTTAGTTTAAAACTGAGAAAGATTGGATTTTTGAACACATGAAAAGATTAGATTTTTATGTCATAAAAATATATGATTTGCTAATAAAAACTTATAGGAAAAATTGATTTCTAATTCATAGAAATGCTTTGTTTTTTAATTGGAAATGTTGATTAAATTTTTATATATGAAAAGATAATGTTTTTGTTCATAGAAAAAGACTTGATTTCTAATGTAAATAAAAATGTGATTTTTATATATTGAACTTCGAAATAAAAATATGATTTTTATATATTGAATAGCGAAGTAAAAATTCGATTTTTACATAGTTAGTGAAAGCGGGCAACGAAGATGACGAAGATGCGATAGCGATCAAGATTTTCTATAAAAGAAGTGCCGTGGAGCTAGGAAAGCTATCTGTGAGAATTTCTCACCTTTCAATTTCTTTTCTAGTTATATATATATACTAGGATGCAGACGGTGCTTAGTAGCACCCGACACAATCGTCCACAGACCATGGACTTGTTTGTTTGGTTGCATAGATTAGTTTGATTATTTGATTGAAATTGAATTGTTTGGTGAAATGAATAGATTTGATTGATGTGTGAATGGCGTGGGCCTTCACTAGACCGGGGATAAGGCTAGGCCTTGTCCCGTTTCTAGTATCGTGCCGTTATACCGCCGAAATTTTCTAAAATATGTTTGAAAAATAAAAATATCATTTTATTTAAAGGAATGAATTGAATAGAAATTCATATGTTGGAATAAAATGTTTTATCGTTAAAAATATAATTTTTAACGTGAATGTGAATAAATAGATATTCATTTACAAACCAGACGGTTTGTTTATGTACACCTATTTGAAGGACATTGATTGGGACGATAAATTTTACACATCGCCCAACTGCACGAATAAAATATTTGTTTGATTGTTTGAAACCCCACACGGGTGTTGGGATGAAATTTGAAGTTCACTCATCCTGATTGATTAAATATATCGATCGATTGATTGACAGGCTGTTATAAGCGTTAGATATCTATATTTGATGCTTATACAGTGTAGTGCACTTTGGTTGATGGTTGATTATTTGTCGTTGCTATTATATACATGTGTTGTATGAAAATCCATATAATTAACCTTATATGGTGATTGATTGGGCCTCATTCCAATTTAGAAAATAAAGAATATTATAACATAAAGGTTCACGTGTGGACAGTACTCATCCATTGAGATTGGTCATGTGTTGAACGAAATATTCTGATAATAACAACTATTTTGAAAAAGAAATATTTGAAATAGAATATTTGAAAATAGAAATTTTGGAAGCCGTGTTGATTAGATTGACGCCATTTTGACGTGAACAATATTTATATTGAATTGAAAACGATTTCGAAATGAATTGAATTGAAAACGATTTCGAAATGAATTGAATTGAAAACGATTTCGAAATGAATTGAATTGAAAACGATTTCGAAATGAATTGAATTGAAAACGATTTCGAAATGAATTGAATTGAAAACGATTTGGAAATGAATTGAATTGAAAACGATTTCGAAATGAATTGAATTGAAAACGATTTCGAAATGAATTGAATTGAAAACGATTTCGAAATGAATTGAATTGAAAACGATTTCGAAATGAATTGAATTGAAAACGATTTCGAAATGAATTGAATTGAAAACGAATTCAAATTGAAATGAAAGCGAATCGAAATGAATTCAAATTGAATTGAAATTTGAATTGAATAGAAATGGATATTAAAACGAATTTATAAAGAAGAATTCAATTTTGATTTGAATTGAAAAAGGAAGTTGAAATTGCTTTTGAAACGAATTTAAAACTATTTATATAATTCGTTTTAAATAGAAATCGACGAAATATATATTATATATATTATATATAATATAATGGCCTGAATAGAACGCGCCGCGCCGCGACAGTTCGCGAATTTCGACCATTTATTTTAAACGGACATTACGGGAGATCCGACCGACGGATTCTCCTAAAACCGGAACCATTGGGTTCGTATCGAAAAGAGATTTCTAATGAATGTTAGAAATTAAAAATCTAACGGTTGGATTTGGAGATGCGTCCAAATCAAATTCGAAAAAGGTTGCTGTAAGTGCAGTTCGATGACCGTTGATGGAAATCGACTGTACAGGCCTTGATAAAATTATTAAAAATAGTAATAATTTGTGTAAAATCATAAGAAATGATTTGTGAAGATTTGGGATGAAAAACTCCATATTTGAAAAGATAAAAATAGACTTTTATCGAAATGAACTAGTTTTGAACTAGAATTATAATTCTATTTTTTTTTTATAAATGAATTGAATTTAAAAGGGGTTTTGAAAATAACCAGAATATCCAATGATTGCATTGGAGTGGATTTGAGTCGAAATTGTCTTCGGAATATTTCGATGTTGGAATTCGTGATTATACAGATGTTGTTATGGAAATTTGAAAGATATATATTTATATCGTTATTTCAAATACGACATTTGTTAGTCGTAGAATTTGATATTGAATATAGGCCGGTATATTTTCTATTCAGAGCCTTGTATTGAATATCAAATGTGATTTGGGTTTGTCGTGAATGGTGTCTTCACTAACACTATTCTTGAACCCAGTTGAGAAAAGATTAAATCTTTTTATTTAGATTTAATGAAGTGTACCAATTAAATGATATTTAATTGGAATTGAATTGGTATTGATTTTTGGGTTTATCGTGAACAGTGTTTTAAATAACACTCGTTCTTTAACCTGATAATTAATGGAATGTGACTTTGGGTTTATCGTGAACCGTGTTTTAAATGACACTGATTCTTTAACCCAGTTGACGATTAAAACTAAGTGGAGTTTTAATGAATCTTTAATTAGATTGAAAAGATCGAGAATGGAGTATCACCAGTTTTACTCCAGGCGATAGTTAAATCTTTAATTAGATTTGAACGTGAAATGGTAATTGAATTTACCGATAACACCGTGGTGTTAGATATGAAGTATAACCAGTTTTACTTCATGGGATGAATATGTTGGGATTGGGAAATAAAATAAATGATTACTTCGGTGTGGTTCGCTAATCCCGACTAGGTTGAATTGATATTCAAAGGAGATTAAAGAATAAATTTAAAGAATTTATCTTGGATAAAATTAATGTGAACTTTTCCCAAAGTATAGGAATATTTGAATAAAAGAATATTCTGAATTGGAATGAGGCGTATGTTGTGTTTGTGTAACACTTTTATAATATATACGCGAGTTATTCAGAAAGACCGGGTTTATCCCATTCTGAATAACTGATTCGACGTGGTGTCGAAGATGAAGACGATGGTCGAAGACCGGAGGTCTTCACGTCGTTTGGGTGATTACTGATGATCTTGATTGGGATGTACACCCAAGAAGATGGAAACAGTTGGTGATCGTCCAGACGTACTTGGAGATCGATGGAGATGCGGGGTACTAGGTGCCTCCGGTTTCATTCAGACCCAGAACGGACTTATAAATGGACTGTGTGTCTGACATTGGATTTTAGTCCGTGTGATTGATCTCTGTTAATATATATCTGTTTGGCGGTGGAGAATTTATTCTCTTGCTTAACGCCCTTCTCTGAGACGTACGAGCTCAGGGGTTATATATTGATGGATATCAAACGCATGGAGTGAATTGCCTGTGTGGCATTCCTAAGTGGCAATTGATCGAGGCTTCTGTTGAAAAGCAAAGTCTTGTGGTGATGATCAAAGCACGGCCTTTGTGGCGTAGCTTTGTGTAACGTTTACTTCGCGAGTTTCACACCCGGTATGAACCAAAAACGGGAGAGGACCTCAGGGAGGGCATGCGTTTCTTTCTAGCTAGGGTGGCGTCAGTGACCTACCAGCCCTGACATTTATATACTTTTCACCTGTGTGGTTGTTGGTGTTGCGAGGCGCCTCAGTTTGATCGGACGATCCGGGTCCGATGGAGTCATTCGTTGGCTCATTTACGCCCCAAAGGGCGGGGAAACGCATGTTCAGGCATTTTAATCCACATCGGTGGACCGGCCCTGACGATCCAAGGGTCACTCGAGCTCTGATCCTGAGTGGCGGGCTAGAGCATCTCGAATCGGTTGAGGACTATCTTTTGCCTCGGTTCATAGATGGAAATCCAATTTCCAAATACGTGACTCTGCGATTTTGATTGTATAACCTATATATGGCGACATAGTGGTATGGGGCATTCATGCCGCCTATGATTGATACTTATGATTTGAAGTTGTTTTATACACTATACACTTGTAATAGTATCAAATGATTTGTTTTAAACGTATCAAGCATTCTTGGCTATTATAAGGTAAAAACCCTATCCTCCGGCTTGCGTTGCATTGTGTGATGGGAACTGGGTCTTATAATAGCTTCATTTTTCTTTATTTAGCATTGCGCTGTTTGTTTTATGCACTGGTATTCTTGGGAGGAAACCCGTTCCGTATTTTACGGCGTGGTCCCTTGATTTACCTAGCTTTAAAAACAAAGATTAAAAACTGTTTTAGTTCTCACACCAGTCACATGACTGACCTGGAGTTTATTGTTTTAACCTAAACTCTGGGTGCCCTTATTTTGACACGGGCAGCTAGTAGTTTTGGTTTTGCAGATTTATATTCACCGGATCCTGGTTTACAGCTGGAACGATATCCGGAAAGCTTTGTATCCGTATATCTCCTTCTAGTTGTGTATTGTATTATTTTCCCCTGCTATGTATTTAAATGTAATTTAAATCTCTGATATTTCTGTGTAATATTCATTTATACTCTGTATATTCTTGTAATCTGGTGCATTGTTGTAATATACAGTGAAATGTTCTTTTGTATGCGTTCTATTTTGTCCTGTTCTCAAAACGATAGGGCGTTTCGAACGGTCTGGGTCGGTTTAGCGACTGGTTCGGACCGAGCGAAATTCCTTCTCGTCACAGTTGGAATCAGAGCTTTGGTTTACAAAGCAGAGAACAAGGCACATTAGAACCGTACGAAAGAATTCATCAGATATTGGATTAGTAATATCCAATGAGAATGACTCGTTAGAGATAGGATCAGTAGTATCCTAGAACGAGTGTGAAGAGTAGATTTTTAAAATGAAAGTCAAATTTGTTTTGAAAATTTAAATCAATTATTCGTATTTGATTATTTATTTATATTGATTTGGACAATCCGATATATAAAGATTTTGCATATGCGTCTTGCAAACGTGTATTCGAAGTTTTAATATACTGGATGGTTATAGAATCATACTCTAGTTGCCCGGGGATAATTCTGGTGATGGGGCACTGTCGCCAGTATTTATTTTCGAGTGACGAAGGTGAGATTTCTATATATTTCCTATTGACTGGTGTGAGAACCAAAATTAGATAGGGCCTATTGTTGTGATTTGGTATCAAAAATCTGATTTGTATATATATCAAAATTATGAATTTGAAACTCTAATTCACTAATTGATTGATGTTTGTGTTGTTTGTTTATTTGTTTGATAATTTTGAACCATTTAGCCTAATTGAACCAAATATTGAATTGTATTGAAATTTGGTCGCATTTGCTTGCATATACTTGTACTTACATTGAACAGGTCATAGCAAGGAGGCTAGAGCCGGAGAATAAAATTTGTTTGCCCGACAAATAGGTACATGTTTACTACATAATTTCCTGTTTCGTTTGGGTGATGATGATTTTGTGAGCCTATTGGCTAGCCGCTTGGCCTTTTCTTTTTCTTTTTGAGATCTGAAGGACCGGGGAAGCTATTTGAAATTCCCCGATGCTCCCGGTGCAGGGGAGGTTATGGCGAAATTTTTCGAAAATTTAGGGTGTTAGCCAAATTTTTGAAATTTTTGGGAATTCTCAGAAACTGAAAAGTTGGAGAATGGAAGCCAGATCAAGCGTGGAGTTAACTAATCAAACCACTTTCGACTTTGTTCCTTTTCGGGGACGAAAAGTTTTAAGTGGGGGAGATTGTAATAACCCGAAAATCTGGGCCAGTTTAAAATTTTTGTTTTGGCAATTTTAGCAAATTTTGAATATTTAAAATAGATTATTTTAAATAATATTAGCGAGAAATTTATTTTGAATAGAATTCGACGTTTATATTATATACGTCGTCGTTAGAATATAAATATTTATATATAATTATAAATAGAATTGAAAATGGCGCGGTAGTTCGATAATTCGATTTCAAACTTCAATTGAACATACCGGGTGCAAAACAATCCGGATTTTAGTGAAACCAAAAACATTAAGATCTAATTGATAATATCTTTCCAACGAATCCGGGAAATCGAAATTCCATAGCGGGAATCAAAAGATATGTCCAGTTGAAAATTCTGAATAGTCGCTATGGAATTCAGGCTTTTAAAAATGGACATTTTGCAGATGACCTCGGATTTCGACGAAACCACTTTTGTTGGATCCGCAGGGTCAAATTATTGCTAGATTCCAAAATTCATAATTTTTCGAATCAATATGTGAGCGTGGCAAAGGAAAACGCGTTTGAACAGTTTCAGTTGATTTTAATCGACTGGAAATTGGCCATTTTTCCAACGGTCTCGGAATTTGACGAAACTAGTTTTGTTAGGACCGTATCGTCAATACGAAGCTAGAAAATATTTTTTTTGAATTTTTCGAGTTAGTATGTGACCCCGGTAATTTGAAATGTACGTTTAAAATTCAATATAGTGATTTAAATGTAAATTCAATGGAAACTGATTGTAACTATCAAATCAGCCTACGATACATATCCCATTGTGTTCAGAATGGGGGTAAAACGCTATGGACGACAGGCGGTGGGATCGATTCTGAAGTCGACAGGAAAAGTTACTTTATGAGAATATAAATTTAATAATTAAATAATAATAATAATAAAATATATATATCTCTTCCCTCCTTAAATCACTCTGCCCCCCCCCCCAGTATCATTTCAGAAATCGGATAAAAAAAATAATAAAAAAAAGGGGGAAGAGAGAAAACGGGCGACGGAGGGCCGTCGATGACGCCGCCGGAGGCGCTCCACCTCCGTTCACCCCACCGCCGACCGAAATCCCCCCTCGCTCGCGATTGATGTTCGAAACCCCCCCTCCCCTCGTGAAAACAACGCGCCGCACCCTCCTCCAGCGCAGCCACCTCCTCACGCCATCGCCAGCTCCGGCGAAACCCCCCTGTCTCCGACCGTGACTTCCCCCGGCCTGCCTCCTTCGAAAGACAGTAAGATCTTGATTTTTGTTTCTATTAAAAACTGATTTTTGTTTATATTAAAAACTGATTTTTGTTTATATGAAAAACTGATTTTTGTTTATATTAAAAACTGATTTTTGTTTATATGAAAAACTGATTTTTGTTTATATGAAAAACTGATTTTTGTTTAGTTTAAAACTGAGAAAGATTGGATTTTTGAACACATGAAAAGATTAGATTTTTATGTCATAAAAATATATGATTTGCTAATAAAAACTTATAGGAAAATTTGATTTCTAATTCATAGAAATGCTTTGTTTTTTAATTGGAAATGTTGATTAAATTTTTATATATGAAAAGATAATGTTTTTGTTCATAGAAAAAGACTTGATTTCTAATGTAAATAAAAATGTGATTTTTATATATTGAACTTCAAAATAAAAATATGATTTTTATATATTGAATAGCGAAGTAAAAATTCGATTTTTACATAGGTAGTGGAAGCGGGCAACGAAGATGACGAAGATGCGATAGCGATCAAGATTTTCTATAAAAGAAGTGCCGTGGAGCTAGGAAAGCTATCTGTGAGAATTTCTCACCTTTCAATTTCTTTTCTAGTTATATATATATATATACTAGGATGCAGACGGTGCTTAGTAGCACCCGACACAATCGTCCACAGACCATGGACTTGTTTGTTTGGTTGCATAGATTAGTTTGATTATTTGATTGAAATTGAATTGTTTGGTGAAATGAATAGATTTGATTGATGTGTGAATGGCGTGGGCCTTCACTAGACCAGGGATAAGGCTAGGCCTTGTCCCGTTTCTAGTATCGTGCCGTTATACCGCCGAAATTTTCTAAAATATGTTAGAAAAATAAAAATATCATTTTATTTAAAGGAATGAATTGAATAGAAATTCATATGTTGGAATAAAATGTTTTATCGTTAAAAATATAATTTTTAACGTGAATGTGAATAAATAAATATTCATTTACAAACCAGACGGTTTGTTTATGTACACCTATTTGAAGGACATTGATTGGGACGATAAATTTTACACATCGCCCAACTGCACGAATAAAATATTTATTTGATTGTTTGAAACCCCACACGGGTGTTGGGATGAAATTTGAAGTTCACTCATCCTGATTGATTAAATATGTCGATCGATTGATTGACAGGCTGTTATAAGCGTTAGATATCTATATTTGATGCTTATACAGTGTAGTGCACTTTGGTTGATGGTTGATTATTTGTCGTTGCTATTATATACATGTGTTGTATGAAAATCCATATAATTAACATTATATGGTGATTGATTGGGCCTCATTCCAATTTAGAAAATAAAGAATATTATAACATAAAGGTTCACGTGTGGACAGTACTCATCCATTAAGATTGGTCATGTGTTGAACGAAATATTCTGATAATAACAACTATTTTGAAAAAGAAATATTTGAAATAGAATATTTGAAAATAGAAATTTAGGAAGCCGTGTTGATTAGATTGACGCCATTTTGACGTGAAAGATATTTATATTGAATTGAAAACACTTTCGAAATGAATTGAATAGAAAACGATTTCGAAATGAATTGAATTGAAAACGATTTCGAAATGAATTGAATTGAAAACGATTTCGAAATGAATTGAATTGAAAACGATTTCGAAATGAATTGAATTGAAAACGATTTCGAAATGAATTGAATTGAAAATGATTTCGAAATGAATTGAATTGAAAACGATTTCGAAATGAATTGAATTGAAAACGATTTCGAAATGAATTGAATTGAAAACGATTTCGAAATGAATTGAATTGAAAACGATTTCGAAATGAATTGAATTGAAAACGATTTCGAAATGAATTGAATTGAAAACGATTTCGAAATGAATTGAATTGAAAACGAATTCAAATTGAAATGAACGCGAATCGAAATGAATTCAAATTGAATTGAAATTTGAATTGAATAGAAATGAATATTAAAACGAATTTATAAAGAAGAATTCAATTTTGATTTGAATTGAAAAAGGAAGTTGAAATTGCTTTTGAAACGAATTTAAAACTATTTATATAATTCGTTTTAAATAGAAATCGACGAAATATATATATTATATATATTATATATTATATAATGGCCTGAATAGAACGAGCCGCGCCGCGGCAGTTCGCGAATTTCGACCATTTATTTCAGACGGACATTACGGGAGATCCGACCGACGGATTCTCCTAAAACCGGAACCGTTGGGTTCGTATCGAAAAGAGCTTTCTAATGAATGTTAGAAATTAAAAATCTAACGGTTGGATTTGGAGATACGTCCAAATCAAATTCGAAAAAGGTCGCTGTAAGTGCAGTTCGATGACCGTTGATGGAAATCGACTATACAGGCCTTGATAAAATTATTAAAAATAGTAATAATTTGTGTAAAATCATAAGAAATGATTTGTGAAGATTTGGGATGAAAAACTCCATATTTGAAAAGATAAAAATAGACTTTTATCGAAATGAACTAGTTTTGAACTAGAATTATAATTCTAATTTATTTTTATTTTATAAATGAATTGAATTTAAAAGGGGTTTTGAAAATAACCAGAATACCCAATGATTGCATTGGAGTGGATTTGAATCGAAATTGTCTTCGGAATATTTCGATGTTGGAATTCGTGATTATACAGATGTTGTTATGGAAATTTGAAAGATATATATTTATATCGTTATTTCAAATACGACATTTGTTAGTCGTAGAATTTGATATTGAATATAGGCCGGTATATTTTCTATTCAGAGCCTTGTATTGAATATCAAATGTGATTTGGGTTTGTCGTGAATGGTGTCTTCACTAACACTGTTCTTGAACCCAGTTGAGAAAAGATTAAATCTTTTTATTTAGATTTAATGAAGTGTACCAATTAAATGATATTTAATTGGAATTGAATTGGTATTGATTTTTGGGTTTACCGTGAACAGTGTTTTAAATAACACTCGTTCTTTAACCTGATAATTAATGGAATGTGACTTTGGGTTTATCGTGAACCGTGTTTTAAATGACACTGATTCTTTAACCCAGTTGACGATTAAAACTAAGTGGAGTTTTAATGAATCTTTAATTAGATTGAAAAGATCGAGAATGGAGTATCACCAGTTTTACTCCAGGCGATAGTTAAATCTTTAATTAGATTTGAACGTGAAATGGTTATTGAATTTACCGATAACACCGTGGTGTTAGATATGAAGTATAACCAGTTTTACTTCATGGGATGAATATGTTGGGATTGGGAAATAAAATAAATGATTACTTCGGTGTGGTTCGCTAATCCCGACTAGGTTGAATTGATATTCAAAGGAGATTAAAGAATAAATTTAAAGAATTTATCTTGGATAAAATTAATGTGAACTTTTCCCAAAGTATAGGAATATTTGAATAAAATAATATTCTGAATTGGAATGAGGCGTATGTTGTGTTTGTGTAACACTTTTATAATATATACGCGAGTTATTCAGAAAGACCGGGTTTATCCCATTCTGAATAACTGATTCGACGTGGTGTCGAAGATGAAGACGATGGTCGAAGACCGGAGGTCTTCACGTCGTTTGGGTGATTACTGATGATCTTGATTGGGCTGTACACCCAAGAAGATGGAAACAGTTGGTGATCGTCCAGACGTACTTGGAGATCGATGGAGATGCGGGGTACTAGGTGCCTCCGGTTTCGTTCAGACCCAGAACGGACTTATAAATGGACTGTGTGTCTGACATTGGATTTTAGTCCGTGTGATTGATCTCTATTAATATATATCTGTTTGACGGCGGAGAATTTATTCTCTTGCTTAACGCCCTTCTCTGAGACGTACGAGCTCAGGGGTTATATATTGATGGATATCAAACGCATGGAGTGAATTGCCTGTGTGGCATGCCTAAGTGGCAATTGATCGAGGCTTCTGTTGAAAAGCAAAGTCTTGTGGTGATGATCAAAGCACGGCCTTTGTGGCATAGCTTTGTGTAACATTTACTTCGCGAGTTTCACACCCGGTATGAACCAAAAACGGGAGAGGACCTCAGAGAGGGCATGCGTTTCTTTCTAGCTAGGGTGGTGTCAGTGACCTACCAGCCCTGACATTTATATACTTTTCACCCGTGTGGTTGTTGCTGTTGCGAGGCGCCTCGGTTTGATCGGACGATCCGGGTCCAATGGAGTCATTCGTTGGCTCATTTACGCCCCAAAGGGCGGGGAAACGCATGTTCAGGCATTTTAATCCACATCGGTGGACCGGCCCTGACGATCCAAGGGTCACTCGAGCTCTGATCCTGAGGGGCGGGCTAGAGCGTCTCGAATCGGTTGAGGACTATCTTTTGCCTCGGTTCATAGATGGAAATCCAATTTCCAAATACGTGACTCTGCGATTTTGATTGTATAACCTATATATGGCGACATAGTGGTATGGGGCATTCATGCCGCCTATGATTGATACTTATGATTTGAAGTTGTTTTATACACTATACACTTGTAATAGTATTAAATGATTTGTTTTAAACGTATCAAGCATTCTTGGCTATTATAAGGTAAAAACCCTATCCTCCGGCTTGCGTTGCATTGTGTGATGGGAACTGGGTCTTATAATAGCTTCATTTTTCTTTATTTAGCATTGCGCTGTTTGTTTTATGCACTGGTATTCTTGGGAGGAAACCCGTTCCGTGTTTTACGGCGTGGTCCCTTGATTTACCTAGCTTTAAAAACAAAGATTAAAAACTGTTTTAGTTCTCACACCAGTCACATGACTGACCTGGAGTTTATTGTTTTAACCTAAACTCTGGGTGCCCTTATTTTGACACGGGCAGCTAGTAGTTTTGGTTTTGCAGATTTATATTCACAGGATCCTGGTTTACAGCTGGAACGATATCCGGAAAGCTTTGTATCCGTATATCTCCTTCTAGTTGTGTATTGTATTATTTTCCGCTGCTATGTATTTGAATGTAATTTAAATCTCTGATATTTCTGTGTAATATTCATTTATACTCTGTATATTCTTGTAATCTGGTGCATTGTTGTAATATACAGTGAAATGTTCTTTTGTATGCGTTCTATTTTGTCTTGTTCTCAAAACGATAGGGCGTTTCGAACGGTCTGGGTCGGTTTAGCGACTGGTTCGGACCGGGCAAAATTCCTTGCCGTCACAATAGGTGTATACATGTACGAAACAATTCATAGTACCTGCATACAGATACCCAAGTAATCTGCTGTTGGGGATATTAGCATACAACCATTATTCATTGCTGCATAGAAGTGTACTACTATTCATATTATTTGCATGCAAATATGCAAATGTTCTTCATACACGCATACTCTGTTTCAACCTTGAACAAATTTTTCTTATTTAAATCTTGAATTCTTTTATTTAATATGCCTATTCATCAGTAATAATTTTGTAATCTACTTCTTAAATTTTTTGCATTTTTGTTCATGTAGTAAGTATTTTAAAAAACAACGACTGCATCTTCTTCTTATTTAATACTGCAAATATATGTAGTTATGTAGGCAATTATTCGGAATAACTGCATAACCGTATGCAAGTATTCAAAATATATTCACACAGGAACAATTTGGAGTATTTGCATATACGTGTGCATCTAATAATAATAATTTCGTATAAGTATAATAGTATTTCAAATAGTTTGGCAATTCAATTTTGCAAATTTTCATAACATTTGCATATAAGCATGCTAGTATTTTGAATAACTGTACACTAGTAAGCAACTTTTCACAATACCATGTAAAATCAAAAGTACTTAATTCATTACATAATTTCACACCGTAATTTAGTTTAGAAACTAATAATCATGTGCTAGTAGTTAGAAAATAGAATATTGGTACACATATTTACAAAAATTCTAAACAACAAAATTTTCAATTTTAATCACTCTTCATTGCATTAGATAGCAACCAGTTCTGTGTCAGGTCTTGTGTTGGTGTCCAACTATGTGGTTTGCAGTTGAGAATTTCTTATGCAAGCACAATTCTTCGTTGATCAACAACCGCAGCAGTGAAAATTTCATCATTTTTGTCGATTCCTTCGTACTCACTTCTTTGTTTGATTATGTTCATGACAAACATTGCACAGTCCACACCAATTTTTTTTTATAAAACATCAACAATTGTGGGTTGTATATTTGGTTTTGTTATGAAACTTTTTATACTATCTGCATAAAAGCCTGCAACAAATTTTAAGAAATGCGTAGTAGTGTTCAAATATTTTGAATTTATTTACTTACGTACGTGCCTGTTGAGGGAAATAAGAAAATTCAATTGGATTGTGTTGCTGATGATTTTTCTTTTTCAACCTTTTCACCAAAGCGTGGATGTGCGCTCTATGATTAAAAAAAGACACACACACACACACACATATATATATATGTATATATATATAGACACACACACACACATATTTATAAATATAAAACTGCTACTATCATTTATGATACCAATTTACATACCATATTTCTAGCTTCTCTTTGGTGTTTTCCTTCACGGCATGGTATATTAGAGTCGTAATGAATCCATCTTCGTTCTTCTTTTGTAAACTCTAATAAAGAAAAATGGTTATCATTGTGGATAGGAATGAATATTTTGGTGCAAAAACCATATCCTTGCTCCATTCTTTTATACACCAATTGTTTAACTTGATTCATTATTTTATTCACCAGAAGTACCAATAATTGTACATTTTTATGACCAAAATTTGTAACTTTATATGCAAATTCATGCGCAAATTAAATAAAAACTTACAGAAGAACATGTTTTGATGTACATAATTTCAGGATGATCTTTTTGCAGCTCGTACGCGAACCAGTCAATTATCTAATAAAAACAGTAGATTGTATTTTTTACAGATAAATCTTTGCAGATATTTAAAAAAAATTATGGAATTATTGAAACTATATTACTATTTAATTGTGTTGATACGTGTGAATCTATGAATCTATGAATCTTCCTACTACTAAATTAGCCCATCAGTTCCAAGAATGCGTATGTCATCTTCCCCATTTAAGTACGCACTTTTGCTGTAAATTTATGAAATTTACTTAAATAATATAAAGAATTATAGTGCTAGTAATCTATGCAACTAAAGTGAATAATAGAACATATGCATGCAATTTTTAAGAATATTTGTCCATATGTATGCAATTGGAAATATTTATTGCATAATAGGCTAACTCAACAAAATATATGAATACAAGTACGCAACTATTATAAATGTTTGCATAAATTTATGCAAATATTCTGAATATATGTATTCAGTAATGCCATTTTAACGAATATTTGCATACAAGTATGCAACTATTATGAAAATTTGCGTACATTTATATAGAGTTTCTGAATACTTGCAAAACAACAATGCTTCTGTTCTTATTAAGTGCATACATCTATGAAGATATTTTCAAATTATAGCTTTATATCAAGCAATAATTTGAATTCAAAATAAAATTTTACAAAATTTTATTACAAAATTTCATGTAATTTTACCTTAGGTCTGTTTTTATAACATACTCTTCCATTTGAATGATTTGATCCTCATCTAGGTTCCTCACATTTCTATACTTTCTAATTTTCAATTTTGTTCCTATACGAGTTTCTTTGGATCTTGGTTCATTGTCGTACTCATCTAGCTCCACTGTTTCTGATTGTTTAATTTTTTCCCCTGCCTGTAATATAGACTTATATAAGATATATAACTTCAAATTGTTGTAAATTGTATAAACTTTGAATACCATCATAAAATATTTAAATTTTTAATACCTTTTTTCTTTTCTACATGTTTGTGCTTCTGCTCCTTTTCCTAATCCTCATCATTCTCCATTTCTTGATCATGTTTCTTTTGCAGAGGCTTCTCCGTCACCTGTTCCTTGTCAATGTCCTTGTCCTCTTCTACCTTTTCAGCTTCATATTCTTTTTCAACAGCTCGTGTATTGTCTTCGTTATCTTCATCCTCATCATTATTTGTAATAACGCAGAAAATACGAGCCAATTTAAAATTTTTAAAATGGTGATTTCAAAGGGATTTGAACCATTGAAATAGAATATTTCAATAAAATAGTGAATTAGGAATAGTGAGTCAGTTTGAAAATTTGAATCCAAACTTTGACTGACTGTGTAGGGTGGAAAATATAACGGATTTTAGTGAAACCAAAAATATCTAAATCTGTTATTCAATACCTTTCTAACGAATCTGAAAAATCGAAGTTTCATAACGGAAATCAAAAGTTATGGCCGAATGAATTTTCAGAAGGGTCGGTATATGGAATATATAGCCCTGGAAAATTGATATTTTGCATACGACCTCGGAATTCGACGAAACCACTTTTGTTTGGTCCGGGATGTCAAACTATTGCTAGGTTTCAAATTTCATAATTTTTGAAGCTAGTATGTGAGCGTGGCAAAAGAAAATGTGTTTGGTCAAGTTCTGTTAAATTGGATCGACCAGAAAATGGCCATTTTTCAAATGACCTCGGAATTCGACAAAACTAGTTTTGTTGGGACCATAGCGTCAAAACATAGCTAGATTTATTTTTCTGGAATTTTTCGAATCAGTTTGTGGCCTGGCAAATTGAAAAGTACGTTGAAAGTTAAGAATTAAATGTTTTATACTTTAATTTGGAAAATAACTGACTGTAACAGTCGAATTGGCCTAAGAAACATATCCCATTGTGTCCATAATGGGGGTATTTAGCTAGGAGCGACAGTCGTTGGGTTTAAAAAGGAGTTCGTTTGAGAAAACACTATTTAAAAATTTAATATAATCCTCGGCCAATCAGAATTTTACTTTCATAAATTTTTTTTTTAAAAAAAAAAAGAAAACCCCCCTGATCAACGGCGAAACCCTCTCCTGACCTTCTCTCCTCCGTCGCCGCCGCCATAGTCGCTTCCAGACTTCGCCACCGCCACCATTCGACGCGTCTCAGCCCCCTCTTCAAATCCGACCCCAGCACCGCCACCCTCGTCGCCTCCTCCGCCTGAATCGAGGCCAGGAAGTCCCGACCTTCCCAGCGCCGCCGCCGCTCCGATCTGCCACCGCACCCCCTCAAACCACCAGCGCCGTGAAGCCCTCGCCGTCCTCTTCCACGTCAGCACCCCCGATCGTCCCCACGAGCCACTGATTTCGCGAAAACTGTAAACCTAGTTTTGAAGCTTCGTGAAAGTGAGTTTTTCTTTGATCTTTACACTTTGAAAAATCATATCTTTTTGGTGTGTTGACGAAATTCGATGAAACAGGAAATATCGGGACCGCAAGGAAGCTCTCTACCCAATAGAAGAAGCCGCGGATTTTTCTGACATCGTATCGATTTTTAGCGCTCCGAAAACCAATGTGAGAAATCTAAATTAACGTGAAATTGAATGGAAAATGTAGTGTATAATTTATATTAGTGAAATATAAATTACATACGTGTCGTATACCTCATGTACATGCGTAGTGTAAGCTATATAAGCGAAGTATGAATTTTACATGCATAGAATAATTGATATATGTGTTGAAATGCAAGTGAAATATAGCAATTATATATATATATATACTCCCCTCATCCACAGACCATGGACGATATTTATTGTGGTGAATTGGTGTGAAATATTGGATGAAAAATACGAATGGTTGAATAATTGTTTGTGGTTGATATTGTTTGGTTGTGGTTGAAAAATACCCATTGGTGATTGAAATGAATTGGAAATATTTGTGGAAATAAAAATAAACATGCCGCCTGCGTGCGAATTAGATGCATGAATCCCCATTGTCAAAAACCGCGAGGTTTTAAGGTAGAGCGAGGATCCGTACTAAGGACGGTGCCGGTTTAACTACCCTGCCGTTATGCTGCCGAAATTTTGAATAATCTTTGTGTGTTAGAATTATTTTTCATGCGTTGAAATTAAAGCCATATGTTGAAATTATATCCATGTGTGGAAATGTTCATGTGTTGAAAAGTGTTGTGTGAAAATTAGATTCATTTGTGAATGAATGAAGTGTTTAAACAATAAAAATCACATTTATATATATGAAGTATGAAAATTATTCGCCTTATATAACTAGTTTCAACAATAAAAATCCCATCTTTCTAATATGAACAACATAAATAAAATGTCCATGTGTGGAAATGCTCATTTGTTGAGAAGTGTGTGTAGTGGAAAAGTTCATTTGTTGAATAAAAAGATCGAACAATAAAAATTACATTTTTATTGAAACTATGAAGTGTTGAAACATCTATTTGTCGAATAAATATGTTAAGTGATAAAAATATCATTTTTATCATATGTGTGATATGCTAAAGATATGCGGACGTTGAAATAAATATTTGTGAAAAAAATAATATTATTTTTAACATGCATAGGAACTAAATAAAATAGTCATGTGTTGAAATATATTTTAGTTCGCCAAAATTATCATCTTTGAAATGTGAAGTGTTAAAAATAGTCACTTGTTCAAATAAACGTGCATGAGTTGGAATATACATTAATTAGCTAATGATATGATTTTAGCCTATGCATGCAACATTAGAATGAATGGTGTTTTTAAACCAAAGCAAATCAAATATGAAATTGAATGGAAAATGATAAGTGATAGAAATTGTATATATGTACATGCATATCTATTGAACAGGTTAAAGAAAAGGGGCTAGAGAAGAGAAATAAAATTTTGTGCCCGACAAATAGGTACACATTTACTGCTTTGTTTGGGTGATGATTTTATGAGCCTGTTGGCTAGCCGCTTGGCGTTTTCTTTTTATTTTTGATATGAGACGCCCGTGTGGCTATTTGGGAATTTTCCCAGACACTCCCGTACAAAGGAGGTTATGGCGAAATTTTTCGAAATTTAAAGGCGTTAGTGAAATAATTGAAGTGGAAACGATATAGGAATTTTTGAATGAACTATATTTATATAAATATAAATAGAATTAAAACGAAACGTGGCCGTGCAGTTCATGTTTTGAAACCGTGATTTCAAACGGCTAGTGCGGGAAATCCAACCATTGGATTTTCCCGAAACCGCAAACGTTGGGTTCGCCTTGGAAATATCTTTCCAACGACACCAACTTTGTGAAGATCCGACGGTTGGATTGTCTGGAATGTTTAATTCAAAACTGAAGAAAAACAGCGCCAGAAACGATTATATTTAATTATATATAAATATAATTAAATTAATTCGAATAACGACGCTGCATTCGTAAATTGAAATCGTAACTTCAAATGGCTAGTGTGGAAGATCCGACCGTCGGATTTTCCCAAAACTGAAACCGTTGGTGTAACGTCACGCATTTTTGTCGGTTGGTATTTGAATATTTAAATCAGTTTAAATATTGAATTTGTAATATAAGTGGATTTATATATTAATTAAAAAGAAGTTGAACGTATATAAATATATATTAATCATAATCGAGCTCAGAACAACCTTGCAGTTCGTAATTTAACGTTCTGAACTTCAACTAAGTGTACCGGACTCGTTTTGAATCGGATTTCTTCAAAACGAGAAACGTTGGAATCTGTTGAACTGTATATTTCCAACGGAAGTGGAAAATGGATTTTTCGTCGTACAGACTGCAGGATATGTCCAAATCAAATATTCAGAAAGTCGTTGTAAAATCGTATATCGACCGTAACGGTTATTTGAATATAACTAGATATCGGATCCGAATCGGGACAAGGTTCTTTTGAGGCGCAGCGATAATTTAATTTTTAGAATTTTACCGTAATTTTTAATTAATTAAATACGCAACTTTTTATTTGGAGTATTGTGCACCCTGTATCGGTATTTCGGGATTTCAAAATATGGGTCAAACTACCGGTATTATTATATTTTCGGGATCGTGGCACCTCGCTCATCACGATTGTATTGTTACTTCTGTCTGTAGCAGTCCGCACATGAACGGATCTTTTTATGTGATGGGGTACACTGTTTTCTGACTCATGAAATAAAGAAAATTTTATATAAAATATTATATTAAACTATATAGGGCCATATGTCAAGTTGGGCATACACATAGGTTCCAAGGATCATTTAAATATACAAAGAGAAACCTTACCCTATGAACATCACAGCACATGCCTACGGCGGCTATTACTCCATGACAACGTAAAGAAGAAAATCAGCACATGCGTGAGTTAATGCACCATACTTAAAACCATACCCTTCCCCTATACCTACCTGTGTCCTAATGCTTAAGAGTTAAGGTTCCCAAACAATATAAATAAACATCAGCAAAATATCTTTCTTCCCACTGTATGTATGAATGCACGAATACTCCCCATCTTCATACCAAAAGCAAGTTCGGCATTTAGCAAATAAAAATAAAAATAGAAACGGTAAAATAGAAAAGAAACCGCATGCCTCCATTTACATTTAATCAACATGTCGATCATGCTCGTGCGTGCTGGAAGCATGCAGCACTCGCTATCTTCTTTCACGGTGGAAGTTTGTCATTCAAAGGGGATCAAGGACGTGGTGCATGGATCCTGTATGAAATCTGAAAGGAGCAGTCGCAGTGGGTATTGGGTGGAAATGATGGAAGTGTATGGTGTCAGTAAGGACGTGGAAAGAGAAGAAGGGGTATGGTAGAGGATTAGTTCACGTGGCAAATGATGGACTGATAAAGGCTTATACATAAGTCGCCAGTATTGTACGAAGCAAGGATCAACACTGTTTATAAATGGGCAATATGTTTAGACCATTCCCTATACACTATTACTGTACATGCTAGAGTCATTGCTCACCTACACAGCTCGAAGACATTCTAAAGGAGACCTACGAAGAGGAAAAAAATCTCTGACAAAAATCGTGCAAGCCATGCGTGCCCATCCTTCTTACTTGTATATAATATATCCACCGTATACAAATCATCCCATTCTTAGTGTTTCCCCCAATCTTCTATTCTCTTCCAGCATAAATAAACGAGGAAACCAACCACTTCAAACAATAACTTAAATCCGAAATTTAACGAAAACACTCGCGATAGGGTATCCATGCTTTGAAGCTCAAAACGCAGGAGTTTTGGTTTGTTTGTCTGGATATCCGGTGGATCAGTTCGACGACGGTGATCGGAGATCCGCACGTCGACCTATAGGGAAAGACGAGCTGTTGCTATGAGGTCAGAGGTGACCGGAGTTGTTTTCCTGGTGGCCGGGCGAGTTCAACGTGGCAAGAAGGTGGTCGAAATGGAGAGAGTAGGGGCGGTGCTCGATTGCAGTATACGGTATTGGGAAGGTGAGGTGATGATGTAAACTAAAGGGGAAGAAGCACAGTAGGGCGTCAGATCTAATGTAGGAGAAGAGAAGCCTAAATGATCGGCTGGTGAAGTCAGTGCTGTGTACGCAGCAGAGGAGAGGAGCAGCAACATTTGAAGATTGGATTTGCATGCGTTAATCTTCATTCCTGGAGATCCTGTATGCATGAGCAACGGAAAAGGTGCGGGTTTATTATTGTGATGGAATGATATACAGGCAGGAACGAAGTTTGGGTGCGTGAAGGTGTAATGGAGGACGGTGGACATGCAGCACAGGGATGTGTGAGAAGAATATAGCAAAGGGAAATGGACGGGTCTGTAGTGAATAATAAATAGTGAAGTAAAGTCCGTCGTGAGTTTTGCAGTGATGAAGCGAAGTGGACGTCGGAACTAGGAAGCTTCATTTGTTTTGTGAATGGGATGGAAATGTTACGATAAGATGCTTGGGTTTGAAATGCTGGACGTATGAACTGTCGAGTAAAGTGGACTGTTTAGTATGGGGTTCATGTGTCTCGTTTATATGTATGGTTGTATATGATGGATGGTGAAGACCTGACGTTGGAGTGATTTCTGAACATGAGGATGAACGGCATGTTTCATTTTCGACATGATGGTGATGGTTTTATACTTTGCCGTGGAATACGAAAGAGATGCAGAAGCGGATTTTATTTGTTAGAGAAGAAAGAAGACTGTAGCAAAAGCAAGCGGAGGGGCAGGCTTGTAAATTCATTGGTTTGGGCCATGTTAAGTAAATTTTAAAGCCCAGGAGAAAAAAGGGAAAAATGAGATAAAAAAATAATAGATGGGGATGGCGCGCATATAAATTGGAGTATAACAAAGTGAGGAAGTTCGTTGGTTAACATTTCAAAGGAGAAGGTTGAACGAACATGATATGCTGATGGGTATTTCGAACCGGGGATGTTACGGTGAGATGGCAAAAACAATGAGCACTTACGGAGGCGGACGATAAAATGAAGAAGACGCTGGGAAATGGGATTGGCGAACGTGACGCAAATCGTTGTTTAACGGTTAACGCGCCAAGGTGAGTAAAATCACTAACTCTGATCTATTTTACATTATATTTTAATGTTGTTTGAATGTTGTGTGATGGTCGATTAAGTAGATTACAATTAATTTGGTTAAATATTATATACCGTTACATATGTACACATCATCGGTTGGACACTGACTCCATCGATCAGAATATCCCCTATTATAGAGTTAGTGAAAATTAGGTTGACTGACATCTATGGATGCGGAAACCGGTTAGAGGAATCCGACCGGATTCCTCGATATTTATATGTACTGTTTGTTTTGTATGCACTGTTTGAACCCGAATTATATTTAAAACCCGGTGTGAATATTGATGTTGAACGGAAATTCAACATTTGTTTAGATTAAATAAATAAACGATATCGATTTAGAAAGTGTTAACAGTCGATCGTAAAACCATCGTTTTGTTAAAGAGTTGATTGGCCGTCAGGCAAATCAACTAGGTTAATTATAAAAATTATATTTTTATAATTAAAAAGAAGATTTAAATTTATAATAGGAGTTCTATTATAAACCAGTATTTTAGAGTTCGTTTTTATAAAGCAAATAAAAGCGATTGTTGACATTTAAACAAGTTTATAAAGTAAAAACTATCCGACGATTAAATATTTGGATAATTATATTTAAGATAAATAATTTAGGGATATCATTAGATTAATTAGATTAATCTAATGTTAAGAAGTAATTAAAATCAGTTAATGAATTTACTGATGGAAATAAGTTGATTTAATCAACTGTTATTTGGGAACATGATTATTAGATTAATTGGTCTTTAATTAATCTAATGAAAATAGGTTAGAAATAAGTTTATCGAAATTAATGAGAGTTAATTACCATTTAAGAAGTTATGGATAAGAACTGGGGAATGGAGAAAGCAAAGAGTTAATGTTTAAATTAAATATGCATAAACCACAGAGATTCCAAAGTAAGAATATGGTGTTGTAAAACCATATTCCAAAATACAACAAGGGAATATGATTTAATAAATATATTAAGTAATAAGGAATTTGAATACAGACTTGTATCAGTTCTAAGGTAAGAATGTTGTCGATCAAGGTCTGAGAGGTAAATAAAATATCCCAACTTGAACGGCTTCGCTATTACCGAGGAACGATATCAGTTTGTAACGGAAAGAGATGTCAAGATTTTTGTAATGGAAAGAGATGTTAAGATTTTTGTAACAGAAAGAGATGTCAAGATTTTTGTGACGGAAATAGATGTCAAGATTAGTATAAAAGGAATATGGTAGCGCATGCAAGTCTTGGAATTATAGCGATAAAATAACGCTGTTGATAAGATAAGTGTGACTGTTATGTCAAGATTAGTTATAACAAAGAATATTACAGCGTATGACAAGTTGAACTATAGCAATAAAATAACGCTGTTGATAAGGTAAGTGTGACTGTAATTAGTTATAAGGAGAATATTACAGCGTATGACAAGTTTAGAACTATAGCGACAAATTAACTGCTGTTGACTTGACTTAAGCATGACTTTTATATATAGCAGCACTTCCTAGGGAATGTAACAGTTTGGTTTGAAATCCGCTTATTCTAGAGCAATAAGTAACGACGTTTGTTCAAAAAAATATAAGAAAGAGTTTAGAAAAAGAATTGGAGAATCGTGTTAGAAAACGATAACAGCATTTCAATGTTCGAAATGTGATTAGAATTAAACCGTTAGGATTTGTAACTAGAATTCGACGATGTCGAATGTATTAAAAGTAAACTATTTTTAGGGATTATAATCTGATAGAATAATTAACATTTAGTTTAAACAAATAAATGTTAATAGGATAGGAGTTAGTATTTAGTTATAAACTTGATATCGATTTGATAAGAAGTTGTCTTAGAAAACAGAGTTTATAAAGTGGATTGGGAATATAAAGTATGAAAGAGGTTTCGGTAAACGAGATAAGTATTACTTGAATAAAGAGTTAATTGATAAAGGTATTCAGATTTCTATAACAGGAATGGTGTTCACATTTTAAAGTGAATTATGTTTTAAAAGTAAACGATTGGCCGATTAAAATATTTATAATGAAATTGGAAATACTTTCCAATGAAGATAGGGTATACGATCCAAGTGTAGAAACCAAGGAATGTGAAAAGAATGAAAATGTTTCGAACGTTAATAACGTATGTTTCTGTAACATGAAAGAATAAGAGTTTATAATAACTGGAAATGTTTTCCAAGAAGTATGGAAAGGCTAAAACGGGATTTGAGAAATATCTGGTAAGATATGAGAATTCGAATAATAAAGTCGAATGTTAAAATATAAAATACCCGTGGTTGTGTGATGTTAATTATACATTAGAATGAAGGTTGTTTTTACTTCGATAGTTAAATAACCGACTATCGAAGTGTTTGACCATCGTTGTCGATATGGAGAGACCGGTTGGATACGTTATCCGAAACCCCTCCGTATAGGCATAAGCGCTGCGAATTAGATATGCTGAAGATGATTGAAGACATAGTTAAATGCAAGGGTCGTCCAGTTCTAGAATAATGTTTTTGTTTGTCCAGTCCCAGGACAACTTGTATGGACGAGTGTCTGACAGAGTATTTCCAACGGTCACGCCTTTGATTTTACGAATATACCAAGTTGGTGGGGAGAATATAACTTCTCTTTATTCTACACCCAGTGTGCATTTGTGTAATCAATATGTGATTACGGATTTAACGATGTGACATTCAAAGTGAATGGTGATCAGATGTTCTGAAGATAGACGTAGCCTCTAGCCTCACAACCGAGAATGACAGAAGTTGGGCTAGGCAGCATGGCTAGTTGGATCATCCCCAAGCAGGGTGTATATCTAGAGAAAATTCATATTTATACTTCTTTCCGATTCTGTGTCTTCGGATGACGGTTGGATGGCCTACAACCGTGGTGGCAATATATTCGCGACACTCAAGCTAAATGAGCGAGCGGTCATGTGTGGCCCGGTTGCAAGACGTTCTTGTTGAACCCTGAGTGTATCCCCTCTAGAGTACACTATTAAGAAGGTGCTCCCATACCTTGTCTGTTGGAATCCATTCTCCGATAAGCGCCCTGCGGTTGCATACGCTAGAGAAAATCATTCTCTCCCTTTCTTTTTTTAAAAAAAAAAAAAAAAACAGAGGGTCAAATAAATGATTGGGTGTACATTGTTGATGTGTAGAACTTTGGTTGACACCACGCTCTTAACCTTCAAGACAATTACAGTGTTATCAAGGAATTACGATTCAGCTTGAAAATTTTTATTCATTTTTGCACCAATTATGGGATGGACAATTTGGGACTAAACCGTTATTGTTGAAGTTAGGTGAATGGAATATGAAAGACCTTAAATATATTGTTTGATTAATCCGCGTACATAAGACGCTTTGGATTTTGTGGGTAGTATCCGCTGAAAACCCTCACGAGACAACACTCGTCCTACTGGGGACACCCAGGGGTTTAAAGGCTTGTTGCATACGCTAAATGCAATCGTGTTTCCTACGAAAGTGTGACATATCTTAGTTTAGTTTATTCGAGGACGAATAAAAAGATAAGTGTGGGGGTATTTGATATACACATAAATGTGTATATTTTATCCGCTTATTTATCTTATTTTCCCTTTAAAATAATTGATACTTTGTATTTATAGCTGTATTTTCAAATTGTTGACAAGAAGCATGGTTTAGAGCATTTGATGGATAAAAGCATGAAGAATTTGCTTAAAAAAGAGTGAAGTTTAAAATTGCTAAAGCTTGAAGAGTCTAAAGCTTGAAGAACGGTTGCAATTATATTTCAGTTAAGAAGATTTGGCTCAATAAAGACTCAAACTGCATTCACATTAGCTCATTTGGAAGGCCTCTTACTCATGTTGCGTTCACACTAGCCTATTTGCTAGACCACTCACTCTAAAGCTGCGTTCACACTGGCTTATGTGTTATTTGGGTTATTTCTTTAGTCCTACATTATGTAATTAGCTAGCTAGCCTTTGTCATATCAGCTATAAATACCTTGTATCTCATTCATTGTAAAACACATTGGGTTTTATTATGTAATTCTCTTCTTGGAATAAAATCATTCTTCTTCCTCTTTTCTATTTAGTTTTAGTTTTATTTATGTTCTTGTTATTTAATTTCTTTTTTTCTTCTTCTTTAGCTATGTCTAGCTAATCCCCTTTGATTAGGGGGTGATGACGCTGATAGTATGATTCAATATGAATCACATAGCCAAAGGATGAGGAATTCATGTATATAGATCTAGAGCTGAACCAAGGGTTAGATCTGAACCTTAATATCCTGTGTCGTTTAAGAGCTATGCTCCTTCACAGGGTATATTCGTGTTCGATCTAACGTTTATCAGATCTAGATCTAATTTTAGGGGTTTAGAAATTAATTAGTAAATCTGTCCTGATAGTCTATGGTTGTAGAGCTGAGCTCCTGCATAGGCTATGCTTGTCGTTATTTACATATTTGTTTCTAAAAACCTATTATCGCTGATTCATGTTTGTGACAGAAACATGTATTAGATCTGTTAATCTTTTGGTTATTGATGATTATGAATCTGATCTATGTCATTATCCCCTAATTGCTTTCACTTATTGTTAAAACTCTCTTTTTATTTAATTTCTGCTATTTTCTTTGTTTTTTCAACCAATCAAAAGTTAGGGATAACTTGATTGGATTTATTAATAAAATAATTTGGTCCCAGAGTTCGACACCCTCTACAACAATCCTTGTTGTTTAGGAAAGACGAACGAATTTTACAGTTGTTTACAATTGTCTAATTTGTTCGCAAACAAATTTTGGCGCCGTTGCCGGGGACCAAAATAATTTTTGTTTTTAAATCCTTCGGGTTATAATTTCCTTTTTCTTAATATAAAAAAAACTCGAAATTTTTTTTTTTTTTTTTTTGTTTTCTAGTATATATTTGAAAAATTCTTCTAGTTGATTTGGTATTTGATCTGTGATACCGTGATCTACTACGCAAAAAAAAAAAGAAAAAAAAGGCAACATTTCTTTTTGTTTTATTTTCTTCCTTTTTTGACTATTTTCTTCTCTACCGTCATAACCTCCACATCTCCTCCAATCCCCATATTTTCACCTTCAAACTGTTCTACAAACCATCGTCAAATTCCCACAATAAAAAAAAATTAAAATAAAATCTTGTCATAATTCCGTTCGATTTCTTGCCAAATTCTTCTCTATTTCTCTCCTTTCATTTATGTACAATCTTACAAATATATTTAAAAAAAAAAACCTTTCTGTTTTCTTTCCTATTCTCTGCATTCTTCCTTCTACAAATTCACCACCAACCTGCTATTACTGATCCCTCAACATCTGCTAGCCTTAATCCTTCAACTCACCAAACAACCAGAACAGACCACTTCAAACCCCATCTCCCTGAATCCGTCATACCCACCTCACCAAACACTGATCATCTCCAGGCACAGCTCTTTAAATCTTGATCGCTTCTGCACACCATCTACATCACAAGGTCAGTCCACTATCATCCATCCTCAATTTCCTCATCACCTGCCAATATTCACCACATTCTCTACAAAACAAATCACAAACCATCCACCACTTCAGACAAATACCAGCCGCAACTCAAAACTGACCATCCTTCATTCCCCCAGATTTGCATCCATCAGACCACAAACTCTTCAAAACCCTCCACCCACTTCTCCCCTGTTGCAAATCCGACCAACCCCCTCATCTTCCACTACTTCACGCCAGTCATAAACCACAAACCGCACTTCACCATTAAAACCACACATCGCAGTCATCGAACCTCTATAGATCCACATAATCAACCACAGGCTACAACAAACTGACATCCTTTTCAAGCATCCCCAACTCCGCAACCATCTGCAACCCTCCCACTTGAAAACATCGCAAATATACTTCAGCAACAAGATCGGCCACAGCTCCACATAGCTGCCTTCACTTTCACCTTTAACTTGGCAGCAACTTCTTGACACAGCAGCTGCAAAATAAGACCACAAACCATACTTCTCAATCCACCGATCTGAAGCCGCCTACCCAATTTAACAGCCAATCCCACGCAATCACCCCCAAATCCCTCTCCGCGCTAACCTAGAATCACCATCCCTAATAGTTGAAAATCGAATCCCGTTATTGACTCGAAAGTCACCATTTTTTTTTCTACGGATTCGAATTTATCTCTTCAACTTTTTATTTTTTCTGATTTTGCAATTGAAAGGGATCGGAAATTCCTTCTGTAATATATCTGTAAATGTGGGCAAGGTCTGGACGCTTCGTGAATTTCAATTTGGTTTAGTGTTGGGCTCAAACTTCACTTTTGGGCTGGATGTTATTTGCGTGAATTAAAATTGTGTTTGTGGCTTTTGGGTGAATTTTGGTTTGAGTTTTAAGACTTAGATTAAAGGAAAAAAAACATTTCACTTAGGAAATTTGTTTTGCTTTCAAAAAGGGATTTGGGCGAGTATAATTTGTGGCTAATTGGGCCTTAGGCATTTGGGTACAGTGGGCTAAGGAAATTCCTTTGTTTTTCATTTTGTTTCATTTGATTAAGAATAATTCATTTAGCTTCTCTTTAAAAAAAAAAAAAAGAGAGAGAGTTTGAGAAAAAATTTCGCAAACAGGTACAGTGGAAATTAGAAAAAGGGCTTAAAAAAAAAATTTCGGGCTCCTAGCCCGAACCCGTGCCGCAGCGCAGTCAAGCAAATAATAGAAAGCAACAACAACAAAAAACAGCGGACTATTCAGTGTTCGAGCGGTTGCACACCAAGTGGGGTGTGAACGCGCTAGCGCTACCCAATTGCACTGGACGGACTACCGATCTAGGTGAGTATTTTCTAACTCTACAGGGACCGCTGCTGCAAATAAATAAAAAATATATATAGACCTTGCTTGTAAAACTCTTTTGCAGGGCATCGGCTTGCTTGTAAAAAAAAATTCTGTTTTTTTTATTTTAATTGACTGTTCTGTGACTGTTTTGAGACTGTTCATTCTGTGACTGATTAAAACATTAAAAAAAGAAAAAAAAATCCGCTTTCATCATAGTTTTGTTTTTACTTTCTAAGGACTTCATTATATTTTGACAATTTGGTTTAGTTCAAACGGATTATTTCTCGGTGTCTAGACTACGGCAGAGTAATAACTGTTTATAAATATTACGGTGATTCGTAAATATTATATCGGTTGTTCCTCTGAAGGTACTTAAACCTTCGGCTGCATTGCTAGGGTGATTCCTGGTGCACCGATAACTCCTGTCCGTTAACTGGCTGAGAAATCTTTTGTTGAAATAAATCAAACCGTCATTAGATAATTCTAGAAATTGTAAATTGCATTAGGTTCATTTAAAAAAAAAAAAAATTGCTCAAATTTGTTTTTCTCGTCTTCCCTTATTCTTCTCGCTAGTGCATGCGTAGTTGGATCCGTGATCCTTCTACTAATCGTTTAGTCCGAACAAACACCCCTTTCACCATGGCCGAAGAAACTCCCCCTCGAACTCTTATGGATAGATACTTTCCCGAGCGAGTTTCTATTCCTTCCTGCATCATATTACCCGCCCCAACGGGTAACCACTTTGAAATTCATTCGAATCACATAAATACTCTTCCAAAATTTGGCAATCTTGAACGTGATGATCCTTATATTTTCTTGACCAAATTTGAACAAGTTTGTGCAACCATGAAATTTCAACAATTAAGTGACGATGGAATCAAACTTAGGTTAATTCCATTTGCACTTACCGATTATGCTGAGAAATGGTTGTATAGCTTGCCTTCAAATACGATTGGAACTTGGGGTGAATTTGTAAACATTTTTCTAAAGAAATTTTACCCTCTGGAAAAAACATCTAAAATTCGAAATGAAATCGTCAATTTTCGTCAATTTGGGGGTGAATCCTTTGCAAAATATTTTGAAAGATTCAAAGAGCTTCTAGTCAAATGTCCACATCATAATTTCGAAAAATGGACTCTTTGTCAAATTTTATACGATGGACTAGAAAATAACTCTCGAACTATGCTCGAATCAATGTGCCAAGGAAATTTTCTAGCCCAACATCACGATGCCGCTTGGAAATTTCTCGAAGATTTGGCCGAAAAATCAGCTCAATGGGAAAGATCTAAAGAGAAATCAATTTATTCCCGATCAAACGCTCATTCGGTAGGATCCTCAACGGCTTTAGAAGCGAAAATAGACGCAATGTTAACCAAATTTGATAATGTCCTTTCATCAACTCAAGCAAACCAAGCTCAAGCGTCTCAGCCCTCATGTTACAAATGTAACGATCCTAACCACATTGCTGACCAATGCCCACATTCGTTAGAACAACTCAACGCATTTAATAAAGTTAGGAACGATCCATTCTCCCCAACTTACAATCCAGGTTGGAGAAACCATCCTAACTTCTCTTAGGCCCAAAACAATGCAACTTCGAATGCGGTTCGACCACCTTTTCAGTCATTTTCGAATAATCCTTCGAAACCTCCCTTTCAACAAACTCAAGTCCAAAACCCTGCGCCACCTTCTCAAATTCAAGCGCAACAATCTTTTGTTCCCTAAGATGATAAACGATTGACATCACTGGAGAAAACTCTCGAAGAATTGACTAAAGCGACTACTCAAAATCTCCAATCAAATACCAATCTTCAAAATTTATTGACTTCGCACATGCAAAACACAAGTCAATCGATCGCTAAACTTGAAATGCAAATGAGTCAGTTAGCCACTTCCATAAGCGAACGAGAAAGAGGCACTTTCCCGAGTCAACCCATTCCAAACCCCAACCGTCAAAATCCTAACTCCAACCAAATTCACATCATTCAGGTTTCAAACGTTAGTCAATTGAATGCTGTTACGACTCTTAGATCTGGCAAGAAGATTGACAACCATGTGGTCGACCCAAATGATTTACCAGACGATATTCAAAACCCAACAGAAAATTCGACCATCTCGGATCAAAACATCGAGCCCAATTCTAATCAGGCCCATCCTCAAACTCAAGTAGCTCAACCTACTGAGTTGTCTGCTCCATTTCCTCATAGACTCCGACCTAGGAAAAAGACGGATCAGCTAGAAAAAATCCTTGAAATATTTAAGCAAGTTAAAGTGAACATTCCTCTTTTAGATATTATACAACAAGTTCCACAATACGCAAAATTTCTAAAAGATATGTGCACCCAGAAACGTCATACACATGTACCTAAGAAAGTGTTTCTAGCGGCGACTCTAAGCGAAGTCTTGTCCCAATCTATGCCAGTGAAATACAAAGATCCTGGCTGCCCCACAATATCATGTACTATTGGGGACAAGAAAATCGATAGATGCTTGCTAGACTTAGGTGCTAGTGTTAATTTGCTTCCATATTCCGTCTATCGCCAATTAGGGCTAGGAGAACTGAAACCCACCAAGGTTACTCTTCAGCTTGCCGACCGTTCAATTAAGAAACTTGTGGGCGAAATCGAGGATGTTTTGATCAAAATAGGAGAATTCATCTTTCCAGTTGACTTCATTGTCCTAGAAACTCAACAGGTAAGCAATCCTGCAAACCAAATCCCTTTGATTCTAGGACGACCCTTCTTAGCCACCTCTAATGCTCTTATCAACTGTAGAAATGGGTCTATGAAACTTTCTTTCGGTAACATGACCGTCGAGCTAAACATCTTTAGAACCGAAAACTCTCCTGCCTCTTATGTGGACCAATTTTCTGAAATTCATGCTGTCCACGATAATGAACCTGAGCTCGACCATTTGAACACTGAAATTGAGTCTAATTACAAAAATTTGTTTCAAGATATCTCTGAAAATGTCTCTGACTCAATTCCTGTCGAGCCACTCATAACTGAGCCTATTCCTCAACCAATTTCTTCGGTTGAGTCATCCCCAAAATCTGAACTCAAAGTGTTGCCCAGTCATCTTAAGTATGCTTACTTAGGAGAAAATGAAACTTTTCCAGTCATTATCGCTTCTGACCTTACTTTAGAGCAGGAACAATTGCTCCTTCCCATCCTTAAGAAAAATAAGGAGGCAATTGGCTGGTCCATGGCTGATATTAAGGGGATTAGTCCTTCGATAGTCCAACATCGAATCCACCTTATAGATGATGCCAAACCCACTCGTGATCCCCAACGTCGACTAAACCCTATCATGAAAGAAGCAGTTCGTGCTGAAATCCTTAAATGTCTTGACAATGGAATCATCTACTCGATTTCCGATAGTCAATGGGTTAGTCCGATTCATGTCGTACCTAAGAAATCAGGGATTACCGTGATCCAAAATGAAGCTAACGAGCTTATCCCAACCCGCACCCAGACTGGTTGGCGTGTTTGCATTGACTATAGGAAACTTAACGCTGCAACACGTAAGGATCATTTCCCTCTGCCATTTATCGATCAAATGTTAGAACGACTAGCGGGTCATGAGTACTACTGTTTCCTTGATGGGTACTCGGGCTATAATCAAATCCCTATCGCTCCTGAGGACCAAGAGAAAACCACTTTCACTTGTCCGTTTGGTACATTTGCGTACCGACGTATGCCTTTTGGTCTCTGTAATGCACCTGCAACCTTTCAGAGGTGCATGATTAGCATTTTTTCTGATATGATCGAGCGATTTTTGGAAGTGTTCATGGATGATTTTTCCATATTTGGTGATTCGTACTCTGAGTGTTTACATCATCTCGATCTTGTTCTTAATCGCTGTAAAGAGAAACACTTAACGCTTAATTGGGAAAAGTGTCACTTCATGGTTAAACATGGCATTGTTTTGGGACATGTCATCTCTAACAAAGGAATTGAAGTAGACAAAGCCAAAATCGAAGTAATTTCAAATCTTCCCATTCCCAAATCAGTTAAGGACATCCGATCCTTTTTAGGTCATGCTGGTTTTTACCGTCGCTTTATAAAAGATTTTAGCAAAATCACTCGACCGTTGACCAATCTTCTTGGTAAGGATGTTCCTTTCGACTTCAATTCTGATTGCATTTCATCCTTTGAGCATCTTAAAAATGAACTTGTCTCTGCTCCAATCATCTGCTCTCCCAACTGGAAGCTGCCTTTTGAAATCATGTGCGATGCCTCGAATTTCGCTGTTGGCGCTGTCTTAGGACAACGTATCGATAAAATTCTTCATGTCATTTACTACGCGAGTAAGACTCTGAACGACGCTCAAATCAATTATACGACCACTGAAAAGGAACTCTTGGCAGTCGTTTTCGCTTTAGAAAAATTCAGACCTTATCTAGTTGGCTCACACATCACGGTTTATACCGATCATTCCGCACTTAGGTACCTTTTCTCTAAAAAGGATGCTAAGGCTCGTCTCATTCGTTGGATCCTTCTACTTCAAGAATTTGACCTTACCATTAAGGATAAAAAAGGATCTGACAACGTTATTGCGGACCACTTGTCTCGTCTTCCAAATGCCCCGTCTTCTTCTCTTCCGATCAACGAGAATTTCCCTGATGAACAGTTGTTTTCTCTATCCACTGATCCTTGGTTCGCTGACATTGTCAACTACTTAGTCACTAAGCAGACCCCTTCTTTTTGGTCTAAGCAGGATAAACACAAATTCTTTTCCCAAGTGAAACATTTTTATTAGGACGACCCCTACCTTTTCAAGTATTGTCCCGATCAAATCATTCGAAGATGTGTTCCTGACACTGAAACTCACAGTGTCCTCTCTTTCTGTCATGACCAAGCCTGTGGTGGTCACTTCGGTCCCAAAAAGACAGCCGAAAAGGTTCTCCAATCGGGTTTCTACTGGCCCACCCTTTTCAAAGACGCGTACGAATTTTGCAAAACTTGTGATCGATGTCAATTCTTAGGGAAAATATCTAAACGGAATATGATGCCCCTAAACCCCATTCTAGAGGTCGAAATTTTTGATGTGTGGGGTATAGACTTCATGGGACCCTTCCCTAATTCTTTTGGGAACATTTACATTCTCTTGGCTGTTGACTATGTTTCTAAATGGGTCGAAGCTATTCCATGCAAAACAAACGACAATAAGGTTGTTGTGCGCTTCTTAAAAGAAAACATCTTTTCTAGGTTTGGCACACCGCGCACAATAATCAGCGACAACGGGACACACTTCTGTAATCGTTCTTTTGAAGCTCTCATGAGAAAGTATTCGATAACCCACAAGTTATCTACTCCTTACCATCCTCAAACTTGTGGGCAGGTTGAAGTATCGAATAGGCAGATTAAACAAATTCTTGAGAAAACTGTGAATCGAAATCGTAAAGATTGGTCTCAAAAGTTAACCGACGCTCTTTGGGCTTACCGCACCGCTTTCAAAACCAACTTGGGTATGTCCCCTTATCGGTTGATTTTTGGTAAGCCATGTCACTTGCCAGTTGAACTAGAACATAGGGCGTTATGGGCAATAAAAACTTTAAATCTTGATTTAGAGAAAGCAGGTGAACATAGGAAGCTTCAACTTAATGAACTTGATGAAATTCGAAATGATGCCTATGAAAATGAACGAATTTACAAGGACAGAACAAAAGTTTTTCATGATAAATCAATTTTACGTAAAACTTTCATGCCAGGTCAAAAAGTTCTGTTGTATGACTCAAAACTGCATTTATTTCCGGGTAAGCTAAAATCTAGATGGACAGGACCTTACACTGTACGGACCGTTTTTCCGTATGGTGCGGTAGAAATTGAGAATCCAACTGATGGATCATCCTTTAAGGTCAATGGTCAATGCCTTAAACCTTACTTGGAACCAATACCCCACCAAGAGGAAGAGCTCATGGTCCTCCATAAGCCACATTACATTCGGTAAGACGCACTAACCCTCTTTTGTACATATGTAAATATTCTCTTATTTGTTTTTCCCTTTCACTAAGATATGTCTGATTAAGACTGTGAGGACACAGTCACATTCAAGTATGGGGGGAATTTACATTACATCAGCAATCAAATTTTATGAAGTAGGTCATTCATTGAACAAGGATTAACTTAAATTCATAAATAACACCCTGGTTCTTGTTTGATAAGTTGAATTGTTGGGTGATGGGAATGAACATTATTTATTCATTGAATCGTAATGTGTCTTTTTAAGATGCTAGCTTGAGACTGTGCAGACGTTAGTCGTGTTCTGGAGTAAGCGTGTCAACCTTTGTTATACATGTTAGAATGTGCAAGTAAAAATAATCAAAAAAAAAAAATCATGAAATAAAAGGATTTTTGCACCTACATTTGTTGGATTTTCTGAGTTTGTTTTCATGCATAATATTTTCTTTTCCACTCAAATTTTCACACTCGTAAGTTCTAAAATCCACTTGGCCCAGTTAAGGAGAAATGACTCATTGTAGCGTTCTTCTTCGATACCCCACATTATTCAAACCCAAGTTTTAGTCGATTTACATCCATGTTTCGACAAGTTTATCTTATATTGGTATACTCAAGAACCTTTGTTTAAAGGTCAAAAACGTCACTTTTTATACCAGTATTACACTACCCATTCCGTACTTGTTTTAAGGTAGGATAACCATATACTACATCTTATTTTATATGGGTTATCTATCTTACGAAACTTTGTTTATCATTCCTTTCAGCTTTTTGTATAACATCAATCCAGACTTGTGTGTTGAATTAAGGTTATAGAAGTAGAGTAACTAGGGCACAAAACTTTCCTTTCATGAAGTGTTGGTAGTAAAGGAGGAATCAAATGAAATCATCATCATTCATCATGCAAAAGAAAAAGAAAAAGAAAAAGAAAAAAAAGAGAATAGAAAAAAAGAAAAAAAGAAAAAAGAAATAAAGAGAGAGTCTCTCTGAATAAAATAGTCTTCATCATTCTTGACTATGAAGCATCCATTTCCATTCCATCCACATCCATCACACCGTACTTGGAAGCGAGGATTGCAGTAGAGGAGATGAAAGGAAATAAACATGTTCATATGTGCCTTAGTATTACTTTATCTTTTGTAGCTTGAAGTTCAACTAATACACTTGCCCTCTTATCTATAACATTTTTTAGAACTTACAAAATTTTCCTTCATCTATGCATAACTCACATCCAATACATTACAGTTACATTGGTGCAAAATTATTCAAAAAAAAAGAGGGTCAAATAAATGATTGGGTGTACATTGTCGATGTGTAGAACTTTGGTTGACACCACGCTCTTAACCTTCAAGACAATTACAGTGTTATCAAGGAATTACGATTCAGCTTGAAAATTTTTATTCATTTTTGCACCAATTATGGGATGGACAATTTGGGACTAAACCGTTATTGTTGAAGTTAGGTGAAATCCTTGGAATATGAAAGACCTTAAATATATTGTTTGATTAATCCGCGTACATAAGACGCTTTGGATTTTGTGGGTAGTATCCGCTGAAAACCCTCACGAGACAACACTCGTCCTACTAGGGACACCCAGGGGTTTAAAGGCTTGTTGCATACGCTAAATGCAATCGTGTTTCCTACGAAAGTGTGACATATCTTAGTTTAGTTTATTCGAGGACGAATAAAAAGATAAGTGTGGGGGTATTTGATATACACATAAATGTGTATATTTTATCCGCTTATTTATCTTATTTTCCCTTTAAAATAATTGATACTTTGTATTTATAGCTGTATTTTCAGATTGTTGACAAGAAGCATGGTTTAGAGCATTTGATGGATAAAAGCATGAAGAATTTGCTTAAAAAAGAGTGAAGTTTAAAATTGCTAAAGCTTGAAGAGTCTAAAGCTTGAAGAACGGTTGCAATTATATTTCAGTTAAGAAGATTTGGCTCAATAAAGACTCAAACTGCATTCACATTAGCTCATTTGGAAGGCCTCTTACTCATGTTGCGTTCACACTAGCCTTTTTGCTAGACCACTCACTCTAAAGCTGCGTTCACACTGGCTTATGTGTTATTTGGGTTATTTCTTTAGTCCCACATTATGTAATTAGCTAGCTAGCCTTTGTCATATCAGCTATAAATACCTTGTATCTCATTCATTGTAAAACACATTGGGTTTTATTCTGTAATTCTCTTCTTGGAATAAAATCATTCTTCTTCCTCTTTTCTATTTAGTTTTAGTTTTATTTATGTTCTTGTTATTTAATTTCTGTTTTTCTTCTTCTTTAGCTATGTCTAGCTAATCCCCTTTATTAGGGGGTGATGACGCTGATAGTATGATTCAATATGAATCACATAGCCAAAGGATGAGGAATTCATGTATATAGATCTAGAGCTGAACCAAGGGTTAGATCTGAACCTTAATATCCTGTGTCGTTTAAGAGCTATGCTCCTTCACAGGGTATATTCGTGTTCGATCTAACGTTTATCAGATCTAGATCTAATTTTAGGGGTTTAGAAATTAATTAGTAAATCTGTCCTGATAGTCTATGGTTGTATAGCTGAGCTCCTGCATAGGCTATGCTTGTCGTTATTTACATATTTGTTTCTAAAAACCTATTATCGCTGATTCATGTTTGTGACAGAAACATGTATTAGATCTGTTAATCTTTTGGTTATTGATGATTATGAATCATACTATCAGCGTCATCACCCCCTAATCAAAGGGGATTAGCTAGACATAGCTAAAGAAGAAGAAAAACAGTAATTAAATAATAAGAACATAAATAAAACTAAAACTAAATAGAAAAGAGGAAGAAGAATGATTTTATTCCAAGAAGAGAATTACAGAATAAAACCCAATGTGTTTTACAATGAATGAGATACAAGGTATTTATAGCTGATATGACAAAGGCTAGCTAGCTAATTACATAATGTGGGACTAAAGAAATAACCCAAATAACACATAAGCCAGTGTGAACGCAGCTTTAGATTGAGTGGTCTAGCAAATAGGCTAGTGTGAACGCAACATGAGTAAGAGGCCTTCCAAATGAGCTAATGTGAATGCAGTTTGAGTATTTATTGAGCCAAATCTTCTTAACTGAAATATAATTGCAACCGTTCTTCAAGCTTTAGACTCTTCAAGCTTTAGCAATTTTAAACTTCACTCTTTTTAAGCAAATTCTTCATGCTTTTATCCATCAAATGCTCTAAACCATGCTTCTTGTCAACAATCTGAAAATACAGCTATAAATACAAAGTATCAATTATTTTAAAGGGAAAATAAGATAAATAAGCGGATAAAATATACACATTTATGTGTATATCAGAATCCATTCTCCGATAAGCGCCCTGCGGTTTATGATTTTATATTATATATGTGGAGCGTGAGATGCAAGCGTTCTGCTACTTGAATGATTATTTGTTTTAGACATTATCGTAATATCACTGGTGTTTGATATCAAAGTATTTTGGGTTATAGTAAGGTAAAAACCGTCCATGTTTATGTGTGGGTTGGTCTTACTATTTTCCTTTTGTTTCAAAAGGATTTTCAAAGTTAAACAGTATGGTTGTATTTTACTCACACCAGTCCCATGACTGACCCAGAGTTTGTTTTGTTTGTTTTTCCTAAACTCTTGGGTGCCCAAATTTGTACGGGCAGTCAAGTGTTTCAGGCTTTGCAGATTCACTTGGAGGAGCTCAAAAGCAGGAAGCTTCACCATTAGTTATGTAGAGTTATTTCCGCTGTGATATGATGTATTGTACTCTGATAATGGTATGTATATACAATACAGTTTTGTATTCAAAGTTATGTTATATAATACATCTTATTTTGTTCCGCTGCGAGTTTCGTGTTACTCTGATTCTGTTCAGTTGTGATCTTCTTCTTCTTCTTCTATTCTATTAGTTCTATCTTTTCTTTCTCACCCTCTAAATTCTTCTATTAATGTCCTGGTGTTTTCGATGCTTGAATAGTCAACAGTATGTTTTTATGTTGATTTTCTGGGTCGAAAATTCCCGCCGTTACAGATGGTATCAGAGCTGAAGGTTAAGTGATTACCTTGGCTCTGTGGCGTGACTCAATAGAGATGGAGTTAGTAATACTCTAGATTGAGTTGAGTGTATATATATGAGCACGTATTTGTAATCAATATAAAAACTATTTTATATTGTGTTGACTGGTCAGTCGAGTGGTTTATGAATTCTGGTCGAAACAGTAATGCAAACTGCGTCGATAGGTGTTTCTAAACTCTTGAACAGAGTAATTCGACACAGTATGTTTTGAAAAGAGGGTAAATAAAATAATTTTTACCCGAAATATATTTTGCTATTAAAGAAGTATATATCTTGAGAATATTATAGTATATTAGATGTATGATCATTATTATGATCAAATAAGACTTATAATTGAGTTGGTTATATAAATAACCAAAAGAAATATTGTATAAGTATGATATGCAAAATCAGATGAGCTGAATCTGAATTGAAAACCAGAATTGAAATAAAACTCTAGAAACTTGGAAAAGAATTGAAATTGAAATTGAATTAAATATAAGGGAATTTTAAAATCCTGGGAGATTTGAAAATTTGTTTTCCAAGTGCTATGAAAGATATTTTGAAGTAATTTCAAAAATAGAGTGATTATAAATGAGTTTTTAAAGCAATATAGCATTGAACTCACTTCGATGGTTGGAAAATAAATTCCGATGATGATCGCGACATTATCGGTGTTCATTTTCGAGCTGGTAAGTGACGGATTACTACCAAGGATTTTGTTTTGTATTGTTTGAGAAACAAGTTGTCAGAAATTCAAATGTTTTGAATTATATATGATTTCAAACTGATTTGAAATAAATCCCAGGAATTTGAATTCTGAAATAAAAATTTAACTTATGGAGTTAAAATGGTAAAAATGGAATTTAAACAAAAATAACAAAACTGGAGTGAATTTGGAAAGATCCAGAATGAAAATTATAAAAGAAAAATATTGGAGATTCGAGTTATTAAAAATGAATTGATTCTTGGAGAATAAGAATCAAATTTTGAATTAGAGATGGAGATAACTGATTTGAGAAATAAATCAGTAAATGGAATGTCGTAATAAAACTCAACAAGGTTAAGAACTGAGAGTGGAATCGAAGTTGAAATAGAAATTTGGCTTAGTAAAAGCGGAAGACTGGTTTGAGAACGGATTGATGGGAGATCAACCAAGAATGTTTGGATATGCTGGTTTGATAGCAGATGGCAGAGATAGAGTTGAATGCCCAACAGAGAAGGTACACGTTTATATACGAGTATGAGATTTTTTATGAGTCAGTTTGGGCAAACCGTTTGGCTATTTGATTTTCTTTTGGATTGAAAAAGGCCCGGAGTGGCAAGTTGTTGTAGTACCGAGTGAGCCGTGCAGAGGAGATGCTGGCGAGATTCTCTAAAAATTTAAGCTGTTAGGACATTTTCAGAAATTTTGAAAATATTCGAAATAATAAGGAATTAATATTTTAATTGGAAATAATCAGTTCAGTGGAAACTGGAACTATGAAGTAAACCAAAAATATTTTTAACCATGTTATAACAGAGATTGTAGCATTTTCCCTATCTTAGCAATTTCGAGGACGAAATTATTTTAAGGGGGAAGGTCTGTAACGTCTCGCATTTTTGTCGGTTGGTATTTGAATATTTAAATCAGTTTAAATATTGAATTTGTAATATAAGTGGATTTATATATTAATTAAAAAGAAGTTGAACGTATATAAATATATATTAATCATAATCGAGCTCAGAACAACCCTGCAGTTCGTAATTTAACGTTCTGAACTTCAACTAAGTGTAGCGGACTCGTTTTGAATCGGATTTCTTCGAAACGAGAAACATTGGAATCTGTTGAACTGTATATTTCCAACGGAAGTGGAAAATGGATTTTTCGTCGTACAGACTGCAGGATATGTCCAAATCAAATATTCAGAAAGTCGCTGTAAAATCGTATATCGACCGTAACGGTTATTTGAATATAATTAGATATCGGATCAGAATCGGGACAAGGTTCTTTTGAGGCGCAGCGATAATTTAATTTTTAGAATTTTACTGTAATTTTTAATTAATTAAATACGCAACTTTTTATTTGGAGTATTGTGCACCCTATATCGGTATTTCGGGATTTCAAAATATGGGTCAAACTACCGGTATTATTATATTTTCGGGATCGTGGCACCTCGCTCATCACGATTGTATTGTTACTTATGTCTGTAGCAGTCCGCACATGAACGGATCTTTTTATGTGATGGGGTACACTGTTTTCTGACTCATGAAATAAAGAAAATTTTATATAAAATATTATATTAAACTATATAGGGCCATATGTCAAGTTGGGCATACACGTAGGTTCCAAGGATCATTTAAATATACAAAGAGAAACCTTACCCTATGAACATCACAGCACATGCCTACGGCGGCTATTACTCCATGACAACGTAAAGAAGAAAATCAGTACATGCGTGAGTTAATGCACCATACTTAAAACCATACCCTTCCCCTATACCTACCTGTGTCCTAATGCTTAAGAGCTAAGGTTCCCAAACAATATAAATAAACATCAGCAAAATATCTTTCTTCCCACTGTATGTATGAATGCACGAATACTCCCCATCTTCATACCAAAAGCAAGTTCGGCATTTAGCAAATAAAAATAAAAATAGAAACGGTAAAATAGAAAAGAAACCGCATGCCTCCATTTACATTTAATCAACATGTCGATCATGCTCGTGCGTGCTGGAAGCATGCAGCACTCGCTATCTTCTTTCACGGTGGAAGTTTGTCATTCAAAGGGGATCAAGGACGTGGTGCATGGATCCTGTATGAAATCTGAAAGGAGCAGTCGCAGTGGGTATGGGGTGGAAATGACGGAAGTGTATGGTGTCAGTAAGGACGTGGAAAGAGAAGAAGTGGTATGGTAGAGGATTAGTTCACGTGGCAAATGACGGACTGATAAAGGCTTATACATAAGTCGCCAGTATTGTACGAAGCAAGGATCAACACTGTTTATAAATGGGCAATATGTTTAGACCATTCCCTATACCCTATTACTGTACATGCTAGAGTCATTGCTCACCTACACAGCTCGAAGACATCCTAAAGGAGACCTACGAAGAGGAAAAAAATCTCTAACAAAAATCGAGCAAGCCATGTGTGCCCATCCTTCTTACTTGTATATAATATATCCACCGTATACAAATCATCCCATTCTTAGTGTTTCCCCCAATCTTCTATTCTCTTCCAGCATAAATAAACGAGGAAACCAACCACTTCAAACAATAACTTAAATCCGAAATTTAACGAAAACACTCGCGATAGGGTATCCATGCTTTGAAGCTCAAAAGCAGGAGTTTTGGTTTGTTTGTCTGGATATCCGGTGGATCAGTTCGACGACGGTGATCGGAGATCAGCACGTCGACCTACAGGGAAAGACGAGCCGTTGCTATGAGGTCAGAGGTGACCGGAGTTGTTTTCCTGGTGGCTGGGCGAGTTCAACGTGGCAAGAAGGTGGTCGAAATGGAGAGAGTAGGGGCGGTGCTCGATTGCAGTATACGGTATTGGGAAGGTGAGGTGATGATGTAAACTAAAGGGGAAGAAGCACAGTAGGGCGTCAGATCTAATGTAGGAGAAGAGAAGCCTAAATGATCGGCTGGTGAAGTCAGTGTTGTGTACGCAGCAGAGGAGAGGAGCAGCAACATTTGAAGATTGGAGTTGCATGCGTTAATCTTCATTCCTGGAGATCCTGTATGCATGAGCAACGGAAAAGGTGCGGGTTTATTATTGTGGTGGAATGATATACAGGCAGGAATGAAGTTTGGGTGCGTGAAGGTGTAATGGAGGACGGTGGACATGCAGCACAGGTATGTGTGAGAAGAATATAGCAAAGGGAAATGGACGGGTCTGTAGTGAATAATAAATAGTGAAGTAAAGTCCGTCGTGAGTTTTGCAGTGATGAAGCGAAGTGGACGTCGGAACTAGGAAGCTTCATTTGTTTTGTGAATGGGATGGAAATGTTACGATAAGATGCTTGGGTTTGAAATGCTGGACGTATGAACCGTCGAGTAAAGTGGACTGTTTAGTATGGGGTTCATGTGTCTCGTTTATATGTATGGTTGTATATGATGGATGGTGAAGACCTGACGTTGGAGTGATTTCTGAACATGAGGATGAACGGCATGTTTCATTTTCGACATGATGGTGATGGTTTTATACTTTGCCGTGGAATACGAAAGGGATGCAGAAGCGGATTTTATTTGTTAGAGAAGAAAGAAGACTGTAGCAAAAGCAAGCGGAGGGGCGGGCTTGTAAATTCATTGGTTTGGGCCATGTTAAGTAAATTTTAAAGCCCAGGAGAAAAAAGGGAAAAATGAGATAAAAAAATAATAGATGGGGATGGCGCGCATATAAATTGGGGTATAACAAAGTGAGGAAGTTCGTTGGTTAACATTTCAAAGGAGAAGGTTGAACGAACATGATATGCTGATGGGTATTTCGAACCGGGGATGTTACGGTGAGATGGCAAAAACAATGAGCACTTACGGAGGTGGACGATAAAATGAAGAAGACGCTGGGAAATGGGATTGGCGAACGTGACGCAAATCGTTGTTTAACGGTTAACGCGCCAAGGTGAGTAAAATCACTAACTCTGATCTATTTTACATTATATTTTAATGTTGTTTGAATGTTGTGTGATGGTCGATTAAGTAGATTACAATTAATTTGGTTAAATATTATATACCGTTACATATGTACACATCATCGGTTGGACACTGACTCCATCGATCAGAATATCCCCTATTATAGAGTTAGTGAAAATTAGGTTGACTGACATCTATGGATGCGGAAACCGGTTAGAGGAATCCGACCGGATTCCTCGATATTTATATGTACTGTTTGTTTTGTATGCACTGTTTGAACCCGAATTATATTTAAAACCCGGTGTGAATATTGATGTTGAACGGAAATTCAACATTTGTTTAGATTAAATAAATAAACGATATCGATTTAGAAAGTGTTAACAGTCGATCGTAAAACCATCGTTTTGTTAAAGAGTTGATTGGCCGTCAGGCAAATCAACTAGGTTAATTATAAAAATTATATTTTTATAATTAAAAAGAAGATTTAAATTTATAATAGGAGTTCTATTATAAACCAGTATTTTAGAGTTCGTTTTTATAAAGCAAATAAAAGCGATTGTTGACATTTAAACAAGTTTATAAAGTAAAAACTATCCGACGATTAAATATTTGGATAATTATATTTAAGATAAATAATTTAGGGATATCATTAGATTAATTAGATTAATCTAATGTTAAGAAGTAATTAAAATCAGTTAATGAATTTACTGATGGAAATAAGTTGATTTAATCAACTGTTATTTGGGAACATGATTATTAGATTAATTGGTCTTTAATTAATCTAATGAAAATAGGTTAGAAATAAGTTTATCGAAATTAATGAGAGTTAATTACCATTTAAGAAGTTATGGATAAGAACTGGGGAATGGAGAAAGCAAAGAGTTAATGTTTAAATTAAATATGCATAAACCACAGAGATTCCAAAGTAAGAATATGGTGTTGTAAAACCATATTCCAAAATACAACAAGGGAATATGATTTAATAAATATATTAAGTAATAAGGAATTTGAATACAGACTTGTATCAGTTCTAAGGTAAGAACGTTGTCGATCAAGGTCTGAGAGGTAAATAAAATATCCCAACTTGAACGGCTTCGCTATTACCGAGGAACGATATCAGTTTGTAACGGAAAGAGATGTCAAGATTTTTGTAATGGAAAGAGATGTTAAGATTTTTGTAACAGAAAGAGATGTCAAGATTTTTGTGACGGAAATAGATGTCAAGATTAGTATAAAAGGAATATGGTAGCGCATGCAAGTCTTGGAATTATAGCGATAAAATAACGCTGTTGATAAGATAAGTGTGACTGTTATGTCAAGATTAGTTATAACAAAGAATATTACAGCGTATGACAAGTTGAACTATAGCAATAAAATAACGCTGTTGATAAGGTAAGTGTGACTGTAATTAGTTATAAGGAGAATACTACAGCGTATGACAAGTTTAGAACTATAGCGACAAATTAACTGCTGTTGACTTGACTTAAGCATGACTTTTATATATAGCAGCACTTCCTAGGGAATGTAACAGTTTGGTTTGAAATCCACTTATTCTAGAGCAATAAGTAACGACGTTTGTTCAAAGAAATATAAGAAAGAGTTTAGAAAAAGAATTGGAGAATCGTGTTAGAAAACGATGACAGCATTTCGATGTTCGAAATGTGATTAGAATTAAACCGTTAGGATTTGTAACTAGAATTCGACGATGTCGAATGTATTAAAATTAAACTATTTTTAGGGATTATAGTCTGATAGAATAATTAACATTTAGTTTAAACAAATAAATGTTAATAGGATAGGAGTCAGTATTTAGTTATAAACTTGATATCGATTTGATAAGAAGTTGTCTTAGAAAACAGAGTTTATAAAGTGGATTGGGAATATAAAGTATGAAAGAGGTTTCGGTAAACGAGATAAGTATTACTTGAATAAAGAGTTAATTGATAAAGGTATTCAGATTTCTATAACAGGAATGGTATTCACATTTTAAAGTGAATTATGTTTTAAAAGTAAACGATTGGCCGATTAAAATATTTATAATGAAATTGGAAATACTTTCCAATGAAGATAGGGTATACGATCCAAGTGTAGAAACCAAGGAATGTGAAAAGAATGAAAATGTTTCGAACGTTAATAACGTATGTTTCTGGAACATGAAAGAATAAGAGTTTATAATAACTGGAAATGTTTTCCAAGAAGTATGGAAAGGCTAAAACGGGATTTGAGAAATATCTGGTAAGATATGAGAATTCGAATAATAAAGTCGAATGTTAAAATTAAAAATACCCGTGGTTGTGTGATGTTAATTATACATTAGAATGAAGGTTGTTTTTACTTCGATAGTTAAATAACCGACTATCGAAGTGTTTGACCATCGTTGTCGATATGGAGAGACCGGTTGGATACGTTATCCGAAACCCCTCCGTATAGGCATAAGCGCTGCGAATTAGATATGCTGAAGATGATTGAAGACGGAGTTAAATGCAAGGGTCGTCCAGTTCTAGAATAATGTTTTTGTTTGTCCAGTCCCAGGACAACTTGTATGGACGAGTGTCTGACAGAGTATTTCCAACGGTCACGCCGTTGATTTTACGAATATACCAAGTTGGTGGGGAGAATATAACTTCTCTTTATTCTACACCCAGTGTGCATTTGTGTAATCAATATGTGATTACGGATTTAACGATGTGACATTCAAAGTGAATGGTGATCAGATGTTCTGAAGATAGACGTAGCCTCTAGCCTCACAACCGAGAATGACAGAAGTTGGGCTAGGTAGCATGGCTAGTTGGGTCATCCCCAAGCAGGGTGTATTGTCACCGATCTAGAGAAAATTCATATTTATACTTCTTTCCGATTCTGTATCTTCGGATGACGGTTGGATGGCCTACAACCGTGGTGGCAATATATTCGCGACACTCAAGCTAAATGAGTGAGCGGTCATGTGTGGCTGGGTTGCAAGACGTTCTTGTTGAACCCTGAGTGTATCCCCTCTAGAGTACACTATTAAGAAGGTGCTCCCGTACCTTGTCTGTTGGAATCCATTCTCCGATAAGCGCCCTGCGGTTTATGATTTTATATTATATATGTGGAGCGTGAGATGCAAGCGTTCTGCTACTTGAATGATTATTTGTTTTAGACATTATCGTAATATCACTGGTGTTTGATATCAAAGTATTTTGGGTTATAGTAAGGTAAAAACCGTCCATGTTTATGTGTGGGTTGGTCTTACTATTTTCCTTTTGTTTCAAAAGGATTTTCAAAGTTAAACAGTATGGTTGTATTTTACTCACACCAGTCCCATGACTGACCCAGAGTTTGTTTTGTTTGTTTTTCCTAAACTCTTGGGTGCCCAAATTTGTACGGGCAGTCAAGTGTTTCAGGCTTTGCAGATTCACTTGGAGGAGCTCAAAAGCAGGAAGCTTCACCATTAGTTATGTAGAGTTATTTCCGCTGTGATATGATGTATTGTACTCTGATAATGGTATGTATATACAATACAGTTTTGTATTCAAAGTTATGTTATATAATACATCTTATTTTGTTCCGCTGCGAGTTTCGTGTTACTCTGATTCTGTTCAGTTGTGATCTTCTTCTTCTTCTTCTTCTATTCTATTAGTTCTATCTTTTCTTTCTCACCCTCTAAATTCTTCTATTAATGTCCTGGTGTTTTCGATGCTTGAATAGTCAACAGTATGTTTTTATGTTGATTTTCTGGGTCGAAAATTCCCGCCGTTACAGTTGGATTCATTTTGAAATGACCTTCCTAATGATGTTAAATTTGTGAAGATCCAACGGTTAGATTTTCAGATATGTGTAAAATAAAATTAGTGAAAAGCAGCGCCAGTTAATCGACACGACCTGAAACGTCGTTTAATTAAATATGGCCGTTTTAAATTAAATAAAAATGGCGATATATCGTTATAAAATACTATAGACGATATAGAGTGGAAATAAACCAATCTTGTTGTGTTTGCTTGATATGTGATGGTTGAATGTATTTGACATGAAAATTATACCTAAATAACTGAAAAGTGAATGTTAAATGGTCCAACCATGTGATTAATTGATTTGAAAATCTAAATATACGTGGGTTATTTGAAAAGGCTGAGTTTATCTCATTCCAAATAATCGATCGACGTTGAGAAGTCGAAGAGTCGAAGACGGCTGAAGACCGACGATCTCCACATTGGATGGATGGGCGCTACTGATGCTCGTGATTGGAGTAGCTACCATGAAGGAATTGAAGTAGTAGCCGTCCAAACATACTGTTGATTGTACGGATATGCGAGGAATTGGTGCCTCCGGTTTCGTTCAGACCCAGAACGGACTTGTAAATGGACTGTGTGTCTGACATTGGATTTTGTTCTGTGTTGATTGATCTCTGTTAAATATATATCTGTTTGGCGGCGGGGAATTTATTCTCTTGCTTAACGCCCTTCTCTGAGACGTACGAGCTCAGAGGTTATGTATTGACAAAAATCAGTCGCATGGAGTGGATTGCCTGTGTGGCACGCCTAAGTGGCATATGATCAAGGCTTTTGTTGCAAAGCAAAGTCTTGTGGTTGATGATCAAAGCATGGTCTGTGTGACGTAGCTTTGTGTATAACGTGAATTCGCGAGCCTCACACCCCGGTATGAGTCAAAAACGGGAGAAGGACCCAAGGAGTGCATGATGTTTCTTTCTAGCTATGGTGGTGTCAGTGACCTCCCAGCCCTGACATTTATATCTACTTTTCACCTGTGTGGTTGTTGGAATACGAGGCGCCTCGATTGTAGGTCTGTAAGGACCGGGAAACGTGTGTTCAGGAATAACTAATCCTCAAAAGTAAGAGAGGGCCGGCCTTGGAGGATCCAGGGGATTGATGTGTGCGGTCCCGAGGCATTTGCTAGAGTGTCTCGAATCGGAGAGGAGCTTGCCCCTTGCCTCGACTCATGAAGGAATCCAATTTCCAATACGAAATATGCGGACATGATTGTATTACTATTATGGCGACATGATATATGGTACCCATGCCATCTAGGATTGATATTTATGATTGAATTTGCTTTTGAAACATATATGCACTAGTAATAATATCAAACACTTTTGTTTTATTCGTATGAAGCATCTTTGGCCATTATAAGGGAAAACTCTATCCTCCGGCTTGCGTTGCATTGTGTGATGGGACCTAAGTCTTATAATGGCTTCATTTTATAAAAAGCATTGCGATGATTTAATCATTTACTTTATTCCATGCACTAGCACTCATTGGAGTAAACCCGTTCCGCGAAAGTGGCATGGTCCTTTGATATTCCTTATTATTGTTGTTAATAAGTTGAGTAGATTTCTCATACCAGTCCCATGACTGACTCGTAGTTTGTTTCACCTTGCAAACTCGGGTGCCCTCATTTTCACACGGGCATCCTAGTTACAGGTTTCTGACGCACCTTTTGGGTCATGGGGAGGCTTGACTACACCGTGCTGACTTGGATTTTCTCCGCCATTATTGTATCTATATTATGATTCCGCCATTGGCGATGTAGACTGATATTTATTTTGTGTACTCTTTATGTATGATTCCGCCTCAGGCGATGGTGACTGATTATGTATCATTATGCACTAAGTTGTATCCTGTACTGTGCTTCTCTGATGTGATGATATCTATATGATTCCGCTGTCATATGTGTGTAAATTATCCTATTTTCTGTTTATGCTATTATCTGTGATCTGCTAATGATGATTAATGTGTTATATTCCAATGATTATCCTTAACACCGTGTCACGGGGTTTTGGGATCGTCACATTATTCCTCTGGTCCTTTTCATGAATCTTGTCCTTGTCTTGTTCATTCTCCATTTCTTGGTCTTCGACTTGCTCTATATTGCCTTTAATAACCTCATCAGTTATATCAACGTCATTCTTCTCTTCACTACCTATTTACATATTATTAATTTTGTCAAGTATTCTAATTAGATGCACACAATCATTCAATAATTACTACTAGATGCAGACAATCATGTAGTAATTCCTGATAGATTCATACAAGCATGAAACATTACTGAATTTATTCACACAAGCATGCAATAATTCTGAATACTTGCATGCAAGTGTGCAAGTATTTTGTTATAATGTATTGTCAGAAACTAAATATTGTGTACACCGTTACCATTAGAAACTATTATTATTTTTACCTTTTTCCTTCTCAAATTTTTTATGATCCAACACCTTTTCATTATACATATGTCCCGTCTCCTGCTTCTTGTCATTATGTTATTCTTGCTCTTGTTCCTTCTTCTCCTGCTCTTTCTGTTCCTTGGCATGCTCTTTGTCCTTCTGCTGTTCTTTGTCTAGCTCCGCCTTTCCTTGATCATTACCTATACGATCTTCATCAACTTTTTCACCATCATTTTTCTCCATAGGATCTAACATCAGTCTTAAAATGTATGTCTCCTTCTTCGTTTTCTTCCCCTTATTCTGCTCATCTTTCTTCCCCATCTGGTTCTCACTCACCTGTTCCATCTGCTTCTCTTTTTGTTCATCTCCTCCTCCTCGTCTTCTTCCACTTCACATTCAGTTTCCTCACTATCTTCGTCAACATTCATTTCATCATGCTCTTGTTCTTCATCCTCTGCACTATCATCATTGTCTTCACTGTCCACATTCATCTCAGTTGCATCATCTTTTAATCTAAGTTGTTTTTCTTCACTATCTTCTGATGATGTGTTAGCCTCAAGTTCATCAACTCTTTTTTTAAACCTTAAATTCTCCTCTTTTAACTGCCTATTCTCCAATTTTAATTGTGCTATCAAGTCCTTGAATTATTTTCCCTTTTCTTATACAAAACTTCAATTCTTCATCCTTTTCGACAAATTAATATTCCACATAGTTGCACTTATATATGGAACTATCTGTAAAAACTCCATAACTGTATGTAAGTATACTGGAGTTGTGCAAATATTCTATATATTTGCATATATATGCACAACTTTTAAAAATACTTGCATAGAAATATGCAATTATTCAGAATTTTTTTGGCAATACAAATGTTTAACATTACTGATTACTTGCACAAAACTAAACATGTATTCTTAATATTTGCACAAAAGACCGCAATATTTTTTAGTACATTGGAAATATTCCCAATATCTGCATCTATGTATGCAAGTAGTTTATATATTTGCACATATTTATGCAGCTATTCTGGAAAATTTTATATGTCAACTGAAAATAATATAGTTTTATATGATTCTAATAGTGTTGTACGTGACATTAAGTAGCATTGATGGCTTCAGCATTGTAATGTCCCATTTTCTAGCCAATGGGTATATTTCGTTGTATTCAGGCTTTGATGTCTTCAAAACAAGGGTTTTTTCACAAAACCACCATGCCAAATTTTTTTTATTAAAATGCACAATTATTTAATAAGAAATTAGCCAATAAGTTTGAAATTTTTACCAAGAATGGTGTCACACATGTTAAAGAGATGGTTGTGTATGGTTTTCGGCCAAGGTGTTGTCGTTAATTTTTGGCTACACACACAATATGGTATTAGAGTCCAAGGTAAGGTGTAGTTTGGAATGGATACCAAGAATGTAACTGCAAAATAGAGAAGTATAAGTTTTACTATATCAAAACAAGCTTCCGCTGACTCGTCTTTGATTGTAGTGAAAATCTCTCTCTATATTCTTTTTGTTTACTGCTGCTTCATTTTTAAAATGTCTCTCTATGAAAGATTCCAATTCATCGCCATTCTTGTCTTCCTTCTTTAAATGGCCACTTGTTTTTTATCATCTCTCCTTGCAACGGAGCGGCCAACAACTTTGCAACATCTTCTTCTATAAATGTGAGTACCAAATCACCAAATTGAAAATATTTCAGGTTCTTCTTGTAGCTTTTGATAATGATATCCAAAGTTGTAGAACTTTTTGTTGTCTCAAACGGGGAAATGACGCCATCAAATATCATGTCGATGAATTTACCAAGAGGCAAATTTTAAAGAAATAAGGTATGCTCTCCAGTAAATAATTCATCAACCTTCAGTTTCTCTATCAAATCTATGAATGATTTCAAGTTGTTTCTGTAAACTTCTTTTTTTGGAAACTTTGGTTCCTTTTCAATTTTCTGTTTTTTTTTTTTGTTACATGTCCAGAAATTGTCAATTGTTCAGTGGTAACTAATGCTTTTTCCTGCTCACTGTCAACTTCATCATATTCTTCTACGCTAGGTCTCTGTAAAAAGAGATAGAAGATTTTTAAAAAACGTTGATTAAATGCATATAATTATTAAACAATCAGTTAATAAATGCACACTTGTATGCATCAGTTCTAACTGCATGCATAGAATCATGCAATAATTAGGTGATAAATGCACACTTGCATGCAATAGTTCTGATTAACTGCACAGACTCATGCAACTATCTGTTGATGGTTGCACACTTGCATTCAAAAGTTCTAATTAAATGCATAGAATCATGAGACATTCAGGTAATAACTGCACACTTGCATGCAACAATTCCTATCAAATTCATAGAATAATTCAATGATTAAGTAATAAATGCAGACTTGCATGCAACCTTTTTGAAAAAAAAATGCCTACAAGAATGCTATATTACAGATTAATTTCATTGTAGTATGCAACTATTTTATACAAATTCATGGATATATGCAACTATGTTGAACATATTCATCCATATATGAAACTGATTTGAATATATGCATGTATGTTTGCATATGTACTGAATATATGCATATAATTACGAATTTATTCAGAATACATGCATGCTTCCATGCAACATTTCTTTATAAACTCATTTATTCATGTGTTAAATGAATTTATTCAGGTGATAAATGCACAGTTGCGAACACTTGCATGCAACAGTTCTGGTTAAATTCATATAATCATAAAAAAGCAGGTAATATATTAACATTTGTATGCAACTATTCTAATTAAATGCATAGAATCATGCTAAAACCATGTATTAAATGCACACTTGAATGCAGCAATTTACAAAAAAAATGCCTACAAGAATAATATATTCCTGATTAAATTCATTAATGTATGCAACTATTCTGTATAAATTCCTGAATATATGCAACTTTGTTGAATATATGCATCCATATACGCAAGCGTTTTGAATATATGCATGTATGTTTGCATATGTGTGACGGCCCGCCTCGCACCAACCGACATTTATTCCAAAGGTGCGCTGTACACATGTCCAGTTAGCACGGAACGGGTCGTCAGAAGGAAAAAGGAAGAAGGAAATGAACTAACAAGGAACCTGTAAAATGTCTCACAGTGCATAGAATAAAATATAATAATAACATACTTGACATAAAACAGGTGAGACAGTGCATAAGCTGAAGCAACTAACATAGCAGCGGAAAATGTAAGTACAACTTATGATCCAAAGTTAAACATTATTACAACTTTTCAAACTGTCTCAAAGCAAAGGCAAGATAAAGGAGGTACACTACTAATGCCCAAGTAGCGACCACCAGCGACACAGGGAGAATATCTATATATCATACGTGGAAGCCTCCTGCCCGCCTCCGAATCAGCTACTCGCGCATCACCAGCTAACCTGCCTCTAGTCTGCTCGTGTGAGCACCCAGAGTTTTATGTCTCCTCTTATTACTCTGGGTGCTCACACGAGCAGACTAGAGACAGGTTAGCTGGTGATGCGCGAGTAGCTGATTCGGAGGCGGGCAGGAGGCTTCCACGTATGATACATAGATATTCTCCCTGTGTCGCTGGTGGTCGCTACTTGGGCATTAGTAGCGTACCTCCTTTATCTTGCCTTTGCTTTGAGACAGTTTGAAAAGTTGTAATAATGTTTAACTTTGGATCATAAGCTATACTTACATTTTTCGCTGCTATATTAGTTGCTTCAGCTTATGCACTGTCTCACCTGTTTTATGTCAAGTATGTTATTATTATATTTTATTCTATGCGCTGTGAGACATTTTACAGGTTCCTTGTTAGTTCATTTCCTTCTTCCTTTTTCCTTCTGACGACCCGTTCCGTGCTAACTGGACATGTGTACAGCGCACCTTTGGAGTAAATGTCAGTTGGTGCGGGGCGGGCCATCACAATATGTATTAAATATATGTATATAATTATGAATTTTTTTAGAATACATGCATACTTGCATGCAAAATTAATTATTAAACTCATTTATTCAAGTGTGAAATGAATTTATTCAGGTGATAATGCAACAGTTTTTTGAATACATGAGTAAAAAAGCATCTGATAAATGCGCATAATCATGCAACATTTCTGAATAAAATCATATAATAATGCAAGATTTTGATTAAAATCATACAATCATGCAACAATTCTGATTGAAAGCATAAGATCATGTAACTATTCTGAATAAGTTCACAATAACGTCTTTCAAGACTGCTACAATTCTGATTAAAAACGTAGTACGGAATTTTTGGGCACCCTACATAATTCTTTCAACAATTTTCTGTAATATTTGCATATACTCAAAGAATGATGCAAGAATTCCCTATTTATCCATATTTTAATATACATTATGCATAGATTATAAATTGTGGAAGGTAAAATAAATAAATCGAAATTATACCTTCGTTCTTGCTATTTCCTATAACTTTTCTGCTGGAATCGACAACGATCATAATTATTTTTACCCGATCGAGAGTAAAATGATGATAATCGGCTTTGAATTTTTGATTTTCTTCTTCGATCGTCTGTGTAACAACCCTGTTTTTGGACTAGTTTTATAATCTATAATATATTGAGTATATGGATAATTTAATTAAAATAAAATGCGATTTACATATATAAATTAATAAATAAAATATTTAGGGAATATATGTTGATGGTTTAAAATTCGGCAATCATTGTATATTTGTATATATAACAAGTAATTAATATTTGATGATTTTGTTGTAATTTCTAAAATTGTTTAACTCATAGGGATATACAATCACTTGAGCAAAATTTTATACTTATTTCACATAAAAGAAACAAGATGAATTCAGATTTTTGACTTAAAGTTAAAAATAGGATTTTTATAAGAAATTTCTTGTGTAAAATATTCGATGTTCTTCATGAAAAAGAGAACACCGGTATGTATAAATTAAACACAAGACCATATCAAATGCAAGTACACAAGGTATTGTTAACTCAAATCATAATATATAAATTGTACATTTGCACATGTGCATATTACATCAAAACCATATTGTTTGCTTAGGAGCTAAGGCTGGAAACATTAAAGAGCATTTGTGCAATCACACGTCATACTCACCTAGCTAATACTGCATATATGTTGAATAGGTACATCGAAGAACATAGCTAGACTATTTTAACAAAGTTTGAAATAGAGTGTGCACACTCAACATCACACTCTCGCTTCACGTATAACTGCACATGTCTAGCATCCTTCACTTCAACTTTGAGCCAACCAAGACATCTTATCCCCTACCCTACACAACTCCTAGCCACTAAAAGCATACATCAATACAAAGCATTGTACACATATGTGTACTCTTAATATCGCTCTGGCCATACATGTGCACTAGCTGGACACATTTAATAAGGGACGAACTGCACATCACTTCACTTGTGCAGTTCAATGGCCTAATAAGTATAGTTTGATGTAGTGAGTAAGTAAGGGTGTGTTCGCAGTAAAAATTTGGCACGTTCAGGTTTTTTGTTGGCGTCCGACGCGTCGGACGCCTATCACTTTTCCCCCTTTCAAATGGAACGATTTCTGGAAGTTGGAAATCAAGCCGTTGGCGTCCGACGGGTCGGATGCCAACGACTTGATTTTTCAACTTCCCTTCCTTCCAATAGATCACCCCCTCCTTCGTTAACAACTTTCACAACTACTAATTCAACAACTTCTTCAACTCTTTCTTCTTATTCGATTAATGTCTAACTCCGATTCATCCTCTGATTACGACGATTTGATTGATCTCTACGGGGTTTATCTATGTCAGAATGGAACGAGAAATCATATGGCGTGGATTAATACTTTAGAGTTCACTGGCTTATCTTGGATCAATGAAATTTTGAATGGTCATGAAAACCGTTGTCAAAATAATTTTCGGATGAAAAGACTTTGTTTCCACGCATTATGTGAAAAATTGCAACATCATGGTCTCGCTTCCAGACCAGAAATCTGTATCGTCGAAATGGTTGGAATATTCATTTAAACAATGGCTACTGGGCTTTCAAATAGACAACTTCAAGAAAGATTTCAACGATCAGGTAGCACAATTTCTGTTTGTTTTCATGATGTCCTAAAGGCTTTTCAATTACTCATTGCAGATGTAATAATGCCAGGAGAACAACAATTTAATACTGTTCCACATCACATCAGAAATTCAACCCGGTATTATCCGTAATTCAAAAACTATATTAGCGCTATAGATGGTACACACGTATCTACACATTTACCCGCTGATCAAATTATCCCGTATATCGGAAGAAAAGGTTTTGCAACTCAAAATATATTAGCAGTTTGTGATTTTGATTTACAGTTTACATATGTTATGGCTGGTTGGGAAGGGACTGCACATGATAGTAGAATTTTTAATGCTGTTACAAACGATAGAAGCTCTAACTTTCCTAACCCTCCAGCTGAACAGTATTATTTGGTTGATTCAGGCTATCCACTTCAGAATGGATATATACCACCATATCAAAATATGAGGTACCATATTCCGCATTTCCGTGATACCATGACTCAACCAAAGTCGGCCAATGAAGTGTTTAATTACTACCATTCGAGTTTATGGATGGCCGTAGAAAGGACATTTAGCATTTGGAAAAAAATTACAATTCTCAACAAGATGCCTACATTTCAGTTCAACCCTCAAGTGGAAGTTGTCATATCTACAATGGCCTTACACAATTTCATATGCAAATATAATAGCGATGACCCAGATTTTATGGCTTTTGATGATGATCCTGAACTTATCCCCAATCAATACTTGGGGGAATATTATAGTATGCGAAATACGACGAATAGAGGCACTGAACGTGTACACCTAGACGGATACCGACAAATGTCATTAGTTCGAGATAACATTAGAGATGGGTTGGTTGCTACTGGTCTCCGCTAATTTGTCTTTGTATCTGTAACTGTACCTGTACTTGTATTTGTATTAGTAACTGTATTTGTATTTGTATTTGTATTCGTATTTGCCAAATCATATTTATTTATATCTTATTTTTAAAATACCACGCTCAAATACCCCGTTCGCAGCTAAAAACACATTCCCCGTTCGTTACAGTACCACGCTCAAATGCCCCGCTCAAATGCCATGCTCAAATACCCCGCTCACGTTGGTTAAGAACGCACCCTAAGCCTTGTAGCATGAATGCAGTGGTTAGGATTTCCACGTAGTACACATCCATGGTTTACTATTACCCACCAATAATTTGAACACACACAAAGGGTCAAAACTATGCAGGTGCATACGTGAGCAGGAGACAAATAAGCCTGCTTGAATTATGTTTCGCAAGCGGTCACAATTTTTAAAAATGGATGCCATTAAGTAAATAATTTGGTTAGCACTTAGCAGTGGTTTGTCTTCAATGATTTATGGTACCACTGAACTGGATTACGGGTATAAAGGGACCTTTCATTTTGTTATTAAGGGACAGGTGCAGCGCCTTATATTATGGCCTTCTTACTTCTTGGCAGACATTTATATGAGGTCATATCCTAGCCAATTTTTTTGCGTTGCTCAACTTCCCACCTACTCCGATAGCATCTGTTGTTGTCCTTTAGGAATTCTCTTTTTCATTCTCATTGTAAAAATCTCTTTTCAATCATAATCAAGCCATAGTATGTATATACCCTACATGACTCAATACCCTCCTGAGTTGAAGCCTGCACATATCCACCTATAAATACACATGAAAACCCAGACGAATACACACTTCATTGGAAACAAATACACCCTTGTGAACTGGAACTAAAATGGCCGAGTACCTTGAAGTAAGAAAGAAAAAAATATGGAATTCCTGAAGCAAGACAGTGGCCATAGTTTGGTGAGTAAACATTTGAGTTTTCATTACTGTTAAATGTTTAGCTCTTGTTGATTCAGACCATGGATGTACCCATCCTATTTAATTTAATTATTAAAATCTCTTAAGGGTTGATCTCAGAAAATAGATAGCATAAGACTAGAGTTTGAGTCATCTGGTAACAAAAGGAACAGCAGTAAGCACACATACAGTCAGACACAAAGTGAGAAAACATCTCAACCCCCTTACTGTTTTGTGTTAATCTTTAGTGAATCCAGACAATGTGTATGTTAATCAATAACCATCATATTGTTGAAGTATGTGATATTATATGTTGGATTGAAGAGGTCGAAGATAGCTTTGAGTCGGAGGTGACCGTTCGCAAATCGGAGCTCGTATGTAGGAGCTATGAGCTGGAAGGTGTTTGCTGTCAGCCGGGAACAGGGACAGACGTCTGCAATAGGGAGTGACAGACGTCTGACTACAGAGAATTGGTTTCTCGAGAGTACAGACAGACGTCTGATATATCCCTGGCAGACGCCTGTGTTGAGTGCATATGCCCAATTAATCTCTGGAAGATGACAGACGTCTGTCAGGCGATGTGATAGATGTCTGATCGAGTTTTGGGCTTTTTTTTGGGCTAAAAATTAGCAAGCAGATTTGTGACTAATTCGGGGGCAATTTGGATAATTTGCCAACCTCTATATAAGCTATTTTCTAATGTGAATTAGGTAGAGCATGAAAACTTGATTTGGGATCAAGGGTTTATTCTCAAGGGAGAATTAGGGTTTATAACCTAATTCAAATTATTCAATTCTATTCTCCACAAACTCTTTCTATATTGAAATATAGTGATCATTGGATCAATCTCTTATATTCCTTTTGATCGTGGTAATAAAATACTCTCTCCAAAGTGGATGTACACTAACAAGAAGTTAGTGGAACTACAATAAATCCTTGTGTGATTTATTTTTGCTATTTTAGTCATTAGTTCTTTGCTTGTGATTGAGATCTGTATTGTTCAAGATTGGCTGATATTGGTTTTGTGACTAGAGTTATTGCTTTGGTTGTTTTTGCAAGTCTAACAATGATCCAGTCTTCCGCTAGCACTTTGTGATTTGGATATCGGATTTGAGTGGTCTTGAATCAGATTAATCACAACAATTACAATAGTTGGTATCGGAGCTGTTTTGGTGCTTGTTAGGTGTTTATGAAGATGCCGGAGACGGATAGTAGCTCAGTAAGTCCTTCAACCGGAAGTCTGAATAGTGTGGCGCCTTATGTACGTACGGGGTTCGTATGCGTCATCGGGTTCTCAATTGGTTATTGACATGTGGAATGGTGATAATTACTTTGAGAAGTGGCACGGAAAATGAAAGCGGTTCTTAGGAGGAATCGGCTGCACCGAGTAGTATTTGATACTCACTTATTACCAAGTGATATCTCGGATGTTGAGAGAGAGGAGATGGAGGAAAGGGCTTACACTACTCTTCAACTTGCTACGAGGAAATGTGTTCTCCGAAATTAGTGGTCAGACTACCGCTAAAGGTATTTGGGACAAGTTGGAAGAACTTTATATAAAGAAGTCGCTCACTAATCGTTTGATCGTGTTGCGTACATTTTTCACCTTCAAGATGGAGGTGGGTAATACACTTAAGGCACATTTGAATACCTTTGATGACTTGCTCATGAAGATGAAGGCCGTTGATTTGAAGATTGAGGAAGAGAAAAAGGCGATGATATTATTGTGTTCGTTGCCGGAATGCTATACGGGTTTCTCAAATAGTTTGATCTATGGCCGGGATACCTTCACTCTAGATGATGTCAAGAAGGCTCTTCTTAGTGAGGAGTTTAGAGATCAAATGAATGAGATGAGTGAGGGAAGTAGTGGAGCTAGTAGTGGTCACAGGTTGCTTGTGGAGAAAGAAAAGAATGTGAAGAAAGGAAACCGGGGGCGTTCTAAATCAAGAAACCCCGGTGGAAGAGGTAAATCGAAAGAGAGAAATGGCAAGCGCTTTATTTGCAAGAAACCGGGACATTGGAAGAATGAATGTCCGGACAAAGATAAAAAGGAAGTAGCATCTTCATCCATGGCGGTGGAGAGTGAGGATGGTGAAGTAGATGAGAATGTGTTGACGGCGATAGCAACGAGTGTTTCGGGTAACAAATGGGTTCTCGATTCGGGTGCGTCGTATCATATGACGCCAAATATAGCTTGTTTTTCGTCCTTTGAGGCAAAAAGGGAAATGCAATTGCTATGCGAAATGGTGCTATTTGCAAGTCGATGGGTAGTGGCTCCGTGCAAATAAGGATGTTTGATGGAGTTGTTCGCACGCTCACCAATGTTCGCTATGTTCCTGGACTTAGGAAGTCGCTTATATCTTTGGGGCTATTGGATTCTCTAGGATGCAAGATCACTATCGAGAAGGATTGCTTGAGGGTTTCGAAGGGAGCGCTTATGGTTATGAAGGGTGCTATAACTCATGGTATATATTTGCTTCAAGGTGTGACCGTAGGAGGTGAGACTTGTGTGGGTGTTGATAGTTCTCATGACTTGGATGTGACACAGTTGTGGCATTTGAGATTGGGTCATGTCTCGGAGAGGAGTTTAGATATTCTTCGGAAGCAGGAGATGATCGAGGGTGAGAGTTTTAACAGACTTGAGTTTTGCGAGGAATGTGTCATGGGGAAGCAAACAAGGGTATCATTCGATGAAGGCAAGCATAACTCAAAGGAGGTTCTTGAGTATGTTCATTCGGATGTTTGAGGACCGTCACCGGTTGCTTCTTTGGGAGGAGTAAGGTATTACATCTCTTTCATTGATGATTTGTCTCACAAGGTATGGGTGTATGTAATGGGGGCCAAGTCGGAGGCATTTGCTAAGTTCAAATTGTGGAAGACTCTTATTGAGAATGAGAGTGGTAAGACTTTGAAGGTGTTAAGGACCGACAATGGCGGCGAATATGTCTCGCGTGTATTCTTGGAGTATTGTAAGCATCGCGGAATCCAGAGACATTTTACTACACCCGGAGATCCGCAATCTAATGGAGTAGTGGAGAGAATGAACCGAACTCTACTTGAGAAAGCTCGATACTTGAGATTGACATCAGGTTTGTCTAAGAGATTTTGGGCCGAAGCTTTGTCAACCACAGTGCATATTGTGAATTGAATTCCGTGCTCGGCCATTAGTAACAAAATTACGGAGGAAGTGTGGGAAGGGAAGAGTGTTGACTTGAGATATATTCGTGTGTTTGGTAGCCCTGTTTATGTGCATGATCGAGGGAATGATAAGCTTGGAGCTAGGGCATTCAAGGGGATCTTGCTTGGTTTCACGGATGGCGTGAAAGGCTATCGGATTTGGAATCCAGAAACGAAGAAGGTTGTTAATTCTCGTCATGTCACTTTTGATGAGTCAGCTTTATTCAAGGTGAATGAGAGCTCATCGGATGTTCCGGATTTGGTTCATGGTGAATCAAAGTAGAAGGAAGTCATTCCCACATTCCATCCAAGTGGTAGTAGAGTTGAAGAAGCTCGTGGGGTTGAAGCGGTTGATGGAACATTACATAGTCCACATGGTTCCTCTAGTGATGATGTTGGTGATGTACATGATACTAGAGAAGTTTCGACTTAAGGTGGAGCCGAAAGGGGTTTGGGTGATAGTATTGCTACTCGGGTTGGTCAACGTGCAATTAGGCCTCCCGAAAGATATGCTGATTGGAACTACCTTAGATTTAGTGATCATTTGGACTATGCTCTCAATGTAGTCCAAGATGAGCCGATTGACCTTGATGACATCATGGAGTCGAGAGAGAGCTCGAAGTGGATTTGCGCCATCGAGGAAGAGATGCAATCGCTAATGAAGAACCGAACTTGGGAGTTGGTTCCACTTCCTCAAGGAAACCGTGCTATAAGGTGCAAATGGATTTACAATGTGAAGGATGATGGAAGGTACAAATCAAGGTTAGTGGAAAAGGAGTTCTCACAAAGGAAAGGAAAGGAGTATGATGACATTTTTGCACCGGTGGTTCATCATACATTTATCTGGGTTTTACTAGCCATAGTTGCTATCCATGACTTGGAGTTGGAGCAACTTGATGTGAAAACCGCCTTCTTGCATGGAGACTTGGATGAAGACATCTACATGGAGCAAACGGAAGGGTTTGCTGTAGATGGTAAGTCTAATACAGTGTGCAAGTTGAAGAAATCACTATATGGGTTACAGCAATCGCCTAGACAATGGTACAAGAGATTCGATCATTTCGTGCTTGAAAGTGGCTTCCATCGAAGCATCAAGGATGCTTGCGTATATTTCAAGAGGTTGGGAAATGATTGTTGGGTGTATTTACTCTTGTATGTGGACGATATGCTCATTGCTTCCAAGGATCGAAATGAAATCAACAAGTTAAAGATGCTTTTGAAATCGGAATTCGAGATGAAGGATCTTGGAGAAGCAAGATAAATCTTGGGCATGGAAATTGGAAGGGACTGGAAGTGTTTTGAGTTAAGATTGACTCAAAAGGAATACATAAAGAAGGTGCTTTGTCGGTTTAGCATGGAGGATGCAAAACAGTTAAATACACCTTTACCTTTGCATATGAAGCTTTCGGAAAACGGATCACCTATCGGGGATAAAGACAAGGCTTGTATGGAAACGGTGCCATATGCAAGTGCGGTTGGTAGTTTGATGTACGCAATGGTGTGTACAAGGCCCGATACTGCAAATGTCGTCGGGGTGGATAGTCGGCATATGGCTAATCCGAGGAAATCGCATTTGGAAGCCGTGAAGGCTATATTGTGATAATTGAAAGGCACAACATCTCATGGACTTGCCTTTGGCGGTAGTGATGAAAGGAGTTGCAAGTTGTTGGTTATTGTGACTCGGACTATGAAGGTGATAGGGATTGGAGGAAATCAACTTCCGGGTATGTCTTCACACTTGGCGGGACAACCATTAGTTGGAGATCGCGATTGCAGACCGTAGTTGCTTTATCCACTACGGAGGCGGAGTTGATTACCGCTGTGGAAGCGGCCAAGGAGGCACTCTACTTGAAGCAATTGTTGTGTGACTTAGGTTTCGAACATGAAAGTGTTGATGTTCGATGTGATAGCCAAAGTGCTATCCATTTGGCGGAGAATTTGGCATTTAGCTCATGGACCAAGCATATTGAGGTGAGGGAGTCATTTCTTGTTGCCATGGATGAGGGTAAGCTAGTATACCTTCGGAAAGTGCACACAAAGGATAATTCAGCTGATATGTTTACAAAAGCATTACCATATGGGAAGTTCGAGCATTGCTGGAACTTAATTCACTTATTGAGTTGCTAGGTGCCACGGGGTGGCAAGGGCTGGCACGGGGTGGAGAGAGTGATTTTGCTTGTGGTGATGGAAAGGAATAGCGGTGAGAGATTGAAATTTATCTTCATGGTAAGTACTCGTTCACACTCCCGAGTATATTGTCTTTTGGTGAGACGGTTTGTGGTTTGAATGTTTTCAACACTACATTGGCGGGTGGGGGCTTTGCCTGAACTCGTTGATGTAGTGCAATGGGCGGTGGCCATGCCGGAGCTCATTGGGGAAACATTCAAGTTTGCTTGGTCGAAGATAGAAGGAAATGCTTGGGTGCATTGAATTTTGGAGTTGAGATTGTTATAGTATCGAGGTGGAGTGTTGAAGTATGCGATACTATATGCTGGATTAAAGAGGTCGAAGATAGCTTTGAGTCGGAGGTGACCATTCGAAAATCGGAGCTCGTATGTAGGAGTTATGAGCTGGAAGGTGTTTGCTGTCAGCTGGGAACAGGGACAGACGTCTGCCATAGGGAGTGACAGACGTCTGACTGCAGGGAATTGGTTTCCCGAGAGTTCAGACAGACGTCTTATATATCCCTGGCAGACGCCTATGCTGTGTGCATATGCCCAATTAATCTCTGGAAGATGACAGACGTCTATCAGGCGATGCGACAGACATCTTATCGGGTTTTGGGCTTTTTTTTGGGCTAGAAATTAGCAAGCAGATTTGTGACTAATTCGGGGGCAATTTGTGTAATTCGCCAACCTCTATATAAGCTATTTTCTCATGTGAATTAGGTAGAGCTTGAAAACTTGATTTGGGATCAAGGGTTTATTCTCAAGGGAGAATTAGGGTTTATAACCTAATTCAAATTCTTCAATTATATTCTCCACAAACTCCTTCTATATTGAAAAATAGTGATCACTAGATCAATCTCTTGTATTTCTTTCATTGTGGTAATAAAATACTCTCTCCAAAGTGGATGTGCACTAACAAGAAGTTAGTGGAACCACTGTAAATCCTTGTGTGATTTATTTTTGCTATTTTAGTCATTAGTTCTTTGCTTGTGATTGAGATTTGGATTGTTCGTGATTGGTTGATATTGGTTTTGTGACTAGAGTTATTGCTTTGGTTGTTTTTGCAAGTATAACAACGATCTAGTCTTCCGCTAGCGCTTTGTGATTTGGATATCGGATTTGAGTGGTCTTGAATCGGATTAATCACAACGGTTACAACACATATTAATACCAATGTGGGACATATGTGTTGGGATTAATCTAAAATGAAGAGGAAGATGGCGGTTGGTGTTTTAAGTCTGGTCATATAATAAAGGGTAGGAATAACCAGTATGTTGAGGCTAATATATACGATAAGAGAATACAAACAAGTGGGTATACAGAATAATATTGCTTTGATTTTTTATTCCAGAATTTTTTGCATTGTGCATGTAGAATAGCCTTTTCTTATTTGCTCGATAAATGGTTGATTTTTGGCTTTGGATTCTTTTAATCCAATCATACTGCTAATAAAATCTTTTGATTTTATTGTTTCCTTTGAACTTACTGGTCAATAAGAGATCCAGTAAAGTGAAAGTTGATTGTAAACAAATATGTTAATATGTACTCTGCGTATGTATCATTGTAGCGTAGTTGATTGTAGTTTTAGTTTATGGACACTAAACTAAATTGGACGAAAATAGATAAACAAACAATGTTCAAATCCTTTGAAGATAAACACAGTTTAAAATCAAGAGAAGAAAGGTAGTGGCATGTTGTAGGCTTGCAACAGGAAGTAATTGCGTGGACTAGGTAGGCCATCGGAACGTGAAGCCTGTAGACTGTTAGAGGTGGATATCTCTAGTGTTGGTCACTATGTTGTGAGTAGGAAATGGACGGTTGGTTTAAAACTTGAAGAAGAAGAAGAAGAACGGGTGGGAAGTCTGAGGGGATGTTGTTTGCATTATCAAGTGGGGAAGGAGCTATTTACAAGTGGGCTGCATGGATGGGCTTCGGCCTATATTAATAATATAAATATAAAAAAATAAGAGAAGAAAATATGGAAAAAGCGGTAGAAAGAAAGGAAGCAAAGAATGGGAAGCAGAAGAAATAAGTAGAGAGCGGAGGGTCGGGTAATGCGTGAGGCATGGGTCTATTGGACCATGGGCTGGGATTTATATTTGATTATCGGGTTACCATTATACGCACATTAAATTGAATATCTTGCGATCTGGGTTTTAAACTATTTATTATTATAAATCATTGGTGAGTAATGATCACTATCTATTAATATAATAAAACATATTATGACGTTCAAAGAGGGCAGACCAATACCATCTATCAGATTTTAACCAAATTGCACCAATAATATTTATTCTGTATCAACATTCAAATAATAACTTGTATTTCTTAGTTACTAGGTAAATATGGTTATTCACATATGGTTAATATTGTAACCAGTTAGTGTATATTGCCAAACGTGACTGTAACCCTATTTCACCTCAAGTGATTATGTAAATATTATGTTTTAATTAATAAAGAAAACCACTTTATAACATTTTAATATGGTTTCACAAATTAGAAATATAGCCCTCCTACTGCATCCATTATCCGCATGTGTTGCTTAAATTTATGAAGATGTTATTTATGTTGATTAACGTCTGTGGATAACAATGATTTTCAGGAAATTTTATCGTAGTTGCAGAATTAGATGTCAACGTGTAAACTTAAGTTCAAATTCCCAATATTTAATATCTGTAATTATTGGAAACAACAGGAAGTTGAAAATAAAATCAATTAATTTATTTCAAAAGAATTCTAATAAATATTATGTGAAATAAGGTGATGGCCAAGATCAAATATTTCAAACTATTCTTAGTTTGAAATTAAACATGATGGGTGATTGTTGTTAATTATCTATTATAGTACGAAGTGGTAAATCGACTCTGATTTAGTTAAAATAAAACGTTGACATGTTTTATTTTAATCGTCTTGTGCTAATTACCATTCTGAAATTAGAAACGAGATTGTATAAGTAAAATTGAATAGACATGTCATGGAAATTATATTAAACGATTTAAATAAATTGTTTTATTTATCTACACTGTTTAAATTTGATAGTTAAAACACCGACTATCAAATAAATATTCCCTACGTGTTAGTTCTAAGAGACTGGGATGGTAACTGGACCCAAAACCACTTCGAACTAGCTTTATGATTCTTAAACTAACTTGTAGGGACGATTATACAATTAAAAAAATTAAAGACCGTAGATCTTTATGAGCGGAAGAACTACCTGATAAGTTTCTCTGGATCGCTCCTGAAGATATTTGATAATGATTCTATCGTGATTGAAATCTTTGGATTACAAGGTCTACTTGCTACTGATCCATGGGGTGATTCCTATATTGGATGTAGTAGGAGAGTGCCTTCGGGTTCATCCTGTTTTTGGATGACTTGTACGGACGAATGTGTGACAGAGTGCTTCTTAAGATTCACGCACGTTGATTTTTACAAACGTATTTCTGTGGTACCAGCTAACACCCAGAGTATTTTTGTGGACGTCAATTAATTATTTGACGGGTCTAACAATGTGGCATTCAAAGTAAACGGTGGCCAGAAAGTAAATTCTAAACATCAAGCCCCATCAACCGGGAAATGAGAAAAATCGGGCAAGTAGCATGGCTATATGGGTTGCTCCCATTAGTGTGTATAATCACCTATCTACATTTGCTTCTTTAATCTATTTCGATGGTGTCCCTTTTTCCGGAAATGGTTGTTGATCCCAACCGTTGGTGCTATATATTTGATACACTCAAGCGAAATGAGTGGTCGGTCATGTATGGGCCAGGTTGCTAGACGTTCTTGTTGAACCTAATGTATTCGCCTCTAGAGATACACTATCGGCAGGTGGTTCCATACCTTATCATAGTCGAAATTCAATCTACAATAAGCGCCTATAGTTTTGATTATATACTATATGTGTGGAGCATGAGATGCAAGCATTCCGCTAGATTGCTATTTATTTTTATTTAGACACTATTATAATATCAGATGATATATATGATTTCAAAAATATTTTGGGTTATCGTAAGGTAAAAACCATCTGTATTTATATGTGGATCGGTCTTACGGTTATCATTTATTTCAAAATGATTTTTGAATGTTAAATCAATCTGTTTAAAAATTGTTTACTCATACCAATACCATGACTGACCCAGAGTTTATTTTCCTATGTTTTCCCTAAACTCTTGGATGCCCAAATTTGTACGTGCAGTCAAGTGATTTCAGGATTTTATAAATTCACTTGGAGGAGCTTGGAGCAGGAAGCTTCACAATTTGATATATAGAGTTTATTTCTGTTGTATTGGTTATGTTGTACTCTGATAATGGATGAAAGTATAAATATAGTTTTGCATTTCAAGATGTTATATAATATATTTTATTCAATTCTGCTGTAAGATTCGTTATACTCTGATTTTGTTGTGTTCAGTTCTTCTTTTTCTTCTATTCTAATTTTCTTTCTTTCTATTTCCCACCCTCTACTTCTTTCTATTAACGATCTGTTAATTTCTGATGGTTGATTAGTCGATATGTAATATGTATTATTTTTTCTACTGGACTTTTTATATATGTTAAAAGTTAATAGGGATGTGTGCCTAATGCACCCTAATAAGAATATTAATTCAAAATATCAATTACTTCACTTACAAGTATACATAGTGAACATGACTATTGATGAAGTATTTGGCTATGACATTGTATTGCTAAGGACATTGGTATATAGGTTGCACACATAGCCTAGTTCTTAAGACATTTAACATACATATACACATAATTCATAGTTGACATTCATATGCGCTAGCATGCAAGTACTGATTAAGAAATGCCTAGACAATACATCAACATTACTTTCATTTTGGTAGGCTACAACATTTCACCTTCATTTTCATAGCCGTAGCATACCCATCCATCACTCTCTCTTAGAGCCAGCCAAGACACCCTATTGCTACCCTACATAAGCCTAGTTTCTCAAGCCATTTGCACATGGAATTTGTACACAAGTGAGTACACAACATATCTGGTCGTGGCTTGTTGCCTAGAAAGAAACTAATGGAGTCTACATGCACATCACCTCACCTTAAATGGCAGCAGTATACACCTTCCTAATATAAGCCGACACATTCTCATCTATAAATACATTGGTTTTTCATCACCAACCCACACCACTTCATTCACGAGACTAATAGAAAAACTAGATCAAAACAATGACACCAAGCTTTAGACAAAACCTAAGAAAAAACATGGAAGAACGTGACCTGAAACTGTGAACAAAACTTTTGTGAGTAAACTATTTTCCCCATTTATATTTTGATTATGCAAATATATATATACATAGATATATGTGTTGATGTGGGTTGTATACTGGACTAACAATTAGAGAGAAAAAAATGAATTTGATAAATGGCATTAAAACTTGAGATCTGGAAACACAAAAAGACAGTAAACAAAAAACATAAGAATAAAGGAGTTGTTATGGGTAAGTAAACTTAACCTATTATTATAGATAGATAGATATATGTATGAATACCTGTTTTGATGGGTGTAGTTATACAATCCTTTATGTTAAACCTGAGAATAAAATTGTATCAGGATATGAACAAGCATAAGTCAAATAAACCTTCCTACTTATTTACTGGTTATAATATATTATGTAAATACTTTATAGTTGGCTTGGAATGGGTGATTTTGGTTGAATTATGTATCCCGAATTGATAAAGACTTAGACCTAGAAATGGAAAATGGCTAAATATAGTGTACAACGTGGTAAGTAAACCTCAATATTTTCCTTTTAAAACCTATTTCAAATAACTGTTCAATCATAATTGGACCTCACGCGATGAACGGGAAAACTGGTGGTGTCGACGCGGTGAGGAGTTGAAGGCGAGTTTGTGGAGGGGTTCAGGATGTCGATCGCCACTAGAGATCGAGTGTGCACTCACACGTGCACGCGTGTGTACCGATGGGATTAAGGGCCTTTTGATTGCCTGAAGCTTGCTTTGTTCTTTTTGTAAACAGGAAGATTAGCACAGTGCATGCCACGTTTGGCCTTGGCCTACTTCGGTTGGCTATTATATATGATATTTTGAAAAGAAAAAAAAACCAAAACGAAACTAAAAACAAATAAAAGAAGAGAGTGGGGAAAGAAAGAAACAGTGCAACGTTTTGGAAAGGGATGCACAGAACTACTCTCTTGCATTTCAAGTTTGGAGTCTTGCAGTCCTTGTGTTGAACCAAAACAGAACACGTTCAACCTATATTACATCACACAACTTTTTCCATCATATGTAAACATGCAAGCTATGCTACAACGATCAAGAAACACTTGGTAATCGAGGATCCTAATCCTGGTTGCCTAACATGTATTCAAACTAAGACACTGGTAATATTAAAATAGTAAAGGAGAAGCTAAGAATGTAAATGTATTTGTATTTGTCATAAATGAGTTGAGCTTGCCAATGACAATTGAAATTGGAAAAAGTAGAGTTAGATTGTATTTATTTTACATGCACACACACACACACACACACACACACACACACACACACACACACACACACACACACACACACACACACACATATATATATATATATATATATATATATATATATATATATATATATATATATATATATATATATTGCGTAAGAAGGTAAAACATTTAGATTAGCAAAGGAAAAATAAACTAAACATAGATGAAGGAGATGTGCCAGTTTATTTTAATGTACTTGGCTTGGGTGATGTTTTGAAATTTGGCAAAGAAACATGATAACCTGGGACAAGGGAAATGGAACTTGTAATGAAAAGAAGAGAAGCAGTAGAAAGAATCGGGAGAACGAAATGTGGTGCAGGCATATTTAAGTGATGCGTGGGCTAAGAAGGGGTAGGCCTGTTGGCCATGCAAGAAATTAGAAGAAAAAAAAGTTATATATAAACCGAAAGTCTGAAGAGAAACAGAAAGAGATGAGATGTAGGGTGGGGAAGGAAAGCATAAGAAGGAGGATCGGCAAGTTTTCAGTTTGCCTGGGAAGTTTGGGCGCATGGATGTTGTGTATAATATGGGTGGAGCATTAGTTGGTGGGCTTGGGTTTGGCCATATAAAAAAAGTGTTTTAAGATATAATATTAAAAAAATCAGTATTTGGGTATGATCGAATTATTTTGGTCGTGGTTGCACGGTGGATTGATAGATGGTATGTGTAAATGAATTGACAAAGCTATCAAGTTTTTAAGCAACTCAAATTAAACTGGATTATTAAAATTAAAAGTAGCTTTAATACTAAATATCAATTAAATTTTATTAAATCAAATTAACGTGTGAACTAATGATAAGTAATGGTCTGTAATTCAGTAAATTCTGAAATTTTTGTTTAATTTAATTGATTTATTTATTAAGTTGTGTTTAATTACGTTAATCGTAATTATATTATATGGACATCTGTTAGTGGGACTAAACACTGTCCCACTATATACTTGATTGACTGAATTGTTTGAATGCCCGGTTAGCAGAAATAAATACTGCTCTGCTATTATAACAGCTTAACATATTTTATCGGTTAATATATGTTGTTGAGATATTATATTATCAGTTGATAATATTGAATTTTATTGATATGATTGTTTGTGCAAATTGGGTTAACAACTTGAATGTCGTCTGTTAAAAGGATTGTTATATACTATTGGAACTGCTAAGTTATATTTTCTGTAAAGTAACTCAGAAATAAACTTGAGTATTGATAATTGGATATAAATTGTATTTAAGAAAACAATTAGATGGATAATTTTAAATTAATTATATTATAAATTAATTGAAAAGGAAAGATTAATTTTAATTAGTTAATCAGGTTGTTTAGAGTGGATGTAAGTCAACAGTTTAAATAAGAATTGATTTTCAAATTAATTTGTTTCAATTAATTTAATAGAAGAGGTTTCAAATAAGTGGGTGTTTTAAAAACTTGAAAATGTTTTGGTAAGGTAATGGGAAGTTTAAATAGTAATTTAGCTTTGGATAAATTATCGAAGATAATGTGTTTTAACTTAATGAATCCTTTGGTTAAGTAAGTTGTAAATAGAAACTGATTATCAAGGGATAAGGGAATCAAGTCGATTATTTCGATTAAATTCCCCGATTCAATATGTAAATTAACCAAGCTTCCTTGATAAATGTTTTCCCAAACACATTACAACTGTTATTTTGAAGTGTTTTAATATTTGAAAATCCAATGAATTTACATAATCTGGTTTGTCGATGTATATCGAACTTATACGAATCTTGACAATAAGAATGATTTCGACTCAAGGTCTAAGAGGTAATTAAAATACCACAACTTGAACGATTTCACTATTATGCGGTAGATCGTATCAGTTTGTGTCTGAAATAAGTGTTTAAATTTAATATCGTATTTCCGTTATGAAACAAATATTCGAGAGTGAGATTTTCATGTGAGATATGATAATAAGAGTTTGTTGGTTAAATAATAATTATGTTTCAGATCTATATATTTATAAAGATAATATTTGAATAAACGATAAAGATTATTTTATGGCTTAGCAAATCCTATGTTGTTAAACCTGTTTATTTTATTTTATATTTGATAGTTAAATAACCGACTACCAAATTTGGATCTTTTCGTTATTGTTTTGAAGAGACCGGAATCTAAATTCCACTTCAATTCGATTTTTATGTATGAGTCAGAGATAATTGAAGATTTGAAGACAGAGTTTTATGCAAGGGTTGTTATGTCGATCCGAGGTAGGAATTTCCTAAGATGGATTTACGGGATAGTGCCTTCGGTTTGTCCTATCCCAGGACAACTTGTATGGACGAATGTCTGACAGAGTATGCCTAACCGATCACGTACGTTGATCTCTTCAAACTTATTTATGTTGGTGGCAGAGGAATCCATTTCTCTTGCTTTATACCTGTAATGTATTTTTGGGGAAGTCAATTTGTGATTTGGCGAGTTTGATGATATGGCATTCAAATTGAATGAAGGCGTGTTATATCCAAGGGTAAGTTCAACCTCAAGTCTTATCAACTGAGAAATGGTATAAAATCTGGTAGGTCGCATGGCCATGTGGGTCGCTCCCATTAGGGGGTATTGTCACCTGGTCTAGAGAAATTCCATTTGCTTCTTGAATCTTTCGATGATGTCCCTTGCGGGTAATGGTTGTTGATCCCAACCGTTGGTGACAATACATTCGATACTCTCAAGCGAAATGAGGGGCCGGTCATGTTTAGCCTAGGTTGCAAGATGTGCTTATTGAACCTGGTGTAACACCCCGTATTTTCTGTGAACTTAAGAATTACAAATCTGAGTATAATTAAAATATAAAATCAGAATCGAGAGAAACGGGCTGTGCCATTGCGTTCGTCTCGGAAAAATACGCGAAATAGAGTCCGAAATTTCGTAAATCGGAGTCCGTATGACCAAGTTATGGCCTTCCAAAGTTCAGAAAAAATTAAACAGCACAGACCAAGTCGACTGGGGAGTCGACCCTAGAGTCGACCTGCCCCCAGGGGGTCGACCCTAGAGTCGACCCTAGAGTCGACCTGACCCCGGGGGGTCGACCCTAGAGTCGACCTGGGGGTCGACCTGCCTCCCGAATCTGCTTTTCTGCCCGGGTGCGTTCTGATGTATCTGGTCTCGTTTTCTGTCTAGATTCGTCTGCCTAAACCTATTTAAACAGCCCCAAACCCAGCCTTCTCTGCACACAATTCTATTCTGCTTCTACTCTGCCTCTGTTCTAAATTAAAAATAAAAATGGCGTTGCTACTCTGCTGGAATCAAAACTAGAAGACAATCAACATCAACCTAAATTCAATTAGAGATTAGAGCTTCTGCAACGGTTCTACAACAACTAGAGTTCTTTCTTTAATCCAATTAAGGCAAGTACAGTTATTTTCCGCTATAAACGTTAATTCTGATTTTGACATGAATTGTGAATCTGAATCTGAGATTATATCTGTTCTGTTCTGTTCTGATTTGATTTATCTTATTCTGTACCTCTTTCCTTTTTTGGTTCTATAGCCAGGCTACTACGAGCCTGAGCCAATCTCATAAGAGATTAACATGCGCTAAAATGTTTGGGACGGTAAAATGAATGATGCATAAATTGGGCATGACCAATAGGTGACTAATTTGAGGAAAGAACATGGACTGTAGCTAGAACATGAATCTGAGACATATGATTGGACATGTTATATTTATAACATAAAAAGGTATTGAACATATGATTTGTGGACATGACATAAAAAGGTATATAATTGAACATAAATATAGACTGTATTGAACACATGATTTAGGATAAAGAGAATATGGCCTAGGTATAAAGATTTACATGAAGGTAGGATATCTATTAATGTAAATAAACACCTAAGTAAGGGACCTTTGGGATATATGACATGCATAGTAGTCTATGGATATATTTGGTATAAATTATATGGATCTTCTGTACTATGCAAGTTTAATAAAAATTTGGAACATATGATATATGGTAAATTTATGACCATAATCTGTGCTATGTAAATTTAATACAAACATAAGGTTGTGAATCAAGACTATTATTTATGCACATGAACTTAGGCAAGGTTTATAATTAGGCAAGGTATGAAACTTTAAGAAATAAGTAAATTTGTTATATTTGCCTAATTTGCTAGTTATGTTACATTGCCTAATCTGCTAGTTCTGTTATATTGCTTAATCTGCTAGTTCTGCTCTACTGCCTAGTCTACTAGATTTGTTCATCTGCCAAATATGTCATTTGCTAAGTCTGTTGAAAATACTAAATCTGCTAGTTTGCTTAATCTGCTAAGTCGCCTAACCTGAGAAATCTGTTATCTGCTATATCTGTTGAGTTGGTATAATTAGTCCGCTATTGACATAATCTGAATTGGCTATAGTTATGAATAATTGACATGTAAATTAGGCGTGGGTATAAATGGTAAATCATTAATTAATTGGCCGCAAAGATAAACATGGCTAACTCGAGGTTAGAATGAGTTTGCGGCGTAATTCTGCCCGGAACCGCCCGACATATTCCATTGGTCGCAAACAATAAGTTCTAATGTGAGAAGTTAGTCATAACGTGCTTGAAACCCGTGGTTAGACTCAGTTTGCGACAGAAACCGGCCCGGAACCAACCGGCCTAACCAGTAGCGGCAAACTGTCAGTCTAATGTGAGAGGTTTGGGCATTAATATTTAATTAATGAAAATCTGAGATAATTATGATGTCTAAAACGTGTTGGGTAAGGTTAAACCAATTGGACCAATGAATCTGATAAACCCGTTTCGTGAATCCGTAGGCCCAATACAAAGTTAGATAATCTGTAACCAGTTAATCTGTAAGTCTGTTAATCTATAACCAGTTAATCTGTAAGCCTGTTAATCCGAACATCTGATCCGTTAGTCTGAAAAACTTGTTAACTTGATTGTCTGATCTGTGAAGTAGTTAATCTAAACTTTGTATGTCTGAAACTTGTAGACAAGTTAAGCTGAAATCTGTTAGTCTGGGGACACAAGGTTAGGAGGGGAATTACTTGTGTCATCTGTTGTTTGGGACCCATATTAGTCAATAACCCTTTCTGGTATCAAAACTTTGACCCAACAGTAGGTAGGGTCCGGGCACGCTTACTGAACTAATTATAAGCGGTTCATTCTGATAATGCCGAGGGGTGTTGATGTGCGTTCCAACCGAGTCATGTGCGTGCATGGATCTCGGTCTGCCTCTGAGGATGTAAGACGCCGTGACATCTGTAAATAGGTCTGTGCCAATTGGTTGTCACTTTAGGGAGTGATACACCCTACTGTGGGGCCGACACAGGATATTTATGTATTAGGGAGCCGATCGCTTGGGGTAGGGTTTTAGGGTACACTTAGTTCTGTCTGTTTCTGTTGGTACCGTCTGTCTCTGTTGGGTGGTAACACCTGTCTGTTTCTGCGTGGTACCGTCTGTTCGGGTGGTAAAGGCCCATTTACTAGTGTACACCTAATTCTACATTCTGTTTCCGTAGGGATTAATCTGACTGTTTCTGTTCGGGTGGTAAAGGCCCATTATCAGCATTCTGCTTCTGTCTGTTTCTGTTGGGGTGGTAAAGGCCCATTACTAGCATTCTCTTCTGTGGAAATTATTCTGTACCCGTTTCTGTTTCAGTTTAGACATTATGGTGATAACTAATCCCATTATACTAGTATTAGTGCAGAGAAGTGTAAAGCAATAGTTTATGTCATTCTGTTCTTCTGTTATATCTGCTACACCTGTTACAGTTATCTCTCATCCAGTTTTATGTTCATGTCATATTATTATTATCTGTTCATATGCTGAAAGTCACTGGACTTGCCAGACTTTTTGTCTGACCCTTGTTGTTTCGCCTCCTTTCTTCCGTTTCCCCCCCAGGTTATCCAAGGAGGGAATACTTTAGCTTGATCCGGATTTTCTCTTTGCTTGAAGTGCTTAAAGTATGGCTTGGCTCTGCATAGCTTCCGTTCTATGGGATTATGATTTTAAACCATGCATTTTGAAGGCTTTTGTACAAGACTGATATTTTGTACTTGAATTCTGAGATTTGAAAGGATGTAACCATATTGATTTCTGTTTCCGCTGTAATAAAGTTAAAAATTTTCAAGTACTGTTTTATTTGTCTTGTAAGTTTCTGTTCTGTTTACTAAAATGCTCCACCACAGTTAAGGCATTCCCTTTGTAAGTGACCATAACGGAGGTGGGGTGTTACACCTGTTGTATTCCTCTCTAGAGATACACTATCGTAAGGTGGTCCCGTACCTTACTAGTTGGAATCCCATCTCCAATAAGCGCCTGCAGGTTTGATTGTATACTATCTATGTGGAGCGTGAGATGCAAGTGTTCCGCTAGATTGCTATTTATTTGTATTTAGACATTATTATAATATCAGTAGCGTTGGATATATATATATATATATTTTGGGTTACTGTAAGGTAAAAACCATCCATGTTTATGTGTGGGTCAGTCTTACGATTATCTTTTCTTTCAAAAGGTTTTTTTAGAAAAGTTAAACCAATGGTTTTGGATTCTCATATGGGATAAACCCATTCCATGTTATACGACGTGGTCTTATTAGATATTCTTTTATTAATAAAGTGATTTAAAACCGTTTGCTCATACCAGTCCCATGACTGATCCAGAATTTATTTTTCTATGTTTTCCCTAAACTCTAGGGTGCCCAAATTTGTACGGGCAGTCAAGTAGTTCAGGATTTTACTTTATCTGAAGGTGCTTGGAGCAGGAGGTTTCATTGTTATATATTTAGAGTTTATTCCATTGTGTTGTATATTGATGTACTCTGATGATGTATGTAAGTTCAAATACAGTTTGTATTTCAAAAGTGATTATTTATATACTATATTTTATTCCACCACGATTGTGAGATTTTTTATTGTTGTTCACTTCGATCTTCTATCAATTTTCTTGTATTCTAATTTTCTACCTTTCTATTCTCATCCTCTAACTACTTTCTATTAATGATTTGTATTTTCGTGTAATTTGGGTTGGACGTGCATTGTATTCAGTCAGCTCAAATGGTACGGATTTGCGGGTCGTTACATTATAAATCCCATGTAAGGAATTTATTAAGCTTGTCATGGGCGCAAAGCTAAAACACTCCATCGGTTCTCTCCACAAAATAACTCCTCTTTATCCTTAGTAATCGATCACTAAGGAGTACAATCAAATAAATAGATTGAGCCACAAAAATCGTAATTAATTTCGAACTCAATTAACTAGTGGACATCCTAAAATGGGTGCAAAGATCCCAAAATATTTACTAGTAATTTGTGAATTATACGTCTTCCTTAATGTTATTCTCATAGCTATGAGAATGTAGAAATCATAAGGAAGCTAACAAATCTATATTATAATCGTTAGAACAATAGAAATATGTATCTTATATATGGGATGTCGATGATATATGATACTCCCAAAAAATAAATGTGGGACTCAGAATAGATAGGTCAATCCATCCCAAAAATCACCACGATATGACATGCAAATAAGCATGGAAAGAATGGCTGCACAAAAGAGAGTTAATCATCCATAAAAACATGATTTTTTTTTAAAATACACCAAAGTTAGTCTCAAGAATAATTCCTCAAAGGAATAACAACTTTTTGCAAAGTTGATCTATGAAAATACTAAACCCAATTGGGTGTACAAAATACAAAAGTGGGAATTCATGCAAGATCTCCAATTATGGAAGCCGGGAGATCAAGAATCAGAATCTGGAAACAAGAGACTAAGTCCAATAAGCCAAATATAGCTTATCACTTTTCAAAAAGAAGATTCAAGATGATTTTTAATGGAAATTCTAATCACCCAAGTTCTAAAAATCATGCAAAGAAATCTAGAAGAGCATAAAGTGGGATGACACTCGAATCATAACAAGTGCGATCTTACAAGTCCATAAACAACAATGTTATGTACAAATGGTTCCCATAAAAAAAAGTAGACGCACACAAAAGCCAACAAAACATAAACGAGTGCATGGCTTCACAAATGAACACATAAGCAATTCGTATCATGAATAATTAAAGAGAACACATAAATTACCAAAATCATGAATTTTTTTTAAAATACTCCAAAGCTAGTCTCAAGAATAGTTCCTCAAAGGAATAACAACTTTTTGCAAAGTTGATCTATGAAAATACTAAACCCAATTTGGTGTACAAAATACAAAAGTGGGAATTCATGCAAGATCTCCAATTATGAAAGCCCGGAGATCAAGAATCAAAATTCGGAAACAAGAGACTAAGTCCAATAAGCCAAATATAGCTTATCACTTTTCAAAAGAAGATTCAAGATGATTTTTAATGGAAATTCTAATCACCCAAGTTCTAGAAATCACGCAAAGAAATCTAGAAGAGCAAAAAGTGGGATGACACTCGAATCATAACAAGTGCGATCTTACAAGTCCATAAACAACAATGTTATGTACAAATGGTTCCCATACAAAAAAGTAGACGCACACAAAAGCCAACAAAACATAAACGAGTGCATGGCTTCACAAATGAACACATAAGCAATTCGTGTCATGAATAATTAAAGAGAACACATAAATTACCAAAATCACCATATAAACACAAATACTTTAATAGCTTCGAAGAAATGTAAATATATATAAGTTAGTCATTACGAAAATGGTGAATTCATGAATAACACAAAATCGTACAAACAATATAAGGAGAATCCGCATAGATTACAATAGCCTCAACAAGGTCGCTGTTACCTACCCGAGCAGTTCCACCTTTACGGCAAGGTCGCCTACACCTTCCACAAGTAGTTTTGTCTTTTATCCACACAATGTGTCACAAGATGGGAAAACTAAAGTGTTCCACCAATGATCAAAAGATCCAAACCACAAAGTGATCATCAACGATCAACAAAGAAAGCGTAATTTAAAATAAGCTAGTAAATATGCGAGTTTAGCTAAAAGTCCCAAAACCACTAACTTAACTCAAATATTTACGAATAATTTGCAAAGTCCACTATAAAATGCAGATCATAGCACAATTGCAAATGGGAACAACCCAATGGTTGCTCAAGAAAACACATAAATAGACTTCATGGCCATGTTTAAGAAGAATGGAAACCAATTCGAGCAACTCTTACTTAGAAACTCGAAAATGAATCTCGATGATGTTGCAGTCATCATCAACATTATTCTCCTTAAATATATCACGATTAAACACTAAATGGAAATGCACACGTTTAATATTTAATACTTAAACCCGCATTCTTAAAATCAAAACATGGAATTATTGTGTCGGAATTTGTCTCGTCGGAGTGTTTAGAAATCCATATTGATACAGTGGCATCCCACATCTCGACCAAAATTCATAACATACTCCATCGGCAAATCAACGTAAAAAATAAATTACGTCCATATAAGGACGCAAAATCATAACTAAATAATTTCAGATGCAACTATTTATTCATGACTTAAATTTTTAATTATAATTAAAAAAACAACCATTTCATAGTGCTAGCGGAAATAATTTATCCATATTCGCCTCACATAGCTAATCGCAAACGGATTAGCATATTAGGTAGCCAAAAATATTTTAATAAATCGTTCTACAAAATAAAAAATCTTCACAACTAAGTCCCGAAGGTTATTTCAACTCAAATCCGTTTTATACTCATGAAACTCTCATAAATGGTACTTGCATATTTCTTTTCCAAAAGTAATTTAAATGGTTCTCTTTTTGGTTGAATTTGTATCTAACATTATCATCGAACACCTCATAGTCAAATCATAAAAAAATTCACAAGGTGTTCATTTTCAATGTTCCTAAATTATTAATCAACTCCACCCATGCAAACATATGAATAAGATCACTCTCATCCAAACACAATAGTCAATACCCACAAAAAAAGGAGAGGAAATGATATTCTATAAATAAATTCAAATATATTTGGTTCATAGTACAAAGGAACTCAACAAAAAATGGGATAAAACTCTGGGTTTTCCTACTCATGAAAGAGAAGGGACTTTAAGTTTGCCTAGGCCAAGATTAACATAGATGAATAAAAAATATTTGGTTGGTCAAAGGATCAAAACATAAGATAGGATATGATGGGTCCTAATACTCAATTTAAATCTTGAACACGGTTTCCTAAGATAGACTTAAGACAATGATCCTTGCCATAATGTCTTATATTGTTCCAAACTTGTCTCTAATACCAAGTTTAATGCCTCACCTCTGTACTCGCGTTAGCGAAGGCCATTGCAAGTAATGGTGTCAACTAACCTAAAGAATAAGGCTGTTGAGGAGCGACCATATGTATATTAACTTTGAACGAGTGTTAAACATATCAGATAATGCGGTATTACTTTCTAAATCTCATGAGGAAATTCGACACATCTAAATCAAATTCAAATCTACTACACAACGGCTATATATAATTCAGAATCAGTATAAATTACATAACAAAAAATAAGTGTCAGACATATATATTCACATCACAAAGGTGGAAATAGATATGAATATAACACATAAATGTGTACATAAATATAATGGTCATACTCGATCCACTATACAACAAAAGAATAGGAACAAGGTTACAAAAACTAGTATGTATACACAATGAGTCTCTTTCTTATTAACATAAACCCAAATTCTTCAGCTCTAATGTAGTTAGCCCAAAAGTGGAGGATAGTCCATGCTAGAGTCAAAAAGAATTATCTGAAATAACTCGGCCTGACCCGAGTATTGATTACACAAAGAAAAACAATAAACATATCAGTCTAGTTGAACTTATCTCATAAACGGGGATATATCAAGAGATATAAATTATTGTAGACATGCATATGATAATAACAATGTCACACATAAGTGTGAAGCCCAAAATGTCTTAAGTATATCTCAAAAATCTACATTTGACCTATAAAAGAATATCATATTCAAATTATATAGTTACTCACAGGAAATGATAACTCATATCAAATCAACTCAAAAATTGATAACATAAAATCAATAAAAACTCAGATTGATAACAATGTATCAACAAACTCAAATTCCAGAAATCAATAATCAGAAATCTAGAAATCACAAATGGAGAGGGTAAGGCCTATCTTAAAATGAGATCCCGAAAATTCACCAACACTTGTATCCCAAATGAGACGCAATCTCAAGGTAGCAAGCCTTTAATATTGAGACAAAACTACTCAAATAGTCCGAAGACGCGGGTCGCAACCCCATACAAATTGTCCGAAGGATGTCAAAAGCATAAATCCACCAAAAGATCATAATTAAGCAAAGTAGTGCAATTCCATAAAATGAACCGAAGTTCCTCAAAATGATCCTGAGATTGTCAAAATACTCAAAATGAACCAAAGTTCTTTGAAATAATCCAGAGATCATTAAAATTCTCAAAATGAACCGAAGTTCCTAAAAACGATCCAGTAATCATTAAAAATATGGAATAATTTCCACAACTATGAGATATTGCATAAAGCTAGTCTAAATCCCAGAAAGATCATAATTGATCAAGGAAAGTGTAAATTACTATAAGCTAGTAATTATAAAATTTGAGCTACATGTCCCATAACCACTTTCTCTACTCGAATATTTACGAATAAGTTGTAAATTCTACTAAAAACAAAAAACGAACACTGCCATAGTTTTCAATTGAACGAATCCAAGAATTAACTGTCAAAGCAAACGCATGAGTTCAGAGTCCTTATTCTTAATAAGGTGTTTAATTAGATTTCTCATAAAAGAATTATATAAATATATACTAGTAGATTGGAAAACGATTTATTAAACGATTGTGTAAAATAACTTTGTAAAAGGAGTAGGATTATAAACTATTTAAATAAAAGAATTGGGTATCTACTAATAATATAAAACCCTTTTTGTATATTTTCAAAATGGAAAATCTTGTGGAATAGCGATTGAAATAACGATCAAACTAAGAATTCACGTTTATTAACATAAATTAGATCTCACTACTATCGATTATAAATTCATTCACAATGAATAAGTTAAAAACTCATTTAATTGAGCTGTAAAAATATGTGAATTAGAGAAACTGAAAAACTGCAGAAAAAGGCTAAACGAGCTGAAACTCGGCCAGGGAAAAGCCTGAAACAACCTATACAGTCGACCGTAGCCACTGGTCGACTACAAAAAACAATAGGACTAGTCAGAATTTCCATTTTGTACCATTCGACTGGTCACCTAACCAGAGGACTGCCAAACGCGAATTAACAAACCAGACGATTGGTTATTTTTGACCAGTCGACAGGTCGAGACCTGCTACAAAATGAAACATAAGGTTTGGCCTTATGGCCAAGTAGACTTTCATGGATTTCAGTTGATCATCGAAGGATGATAACTTTGCTGAAGTAAAAATGAGACTTCAATGGTTAGACGAAACATTGCATAACACGAAAATCAAACACCCACAAAGATGTATACTATAAATCATCGAAATGAATTCAAGACTCATCAAATGGAATGTTTGCTCAAATCAGACCAATTTACACACTGCATAGGCAATACAAACGTGTCATATGCACACTATACAAGCTTAAAGCTTGAGGCATAGACGTGTGTTAACGACATTTTTCGCCAACATCGGAGATAAGTCTATAGGAGTGGACCTAAGGGAAAAATAGTTTGTTTAGCCTTCACAAGTTTGAGTTAGTTCATCATTCCTAGGTATCAAGATCTAGAATCTAAGGACTAACAGTTACCTTGGGGAGAAGGATCTCTAATTAAAACCCTTGACAAAGGATTTAACGGGTGGTAGATAGGGGTTCTGCACTATTCTTGCTAAAGGGTCTAAGCTTGTAGGAAGAGTCGTAAATTTGTAGGATGGGATGTTTCATCTGATTTGAGGAAAGGTTTGGGTAAGGTTTCATGCACATGTTGGAAACAAACAGTAAGCTATAGCATCGATAACTAATAAAATAATATGATAAACTCATAAGAAAATATCATAAGGGCCGATTCACTCTTTATTGATCTTTGACTTAGAGTACATGAATATAATATAAGAAACCCCCAAATCGATATAAGAATTAGGGTTTATTCTAGAGAGAAACAGTACAAGAATAAGAATGAGGGAATCATCCCGAAAATGTGACCCCTAGGGTCTTATTTATAGAGAATTTGGGGCCCCTTCCGTTGCCGAGCCGTTGGGCTTGCAGGTACATTTGTCGGCCTCTTTTCCCTTTGGTTTCAGTTGTTTTAGCTCCTGGCCGCCTCGTGGTGCTGATTATAGTTTCTGGAAGGAGGGTCCTGGTCAGTTGAGGTTTCTTTGAGATTGATATGGGCTTGGTGGTGAAATAGCCTTCCCGAAGGTATTTGAGTCTCTGGTTGTCTGCTCTCGGTTATAAGCTTCCGGATGTAGGCTTCCGATTTTCTTATGAATACTTAGTGGAGCATGTCGTCATGATGTAAGTAGATAACTGCCGGTTCGGAACCACTGTCGGTGTTTGTACTAAGTAGATCAGTATGGATAGCTTGTATCCCTGCTAGAGTTCCGGTTGGCCTTTCGGTGGAATCTTCGGGTATAGCCTGTTCTTCTGGTAGTGAGCTCTGGGTAGTTTGCCTGTTGTCTATTAATATAACCTTTCAGTGTTTGTGCAGTAGATGATTTGGAAGCATATTCCGAATAATCTCTATGTGCTTCTGGCTTAATACTCTTGATATCTTCACCTCCTGATGTATCGATATTAAGCAAGTTAATACTGATAGCCCTTCCGTCCTTTCGGGTTTCAATTAGTGGAGCTCTTGCCTCCCTCTTTCTCAGCTTCTAACCTAGATGACCTTTCGTTATAGGATCCCCCTGTCGGATTAACTCTGTCTGTCAGGTCCCTTGCCATATAGACCCTGTCGGATAGTCCCTGCCGGATAGATCCTGTTGGCATTCTGTAGCTTTTAAGTTCCTTTTAGTGTTTGACTCTGGTTTTTGAAGAGTTCCTATGTTCTTGTGGTCATTCAATGCCCCTTCACCGTTAGTTTGTTTCAGAGTTAATTTTGGTAGTAACAACGTGAGTTCTAAAAGAATTCACCTTTGATCTCGATAAGGAAGCAAAGGCTCCAAAAGAAAGCAAGATCAATTTCTCTTCAGCAAGAACTCTAAAGTCTTCAACCTAAACACATATGCCTGAATTTCCTGAGAGTTAGGTTTAGGAAAATCTCAGAAATTGAAGAGGGGATGAGTTAGAGAAGAAGGAGATGAACTTACCTATGCTTCTCCTTGGATTTGCACTCTATTTCACCTTAAATTGGATTTCTAAGATTAAGCTAGGGCTTAGGGAATTTTAATTTCCCTCTCCCTATTTCTATTTCTTAGTTTGGAGTGAATGAAGGAGGGGAAGGGGTTGCCAACTTATAGCTTAGTGGGTTAGTGGCTAGTTTGCCCAAACCAAGCCCAACCCAATCCCAATTTTCACAAATTCGAAAAATATCAATGTTTATAGTTTTAAAAGTCGCAAATGGCATTTTGAACTCAATGGAAGAGGACTCGAGTCCGAATTCATTTGTATGCAAAAAGTGACTTTTCGTTCATATACGCGATTAACGATGTTATACTTAAATGAAATATTTAAATATATTAATGTGAAATTTGCGGTTTGTTACAAAACCGTTCATTAAACAGAATTGGTTCTCGATTGCACAATGCCAACAAGATAATATATCAAGTGTATGACCCCGAGGCCTAAAACTTCACTAGATCAAACACCTAAAAGATCACCCAAATTAACGATAAACCATCGAGTTCCAACTTCTTTCTTTAAATATTTATATTCAATCTAAATAAAGATTTCATTTCAACTAATCTCAAGAAATCATCTTCTCCTTAAATGGGTTAAAGAACAAATATTACTTAAAACATCGTCCATGACAAACCCAAAATCATTCTTTCATTTTAAATGAAATCTTCACGAAAATCATATCAGCTCATCATCGACACGAATTCCAGTATCGGACAAATACAATAAGTGGAATAACGGCAAAGCCTTTGAAATTCCTTAAATATTAAAGGTTTTCATCCACAGAGGCCCATCTCGATTATCACTAAATCGATTTCCATTCAATTCCAATTTAATTTATTAATTGGAAAATTTCATTAATCTTAATTAAAAGATTTATTCCAGAACTTCAACCTTAACTGGGTTAAAGAACACTGTTATTGAAGACACCATTCATGACAAACCCTAAATCAATTGATATCAAATATAAGGTTTAAATAGTATTTACATCCACTTATATTCAACACCAATTCCCGTAATCAACAAATAGTATAAGTGGAATAACGATGTAAACGGCTTCTAAATTCCTCAAATAGTAAACGTCTACACAACGGTAACCAATACCAAATATTCGAAAACGATTTTTAACCTAATCAATTAATCTTAATTAAAAGATTTCTCAAAACTCACCTTTCAAATCCAATAAACTAATATTTGGAAATTTTAGGTTCATTTAACTTAAATTCCTAAAACGTCATTTAATCGTTTTCAACCAGTCAGGGTGAAAGCCCAAAAATTGAAATATACTTCGAAACTTTATATTCTATTTCAAGTCACTTTAAAATCATTAATTGTGATTTAACATAATTTTTCCATATTTTCAATAATTTAAAAATAGCTCATTACATAAAAATCTAGTTTCGGATAACTAACGGCACTAGCACGGTTTTTCTTCAAATTTGTTTCAAACTTTTCTCAAAATCTAACTATTGGATTTTAAAACTGTACATGTCATTTGAAAGATATTTTCATTTCGTAGAAAATGTTTTTTATTTCGGGAAAATTCGACGATCAGATCTTCCGGTACGTCAAGTTGAAGTCAATGGTCGAAATTCACGAACTGTCGATGCGTGACAGTCCTATTAAAATCATATTATAATTTAAATTAAATCTCTTCGATTCGGTCCGCAATGTATTTTATAAAACATTTATAAAGTCGTTTAAAAATGATTCTAATTTCAAATTCAATTATAAATCAAAAATTGAATATTTTAATATAATATTTTGAAATCCGAAATTTCCTGAAATCCATTATAAAAATAAATAAGATCATTGGAACAAACATTTTGAGTTAAGAACGTCGTTTATATGTCTAACTCGAATTCAGTTTTGAATTTACTATTCCAATCTATATTAAAAATTATAACAGGCCATTCTAATTCAAAACTCTTCAAATTCTTTCAACCTTTTCAATAGTTGTTTGAAATCGTCTTAACTTCATTTTCAAATCGTTTCGGGTATAAAAGTCAAAATTTCATTTACACGCCTTATTTTGTTTGAATGAATATAATATTCATTTAAAATCCAGTGCCTTAAGCCTAACTAGGTAGGGCGGACGGAACACTATAAACTCCGTAACTGGTGGACGGTCAACCTTAAAAACCGAATTAGCTGACTGCTAACTACATTCACCTGTACGATATTGTAATTTTTTTATTAGTCATAATAAAAGAGTGTTACAAAACACTATAAAAACTGGTAGGCTATGCCAGAAAGAAATCCAAGTAGAACTCAACTCAATCAATTCCAAAATAATTTCATATTCATGGTGTCAATTATGTGAACATTTAGTATAACAACCAGAATAGTTCATCATTCATCAAACAACGGTCATAAGATAAGCTTTATAATTTTTAATGCTTAAATGTACATAAACAATAAATAAATAACTGGCCAACATCCACGAAACAACCATAACAACCATAAGTAATCAATATATAATCAGATAAGATTATAATAACTTTTAAATCAGTTCAGGGAGTTCTCACATTGATCTGTTGTCTATTCCTTATTAAATAAATTAACCACGAGTTTAATTTAACCTAAAAATCAAAATTGCTCCAAATCCAACCAAATCAGTTTTGTTGTGAAGCTCTTGACTCCACGATTCCAACGTTTCTTGTTTCATTCAATTCTGAGTTTGTATGAATGAGATATAAGCGTTTGAAATTTTAAATACATTCATTAATAAAATAAAATATTAATAAACAATTCATCATCTTTTATATTACCGTTCAATGTCGTTCACCCTCCATCCCCCGTCGCACCAACCAACTCCGGCCACCGGAGGCTAGACCGACCACACCTACGCCTACACCTATGCACGCCACCGTTGGCACCCAAACTCCACAGTCGACAATCAAATCGCCCAAGAACGGCGTCGACGTTGGCCCCAAATTCGATCACCACACTTGACCATTCTCTACCAAAATTGACGTGCAGCTAGGTCTCACCACCTCCAAACATTTTTCTTGTAGGTCACTTCCTCCCTCGGCGTCCCCGTCATTAGCAATCAATAAAAATTCGATAGCTGCCACCACAAAAGGTTTACCTTCGATCATCTCCACTTTGCCACCACCACAACCACTTTCAGGCCGAATCCCTAACCCCTTTCCGACTTCCTAGTTGTCACCTCCAGCTAACTCTCGACCATTTGCTCACAAAAGCCCATACTCCTAAACTCAACTCGTTACATTCGAACCCAGATCCGGCGAACTCCGGTACCCATTCGCCACCAAATTTTTACAGTAGGTAGCCCTCACCGAGTACTCCAACATTCATGTTAATGACTTCCTCAAATTCCTCACCATTTGGAAGATAAAACCTAAAATGTGACCATGGACTTATATGTAAAATACACGGATGAAATTTTTGGGGTGAGGAAGTGGTGGAGTTGGGTGTAGTTATAGGTATAGGTTAGCTTATAGGTGAAGCTTTGTATATTATTTTATATTGCTACGTTCCTATCGCTATCTCCGTTTGTCGTTTAAAAATTAGCAAGGGGACATACGAATTCCATTGATGGTGAAAATTGGAATGTAACTATGGTTTGTCACTATGGTCCTAATGAAACTTGTTTCATCAAAATCTGAGTCTGTTTGCTCGAATAGTGCTCATTCGAGGTCAAATTAATTATATACGTATTTACATTAAACATTTATATCTCACAAGGCTACATACTAACTCAGATTGGATCTAAATTTAGAATCTTACAATAATGTATCATTACGGATCCAATAAAATTGGTTTCGTCGAAATCCGAAGTCGTATGTAAAATGACTATTTTTCCACAGTTAAAATGTTAAAATATAATTTAAATTCAGAATATTCAAATTCTATGAAATACAGATTATAATTATCATATATACCCTAATAAAACTTCATATAGCTTCAAAATAAACTATATTGGATTTCAAACTCGATATCTCATTTTAAACCTAAATTGATATTATTTTATAATAAAATCCCTTTTATTTTACTAAATAAAATGTTACGGTTTATAAACGATTCCATTTGGAAATTTGATTTGGACATAACTTACAATCTATAAGATGGAAACTCGATTTTTCACTTTCATTAGAAAATTATAGTTCTATAGATTTAAACGTTTCTTATTTAAATGAATTCTAACTTATAGTGGATCTTGTACATTCATTTAAAGTTCAAAACGTAATATTACGAACTACCACGCTGCTGCGAGCTCGTATTTAATTATATAATAATTTATACGTTCAAACCTTAAACTAAATAAATTCCAATTCGTTAATTCTTAAAATAAATCGTTTCAAATATTTAATTTTCATTTAGTATTTCTTAATAAAATCTGGGTCGTTACAATCCTCCCCGCTTAGAAAGATTTCTTCCTCGAAATCGAAGATGGAGCTGAAGGTTGTACTTGACCTACAAGATTTCATTCTAACCAACTTAAGTTCTTCAACTTTTAAGTTTCTTAGAAATTTACCAATTCTCAAAATTTGGCTAAGGCCTTACATTTTTGAAAATTTTCGCTATAACCACCTTTGTACAGCTCGATAAGTACAACTACAACTTGCCTCTGTAGGCCCTCACCAATCAAAAGTAAAAACCAAAAGCCAAGCGGCTTGCCAATCGGCTCATAAGATCATCAAACCCAATCAATACAGTAAATATGTACCTTCATATTAGGCATTTAATTTATTCCTCTTCTTAGCTTCCATCTAATAACCAATCCAATATATACATCCAATTCCAATTAATTTCCAGTCTTTACGAAAATACCCAACCATTCTTATATAGGTTTTATCATTCCATTACCATTTGATACAAATCCAATATAGTTTTTATTTAACTTCACTTAAGTTAAATTTTAATTCGTTTTGATTCACTTTATCTTCTCAATCCATTTAACTTGTGCTAGTTAAAGTTAAAGCTCATATCATTTTCAAACACTTATATAAATGTGTTTAAGTATCTCTCGGCGTTTCAATTGAAATTATATAGTTATCCCACTTGAAAATAAACACTAATGATATTCGAACTATCAACAAAATTATCCTCCAACGACTAGAATAAAATTCCGTATTCATTAAGCATATTTAAGACTTCGTATATACATTAACTAGGCGTACATGCAAAATCTTCTTATTCTCGATAGTCCAGCCTCAACATCAAATAAGATAATCAAACTATTAATATAAGATAATCAGGTAGGTCAACCATATATAATCTTTTAAAACCAAATTCATTTTTATATATATATATATATATATATACACACACGCAAATTCGTTTTCTTCTATATATACTCTTCAAACTCTAGCTAAGGCATTACTAACCCTATTTTTAATGAGTAACTCTTATAGGATATTACTAATCCTATCTTTGATGAGTTCTTTCCTCATGTTTAAATGAGTCATACCCCAAAGCTTTGTATAACTAAAGCTACGATACCAACTGTGATGACCCATCATGCTGCTCGGTTGGAATAGATTATTAAACCAACGTATCACTTGGGGTTATAACTAATAAGAACAGAACAAAACAACTTTTTCATTACTAGTACAATAACTTTTACACCAGAGTACAACATATATCAGAGTACAATAGAATAAATACATGCATAGTGGAAATGACAATACCAGAATGTATCATGTACACAGCGAAAAACGGAAACTCTCAGCGGAAGAAATAAAATGCTCTGGACATAGCTTTAGCTTCTACCAAGCAACTTCCCTATAAAATATCAACAAACCAAAACTATTAGACTGCCCGTGTTGAAAATATGGGCACCAAGAGTTTATGTGGGAAAAAATAAACTCTAGATCAGTCATGGGACTGGTGTGAGAACTAAAATAGTAATTTACTTTTAATTTAAAGTTGGGTAAACCACAAGACCACGTCGTATAACACTGTAATGACCCGCATTTTCAGCGGTATAATATTTAGTTTATTTAATTATTTAAAAGGTGATTAAAAGGATTTCATGGTCGTTGAATTAAATAATGGTGAATATTTAATTAAAATAATAAATTAAATAATATATTTAATTCTGAAATAATCAAAATTGGCTGAAATGGCGATATGGTGTGACTTGGATCATCTGTGATATTTAATTCAGTTTAGAATTGAATTAGAATAACGAATATATTATTTGAACGACAGTTTGAACGTATAATTATATTATAATTAAAATCGAGCTTGAAATGGCGTGGCAGTTCGTTATTTGGCGATTTGAACTTCAACTGAATGTACAGGGTTCGTTTTAAGCCGGATTTCTGTGAAACAAGAAACGTTCGGAGCTGGTGAAGTATATTTTTCTAATGAAAGAGAAAAATGGGGATTTCGTCGTGTAGATTTTGATTTATGTCCATTTCAAAATTTAGAAAAGTCGCTGTGGAATTCCTTTATAATCTATAACGATTTATTTATATTTTAAAAAGGAATTTTATTATAAATCGAATATCGATTTATGTCAGATTTGAAATATCGAGTTAGAAATTCATATAGTAATATTCTAGAGCTGTATGATATCATATGTGTATATATACGATAATATTTATTTATAAATATTTAATTTAATTATATTTAAATATATTTATATATTTAAATAGGCTATTTAGAGCTTTAAAAATAGCCACTGTTGCAAACGAAGTCGGAATTCGACGAATCCAGTTTCGTTGGAACCGTAATGTCGAACTCTAGTGGCATGTCTGTTTTCGTGATTTTAGGATATCGTATGTGGTCGCAGGAATTTTTAAGGACCATAGACGAATATTAAATCAAGAGAATAAAATTGATAAATAAAAAATAAAATATCCCACCATTTTTCTTTGGTTCAACAACAAGCCACGTCCTCCCATTTTCAACCATAACTCTCAACAACCCTCACCTTTATAAACACAATCCGCCTCCATCGATTCCTTTTCCAATGTGGGAATGGGTTCTTCAAAAATCCAAATAAAACTTGGATAAAATTCTATAAATCCTAATTTATATATGTATGAGTAGCTGCGGAATTCCTCTTCAATCCAATATAACTTCTATGAAGCTTGACATCCTTTTTTCCGTCGATAGGTTTTTAATACAGCGAACTAGGGTTCGATAGATTGTGAGGTTGAAGCAACAATGTGGATTTGTGGTGTTGGATTCGAGTTAGTTGAGTAATTTAGCATCTGTTGAAGAGTTTTGGTAGGGTTCGACGCACGAAAAGTGTCGTGCGATTTCTGTATGTCGCTGGGGAGCTGTTCGACGCATTGTTTGAGGAGCTGTCGAGTTTGATAATGGTAGTGTGGGTGGAGAGAGGAGGTTGAGAGAAGGATGATGGTGGGGGTTAGCTTTGAATTTAGTAGACTACGGTGTGGATTTCGGAGGCAGGAAGTGTGCGGTAATGAAAAAATAAGGATGAGCGGTTACTGGAGTAGTTCGTGAGAGAAGAAGAGGATAGCGAGCCTGGGTTCTAAGGGTATTGGGCCGGTTGTGTTAAAAAGGGTGAGGCCCAAGTCATTTATTAAATTAAAGTTAGGTTTTTATTCAAATGTTTATGCAAACTTTAAAAATGCGTAACTCTCTCGTACGATATCAAAATCACGAACGGTCAGGTCCATTGGGATCGCATGGATGGTGGCTACACCATGGAGCTGACGGAAAGTGAATCGAAGCTCGTTACAATTTATTGTAAAATAAATTGTCTGTCTGAATCAAAGACAGTTAATCGTTTTTAACGATAACAGTCCAATGTGAGTAAATCTCACTAACTATGAACAGTTTATAATTTCATGTTGCATTTTTAGAACTGTTAAATATTGGCTGATTGATTGTGTGTTGACTGTTTGATTGAACTGCTAGTCAGTTAGTTGAATTTCTATATTGATTATATTTAACAGAATATATCATATGGAACTGAAAGTGATGTTGATTTTATTGTGTAACATCTGTGGATGCAGGGAAACAGGTTGGAGGAATCCGACTGGATTCCTCAACAGTTATTTTATTGTTTTTCATATATTTTGATATATGATGTGAATTATAACATGTTGCTGATTGTGTGTGTATGGACGATATTGGACATCGTAATTTGATATGTTAAACACCATAACATACCGGGATTTGGAGAAAAGGGGAATTATAAATGAAGGAATCTTTATAAACAGAATACTTATAAAGTGGATTACTTACTTAGAAAATAAATAGGATAAGATAATGAGATATTTATTTGTTAAATAAATAAGATATGATTACCGGATTATTTATTTGTTAAAGTAATAGGTTAAGATAAAGAGATATTAGCTTAGAAATTTACTAAGTTAAATAAAGGATATTAACTTAGGAATTGAATAAGTTAAACAAAGGATATTAACTTACGAATTGAATAAGTTAAACAAAGGATATTAACTTAGGAATTGAATAAGTTAAACAAAGGATATTAACTTAGGGATTGAATAAGTTAAACAAGGATATTGACTTAGGAATTTGAATAAGTTTTAAATAAGAAATTTTTAGAGGAAATACTTAGAATAAATAAATAAGGTAATAAAGGAAACACTTAGAACTAAGTCATTAAAGAAGATAATTATTAAGGAATAAAAAAGAGATTATGAAGGGAATATTTGCAAACTATTTGCAAATAAAATAAAAAGGAAAATATTTGTTCAAGAAAACAAATAGGGTTATAAAGGAAATATTTGTTTAGAAAACAAATAGATTATGAAGAAACTATTTATCCTTGGACAAATAGATATATATATATATATAAAAGTGTGAACATATATATGAAGAAGTAAACAGATAAAAGGAGCAGACTGATTTATAAATGAGATTTATAAATTAAGTTAAATATTATCATTTGATAAATGGAATATATAAGTCAGGACTTATATAAAGGAGTAAGAATCGATTTCAACATTGATATTTGAAAATGAATAAGGATAAAGAGTTAACCAGTTAGGTTAAACCATTAGAGTTAACTAGTTAGGGTTATCCAGTTAGAAGTAATCAGTTAGAATTAATCAGTAGAGTTAACCGAGTTAGAGTTGATCGAGTATTAGTTATCGAATATTAGTTTATTCGAAGAAGTGAGTTAATCGAATCAGAAATATTTGAGATGAGTTAATCGATTTGAGTTAATCGAAGGAGTTAATCGAATAGTAGATATTCAAAGTGAGATAATCGAATCAGAGATATTCGAAGTGAGATAATCGAATAGTAGATATTCGAAGTGAGATAATCAAATCAGAAATATTCGAAGTGAGTTGATCGAATCTAGTTATTCGATAGGAGTTAAATCGAATACGATTTATTCGAAGAAAGAGATTATCGAATATAAGTATTCGAAAGTAAGCAAATCGAATATAAGTTATTCAAATAAGAGTTATAGATTAGAGTCAACCGAATAGGAGTAAATAAATTAGTTGTCGTTATATTATTCGAGTTTGGAAATAAAAGTCATTTTAAAGATAATATAATTCGGGTGCAGGAGATTATAACACCATTGTTATAATCACGTAAACTCGTAAAAGAAGGGGTTCGTAAATAGAATCCATGGGTTCGTAAGGAAGTGTTAAAGGGTTAAAAGATGAACTTACCCTATTTTCGAGATTTCAAATATTGTTCAGTTAAGGTCTAAGAGGTAGTTATACCCCAACTTGATTGACTTCGTTTTTAATTTAGAAATGGTTAAGGTTCGAGAGTGAAAGTTGTTGAGTGATTTTAATAAATAAGTATAGTGGTTTGAGTTGTCGTCGCGATGTTGATTTAAACATTTGTTTAAATCCAAGTAAAAAAAGATTTGGAAATGTTTTCCAAATAGAATCAGAAACGTAATTAAATATTGAAATTGGAAATATGAATTAGAAAAGGGATTGTTCATGTATAAGGAGTTAAGAAATGGAGTTAAGCTAAAGCAGAAATTGACTGGAGACTTGTTAAGTTGGATGGTTTCCTAAGTGTCTATCTAATGTTTGTTTCGACCTTCGGGATTGGTACTTAGGGAATTGTTCTTATACTAGTTTACAATCAGAGACTGATAGTTGTAGAAGAATAGTGATACGTAAATAATTTATGAAAATGTTTTCCAGTGTTAACGTATATTTTCTAAACAAAAAAAATAAGGATATATATATACATATATATATGATTGATGATTGACTGATAGAATTTCCATTTGGAAATAATATCGTTGTTTGCACACGTGTTTTTCTTTGATAGTTAACTCACCGACTATTGAAGTTTCTGACCATTTTAATGTTGTTAATATGAAGAGACCGGTTGGATTATTATCCAAAGAACCACTCTGTATTGGCATAAGCATTGCGAATCATATATGCCAAAGATAATTAAAGACGGAGTAAAGTGCAAGGGCTATTGTATAAGTCTTAGATAATAGTGCCTAAGATGGATGTACAGAATAGTGCCTTCGGTTCATCCTGTTCCTGGATGACTTGTATAGATGAATGTCTGATAGCGTATTTCCAGAAAGGTCATGTACATTGATCTCTTCAACCATACCAAGAGTGAAAGTGGAGAAGGAAACTTCTTTAGCTAACACGTAATGTACTGTTGTAGACGTCAATTAGTGATTTTTGATGGATCTGACAATGTGGCATTCGAAGTGAATCTGATGTGATGATAAAGCGTAACCTCAAGCCTCATCAATCGGTAAATGTGACGACAAGGGAATTTTGCTCGATCTGAATCAGTCGTTAAACCGATCTAGACCGTTCGAAACCCTTGATCGTTTGAGAACAGGACAAATCAGAACGCAGATGGAAGAACATTTCATTGCTATTACAACAATTCCATCAGATACAAGAATATACAGAGTATAATTGAATAAATTACATTCGATAAATATCATAGATTACAATAAATTACATAGCAGCGGAAAATAATACAAAGCACAACCGAAGGTGATATACAGATACAGAGCTTTCCGGATATCATTCCAGCTGTAAACCAGGATCCTGTGAATATAAATCTGCAAAACCAAAACTACTAGCTGCCCGTGCGGAAAATAGGGGCACCCAGAGTTTAGGTTAAAACAATAAACTCCAAGTCAGTCATGTGACTGGTGTGAGAACTAAAATAGTTATTTAAAACTTTACTTTAAAAGAGATAATTCGAGGGACCACGCCGTATAACACGGAACGGGTTTCCTCCCAAGAATACCAGTGCATAGAATAAACAACGCAATGCTTTTTCGAAAAATGAAGCTATTATAAGACCCAGGTCCCATCACACAATGCAATGCAAGCCGGAGGATAGGGTTTTCCCTTATAATAGCCAAACATGCTTGATACGTTTAAAACAAATCATTTGATACTATAATAAGTGTATAGTGTCAAAACAATTTCAATCATAAATATAAATCATAGACGGCATAGCATCCTATGCTACTATGTCGCCATACTAGGCTCTACAAATAAAGCCGAAATATCTCGTATTGGAAATTGGATTTCCGTCATGAGTCGAGGCAAGGGGCAAGATCCTCTCCGCGTTCGAGACACTCTAGCAAATGTCTCATGACTACACACTCTGGGCAATCCTGGATGCTTCAGGGCCGGTCCTCACTTACGTTAGAGGATTAATTATGCCTGAACACACGTTTCCCGGTCCTTACAGACCTATAATCGAGGCGCCTCGCATTCCAACAACCACATAGGTGAAAAGTATATAAATGTCAGGGATGGTAAGTCACTGACACCACCAAAGCTAGAAAGAAACGTCGTGCTCTCCCTACAGTCCGTATCCCGTTTTTGACTCATACCGAGGTGTGAGGCTCGCGAATTCAAGTTATACACAAAGCTGCCACGTAGGCCGTGCTTTGATCATCAACCACAAGACTTTTCTTTTAACAGAAGCCTTGATCTATGCAACTCAGCGTGCCACACAGGCAATTCATGCCATGCGATTGATATCTATCGATATATAACCTCTGAGCTCGTATGTCTCAGAGAAAGGCGTTAAGCAAGAGAATAAATTCTCCGCCGCCAAACAGATATATATTTAACAGAAATCAATTAACACAGAATAAAATCCAATGTCAGACACACAATCCATTTACAAGTCCATTCTGGGTCTGAACGAAACCGGAGGCACTTTCCTCGCATATCCATCCATCTCCAAGTACGTCCAGATGACCACCAACTATTTCCATCCTCTTGGGTGTACAGCCCAATCAGGATCTTCAGTAATTATCCAAACGATGTGAAGACTTACGGACTTCGACCACCGTCTTCATCTTCGACATATCGTCGAATCGGTTATTCAGAATGGGTATAAACCCGGACTTTCCGAACAACCCGCGTATGTTAAAAACAAATGTTACACAAACACAACATACGCCTCATTCCAATGTAGAATATCCTTTTATTCACGAAATCGCATTCTTAGGGAAAGGTTCCCATTAATTTTATCCAAGATAAATTCTGTAAAATTTATCCTTTAATCTTCCTTTGGATGTCGTTTCAAACCAAATTATGGTTTTCTAAATTAATCGAGATTAGCGAACCACACCGAAGTAATTATTTATTTTATTTCCCAATCCCAACCTATTCATCCCATGAAGCAAAACTGGTAATACTCCACATCTAACACCACAGTGTTATCGGTAAAATTAATTACCATTTCACGTTCAAATCTGATTAAAGATTTAACTATCGCTTTGGAGCAAAACTGGTAATACTCCATTCTCGCTCACTTTCTATATTTGATAATTCAGATTATCAATTCACATTTCAATCTAATTGCAGATTCATTAAAAACTCCTTTTACTGGGTTAAAGAACTAGTGTTATTTAAAACACAGTTCACGACAAACCCAAATCAAATTCTATTTATTATTATAGATAATTATTTATATTCTAACGACGGTGCGTATAAATATATACATTCTAATTATATTCAAAATAAATTTTCGTCGATATTATTTAAAATAATCTATTTTAAATATTCAAAATTCGCTAAAATTGCCAAAATAAAAATTTTAAACTGGCCCAGATTTTCGGGTTATTACAGTAAATGACAGAAATCGGGCAGGTTGCATGGCTATGTAGGTCGCACCTATTAGGGTGTATAATCACCTGATCTAGAGTTTCATTTACTTCAAAAAATAACTATTGTTGATGCTGTCCCATTTGGGAAACGGTTGCTGATCCCAACCGTTGGTGATATACATTTGATACACTCAAGCGAAATGGGTGGTCGGTCATGTGTGGCCGGGTTGTAAGATGTTCTTGTTGAACCCAGTGTATTCCTTTTTAGAGGTACACTAGCAAAAGGTGGTTCCATACATTGTCATAGTTGGAAATCCATTACCCAACACGTGCTTGCGGTTTTGATTGTATACTATGTATGTAGAACGTGAGATGAAAGCGTTTCTGCTAGATGATTATTATATTGTGGTTGATAGACATTATTATAATATCAAAAGGTTTTTGATATAAAGATATTTTGGATTCTCATAAGGGAAAAACCCGTTCCGTTATACGGCGTGGTCTTATGAGATATCGTTTACTTGTTCAAACTGTTTTAAACTGTTTTACTCACACCAGTCCCATGACTGACCTGGAGTTTATTTTGTTTTGTTTCCCCTAAACTCTTGGGTGCCCAATTTTGTACAAGTAGTCAAGTAGTCTGGATTTACAGATACTTGAAGAGCTAGAGCAGGAGGCTTCAGGATCATATAGCTATACTTTATTTTCACTGTGTTGTAAGTGCTGTACTTTGATAATGATGTATATTTAAGTATATATGTATATTTCAAGTTATGTTATATATATTATATGTTATTCGTTCCGCTGTGAGGTTCGTGTTACTCTGATATTGTGTTCTTCTTCTTCTTCTGTTCTAAATTTCTATCTTATCTTTCCTCACCCACTTTATTCTTTCTATTAGTTTTCTGATTTTCCAGTGTAATTGGGGTTGGACTTGTGTTATTTGGTCATCTCAAATTGGACCAGATTTTCGGGTTAGTACAAACACGAAAAGAGTTTTCTCTTTTATTATTACTAGTGCAGTGTGTCGAAATCACTTTCGAAAGTAAAATTTAAATCATAGCTCACATAATGCCCCATCCCATTATGTTGGCTATTAGGTTACAAATGAAAACGCAAACTCGCATTGGAAGTTGGATTCCATCAATGACCAAGGCAAGGATTGACCTTAACCATTCGGAATACCTCGAGCAGAATGTCCTAGGACTCACAATCGTGTGATCCTTCGGAGCGACCGAGACGTCCAGTACTAACAAACTAATTGGAATCTTTTCCAGAACATAATGTTGCCCTAGTCGTATTTGACCGTCATCTGAGGTGCCTCGATCTTATCCACATGAGTAAACTTGCCAGGGCTCTGTACCATGGCATAACCTTTTAGCTAGAAGGAAACACATCTCCTTATCTCTGTCGTCCATCATCCTATTTTTGGTCATTCACAGGTTGTGAGGCTTGGAAGTCACGTTTCAACACAAAGCTATGTTATATTAGCCATGCTTTGATCATCATCTACAAAGTTATACTTTTCAACAAAAAACTTTGATCGGCTGAGCATTTAGCATGCCACATTTTCACATAACATATAATTGGTGTCTAATAATATATAAGCCTTTGAGTACATAAGTCTCATAGGATGGTGTTAAGCCAAGAGAATAAATTCTTGTAACGGCACGGAAAATCTGAACCAATTTAAAAAATTTAAATTGGATAAAATAATGGATTTTAAATATTTAAAATAAATATTTTAAATAATAGTAATGTAAAGTGAGTTTGAATCGACGTTTGAAAATAAATATAATTAATCCTAATTATAAACAAGGCCTGAAATGGCGCTGCAGTTTCAAAAATTGAATTCAAACTTTATCGGACTGTACCGTGTGCAAAACAAAACAGATTTGAGTGAAACCAAAAATATTTAAATCTGATAGTGAATACCTTTCTAACGAATCTTAAAAATCGAAGTTTCATAGCGGAAAGCAAAAGTTATGGCCAAATGAATTTTCCGAAAGGTCGCTATGGAATTTATATAGCCCGTGAAATTGGCCATTTTGCAAACGACCTCGGAATTCGACGAAACCACTTTTGTTGTATCTGGGATGTGACGTTATTGCTAGTTTTCAAATTTCATAATTTTTAAAGCTAATATGTGAGCGTGGCAAAGGAAAACGTGTTTTGGTCAATTACAGTTAAAATTGGATCGACCAGAAATGGGCCTTTTTGCAAACGGTCTCAGAATTCGACGAAACTAGTTTTGTTGGGATCGTATCGTCAAAACATAGCCAGATTTATTTTTCAGGAATTTTTCGAATCAGTTTGTGGCCCTGGCAAATTGAAATGTACGTTCAAATTAAATATTGAATATTCTATATTTTAATTTGAAGGAAAACAGGCTGAAACAGTCGAATGGGCCTACGAAACATATCCCATTGTGTTCGGAATGGGGGTAGAACGTTAGGGACGACAGTCGTTGGGTTTGGATTGGAGTCCGTGTGTGAAAGGGGGTATTTTCGGATTTTAAAAATATAAAAATATAAAAAAAAATCTGATTGGTCAGAAAACCCTATTCTCTCTCCCCGATTAAAACGACGAACGACGGAATATTGCTCAAAACTTCCCGTTCGATTTTCGATCAATCCACGCAAAATTAGCCCCTCCTCCAGTTGAAGATTTTGTAGAGCTCCTCGAGATCTTCAAATACATATATAGTTTGGAATTTTTCGAGGCCTATGGAGTGCGAATCGAGCCTCTGAATATTCTGTTGAGTCAAAGCTTCAAAGGTTGTTTTGATTTATGACAAGAAGAAGCTTCTACATCGACAAAAAGAAGACAAGATGACTTCATAAGTTGGAAGTTGATTATTTAGAGTAAAAAATGTTAAAATCTATCCTCAAATGATCATACTTCTAATTGCTTTAAAATATTTCTTATAAAAGCATTTTTTTATGCATATGGCCAAAAACATGTCGACCTACAATTTTTTATAGGTCAACAGGTTTTTAAATTGTAACGGTTAAAAATAGGTCGACCTACAAAATTTTATAGGTCAATAGGTTTTTGAATTCCAACGGCTAAAAACATGTCGACCTATAAAATTCTATAGGTCAACAGGTTTTTGAATTTTGACCGTTATTTTGAAAAGTCATCTTCTTTCTTCAAGAGTTGCATCCATTTTTTCTTCATGAATAATCACTTCTTTTGATGGCAACTCTTCACCAATAATTGCAACTACTCGATCTTTATAAATACATAAATTTGCAATCATTCAAATCACCGAATTTACTCTCTATTTTCTGATCTATCTTGCATTATTCTTTTCACTCAAAAAGCACTCAAAAGCATTCAATAATCGTTTGAATCACCAAGCATATTTCATACACTTGTGATTCAACTCGATATTTTACTTCCTAATCTTACTAAACATCAAATTACATTTGAGGATAAGATTATAGGAAGGGTGTACTCAATTGTTGACAAATCAGTGTTGAAGGAAGAACACATTCAAAGTCAAAATCTTATTATTGTTGAAGTCCTCGGTGTTGTAGGAGGCAAGTGTTGAAGTCCTCGTGTTATAAGAGGAAAGTGTTGAAGTCCTCGTGTTATAAGAGGCAAGTGTTGAAGTCCTCGTGTTATAAGAGGCAAGTGTTGAAGTCCTCGTGTTGTTAGAGGCGTGAAATCCCGTTCGGTTGCTCGGGTATTGTAAACCTGTTTCCTCCGGGTGAAGTGAGGTTGTTGTTTAGTGAAAATCCAGATAGAAGTCTGGGACTGGACGTAGGATGGTGCTCCGAACCAGTATAAAAATCCCTGGTGTAATTTTTCCTATTTACTGCATTTGCTATACTTGCTTATCTGTGATATTGCTTCTGTGAGATCTTTTTACATTAAATATTTACCTGCATAACTATTGTTAGTATATCACATACTTTCCGCATAGCCATATTATAGATCCTGCACAAGTCGCGTACACACCCGACCGTTAATCAGTACCTGTCGACCGGTCCAGTTATACAACGCTACAAAATTTCAACCAGAAACTTTAACGGTCGACCACCTATATTTTTCCTGTCGACCGGTCTAAACAGAATTTTTTGTTTTATATTTTTCCAGAAAGTTAACCTGTCGACCGCCTATATTTTTCCTGTCGACCGGTTTTATATAAAAAGTGTCTTCCAGAACTTTTATCTGTCGACATCCCCTAACCTACCTGTCGACCGCCTTCGGTTTTTGTTCATATCCCTGGTAGACACGTCGGCTCTCTTTTTTAAATACATCCCTTCATTACAATCCATCCATTCATTATTTAAAATCCTTACATCTCTTCATCAAACACTCTTATTTATTCATTCTCATCATCTTCTAAAATCCATAACTCTTAAGAATTTTTCATAATCTCTCATCTTTAAAAACCTAATTTATTAGAAATCTTCAAAATCCCCAATCTCTTCAATGGCTCCTAAGCATAAGAAGTCAAAAACCACATCTTCTCAAGCCCCTGTTCAACCTATTGATACTCAAATCAAGCAATGGCTTATGGATCCTCTTGCTGTGACTAGATGGAACAAGATGAAAGACTATACAATTCACCACGGATCCTTTCTCAAATTTTCTGATTTTGTCCTCTACAATGTTAGTGAACTATCAACAAGAGCGGGTATAAAGTCTCTACTGGATTTTGAAGACAATAATTTTGAGATAAGTCATACCTTGATAAAAAAAATTTTATGCCAATCTCAATTTAGACAAATTTAAACCCCAAAACTCGGATAATTGCTTATGGTCCGTAGTCTGTGGTCAACACATCTTTCTTTCCAAAGACCGGATGGCATAAATACTCCGAACCCACAACGAAGGTATTCAATTTAGTAGTGATTTTTGCCCTATACATATTCGAGATAAAAATAGTCACCTTTTTATTGAAGACCATAAGTCAAGTGTTAAGGGTATCAATCTAAGACCATCAGCCAGACTTCTCCATCTTTGTATCACACACACTCTTCTTCCAAGGACTGGTAACTTTGATGCAGTGTATAGAGAAAACTTTAAAGCCCTGTATGCCATTTTTTCAAATATCAGGGTAAATTGGATAGACATGATTTTCGATGAGATTGTGATGGTAAATAAACGTTCAAGGCCACACTTGTTTTATAACGAGTATATCATGCGTTGTCTCATAGAATGTGGCGTAAGATCTCCCGAATCTACAATATCAATACCAAAATGTATTGATAAAGCATCTAAAAAGAGGATGAAGCTACCGATTCCTGCTATGAGTATTATTCCGTTTGAACACTATGTTGAACAAGGTCCTCCACAAACATCTTCTTCTCAAATCCCTAGGCAAAGGCCTGAAGATGTTACAATTCCGCCTCCTACTTCTTCGACTAAGGAAACTCTTGAGCAAATTGCACGTAATCAATTCTTACTCGATGCTTGATTAAAACGTACTGATAATAAACTCGACCGCTTGGACACCAAACTCGATAAGCGGTTTAACAAATTAAAGTCTTTCTTCAGTACAATTTGGGAAGCAATCTCTTGTGCTTCAACTTCCGCAACCCTTGCTCAAGATCCCGGAAAACGACCAATGCCACCTACTTTTACATGGTCTTCCTCTGAAGAAGGTACTAGCTCTGGAGCAAGTACTCAACATACTCGTGGTCGTGGAATGTCGTATATTGAAGAAAAAGCTCATGACGATATTGAAAAGGACGATGATAACAGCGACAATGAGGAACAAGAGGAGGAAGGAAACAAAGATGACGAGGACGATAATGATTCGGACTGGCCTTCACAATAGTCATCTCATATTTATCATTTAACCTTTTAATTTGCTTATGTATTTAACTATGCTACTTCCTGGTACTTCTGGTGTCTCTATTTTGGTTTGGCTTGTAATATGTATGACAATCTATGTATTTCGTTCTATCGGTTATTCATGTTTTATTGCTTAGTCTTATATATATTGTTGTAATCACCCTTTTTGTCGATGACAAAGGGGGAGAAATTATTACTAACAAATGCCATGCAGATTATATAATTCAGGGGGAGCATATATACAGGGGGAGCAAATATACAAGGAACAATACCTTATTAAGCATGCCATGCAGATTATATAATTCAGGGGGAGCATATATACAGGGGGAGCAAATATACAAGGAACAATACCTTATTAAGCCATGTTGTCATCAATCAAAAAGGGGGAGAATGTTGAGTCAAAGCTTCAAAGGTTGTTTTGATTTATGACAAGAAGAAGCTTCTACATCGACAAAAAGAAGACAAGATGACTTCATAGGTTGGAAGTTGATTATTTAGAGTAAAAAATGTTAAAATCTATCCTCAAATGATCATACTTCTAATTGCTTTAAAATATTTCTTATAAAAGCATTTTTTTATGCATATGGCCAAAAACATGTCGACCTACAATTTTTTATAGGTCAACAGGTTTTTAAATTGTAACGGTCAAAAATAGGTCGACCTACAAAATTTTATAGGTCGACAGGTTTTTGAATTCCAACGGCTAAAAACATGTCAACCTATAAAATTCTATAGGTCAACAGGTTTTTGAATTTTGACCGTTATTTTGAAAAGTCATCTTCTTTCTTCAAGAGTTGCATCCATTTTTTCTTCATGAATAATCACTTCTTTTGATGGCAACTCTTCACCAATAATTGCAACTACTCGATCTTTATAAATACATAAATTTGCAATCATTCAAATCACCGAATTTACTCTCTATTTTCTGATCTATCTTGCATTATTCTTTTCACTCAAAAAGCACTCAAAAGCATTCAATAATCGTTTGAATCACCAAGCATATTTCATACACTTGTGATTCAACTCGATATTTTACTTCCTAATCTTACTAAACATCAAATTACATTTGAGGATAAGATTATAGGAAGGGTGTACTCAATTGTTGGCAAATCAGTGTTGAAGGAAGAACACATTCAAAGTCAAAATCTTATTATTGTTGAAGTCCTCGGTGTTGTAGGAGGCAAGTGTTGAAGTCCTCGTGTTATAAGAGGCAAGTGTTGAAGTCCTCGTGTTATAAGAGGCAAGTGTTGAAGTCCTCGTGTTATAAGAGGCAAGTGTTGAAGTCCTCGTATTGTTAGAGGCGTGAAATCCCATTCGGCTGCTCGGGTATTGTAAACTTGTTTCCTCCGGGTGAAGTGAGGTTGTTGTTTAGTGAAAATCCAGATAGAAGTCTAGGACTGGACGTAGGACGGTGCTCCGAACCAGTATAAAAATCCCTGGTGTGATTTTTCCTATTTACTGCATTTGCTATACTTGCTTATCTGTGATATTGCTTCTGTGAGATCTTTTTACATTAAATATTTACCTGCATAACTATTGTTAGTATATCACATACTTTCCGCATAGCCATATTATAGATCCTGCACAAGTCGCGTACACACCCGACCTTTTCATATTCGTCGTTCAAACCGCCGCCGCCGCGCCGTCCGACCACCGAGCTGGACCCCACCACGTCGCACCAGCGTGCCTCTCCTCCCCCTTCGACACTGCGAAGGCTGATCGACGAATAGCTACACAGATTCGAAGAAAAATCCAAACCTAGTTTTGAACGAAACAGCTGAGGTACGGCCAGATTTATTTTCAACAGTTTTAACACCTTTAAATCATCGCAAACTTTGAAAAATCATATCTTTTTTGTGTATTGACGAAATTCAGTGAAACAAGAGACACTAGACTCATGTGGACGACTTCTACATTTTAGAAGAGACCGCATATTTTTTTGAGCCTTCTGCTATTTTTGGTGGAGTGGAACCCAATGTGAGATTTCTAATCTATAAACGATATGGAAAATGACGATGTATAAATTATATAGTCGATGTATGAGTTATATAAGCGTTGTACACCTCATGTATAAGCGTTGTATAAGTTGTACGTTCGATGTATAAGTTATATATGTGTTGTAAAAATTATACATGTGTTGAAATAGAAGTGAAATGCTATATATATATATATATATACACACACGTCCCTCGTCCACAAACCATGGACGATATTTATTGGTTGTGATTGGTGTGAAAATTTATTGATAGCGAATGGTTGATTGGAATTGTTTGTGGTTGATATTGATTGATTGTGGTTGAAAAATACCCGTTTGTAGTTGAGAAATATTTGGTTGAAACCAGATAGGATTAGATTGTGGAAATGAAATAAATATATACATGCCGCCTGCGTGCGAACTAGATGCATGATTCCCATTGTCAAAAACCGCGAGGTTTTAAGGTAGAGCGAGGAGCCGTACTAGGGACGGTCCCGGTTTTAACTACCCTGCCGTTATGCTGCCGAAATTTTGAATAATATTCATGTGTTTGAATTATTTTCATTTGTTGAAACTATATTTATTCATTGAATAGAAAGCCTTCATGTGTTGAATCGATATTCATTCGTTGAATTGAAATTCATGTGTTGAATGGTATTCATGTTTTAAATATAAAAATCAAATTTTTTATCTATATATATAAACTATAGAAAGCCTTCATGTGTTGAATCGATATTCATTCATTGGATTGAATTCATGTGTTGAATGGTATTCGTGTTTTAAATATAAAAATCACATTTTTATCTATATATATAAACTATAGAAAGCCTTCATGTGTTGAATCGATATTCATTCGTTGAATTGAAATTCATGTGTTGAATGGTATTCGTGTTTTAAATATAAAAATCGCATTTTTAACTATATATATAAACTATAGAAAACCTTCATGTGTTGAATCGATATTCATTCGTTGAATTGAAATTCATGTGTTGAATGGTATTCATATTTTGAAATAAATTGTTTTATAATAAAAATCACATTTTTATCATCTATATGAACTATATAAAATAATCTTGTTTTGAAAGAAATTGTTTTATATTAAAAATCCTATTTTTTTTACCTATATGAACTATATAAAATAATAGTGTTTTTGAAATGAATTGTTTTACAATAAAAATCACATTTTTATTATATACATGAATTGTTAAATATAGTGAAGTGTTGAAATAGAAGACAGTTAGATTAAAATATCATTTTTATCAAATGTATGAAAAGAATATAGCTTTGAAATCAAAGAATGGATATATATATATATAATTAAAATATATCGAATAACGAAGCTACAGTTCGTATTTTGAAACCGTAATTTCAAACGATTATACCGAGGGATTCGACCATCGGATTTTCCCGAAACCACAACCTTTGGGTTCGCTTCGGAAATATCTTTCCAACGGCACCAACATTGTAAAAATCCAACGGTTGGATTGTCTGGAATGTTTAATTCAAATATGAAGAAAAACAGCGCCAGAATCGATTATATTTTTATATATATATATATATATATATATAATTATATATAATCGAATAACGACGCTGCAGTTTGTATTTTGAAATCGAAACTTCAAACGATTATACCGGGAGATCCGACCGTCTGAATTTCCCGAAACTGGAACCATTGGATTCGTTTTGAAAAGATCTTTCTAATGATGTAAATTTTGTGAAGATCCAACGGTTAATTTTCAGATATGTGTAAATCAAATCTGAAGAAAAACAGCGCCACGGCCGCGTTGTGGCCCGTAGCGTCGTTATGAATAAATTAGCTATTTTAAAATAAATAAAAACAGCGATAAATCGTTATAAAGTATTATAAACGATATGGATGTGAAATTTAGAAATTAACTGAAGGTTGGCTAAGTCGAATGGTTTTCTGGGTGTGAATCTGATGTTGGTTTCGGCCTTCAGGGTTAATATTTGGGAAATCGTTCTCTTACTGATTGACGGTTAGTGACTAATGAATTGAAATGATGTGTATGTATGTTAATGTTGCACTTTTTTATTATATACACGAGTTGCTCAGAAAGACCAGGTTTATCCCATTCTGAATAAATGAATCGACGATAAGAAGTCGAAGATGAAGACGGGGGTTGAAGACCGATCTTCACCTCGTTTGGATGGTCACTGAGGTCCTGATTGGGAGGCATCCCGAAATATGGATAATGAGTGGTGATCGTCCAGACGTACGTGGGGGTCGATGAATATGCGAGGCATTTAGTGCCTCCAGTTTCGTTCAGACCCAGAACAGACTTGCAAATGGACAGTGTGTCTGACATTGGAATTTATTATGTGTGATTGATAGCTATCAGTTGCACGGTGTGAATTGTCTGTGTGGCATGCTAAGATGCAGTGAGCAAGGCTTCTGTTGAAAAGCAAAGTCTTGTGGTGATGATCAAAGCACCGCTTGTGTGGCGTAGCTTTGTGTATAGCGTGAAATCGCGAGCCTCACACCCCGGTATGAACCAGAAACGGGAGAGGACCTCGGGGGACATGCGTTTCCTTCTAGCTAGAAGTGGCGTCAGTGGTTTTACACGCCCTGACGAGTTTGACTTATGTGGTTGTTACTGTCGTGAGGCGCCTTAGTTTGATCGGACGATTTGGGTCCGATGGATTCATTCATTGGCTCATTTACGCCCCATAGGGTGGGGAAACGTATTGTTCAGGAATTTTAATCCACATCGGTGGACCGGCCCTGACGATCCAAGGGTCACTCGAGCTCTGATCCTGAGACATGGGCTATATTGTCTCGAAGTCAGTAAGGACTATCTTTTGCCTTGGTTCATGACGGAAATCCAATTTCCAAATACGGCATCGTGCGGTTTTGATTGTATATATATATATGGCGACATGATATATGGTACCCATGCCGTCTATGATTGATAGTTATGATTGAAATTGTTTTTGAAACTTATAAACACTAGTAATAATATCAAATGCTTTTGTTTTATTCATATCAAGCATATTTTGGCCATTATAAGGTAAAACTCTATCCTCTAGTTTGCGTTGCATTGTGTGATGGGAACTGAGTCTTATAATGGCTTCATTTTTATAAAAAGCATTGCGATGTTTAAAAGAATGGTTTGTTTTAAAGCACTGGCAATCCAATGGAGTAAACCCGTTCCACGAAAGTGGCGTGGTCCTGTGATTAGCCATATTTTAAATGTGTTGAGTAAATTTCTCATACCAGTCCCATGACTGACTCGTAGTTTCACTTTCAAACTCGGGTGCCCCTTTTTCTACACGGGCATCCTTGTGTTCAAGTTTTAGCTGGCTTTCTCTGGATAGCTAGAGCTGAAGATGGATTCTATCATTTATCTATTTTATGCTGTTCAGCTCCTATTGTACATATTTTGTTTGTTTCCGCTGTAGACATTTATGTATAGCTGAACTGTATTTGTACTAAGTATGATCCTGTATACTGTGTAACTCTGATGTTTATGTTTTTCTAGTATATTCTATTGTTCATTATCTGGTGTATTTATTTAATTCTGTTCTGCTATTATCTGTTTCTGTGTTATATTCCAAAGATTACCCTTGCCACCGTCAGTACGGGAAATGGGGTCGTCACAACGTTGTATCAAAGCTTTGGTTAAGCTTAGTTCTGGAATATAACATATTAACGAACTCGTCAGAAATAGGACTAGTAGTGTTCTAGGACGGGTAACTCAATACAGATAGGATCAGTAATATCCTAGTATGAGTAAAGCAGAATGAAATACACCCCACTAAACACATTTACATTTGAAGTATATGTTTCTACGTTTTAAAATACCTTTTCTGTGACCTGACACTTGATTTGCTATTTGCAGAAGTACTTGAAAATGAGTGTCAACAACAGAAGAAATGCAGAACCCGATCTAGAGGCTCTATTAAAGAGATATCGAAATCTGAATGGAGCACAGTTCTCGGGCAATGAATCTCTAATTCAGACTCAAGCTTGGATGAGTTCTGTCGAAAGAATATTTGAACGTATCCAGTTGAGAGATGATCAGAAAAGATTAGTAGCATCTTGGGCACTCAAAGAAGAAGCTTTAATCTGGTGGGAAACAATCATCAAAGATAACCCAGAAGGTAATATCACCTGGGATAGATTCAAAGATATGTTCCTAGCAAGATTTACTCCTCCTGAGGTGACGGAGCGATTATGTGATGAATTTTCTTATCTGATACAAGGTGATATGACCATCCCAGAATATCATAAGAAATTCAACGAACTTGCTCACTTTGCTCCTCATCTGATTCAAGATCCAAGGAGGAAGAATTTGAGATTTATTCATGGCATGCAAAGGAGATATAAGAATAGTGTGATGAGGAACGTGAAGCTTCCTTTTTCTGAAATGATTTATATGGATTATCAGTATGAAGATCTCCATAAGAAAGGTATGTTGCACGACGAAGAGGAAGTCAGTTCTAGTAATAAAAGCGAGTCTGAAACTGATAGTCCTAAGACCGGTACAGTGTCTGAGGTGAGTAGGAAGCCCAAAGTAAATCAAAAAAGGGCCAGATCTGAAAAAGAACCAGCAACGACTGCCATATGCAATAACTGCCATAAGCCAGGGAATTTTCAGGGGAATTGCAAACCCTCGAAAAAGCGAATAAAGAGTGGATCAAAATCCAAGGAGAAGTTTCAAGAGAATAGAAAATGTGGTGAATGTCATCAGACGGGTCATCTTTTAAAGGCCTGCCCGCTATTCAGAAAACCTGAAACAGTACATGTAAATGAAGTGGTAGAAGTGCCTGCATCTTCGTCTGCTCAGGAAAGGTCAGATGTTTTAGAAGGCACGCTTACTGTCAAAGGCATTCCTGTTAAAGTACTGTTTGACACAGGCGCGTCGCGAAGCTTTGTTGCAAAGAATGCAGCTAAGAAGCTGGATTTGAATTTGAAGAAGCTCAAGGAGCCAATGACTGTCCAGAATCCGGTTGGGGGTTCCATCGATCTCAGTTGGGTTTGTGGAGTGCCGGTTTCCTTTCCTCGTTATCGGTTCCCTACCATCGCGGTCGTCATGAATTTTACAGAGTTTGATCTTATCTTGGGGTTAGACTGGTTGACCAAGTATGAAGCTGAGGTTAAATGCGCCGACAGAGTCATTAAGGCAAAGATAAAATCAGGTGATTATATAACCATTCCCTGTGAAGGTCAGAATGCTAATAGAAAAGGCTTCTGGGCAACTTTGGATGTTTCTCCTGTTCAAATAGAAAATATCCCTGAAGTCACAGAGAATATTCCTGACCTCATCAAAGACATTCCTATCGTCAAGAACTATGCGGATGTGTTCGAAGAAGTTGTTCGCTTACCTTCGCAGAGAGAAATTGATTTCAAAATTGCTTTAATTCCGAATGCAAGGCCGGTAGTTCACGCTATTCGAAGAATGTCCTTGAAAGAGAAAGAGGAATTAGATAATCAAACACGACAGCTAGTATGGAAGGGTCTGATCAGGTCTAGTTTCTCTGATTGGGGTGCATCAGTGGTGTTTGTCCCAAAATCTGACGGTACTCTGCGTCTATGTGTGGATTATCGTGATTTGAACAAGCAGACAATAAAGAACAAATATCCATTGCCACGAATTCATGATTTATTGGATCGTCTGAATGGAGCACAAGTATTTTCAAGAATGGACCTAGCTACAGGCTTCCATCAGCTTCGAATTGCCGAAGAGTGTGTTCCAATGACAACATTCAGAGGTCCAGACTTATTCTACGAGTGGTTAGTAATGCCGTTCGGCTTATGTAACGCTCCATCTTACTTCGTCGATCTGACGAATAGAGTGTTCAGAGGGTTTTTGAATAAATTTGGTTTTCATTGACGATATTCTAATCTTCTCTAAATCAAAGGCCGAACATGAAAAGCATCAGGAACATGTTCTAGAAATTCTGAGATGGAATGTATTGAAAGCCAAACTGTCCAAATGCATATTCTGGCAAGATGAAGTGAAATTTCTAGGCCATGTCGTATCAAAAGAAGGAATTGTTGTGGATCCAAGTAAAATCACGGCTATTCTAAATTGGAAACAGCCCAGTACTCCTACAGAAGTCCGCAGTTTTCTCGGATTGGCTAGTTATTACGGGAAATTCGTTAAAGACTTTTCGAAGATATCTGGTCACTTAACGAAGCTTACATAGAAGCACTCTAAATTCAAATGGACTCTAGAATGTGAGGAGGCTTTTGAAGAGCTAAAGTTAAGATTAACGACAGCTCCAGTGTTAACCATAATCGAAGGGAATCAGGATTTAAAAGTCTGGACTGATGCTTCTAGAGAAGGCCTTAGCGCAGTGTTAATGCAAAGGAGTCAAGTGATTGCTTATGCTAGCCGTCAGCTGAAGCCACACGAGAAAAACTATGTAACTCATGATCTGGAGTTATTGGCTATCGTATTCTCTTTGAAAATCTGGAGGCACTATCTTCTGGGTGAGAGATTTGAACTGTTTACAGATCACCAGTCGTTAAAGTATCTGTTCACCCAGAAAGACTTGAATCTGAGGCAGCAAGGTTGGCTAGAGTTCCTTACAGCATACGATTTTGAGATTATATACACTCCAGGGAAAGCCAATGTCGTGGCCGATGCGTTAAGTCGAAAGAATGGAATGATCGCCAGTTTTATAATCACGACTACATTGATAGATAAAGTATCTATTCTTCATAAGGATGATCACTTCATTCAGAAGATCAGAGAGATAATTCAAAAGGGCGAACCCTCGAGTTTCCAAGTTGATAATGAGGGGATTCTAAGGCTGAAAGGTCGAATTTGTGTTCCTAACATTCCTGAGCTCCGAAAGGAAGTGCTGGAAGAATGCCACAAGTCAAAACTTAGTATCCATCCGGGAGTAAGCAAAATGTATAATGACATCAAACGCACTTTCTGGTGGAGGTCGATGAAGAGGGACATTTCTTTATATGTTAGCCGATGCCCTACTTGCCAGCTAGTCAAAAGCGATCAACAGAAACTGGCTGGATTATTGCAACCGCTAGACGTTCCAGGCTGGAAGTGGGAACATATTTCCATGGACTTCATTGATGGTTTGCCCAGAACCAGAAAAGGAAATGACAGTATTTGGGTGATCGTAGATCGCTTCAAGAAGACCGCCCATTTCATACCTGTCAGATCAAACAGAATTGCTCAGAGTCTGGCGCAGATATACTTCAAGGAAATAGTTAGACTACATGGAGTGCCGCTCGGTATAGCCAGTGATAGAGATACAATATTTACTAGTAAATTCTGGGAGGCATTTCAAGTAGAGCTGGGAACAAAGCTGAACCTAAGCACCGCCTATCATCCTCAGACAGATGGTCAAACTGAGAGGGTGAATCGTATACTAGAAGATCTATTGCGGGCTTGTGTTCTAGATTTCGGTGGATCATGGGAAGACCATCTGCATTTGGCTGAATTCTCATATAATAACAGCTACCAGGCGAGTCTGACAATGTCAGCATTCGAAGCATTGTATGGTAGACCGTGCCGATCCCCTGCTTGTTGGGTCGAACCCAGTAATAGACTTGTATTGGGACCAGATATGATCCGAGAAGCTGCCGACCGACTTTATTAAGAAGCGATTACTCGCCGCTCAAAGCCGACAAAAGAGCTATGCCGATAGGAGAAGAAGAGATATATCATTTGCTGTTGGCGACTATGTATATCTGAAAGTATCGCCGATGAGGGGAGTTATCCGGTTCGGTAAAACAGGGAAGTTGGCGCCCAAATTCATTAGTCCATTTCCTATTCTTGAACGGATTGGAACGCTCGCTTATAGGGTTAAATTGCCAGATTGGTTGCCTGGAGTTCATGATGTATTTCACATATCTCAACTTCGAAAGCACGTTCATGATCCAGACTTGATCGTGGAAGAAGCAGCTCAACAGGATATTGAAATTACTCCAGAATTAGCTGTGAGAAGAGAGCCGCTCAGGATCATTGGCAATGAAACCAAAGAACTGAGGAACAAGAAAGTTCACTTAGTCAAAGTGCAATGGAGTGGAGATCCGCGAGATTGTACTTGGGAAACTGAGGAGAGCATTCAGAAAGCCTATCCTAGATGCCGAGTGGATATATCTGATTGACTCCGGTGCAAGGTACATCTACCATACTTTACATTACCAATTAGTTCTCTACTCTGTTGTTATTTTCTTTCCATGGATGTGCACTTTTAATTCTATAGTCTGAATGATTTTAAAAGAGTATAGAAATTGATTAGTATGTTTTTGAAAAGTTAAAAACAATTTGATTGTTGTTTATGTTGTGTGATTGTAGATTTGATTAATTAAAATTATTAAAACGATAGTTAATTTAATCAATAATAGAATGAATGGTAGGATTTATTCGATTAAATCACACATTGAACTGATTAGAAAATAGATAGAAATATATACTTGTGCATTATATATGTTTGAATAGGTAATTGGATAGCTGTTGAGTAAAGATTTTATTTGCGTGCCTGACAAATAGGTAAACCTTAATGAGTTGGGTGTGAAATATTATTATATCAACTCCTTGAATGCCATTGGATGCGGAGTGCTGGTTGTTATGTGTGAAATAATAAATATTGCCATATGATAGTAACAATTAATTTTGAACTACATTACATGGCATACTTCTGAAGATAGGCATACTTCATCATATACCACATAAGCATTTGGAGCTTGTGTGACGAGGTGGAAGATTTACCATACGAGCGAGAGGCTTGTATGGTGATGACTATATTTTACAGGTTGAACTGATGACTGATATGGACTATTTAAATTGTAACGATAAAATTGCCAGATTAATAAAAAACCCACATAGGTCTGGAGTTGACAATAATCACGTCCCTCTAGTTATTAGATACGGCACATGGACTATTTATTTCCCATACGGGACGAGGTGACGAGGATTTATCCTCTGGAGCATTTAAAATACACACTCCCTCAGGCTTTGACAGGGCGACGAGAATTTATTCTCTGGAGTTATTATCAATACACGCTCCCCTGTAACACCAGAATATATCACTATAAATATGTGTATGCTTATTAGGATTTATTGGGTAACTAATACGGCCTTATAAATTTCCAAACATCTCCCCGTACAAAGGAGGTTATGGCGAAAATTTTCGAAAATTCCGGGTGTTAGCCAAATTTTTGAAGAATTTGAAAATTCTCAGAAACTGAAAAGTTGGAGAATGGAAGCCAGATTGAACGTAGAGTTGATTAATCAAACTACTTTCGACTTTGTTCCTTTTCGGGGACGAAAAGTTTTAAGTGGGGGAGATTGTAACGACCCGGAAAATCTTAACCAATTTAAAAATTTTAAATTGGCTAAAATAGTGGATTTTAAATATTTAAAATACATATTTTAAATAATAGTAACGTAAAGTGAGTTTGAATCGACGTTTGAAAATAAATATAATTAATTATAATTATAAACAAGGCCTGAAATGGCGCTGCAGTTTCAAAAATTGAATTCAAACTTTGTCGGACTGTACCAGTGCAAAACAAAACGGATTTGAGTGAAACCAAAAATATTTAAATCTGTTAGTGAATACCTTTCTAACGAATCTGAAAAATCGAAGTTTCATAGCGGAAAGCAAAAGTTATGGCCAAATGAATTTTCAGAAAGGTCGCTATGGAATTTATATAGCTCGTGAAATTGGCCATTTTGCAAACGACCTCGGAATTCGCTGAAACCACTTTTGTTGGATCAGGGATGTGAAGTTATTGCTAGATTTCAAATTTCATAATTTTTGAAGCTAGTATGTGAGCGTGGCAAAGGAAAACGTGTTTTGGTCAATTACAATTAAAATTAGATCGACCAGAAATGGGCCTTTTTGCAAACGGCCTCAGAATTCGACAAAACTAGTTTTGTTGGGACCGTATCGTCAAAACATAGCCAGATTTATTTTTCTGGAATTTTTCGAATCGGTTTGTGGCCCTGGAAAATTGAAATGTACGTTTAATTGAATATTCTATATTTTAATTTGAAGGAAAACAGACTGAAAAAGTCAAATGGGCCAACGAAACATACCCCATTGTGTTCGGAATGGGGGTAAAACGCTAGGGACGACAGTCATGGGGTTTGGATTGGAGTCCGTGTGTGAAAGGGGGTATTTTTCGGATTTTAAAAATATATAAATATAAAAAAATCTGATTGGTCAGAAAACCCTATTCTCTCTCCCCGATTAAAACGACGAACGACGGAATATTGCTCAAACCTTCCCGTTCGATTTTCGATCAATCCACGCAAAATTAGCCCCTCCTCCAGTTGAAGATTTTGTAGAGCTCCTCGAGATCTTCAAATCCATATATAGTTTGGAATTTTTCGTGGCTTGTGGAGTGCGAATCGAGCCTCTGAACATTCGTCGTTCAAACCGCCGCCGCCGCGCCGTCTGACCACCAAGATGGACCCCACCACGTCGCGCCAGCGCGCCTCTCATCCCCCTTTGACGCTGCGAAGGCTGATCGACGAATAGCTACACGGATTCGAAGAAAAATCCAAACCTTGTTTTGAACGAAACTGCTGAGGTACGGCCAGATTTATTTTCAACAGTTTTAGCACCTTTAAACCGTCGCAAACTTTAAAAAATCATATCTTTTTCGTGTATTGACGAAATTCAGTGAAACAAGAGACACTGGACTCGTGTGGACGTCTTCTACATTTTAAAAGAGACCGCATATTTTTCTGAGCCTTCTGCTATTTTTGGTGGAGTGGAACCCAATGTGAGATTTCTAATTTATAAACGATATGGAAATCGACGATGTATAAATTATATAGTCGATGTATGAGTTATATAAGCGTTGTACACCTCATGTATAAGCATTGTATAAGTTGTATGTTCGATGTATATGTTATATATGCGTTGTAAAAATTATCCATGTGTTGAAATAGAAGTGAAATGCTATATATATATATATATATATATATATATATATACGCGCCCCTCGTCCACAAACCATGGACGATATTTATTGGTTGTGATTGGTGTGAAAATTGATTGATAGCGAATGGTTGATTGGAATTGTTTGTGGTTGATATTGATTGATTGTGGTTGAAAAATACCCGTTTGTGGTTGAGAAATATTTGGTTGAAACCACATAGGATTAGTTTGTGGAAATGAAATAAATATATACATGCCGCCTGCGTGCGAACTAGATGCATGATTCCCAATTGTCAAAAACCGCGAGGTTTTAAGGTAGAGCGAGAAGCCGTACTAGGGACGGTCCCGGTTTTAACTACCCGGCCGTTATGCTGCCGAAATTTTGAATAATATTTATGTGTTCGAATTATTTTCATTTGTTGAAACTATATTTATTCGTTGAATAGAAAGCCTTCATGTGTTGAATCGATATTCATTCGTTGAATTGAAATTCATGTGTTGAATGGTATTCGTGTTTTAAATATAAAAATTACATTTTTTATCTATATATATAAACTATAGAAAGCCTTCATGTGTTGAATCGATATTCATTCGTTGGATTGAAATTCATGTGTTGAATGGTATTCGTGTTTTAAATATAAAAATCACATTTTTATCTATATATATAAACTATAGAAAGCCTTCATGTGTTGAATCGATATTCATTCGTTGGAATGAAATTCATGTGTTGAATGGTATTCGTGTTTTAAATATAAAAATCACATTTTTAACTATATATATAAACTATAGAAAACCTTCATGTGTTGAATCGATATTCATTCGTTGAATTGAAATTCATGTGTTGAATGGTATTCATATTTTGAAATAAATTGTTTTATAATAAAAATCACATTTTTATCATCTATATGAACTATATAAAATAATCTTGTTTTGAAAGAAATTGTTTATAATAAAAATCCTATTTTTATTACCTATATGAACTATATAAAATAATAGTGTTTTTGAAATGAATTGTTTTACAATAAAAATCACATTTTTATTATATACATGAATTGTTAAATATAGTGAAGTGTTGAAATAGAAGACAGTTAGATAAAAATATCATTTTTATCAAATGTATGAAAAGAATATAGCTTTGAAATCGAAGAATCGATATATATATATATAGAATTAAAATATATCGAATAACGAAGCTGCAGTTCGTATTTTGAAATTGTAATTTCAAACAATTATACCGGGGGATCCGACCATCGGATTTTCCCGAAACCACAACCGTTGGGTTTGCTTTGGAAATATCTTTCCAACGGCATCAACTTTGTAAAAATCCAACGGTTGGATTGTCTGGAATGTTTAATTCAAATCTGAAGAAAAACAGCGCTAGAATCGATTATATTTATATATATATATATATATAATCGAATAACGACGCTGCAGTTCGTATTTTGAAATCGAAACTTCAATCGATTATACCGGGAGATCCGACCGTCGGAATTTCCCGAAACTGGAACCGTTGGATTCGTTTTGAAAAGATCTTTCTAATGATGTAAATTTTGTGAAGATCCAACAGTTAGATTTTCAGATATCTAAAGAAAAAGAGCGCCACAACCGCGTTGTGGCCCGAAGCGTCGTTTTGAATAAATTGGCTATTTTAAAATAAATAAAAATAGCGATAAATCGTTATAAAATATTATAAACGATATGGATGTGAAATTTAGAAATTAACTGAAGGTTGGCTAAGTCGAATGGTTTTCTGGGTGTTGATCTGATGTTGGTTTCGGCCTTCGGGGTTAATATTTGGGAAATCGTTCTCTTATTGATTGACGGTTAGTGACTAATGAATTGAAATGATGCGTATGTATGTTAGTGTTGCACTTTTTTATTATATACGGGAGTTTCTCAGAAAGACCGGGTTTATCCCATTCTGAATAACTGAATCGACGATAAGAAGTCGAAGATGAAGACGTGGGTTGAAGACCGATCTTCACCTCGTTTGGATGGTCACTGAGGTCCTGATTGGGAGGCATCCCGAAATATGGATAATGAGTGGTGATCGTCCAGACGTACGTGGGGGTCGATGAATATGCGAGGCATTTAGTGCCTCCGGTTTCGTTCAGACCCAGAATGGACTTGCAAATGGACAGTGTGTCTGACATTGAAATTTATTCTGTGTGATTGATAGCTATCAGTTGAACAGTGTGAATTGTCTGTGTGGCATGCTAAAATGCAGTGAGCAAGGCTTCTGTTGAAAAGAAAAGTCCTGTGGTGATGATCAAAGAACCGCCTGTGTGGCGTAGCTTTGTGTATAACGTGTAATCGCGAGCCTCACACCCCGGTATGAACCAGAAACGGGAGAGGACCTCAGGGGGGACATGTGTTTCCTTCTAGCTAGAAATGGCGTCAGTGGTTTTACATGCCCTGAAAAGTTTGACTTATGTGATTGTTACTGTCGTGAGGCGCCTCAGTTTGATCGGACGATCCGGATCCGATGGAGTCATTCGTTGGCTCATTTACGTCCCATAGGGCGGGGAAACGTATTGTTTAGGAATTTTAATCCACATCGGTGGACCGGCCCTGACGATCCAAGGGTCACTCGAGCTCTGATCCTGAGACATGGGCTAGATTGTCTCGAGGTCGGTAAGGACTATCTTTTGCCTTGGTTCATGATGGAAATCCAATTTCCAAATACGGCATCGTGCGGTTTTGATTGTATATATATATATATATATATATGGCGACATGATATTTTGGTACCCATGCCGTCTATGATTGATAGTTATGATTGAAATTGTTTTTGAAATTTATAAACACTAGTAATAATATCAAATGCTTTTGTTTTATTCGTATCAAGCATATTTTGGCCATTATAAGGTAAAACTCTATCCTCCGGTTTGCGTTGCATTGTGTAATGGGAACTGAGTCTTATAATGGCTTCATTTTTATAAAAAGCATTGCGATGTTTAAAAGAATGGTTTGTTTTAAAACATTGGCAATCCAATGGAGTAAACCCGTTCCACGAAAGTGGCGTGGTCCTGTGATTAGCCATATTTTAAATGTGTTGAGTAGATTTCTCATACTAGTCCCATGACTGACACGTAGTTTGTTTCACTTTCAAACTCGAGTGCCCCTTTTTCTACATGGGCAGCCTTGTGTTCAAGTTTTAGCTGGCTTTCTCTGGATAGCTGGAGCTGAAGATGGATTCTATCATTTATCTATTTTATGTTGTTCAGCTCCTATTGTACATATTTTGTTTGTTTCCGCTGTAGACATTTATGTATAGCTGAACTGTATTTGTACTAAGTATGATCCTGTATACTGTGTAACTCTGATGTTTATGCTTTTCCAGTATATTCTTTTGTTCATTATCTGGTGTATTTATTTAATTCTGTTCTTCTATTATCTGTTTCTGTGTTATATTCCAAAGATTACCTTGCCACCGTCAGTACGGGAAATGGGGTCGTCACAATTCTCTGCCACCAACTAATATAACATCAATAGAAACCATTTGGTTATGTAAAATACAACTTCGGACACAGATCCATTTACAAGTCTGTTCTAGGTCTGAACGAAACTCAGGACACCTTATTCCTCGTCCAATAAAGGAGAGAGTCCCTTGCAAATCCAGAATATCAACAAGTACATCTGGACTACTGCCATTTATAACCTCGTCTTAGGTATACACCCCAATCGAGACATCATCAATAATCCAAACTATGTGACGATGCCCGGTCTTCAACCACGGTTTTCAAGTAACTTCAATATTTGTCGTATAGTTATTCAGAATGGGTCGAACCCCATTCTTTCCAAATAGCTAGCACATATTTACAAACCATAATTCATATATAAAATATCATGAGTCTCATCCATTTCGGAATATTCATTTACTCAAAACATTATTTACATTGGGAATTACTCCCTTAAATCTTATCAAAAATTTACATTAATTAAACTCTTTTGAATCTTTCCTTGGAAATCATTTCAAAAGATTATAAAATCTCATTTCATAGGTTTAATTCAAATCAAGGTTTCTAAGCATTGTCGGGATTATCGAAGCTCGCGAAAAGGTAATTTTACAAATCGTTATCCTATTCCAATCCTTTTCATACCATTGAGCAAAATTGGTGGTACTCCATATCTAACACCCCTCGTATTTTGGTAAGTTTAATTACCCTCTTTCATTTCAAATATAATTAAATATTTCTTCTTATCATTACATGAAAACACGCTTACTAAAATCCAAATCATTCATTAACCATCATAATGGTAAATCACTTTTTACCTTCCTAAATCATATCTTTGGTGCAAAATTGTACTTGCGATTTCATATCATTAGGGAAAACCATCCATTAACCAGAACTGGTTCTCGACTGCTCAATTCCAAGAGGATAATCTATCAAGTGTATGACCTCAAAGGCCTAAACCAACATCAGATCAAACACCCAGATTATCACCCGACTCAACGATAAACCATAGAGTTCCAACATCTTTCTTTAAATCTTTATATTCAATTTAACTAAAGATTTCATTTAAACTAATCTCAAGAAATCATCTTCTCATTTAAATGGGTTAAAGAACAAATGTTATTTAAAACATCATTCACGACAAACCCAAAAACATTCTTTCATTTTAAATGAAATCTTTACGGAAATCATATCATCTCATCATCGATATGAATTCCCATATCGGACTAATACTATAAGCGGAATAACAGAAAAGCTTTTTAAATTCCTTAAACAGTCGAGGTTTTCATCCATATAAACCCTTCTCGATTATCAATAAATCAATTTCCATTCAATTCCAACTTAATTTGTTAATTGGAAAACTTCGCTTTCGGAAACTTCATTAGTCTTAATTAAGAGATTTACTCATTAACTTCATCTTTAACTGGGTTAAAGAACAGTGTTATTAAAGACACCATTCACGACAATCCCTAAACCAATTAATATAAAATATAAGATTTAAAAGAATTTACATACACTTATATTCAACACCAATTCTCATAATAAACGAATATTGTAAGTGGAATAAAGATGTAAACATTTTCCAAAATCCTCAAATAGTAAACGTCTACACAATGGTAATCAATACAAAATATCCGAAGATCATATCTATCCAAATCAATTAATCTTAATTATAATATTTCAGAAAACTCATCCGTCAAATCCAATAAACTAATATTTGAGAATCTTTAGTTTATTTAACTTAAATTCCCAAAATGTTGTTTAATCGTTTTCAACCAGTTAGGGTGAAAGCCCAAAAATTGAAATATTGCTCGAACTTTATATTTCTATTTTAAGTCACTTTAAAATCATTAATTATGATTTAACATAATTTTTCCATATTTTCAATAATTTTAAAAGAGCTCATTTTATAAAAATCCAGTTTCGAGTCACTAACGACACTAGCTCTATTTTTCTTCAAATTTGATTTGAACTTTTCTCAAAATCTAAAAAACTTTACAAGTAATTTCAAAGCTCTTTTCATTTCGAACCAAATGTTTTTTTTTTGGAAAAATCCGGCGGTTGGATCTCCCAGTACGTCAATTTGAATTCAATGGTTGAAATTCGCGAACTGTCGCTGCGCGACACGTTCTATTCAAACCATATTATAACTGAAATAAAACTCATTGATTCAGTCCACAACGTATTTTATAAAACACTTACAAACTTGTTTAAAATGATTCTAACTTCAAAATCAAATATAAATCAATAACTAAATTTTTTATTGTTATGATATTAACATAATAATATTTTTCAAAATATAATATTTTGATATTCAAATTTTCCTGAAATCCATTATAAAAATAAGGGAATAAATAAGATCATTGAAACAATCATTTTGAGTTATATACATCATTTATATATCTAAATCGTATTCACTTTTGAATTTAATATTCAAATCTGTATTAAATTAGGACAAGCCATTTATAATTCAAAACTCTTTCAAATTCATTTCAACCTTTTCAATAGTTGTTTGAAATCGTCTTAACTTCATTTTTAAATCGTTTCAGGTATGAAATTCCATATTTTATTTTCATGCCTTGTTTTGTTTAGCTGAATATAATATTCATTTAAAATGTCAATGCAACTCGACTCGATCAATTCCCAAATAATTTCATATTCTTGGTGTCAATTGTGTGAACAATAACTTTTAATGCTTAAATTTACATAAACAGAAAATAAATAACTGTAATAACACCCATCATCCATGAAGCAACCATAATAACCACAAGCAATCAATATATAATTAGATAAGAGTATAATAACTTTTAAATCAGTTCAGTGAGTTCTCACATTTATTAGTTATTGTTCCTTTTTAAATTAAATTAAACATGAGTTTAATTTAACCCAAAAATCAAACTGGCTCCAAATCTAGCCAAATCGTTTTTGTTGTGAAGCTCTCGACTCGATTCCAGCGTTTCTTGTTTCATTCAATTCTGTGTTCGAATGAATGAGATATACGCGTTCGAACTTTTAAATACATTAATTAAATAAATAAAATATTAATAAACTATTAATCATCTTCCCCATTACCGTTCACCCTCCATCCATCATCGCACCGCCCAATACTAGCCACTGGAGGCCAAACCGACCATACCTATGCCTACTCCCACGCACGCCGCCCCTTCACCAGCCGTTGCCGACACCCAAACACGACCATCGACCGTCAAATTGCCCACGAATGGCACCGACACCGGAACAAAATTTGGCCACCACACTTGACCATTCTCCACCAAAATTGACATGCAGCTAGGTCTCACCACCCCAGACATTTTTCTTGTTGGCCACTTCCTCCCTCAACGTCCCCATCATTGGCACTCAACAAAAATTCGACCGTTGGTACCAAAAATTCTTTACCTTCGATCACCTCCACTTTTCCACCACCATAGCAACTTTCAGGCCGAACCACCAACTACAAAGTTGTAGCCCTGTCTCCCCTCTCCAACTTCATAGTTAGCACCTCCAACCAACTCTTGACCGTTTGCTCATAAGACCCCATAATCTGAAACTCAACCCATTACATTCAAACTAGGATTCCATTGAATTTCAACACCCATTCGCCACCAGAATTTTACAGTAGATAGCCATCACCGAGTACTCCAACTTTCATGTTGGTGACATCCTCCAATTCCTCACAATTTGGAAGATTAAAATTAAAGATTGAAGAGGGACTTATGTGCAAAATACACAGCTGAAATTTTTGGGGTGAGGAAGTGGTGGAGTTGGGGTGTACTTATAGGTGTAGGTTAGCTAATAGGTGAAGCTTGGTTTATTATTTTATATTGCTACGTGTCCATCGCTATCTCCATTCGTCATTTCAAAATTCGCAAGGGGACATAAGAACTCCCTTCGTGGTGAAAATCGACATGTAGTTATGATTTGTCATTACGGTCCTAATAAAATTTGTTTAATCAAAATTTGAGCCCATTTACTCAAAGAGCGCTCGTTCGAGCTCAAATTATTGATATACGTATTTACATTGAACATCTATATCTTGCGCGGCCACATAACAACTCTGATTGGCCCTAAATTTTGAATCTTACAATAATTTATCATTACGGATCCGATAAAATTGGTTCCGTTGAAATTCGAGGTCGTTTACAAAATGACTATTTTTCCATATTCAACTAAATCATTGTAATATAATTTAAATTCTAAATATTCAAATTCTTTGAAAAATAAATTATAATTATCATATATATCCAAATATAACTTCATATAGCTTTAGAATAAACCATATTGGATTTTAAACTTGATAGCTCATTAAAGCTAAATTGATATTCATTTTATAATAAAATCCCTTTTATTTTATTAAATAAAACTCTATGGTTTATAAACGATTTCATAACGACTTTTTGAAAAATTGATTTGGACATAATTTATCATCTATAAGATGAATACTCGATTTTTCACATTCATTAGAAAACTATAGTTTAATAGATTTGAACGTTTCTTATTTCAATGAATTCTGACTTATATTGGATCTTGTACATTCATTTGAAGTTCAAAATGTAATATTACGAACAACTGCGCTGTTGCGAGCTCGTTTTTCATTATATTATAAATTATATTTCAAAACTTAAACTAAATAAATTCTAAGTCGTTAATTCTTAAAAAAAATCATTACAAATATTTAATATTCATTAAATATTTCTTAATAAAATATGGGTCGTTACAGCTGAGGAGGACCTTTAGGTGAAATTTGGTGGTATTTCATCATTGGTGGCAGCCGAAATTGGTGGAAACAGTGAAGATTGACTGTTATGTTTTATGCTATTATCGAAGAGTTGGAGGCCGATTCAGGTGATGATGTCTGAAGGGATGTTTTTGAAGGGAGGGAGACCACATCACTAGCATTGTTCGGTTGAACTTAAATTGCCTACGGTTGTTGTGGTGGGTAGTTGATCAGAGTTGTTCAATTTTGGGTTTGGATCGGAAGTTTGTCAATTCGAGGGTGGTGGAGGGGATTCCAGGTCGGGATCACAGAAGCAAAATGGACGAGAGGAAGGTGGCGGTCCGAAATAGGGTGGTGTAGTGATCTAAAATTCCCTATGGCGATCTATTTCTGGTGAAGTTGTGATTTCGAGTTTTGTGAGATTGTGGCTGCTGCAAGCTACCTGACGGACTAGACCTGGAGGGATGAAGGCGTGGAGATCGGGGTGATTCCCCGTTGGTGGTGCGGCAATGTGAAGATCGCCCGAGGAGGCCCATTGATTGAAATAACAAGTGCGATGTCAAGTTGAAGCAATTGGGTTAATGAGTTTTATGGTATCGAGGAGTTCATGAGTCAAATAAAGAAAACGTGTGATTGGGCTGGTGTTAGTGCGAGAATAAGTCGTTGAATTCAATTAATTATGGTAATTAATCTTAATTAGTTAATCAATTATTTTAATGATCGTTAATAATGTTAAATATATTTAAAATTTGTAATGCATATATTTTGTTCATTCGTTATCAGCGCGAAACCAGGTTCGATGGAATCGCAATGAAGAATACTACGTTGTTGAGCTGATTCGAAAGGGTTGGAAGCAATCGGGTTACGTTTAGTTTTAAATGCATGTTTAAAATTAAACGAAACAAAGCTGAAATCATCAATCAAAAACAAATGTGAGTTAACTCTCACGCTTTCTAGAATTCTATAATGTGGTTAAATTCATATAATTAAAATTAATCGTTAATAGAATAAATTGGATGAATGGATGCTATGGGTGCTTATTATCTATTAGTTGCTTATTGATGGTCATGTTTTTGTTGTTTAAATATATCAGATAAAATTCTTATTTCGCATGCAGTTTGGAATATTATTATGAACTATGATGCATGGAAGAATGGGTTGGAGGGATCCAACAGGATTCCACAAATATTGTGTATATCGTTTGTTTTTCATATAACACATGAATTGTTTAACCCCATGGACGGTTAAACTTGTTTGGATGTTGAACATTGACTTGAAATTCAACGTTATTGTGATTTGAATCAACAGACGGTATTGATTAAGGGATTGAAAGTAAATGACCTAAACTCCACCTTTTTGTTAAGATGTTGGTTTGCCGTCAGGCGAATTACAAAGTTAAGTTATAAAAATTTATTTTCTAACTTAAGCAGGATATTCAATTATATATGTTATAATGAAGTTTTAGAAATAAATCGATATACATAAATTGAATTTATAATAATGTTATAAAATGATTGTATAACAAGAGTTTTACGTTTAAATAAATTTTATAAGCGAATAAAGCTGTAAAAACTTTTCAGCAAAAACATTAGCTAAACAATCAAAACAAGTAAGGAGTACATTTTTAAACTTAACACTTTTTATTTTAAAAAAAACTTACAGTTTCCAGTGCACATTTCAAGCGAGTATTTGTTTTAGAGGTAGTACGATGTAGTTGAAGAGAATCATACAAATACCACTTAGATTCCGCAATATCTCATTCAAGAAGAGTCCAATGATGAATTTCCTGTATAGGGGAGCAATATGCTACAACACATTCTGTTTGTCAATGCTTTTCGTATAGTTGGTAAGAACAAATATAAATAACATTGTGTGTACTGCAAATGAATTAAAGTTGCTAAATAGTGAAAATGAAATTGTTGTATACCAAAGTGTGAATGAACAGGCAACAAACAATGATGAATTTGTAATTATTGTCCAAGTCACTACCACTTCAACTGATCCTTTGTTTCCATCAACTGAGTTAGTGCAGAACAAAGTTAAAATTGTTAATGCTTATAGAACTGAACTGCAATATAGAAATATTGAGTTTGGTGAGAATCAACATGTTAATATGACTGAACCTGTGTTGGATGGAAAAGTTATAAATAATGTGGCTACTTCAATTGAAAATACTATTGTAAGCATGGGTGCCAATATCAATGCGCTACATGCCCAAAACACTGATGTTTTGCATGAAAATGGTGATTAGATTATTATACTATCTGAAGCTCCAAAATTGTCAATGATAAAAAATGATTGAACAAACGAAATTCCTTTGCCTCAAATTATTAATGCCAGTGACAATTCTGCTGTTGAAGGCCCTGGTGGTGACGATAGACCTAGTTGGTTAAAAAAAATTGTCTGCCTATATATAATAGATTATAGAGATAGGTTTATTAATGAATTGAGACAGAATGCATAAGGTAGACAAATTTTTTGATAACAACAAATAATGTATATAAATAGACCAATAAAAAGGTTGCATGAATATAGTTAGACAATCATTTTCGGTTAAATATTTTTTGCATCCTAAAGATATATTTGTTAATTTATAAAATACATTTCCATATAAAAAAGAGTTAAAAATTAACTCCCCTGTCTTTTCTTTTGTAATCTCCAGCTGTACAAAGTTGTCATTACAAATCCAAGCTATCTCACTGTAAAAATATAATAAAATAACATTTATTTCATAGTTGTATTGAGTGAAACAATAAAACTAGAACACTTACTTGTTATTTTCAACAACTTTGAAGAAAGTTTTAACAACAATACTCATTTCTTCATTCATATCAGGAATTACATCACAATGATCTATATGTATGTCGTAGTATTGGGAACAACAGCTTTTGAAATTACATAATTTAGTTCTTCTTCTTGAACTCTTTTTTCTTTTTTAATCCTATTAATCATAGAAGGAACTCAAGTATTAACATTTTTATTCTTCCTTTTTCAGGTTTAGATCCAAAGTCAACAACTTGAATACTTCTACTTTCTTCATTGGCTGTATTAAAAAATTGTTGTGTAATTCCCAAATATAAATTTGGGTATTCAACTGTATCATCAACCTATAATTAACATTAAAATTAACTCAATTAAGTTATTACATTATTAACTAGTACAATTGTAAATCTTAAAACTAAACTAACCATCTTATTTTTGCTCACACCAAATTTCTTTCGTCTTTTCGATAGCACATTCGTATTTTTTTCCTTCAACTTCCAAAGAAGAAAGTATCTTTGCACCTTCTTTAACATTATTTAAATGATCAATCAAAACAAGATATTAAAAAGAAATATTTATAATAGTTCACCAAATAATTTAAAAACAATGAAATAAAATTGTCAAAACAAACCTTTTCTTTTTCCATTTTTGAACCAGTCTTGTCCTCTTCATTATTTTTTAAATCCACATGCACATCTTCCTTTTTTTCTTCCTCCTTGTCTGACCCTAAAACAGTTTCTGGAACAGTTGAAAAATAATTCTCGATGTTTAATTTTTCTTTGATTTCCTTCACCTCTTGCTCCATCAATTCTCTTTTTTTTTCATTTAAACTTGTAGATAAAGATGACACCTCTTCTTTAACAATTTTTAATTCAGCCCTCAATAACTTAACCTGGGCTTTACTATCACATGAAAGAGATTCATTTTTTACATTCTCAACATGTTTCCTAACATTTGCAGTATTGAAATTTTTATCACACTCTACATTTACTTCCTTTTTTCACCCATTTGAACCTCTATTTTATCAAGAAAACCAATTTTAGTTTCACTTATTTCTTCTATTTCATCAAAAAACTTTTTTAACAACTAAACATATTATTATAAAAAGTTAGATATTAGTACATACGAACTTACATAAATAAAATAAACTGAATACGGGATAATAAAATAAATGTCACAGCCGTTGATTATTACTGGAATTGTAACTAACTGATAAGGGAATTGTTTCAGCCAATTCTAAAGATGTAACTAACTGATGCTCACCAATAAAAACATGATATTGGAATTTCTAAAGCTTAAATATTGAATCAAACTAAACTTTGCTAAAATGCAGGTATATCAAAAACAATCATCTCAGCATACAGATACACTACTTAATAGTTTTCTATTCTAATCACAACTACGATAATGTAAGTTTCCTTTTATGGAGCTCAAGTATTGTATCAAAAAATTCATCAAGGATTCTGGTCTAAGTTATTTAGTTTTTCAGCTATATAGCTTTATGTAGGTATTTGGTTATTGTAGCATCAGTCATGTTTCGGTTGTGGTATTACTGGTACTGCATGACATAAGTAATAAGTAAATGATTCTTAACCTGTAGATATGATGAATCACTAGAAAAAAGTCATTTGATTCACAATAAAAAGGGTGCAAATGTTTGTATTATCGACCTAACAAAATTATCCTCTATATTATTTGGAAACCACAAAATCATGCCAATAAAGCTGAACAAACAAACATTACATGAATCATAATGAAATATGCATTGGACTAGTTAAATTTTATGATAAGTTCATCCACTACGTAAATTGTAAGTAAGTTGGATATTTCATACAAGATATTGTTAGGATTGTCTCGCATGTCCTTAAGGAGGAATGATGGTTTGGATACAATAGTCCCACATCACGGAATATATTGAACGAATTGTGTACAAATATGAGCTAGTAGGCACGTAACATCAGGGATTCCTTTTGTTATATGGGAGTTGTGTGCCAGCTCATATGCGTGCAAGGAAGGGAGCTTTGTTCCGACCGTCGTTACATAACGGTGGTACCAGAGCCGAAGGTTACGGAATGGGCCATGCAGACAAGGTAGTGCTCTCAATAGATACTCGTAGGATGCGAGTCAAGGGGGAGACTGTTAGGATTGTCTCACATGTTGTTAAGGTAGGAATGATGGTTTGAATAAATAGTCCCATATCACATAATACATTAAAGGAGTGGTGTACAAATATGAGCTGGTAGGCATGTAACATCAGGGATTCCTCTTGTTATATGGGAGTTGTGTGCCTGCTCATATGTGTGTAAGGGAGGGGGGCTTTGTTCCGACGGTCATTACATAACTATGGTATTAGAGTTGAAGGTTACGGACTGGGCCATGCAGACAAGGCAGTGCTCAAAAGATATTCGTAGGATGCGAGTCAAGGGGAAGACTGTTAGGATTGTCTCGCATGTTGTTACGGCAGGAATGATGGTTTGAATAAATAGCCCACATCATGGAATAAATTAAAGGAGTTGTGTGCAAATATGAGCTGGTAGACACGTAACATCAGGGATTTCTTTTGTTATATGGTAGTTGTGTGCTAGCTCATATGCGTGAAAGGTAGGGGGCTTTGTTCCGACCGTCATTACATAACAGTGGCATCAGAGCCGAAGGTCCGGATTGGGCCATGCAGGCATGGCAGTTCTCTCAAAAGATACTCGTAGGAAGCGAGTCAAGGGGGGAGACTATTAGGATTGTCTCACATGTTCTTAAGAAGGAATAAACTGTTAGGATTGTCTCGCATGTTGTTAAGATAGGAATGATGATTTGAATAAATAGTCCCACTTCAAGGAATATATTGAAGGAATTGTGTACAAATATGAGCTGGTAGGCATGTAACATCAGGGGATTCCTTTTGTTATATGGGAGTTGTGTGCCAGCTCATATGCATGCAAGGAAGGGGGCGTTGTTCCGATCGTCGTTACTTAACAGTGGTATTAGAGCCGAAGGTTACGGACTGGGCCATGCAGGCAAGGTAGTTCTCTCAAAAGATACTCCTAGGATGCAAGTCAAGAGGGAGACTGCTAGGATTGTTATGCATGTTGCTAATATAAGAACGACGGTTTGAATAAGTTGTCCCACATCATGGAAAAAATTGAAGGAATTGTGTACAAATATGAGTTGGTAGGAACATAACATCAAGGATTCCTTTTCCTTTTGTTATATGGGAGTTGTGTGCCAGCTCATATGCGTGCAAGGAAGGGGGGCTTTGTTCCGACCGTCGTTACATAACAGTGGTATCAGAGCCTAAGGTTACGGACTAGGCCATGCAGACAAAGCAATGCTCTCAAAAGATACTCGTAGGATGCAAATCAAGGGGGAGACTGTTAGGATTGTCTCGCATGTTGTTAAGGTAGGAATGACAGTTTGAATAAATAGTCCCACATCATGGAATGGATTAAAGGAGTGGTGTACAAATATGAGCTGGTAGGCACATAATATCAGGGATTCCTTTTGTTATATGGGAGTTGTGTGCCAGCTCATCTGCGTGAAAGGTAAGGGGGCTTTGTTCCGACCGTCGTTACGTAACAGTGGTATCAGAGCCGAAGGTTCGGATTGAGCCATGCATTAAAGACAATGCTCTCAAAAAATACTCGTAGGATGTGAGTTAAGGGTGAGACTGTTAGAATTGTCTCGCATGTCCTTAAGGAGGAATGATGGTTTGGATATAATAGCTCCACATCACAGAATATATTGAATGATTTTTGTACAAATATGTTCTGGTAGGCATGTAACATCAGGGATTCCTTTTTTATATGGGAGTTGTGTGCCAGCTCATATGCCTACAAAGAATGGGGCTTTGTTCCAACCGTCGTTACATAACAGTGGTATCAGAGTCGAAGTTTACGGACTGGGCCATGCAGAAAAGGTAGTGCTCTCAAAAGATAATCGTAGGATGCGAGTCAAGGGGGAGGCTGTTAGGATTGTCTCGCATGTTGTTAGGGTTGGAATGACAGATTGAATAAATAGTCCCACATCACGGAATAAATTAAAGGAGTGGTGTACAAATATGAGCTGGTAGGCATGTAACATCAGGGACTTCTTTTGTTATATGGAAGTTGTGTGCTAGGTCATATGCATGAAAGGTGGGGGCTTGGTTCCGACCATCGTTACATAATAGATATCAGTACAAATATGGTTAATTATCAAGATAATGTAACTAAGTTGAGAATTTTTGGACCTGCTGTGTCAATGGAACATGGTTTTATTGGACAGTATGCAGTGCCAATACTTTGTAAGTTGTTCCATAAATATAACTTATATGTTTTATTACTGTAATATAGCATCAACATGCAACTTTGCAGAAATATGTAGTACTTATATTATGTACACCAACACTTTATAAGTTGATGTTATATTATTGTACCTATAATGGTTTGACCTCTAATGTATGGTTTTTTCGTAATATGCAGCAAAAATGCAGGTGCAAGAATGATTACAGCAAGCTTACAGGTTAAAGTACACAATTTCTTAAGCAAGCTTGCATGTATAATTTTTTTAAATAGACACTTTATATAAAATTTGACAAATTAATAAAATAATACCTGACTATCTTCAATGGTTTTCAACTTGAAATATGTCAATTGATTTTTTAAGCTTGATAAATTCCATTTAATGAAACGAGGGTATCTAGGGACATATTTTTTTCCCTCTTATAAGAGTGGTTCTTTCACACATTCAGTGTTGAAGAAAAAAATTAACAATAGAACAAAAATTTAGGGAAAAAAACTTACCAATAAGAACAACGTATAGCCTGGCATATTCCGATAATTATCAACAAATTTATTCAAGTTCCTATGCAATGTGTCCATAACAAATCTAAGCCAAGATATAGAGTTCATGTTCTCCAAATCAAGCAAGTACGGTATGTAACCCATTGACAAATATCCTTGATTATTGGGTTACACGAATGATACCACAAATAACATTATAACCAATATCATCCAATCCTCCTCTTCATACCTTTGAGGGATTAAGAACTCAATTCTCCTCTCTAAGATTTTTTTTGGTAATCTTATTGATGTCTTGGAAGTGTAAATTTATGACTGAATGGTATTCTTCTGGTACCGAGCTTCTCTTGGAATGGTAAATGAGAAATTTTTGCTTACAAACATCAGAAAAACCAAAATTCAAACTTACATCCTTTTTTGCAAACTGTAATAACTTTCCACCTATTTGAAAGGATTTTATCCTGAAATATATGTACGAATAAAATCATCTAAAGTCTTAGAATTTTTGCGGAAACCACTTCTTGTGATTTTATTTTCAGCAAAGACTTGTAAAAATCTTCTAAACGGACTTCTATTCTTATATGCCACTAATTTTTGGTTCAAATATTTTATCTTCTCAACTTAACAAAAAATTTGTGCAAAGAATCAAGACTACAATTATAAGATCCATACTTTTTTTTCATTTTTTTGATGTTCGTATGTTCTTCTTTTTCAAAGCTGTCAACATGTCGTTTACTTGTATCGTCACCTTTAATGTTTTCCTTTATCTCAAACTCAGAATCTGGTTCCGAAGACTTTTAGTATGTTGACTGTGAACTTTCATCAAGACTAATCTCGATAGTTTCTTGAGTGATGGGTAACTTTTCTTCTCACATTTTTACCTTTTCCTACATCCTAAACAAAAAAAATTGAAATATAAGAAAAGTATATTAACTAACTGATGTTGTAAAACTTATGCTAAACCTGCTAAAATTTTATTTTTTACCCATATGGCTTAACATATAATTTAAATTGATTAGTGCATTGCAATTAGCAAGTGGTTTAACGTAACTAAGAATATTTATAACAGAATAGGTTTCAAACTATTTACAAATGGAATTTTTTGACCAATTGTTGAAGTGAACACAAACACGTAAATTAATAAAAAAAGTTACATAAATCTTTTTCATATTTTTAATTTCATTTTTTTGACTGTGTTGAGAATGTACTTCACAAAATGAAGTATTCGTAGATATGGAGTTTATGCATTGCTTTCCACCATTGTTAATGAATATGCATTGGCCCCCTTTTTTCCTTCCGTTATTGCTTGTTAACATGATGATCCTGCAAATAAAATAAAATCTATGCATTAAATTCATACTACAAAAATCAATATATTAAAAGTCAGACATTAACTATCAAAAAAATCCAAAAAATCATGAACTATCAAAATAATGTTTACTTAAAATTCAGATAACTATTAAATATTGGACATTAACTATTAAAAAGAATAATGTTTACTAAAATTTTTACAAGAACAACATTTAACTTTGCAATGGAAAGACTAAATTTTCTCTTTCAATTGAGTAGACATGTTAATAATAATGCAGACAAAATTAATTGAAAATTTATGTTAACAAAAAAAAGGTAAGTACATCAATCATGAACATCTCATGCAGAAAAAATTAATTGAAAATTTATGTTAACAAACAAAATACAAGATAAGTGCATCAATCATTAACATCTCATTAGTCAAAAAATTGTCTATAGATATTAAACATTTAAAATAAAAAATAATGCAGTACCACAATAGCAAACTAGTTTAAAAAATAGGAAGAAATATTTTTAAATTTATCACTGTAGTAGTATATAACTTGTATTACAGGAAGGTAGCAGTAATGTATACATGTTACTTTATGGTGGTTGATGTGAGGCGGTGAGGAGATTGTGTTGAAGTTGGGGTTTTGTTGCTGTCGAAGATGGTGATGACAATTTGTAAGCTTAAGGAGAAATGGAAAGTTGAATTAGTAGAATTGAGCATCTATAAGGAAATACGGTTATATAACTAGATAACCTACGTGATAAGAACATAAAAATAGTTTATCGCATAGAAATCATTTAAAGCAGTCAACTGTATTTGCATAGTTTAAGACTATAGTTATATAGTTATCGTTAACTTTCTTCCACCGTATTTGCATAGTTTACAAATTATAGCTTAAGGAGAAACGGGAAGTTGTATTAGTAGAAGTGAGCAAACAACAATTTAGTCTTTTAATAAAACAATACATATAAAGCCAACGGTATAGCAGCCAATTGTGCTTGTATTACATAAAGTCAATCAATATAGTAGTAATCAATTAAATACCAACTGAAATACATCAGTTTATAAACAAAAAAAAAATTGGACTAAACATCAATCATGATATGGAAAACAACAATATATCATAATATAAGGGGAAAAATATGGAGCGATCAAAGAAGTCCCAACGGACCTGCTTTTTGTCTATAATCTAATTATATGACCACCTTATAAACCTATTAGCAGATCTGTGACTTAAAGACGACACTTTCTAATGCTACAGAATGAGCTTCAATTTAGTGTAACTACATTTTCATGGCTAAGAAAACGACAAAGCATGTGCGTTTTGAGAATTATGAAGCATTGTCCTCAATTCAAATGTTTAATGCTCTTTTTTTATAATTATAATATCCATGTATATGATAATGATATTTAATTAAAAATACAGTAAATAATATTCTAAATATTCACTACATCACACTACATTCTTTGGGAACATGGATTTAAAATATAATAGTGCGTTTGGTTTACATTTTTTATTTTGAGTTTTCGCACATACAAAAGTACTGATGACGCACACATATCATGAAAACGATCATTTTACAAAACAATGTTAACACACAAAATTAAAAACAACTTTTTATTATTTTCCATATTTTAAGAAACAATGGAATAATGATAACAAATCCATCTATCCACCATCCCGCAGTCCCCTCCGTCATTCCCTCCGCCTTTGATCCGTCACCTAAGCTATACTTTAAATCTCCCCAATTTTCATAATTAATGCTGAAAACTAAAAACTCAAAATATAAAATAAACCAGACACTACCTAAGCTTCGGTTGCTTTCAACAAATCATTACAAACATTCATGTACCATTAAGAAAACATTCAAAATATGGCCTATTGTATATTACCTAGCTATCCTATTGCATTAATCTAATATCCTTCTTTTGCGCCTATTACTCCACCAAAAGGTTGGAGGAATCAATCCAATTTATTTGAAAATTCAATCAACAAACATGGAGGCAACCATCCGAAAACACATAACTATAGTATAAAAATGTATTAACAAGGAACTCTTGAAAAAATACAGTTATATAGTTCTATGTGATGAACTCTTTCTATGCGATCAATTTATGTGTATCTAGAAGTTGTATTAGTTGAAAATGATGAAGAAAGTTAATGATAACCATATAACTATAGTCTGTAAACTACGCAAATATGATTGATTGCTTTAAACGAGTTCTAAGATAAACCCTTTCTATGTTCTTATTGCGTAGGTTTTATAATATGTTAGGTGAATATGGGTACTGTGAAAACCCGTAACTTCCCCGTAAAGGAAAGCGGCGGATAGTTCGAGAACAAGCCACGACAGAACACAGACTAAAACATTTCATTGTATATTACAACAATGCATCAGATTACAAGAATATACAGAGTATAAACAAACATATATTACACAGAAATATCAGAGATTACAATAAATTACATAGCAGCGGAAAATAATACAATACACAACTAGAAGGAGATATACGGATACAAAGCTTTCCGGATATCGTTCCAGCTGTAAACCAGGATCCTGTGAATATAAATCTGCAAAACCAAAACTACTAGCTGCCCGTGTCAAAATAAGGGCACCCAGAGTTTAGGTTAAAACAATAAAATCCAGGTCAGTCATGTGACTGGTGTGAGAACTAAAACAGTTATTAATTCTTTATTTTAAAGTTAGGTAAATCAAGGGACCACGCCGTATAACACGGAACGGGTTTCCTCCCAAGAATACCAGTGCATAAAACTACAGCGCAATGCTAAATAAGGAAAAATGAAGCTGTTATAAGACCCAGGTCCTATCACACAATGCAACGCAAGCCGGGGGATAGGGTTTTCCCTTATAACATCCAAAGAATGCTTGATACGTTTAAAAACAAATCATTTGATACTATTATAAGTGCATAGTGTATAAAACAACTTCAAATCATAAGTATCAATCATAGGCGACATGAGCGTCCCATGCCATTATGTCGCCACATATAGGTTTACAATCAAAACCGCAATGTCGTATTGGAAGTTGGGTTATCATTTATGGAATGAACCGAGGCTAGGGGCAAGATCCTCATCGATTCGAGACTGTCTAGCCCGAGCCTCAGGCAAGTACTCTGTCAAGCCTTTGGATCGTCAGGGCCGGTCCACCGATGTGGATTAAAATGCCTGAACATGCGTTTCCCCGCCCTTTGGGGCGTAAGCCTGGCCCGTCAGCCGACCAGAAGCATCGGCCGAAACCGATATCACGAGGCGCCTAGCTTTTCAGCAAGTAATAATAAGCAACATCCACATGAGTCAAACTCGTCAGCCAGTTCAAGCACTGACGCCACTCCTAACTAGAAAGAAACGCATGTCCTCCCTGATGTCCGTCTCCCGTTTTTGGTTCATACCGGGTGTGATACTCACGAATCAACGTTACACAAAGCTACGCCACACAAGGCCATGCTTTGATCATCAACCACAAGACTTTGCTTCTCAACAAAAGCCTTGATTCATGCAACTCAGCATGCCACATTGTCAGTCCATACTGTACCACTGATTTCTGCCAATATATAACCTCTAGGCTCGTACGTCTCAGAGAAGGGTGTATAGCAAGAGAATAAATTCTCTGCCACCAAACAGATATATATTTAGCAGAGATCACCAAATACAGTATAAAGGAATACAACGTCAGACACACTATCCATTTACAAGTCCGTTCTGGGTCTGAACGAAACCGGAGGCACCTAGTACCCCGCACATCCATCGATCTCCAAGCACGTCTGGACGATCACCAACTGTTTCCATCTTCTTGGGTGTACAGCCCAATCAAGATCATCAGTAATCACCCAAACGACGTGAAGACTTCCGGTCTTCGACAACCGTCTTCATCTTCGACTTATCGTCGTATCATTTATTCAGAATGGGATAAACCCGGTCTTCCCGAATAACTCACGTATATTTTAAATAAGTGTTACACAAACACAACATACGCCTCATTCCAATTCATCAGTCACTAACCGTAAATTAATCAAGAGAATAATTCCCCAAATATTAACCCCGAAGGCCGAAACCAACATCAGATCAATATCCAGAAAACCATTCTGCTTGGCTAACCGGCAGTTAGTTTCTAAATTTCACATTCATAGGGAAAGGTTCCCATTAATTTTATCCAAGATAAATTACTTGAATTTATTCTTTAATCATCTTTTGAATTTCGATTCAACTAGTCGGGATTAACGAACCTTACCGAAGTAATCATTGGTTTTAATTTCCCAATCCCAACCTATTCATCCCATGAAGTAAAACTGGTAGTACTTCAAATCTAACACCACGGTGTTATCAGTAAATTCAATTACCATTTGACGTTCGAATCTAATTAAAGATTTAACTATCGCCTGGAGCAAAACTGGTGATACTCCATTCTCGGTCATTTCAATCTAATTAAAGATTCATTAAAACTCCACTTAGTTTTAATCGCTAACCGGGTTAAAGAATCAGTGTCATTTAAAACACAGTTCACGATAAACCTAAAATCACATTCATTAATTATCGGGTTAAAGAACGAGTGTTATTTAAAACACCGTCCACGATAAACCCAAAAATCAATATCGATTCAATACCAATTAAATATTGTTTAATTGGTACACTTCATTAAATCTAAATAAAAAGATTTAATCTTTTCTCAACTGGGTTCAAGAACAGTGTTAGTGAAGACACCATTCACGACAAACCCAAATCACATTTGATATTCAATACAAGGCTCTGAATAGAAAATATATCGGCTTATATTCAATATCAAATTCTGCGACCAATAAAGATCGTATTGGAAATAACGATATATATATCTATATCTTTCAAATTTCCATAACAACATTTGTATAATCACGAAATCCAACATCAAAATATTCCGAAGACAGTTTCGATTCAAATCCATTCCAATGCAATCATTGGAAATTCTGGTTATTTTCAAAACCATTTCAAATTCAATTTATTTATTTAAAAATAAATAGAATTGTAATTCTAGTTCAAAACTAGTTCATTTCGATAAAAATCTATTTTTATCTTTTCAAATACGGAGTTTTTTTATCCCAATTTTTCCCAAATCATTTCCAATGATTTTACGCAAATTATTACTATTTTTAATAATTTTATCAAGGCCCGTACAGTTGATTTCCAACAATGGCCATCGAACTGCACTTACAGCGACCTTTTTCGAATGTGATTTGGACGTATCTCCAAATCCAACCGTTAGATTTTGAATTTCTAATATTCGTTAGAAAGCTCTTTTCGATAAGAACCCAACGGTTCCGGTTTTAGGAGAATCCGACGGTCGGATCTCCCGTAATGTCCATTTGAAATAAATGGTCGAAATTCACGAACTGCCGCGGCGCAACGCGTTCTATTCAGGCCATTATATAATATATATTTCGTCGATTTCTATTTAAAACGAATTTTATAAATAGTTTTGAATTCATTTCAAAAACGATTTCAACCTTTATTTCAAATTCAAACCGAAATTGAATTTTTCTAATATAAATCCTTTTTACTTTCATTTCTATTTGATTTTAATTCAAATCGATTTTAATTCGATTCGAATTCATTTTCTTTTTAATTCAATTCAATTCGAATTCGTTTTCTTTTCAATTCGAATTCGTTTTCCTATTTAATTCAAATTCAATTCATTCTCTATTCAATTCAAATCCGATATATATTCAATTGAAATCAAATTCGTTATATATTCAATTTCAATTCGAATTCGTTTATATTCAATTTCAATTCGAATTCGTTTTCTTTTCAAATATCAGATTTTGAAATCACTTTCGATATTCATTATAAAATGAATAAAATCGATATATACATCTTTCACGTCAAAATGGCGCATCTCTAATCAACACGGCTTCATATCATTCTATTTTCAAATATTCTATTTCAAATATTTCTATATTAAAATATTTCGTTCAACACATGACTTATCTCAACGGATGAGTACAGTCAACACATGAACCTTTATTTTATATTGATAAAGGTGTAAATTTTATTTTTAAAATATTTCGTTCAACACATGACTAATCTCAACGGGTGAGTACAGTCAACACATGAACATTTATATTATAATATCCTTTATTTTCTAAATTGGAATGAGGCCCAATCAATCACCATATAAAATTAATTATATGGATTTTCATACAACACATGTATATAATAGCATTGAAAAATAATCAATCATCAATCAAAGTGCACTACACTGTATAAGCATCAAATATAGATATCTAACGCTTATAACAGCCTGTCAATCAATCGATCGACATATTTAATCAATCAGGATGAGTGAACTTCAAATTTCATCCCAACACCCGTGTGGGGTTTCAAATCAACAAACACATATCTTTATTTGTGCAGTTGGGCGATGTGTGAAATTTATCGACCCAATCAATGTCCTTCAAATAGGTGTATATAAACAAACCGTCCGGTTTGTAAATGAATATTTATTTATTCACATTCACCATATTCATATTCATGTTCAAAATTAAATTTTTAACGATAAAACATTTTATCTTAACATATGAATTTTTATTCAGTTCTTTCTTTAAATAAATTGATATTTTTATTTTCTAACTTATTTTAGAAAATTTCGGCGGCATAACGGCACGATACTAGAAACGGGACAAGGCCTAGCCTTATCCCCGGTCTAGTGAAGGCCCACGCCATTCACACATCAATCAAATCCATTCATTTCACCAAACAATTCAATTTCAATCAAATAATCTAACTAATTTTTGAAATCAAACAAACAAGTCCATGGTCTGTGGATGATTGTGTCGGGTGCTACTAAGCACCGTCTGCATCCTAGTATATATATATATAACTAGAAAAAGAAATTGAATGGTGAGAAATTCTCACAAATAGCTATCCAATCATCTTGACTCTTCTTTGATAGAAATCTTCATTGCTATCGCATTCTTGTCATCTTCGTTGCTGTAGCCCCTACATATATAAAAATCACATTTTTACTACGATGTCATATAGATAAAAATTCCGTTTCAAAAATATAGATTTCGCCTTTATAAAAATAAAGATTTCTCCTTTTCAAAAATAAAGTTTTCTCCTTTCAAATATAAAGTTTATATTTTTCCCGAAGTAAAAATCATATTTTTACTTCGATGTTCAATATTTAAAAATGATATTTCTAATTCTCTACATAAACAAAAATCATATTTTTCCACTTTCTACATAATAAAGATTATATTTTTATCTTTTAGATCATCCCTTTTTAAACAATAAAAATCATAACTTTGTCTAGTTAAAAATCACTTCTTTGTACATTAAAAAAACGCTTTTTTATATACTTAAAAATCGAACCTTTTCACGAAAAAAATCCCATCTTTACCCGAAGAAAGATCCTATTTTTATACCGCTATGTTTAAACGTATAAAACTGATTTTATTTAAAATATATCTTAACGTTTATAAACTGATTTTATGAACTGAAAATTCAGATTTTTATAAACTAAAACTCATATATAAAAATCTGAACTTAAATCAAGGACTGATACAAAATAAAACTGATTTTATTTAAAGGCTGTAAATCACCTTTATTTCCCGTCAATCTCGCTAAGGGCTGCTGGAGGAGCTTGCGGGTTCAAAAGGGGCTGCAGCATCCGAGGGGGGGTTCGTCTTCGGCGAGGGCTCCATGGGTTTGGGCTAGGGTTTTCTTTTGGGGAGGGTACGGATTCAGAAGGGGACAAGAGAAGGGGGGCGAGGCGGTCTTCTGTGGAACGGCGGTGAGGTCATCGGAGGAGGAGGGACTCCGGCTAGTGGCGGCGTCGATCCGCATGGGGGGCCTGAGCGCTATCGAGGCATTTTTTTTCCTGGTATTGAATTCTACGGGGAGGGCAAATGAAGGAGGGGGGGTTTCGGGCTGAAGAAGATAGAAGGGGAGGGGTTTTTTGTAAAGAGGGTTTTATATATTTTATTTATATTTAATTTATTTTATTTTTCAAAAAGCAACTTTTTATTTTGATCTCGAAACGAGGCCCACCGCCTGTCGCCCATAGCGTTTTACCCCCATTCCGAACACGATGGGATATGTATCGCAAGCTGATTCGGTCGTTTCGATCAGTTTCCGTTAAAATCAACATATAACTCTATATATTGAATTTGAACGCGCATTTCAATTTACCGGGGTTACATACTAACTAGAAAAATTCCCGAAAAATATTTTCTAGCTTCGTATTGACGATACGGTCCTAACAAAACTAGTTTCGTCGAATTCTGAGACCGTTTGAAAAATGACCAATTTCCAGTCGATTAAAATCAACTAAAACTGGTCAAACGCGTTTTCCTTTGCCACGCTCACATATTGATTCGAAAAATTACGAAATTTGGAATCTAGCAATAACTTTACATCACGGACCCAACGAAAGTGGTTTCGTCGAATTCCGAGGTCGTTTGCAAAATTTCCATTTTTAAGGGCCTGAATTCCATAGCGACTATTCAGAATTTTCAACTGGACATATCTTTTGATTCCCGCTATGAAATTTTGATTTTTCGGATTCATTGGAAAGATATTCGAAACTAGATTCAAATATTTTTGGTTTCACTAAAATTCGGTTTATTTTGCACCCGGTACATTCAATTGAAGTTTGAAATCGAATTATTGAACTACCGCGCCATTTTCAATTCCTTTTATAAATATAAATAAATATTTATATTCTAACGACGACGTGTATATTATAGACGTTCGAATTATATTCAAAATAAATTTCTCGTCGATTTTATTTAAAATAATCTATTTTAAATATTCAAAATTCGCTAAAATTGCCAAAAATAAAAATTTTAAACTGGCCCAGATTTTCGGGTTGTTACAATCTCCCCCACTTAAAACCTTTCGTCCCTGAAAAGGAACAAAGTCGAAAGTGGTTTGATTAATCAACTCTACGTTCGATCCGGCTTCCATTCTCCAACTTTTCAGTTTCTGAGAATTTTCAAATTTTCAAAAATTTGGCTAACACCCTAAATTTTCGAAAAATTTCGCCATAACCTCCCCTGCACCGGGAGCATCGGGGAATTCCAAATAGCTTCCCCGGTCCTTCTAATCTCAAAAAGAAAAAGAAAAAGCCAAGCGGCTAGCCAATAGGCTCATAAAATCATCATCACCCAAACAAAACAGTAAATTATGTAGTAAACATGTACCTATTTGTCGGGCAAACAAATTTTATTCTCTGCTCTAGCCTCCTTGCTATGACCTGTTCAATGTAAGTATAGGTATATGCAAGCAAATGCGACCAATTTTCAATACAATTCAATATTTGATTCAATTAGGCATAATGGTTCAAAATTATCAAACAAATAAACAAACAACACAAACATCAATCAATTAGTGAATTAGAGTTTCAAATTCATAATTTTGATACATATATGAAAATCTTGTTTTTGATGCCAAATCACAACAATAAGCCCTATCTAATTTTGGTTCTCACACCAGTCAAGAGGAAATATATAGAAATCTCACTTTCGTCACTCGAACATAAATTCTAATGATGATGCATCAATCATCAGAATTCTCTCCGGGCGACTAGAGTGTGATGCTATATCTATCCAATATATTAAAACTTTGAATATACGTTTGCAAGGCGTATATGCAAAATCTTTATATATCGGATTGTCCCAATCAATTAGATAAATAATCAAATACGAATGATTGATTTAAATTTTCAAAACAAAAATTGTTTTCACTTTAAAAATATACTCTTCACACTCGTTCTAGGATACTACTGATCCCATCTCTAACGAGTCATTCCCATTGGATATTACTAATCCAATATCTGATGAATTCTTTCGTATGGTTCTAATGTGTCTTATTCTCGAGCCCTGTAAACCAAAGCTCTGATACCAACTGTGAAAACCCGTAACTTCCCCGTAAAGGAAAGCGGCGGATAGTTCGAGAACAAGCCACGACAGAACGCAGACAAAAGAACATTTCATTGTATATTACAACAATGCATCAGATTACAAGAATATACAGAATATAAACAAACATATATTACACAGAAATATCAGAGATTACAATAAATTACATAGCAGCGGAAAATAATACAATACACAACTAGAAGGAGATATACGGATACAAAGCTTTCCGGATATCGTTCCAGCTGTAAACCAGGATCCTGTGAATATAAATCTGCAAAACCAAAACTACTAGCTGCCCGTGTCAAAATAAGGGCACCCAGAGTTTAGGTTAAAACAATAAACTCCAGGTCAGTCATGTGACTGGTGTGAGAACTAAAACAGTTATTAATTCTTTATTTTAAAGTTAGGTAAATCAAGGGACCACGCCGTATAACACGGAACGGGTTTCCTCCCAAGAATACCAGTGCATAAAACTACAGCGCAATGCTAAATAAGGAAAAATGAAGCTGTTATAAGACCCAGGTCCTATCACACAATGCAACGCAAGCCGGGGGATAGGGTTTTCCCTTATAACAGCCAAAGAATGCTTGATACGTTTAAAAACAAATCATTTGATACTATTATAAGTGCATAGTGTATAAAACAACTTCAAATCATAAGTATCAATCATAGGCGACATGAGCGTCCCATGCCACTATGTCGCCACATATAGGTTTACAATCAAAACCGCAATGTCGTATTGGAAGATGGGTTATCATTTATGGAATGAACCGAGGCTAGTGGCAAGATCCTCACCGATTCGAGACTGTCTAGCCCGAGCCTCAGGCAAGTACTCTGTCAATCCTTTGGATCGTCATGGCCGGTCAACCGATGTGGATTAAAATGCCTGAACATGCGTTTCCCCGCCCTTTGGGGCGTAAGCCTGGCCCGTCAGCCGACCAGAAGCATCGGCCGAAACCGATATCACGAGGCGCCTCGCTTTTCAGCAAGTAATAATAAGCAACATCCACATGAGTCAAACTCGTCAGCAAGTTCAAGCACTGATGCCACTCCTAACTAGAAAGAAACGCATGTCCTCCCTGATGTTCGTCTCCCGTTTTTAGTTCATACCGGGTGTGATACTCGCGAATATACGTTACACAAAGCTATGCCACACAAGGCCATGCTTTGATCATCAACCACAAGACTTTGCTTCTCAACAAAAGCCTTGATTCATGCAACTCAGCATGCCACATTGTCAGTCCATACTGTACCACTGATTTCTGCCAATATATAACCTCTAGGCTCGTACGTCTCAGAGAAGGGTGTATAGCAAGAGAATAAATTCTCTGCCACCAAACAGATATATATTTAGCATAGATCACCAAATACAGTATAAAGGAATACAACGTCAGACACACTATCCATTTACAAGTCCGTTCTGGGTCTGAACGAAACCGGAGGCACCTAGTACCCCGCACATCCATCGATCTCCAAGCACGTCTGGACGATCACCAACTGTTTCCATCTTCTTGGGTGTACAGCCCAATCAAGATCATCAGTAATCACCCAAACGACGTGAAGACTTCCGGTCTTCGACCACCGTCTTCATCTTCGACTTATCGTCGTATCAGTTATTCAGAATGGGATAAACCCGGTCTTCCCGAATAACTCACGTATATTTTAAATAAGTGTTACACAAACACAACATACGCCTCATTCCAATTCATCAGTCACTAACCGTAAATTAATCAAGAGAATAATTCCCCAAATATTAACCCCGAAGGCCGAAACCAACATCAGATCAATATCCAGAAAACCATTCTGCTTGGCTAACCGGCAGTTAGTTTCTAAATTTCACATTCATAGGGAAAGGTTCCCATTAATTTTATCCAAGATAAATTCCTTGAATTTATTCTTTAATCATCTTTTGAATTTCGATTCAACTAGTCGGGATTAACGAACCTTACCGAAGTAATCATTGGTTTTAATTTCCCAATCCCAACCTATTCATCCCATGAAGTAAAACTGGTAGTACTTCATATCTAACACCACGGTGTTATTGGTAAATTCAATTACCATTTCACGTTCAAATCTAATTAAAGATTTAACTATCGCCTGGAGCAAAACTGGTGATACTCCATTCTCGGTCATTTCAATGTAATTAAAGATTCATTAAAACTCCACTTAGTTTTAATCGTTAACTGGGTTAAAGAATCAGTTTCATTTAAAACACGGTTCACGATAAACCTAAAATCACATTCATTAATTATCGGGTTAAAGAACGAGTGTTATTTAAAACACCGTCCACGATAAACCCAAAAATCAATATCGATTCAATTCCAATTAAATATTGTTTAATTGGTACACTTCATTAAATCTAAATAAAAAGATTTAATCTTTTCTCAACTGGGTTCAAGAACAGTGTTAGTGAAGACACCATTCACGACAAACCCAAGTCACATTTGATATTCAATACAAGGCTCTGAATAGAAAATATATCGGCTTATATTCAATATCAAATTCTGCGACCAACAAAGATCGTATTGGAAATAACGATATATATATCTATATCTTTCAAATTTCCATAACAACATTTGTATAATCACGAAATCCAACATCGAAATATTCCGAAGACAGTTTCGATTCAAATCCATTCCAATGCAATCATTGGAAATTCTGGTTATTTTCAAAACCATTTCGAATTCAATTTATTTATTTAAAAATAAATAGAATTGTAATTCTAGTTCAAAACTAGTTCATTTCGATAAAAATCTATTTTTATCTTTTCAAATACGGAGTTTTTTTATCCCAATTTTTCATTTCCAATGATTTTACGCAAATTATTACTATTTTTAATAATTTTATCAAGGCCCGTACAGTCGATTTCCAACAATGGCCATCGAACTGCACTTACAGCGACCTTTTTCGAATGTGATTTGGACGTATCTCCAAATCCAACCGTTAGATTTTGAATTTCTAATACTCGTTAGAAAGCTCTTTTCGATACGAACCCAACGGTTCCGGTTTTAGGAGAATCCGACGGTCGGATCTCCCGTAATGTCCATTTGAAATAAATGGTCGAAATTCACGAACTGCCGTGGCGCGGCGCGTTCTATTCAGGCCATTATATAATATATATTTCGTCGATTTCTATTTAAAACGAATTTTATAAATAGTTTTAAATTCGTTTCAAAAACGATTTCAACCTTTATTTCAAATTCAAATCAAAACTGGATTTTTCTATTATAAATCCTTTTTACTTTCATTTCTATTTGATTTTAATTCAAATCGATTTTAATTCGATTCGAATTCATTTTCTTTTCAATTCAATTCAATTCGAATTCGTTTTCTTTTCAATTCAATTCGAATTCGTTTTCCTATTTAATTCAAATTCAATTCATTCTCTATTCAATTCAAATCCGATATATATTCAATTGAAATCAAATTCGTTATATATTCAATTTCAATTCGAATTCGTTTATATTCAATTTCAATTCGAATTCGTTTTCTTTTCAAATATCAGATTTTGAAATCACTTTCGATATTCATTATAAAATGAATAAAATCGATATATACATCTTTCACGTCAAAATGGCGCATCTCTAATCAACACGGCTTCATATCATTCTATTTTCAAATATTCTATTTCAAATATTTCTATATTAAAATATTTCGTTCAACACATGACTTATCTCAACGGATGAGTACAGTCAACACATGAACCTTTATTTTATATTGATAAAGGTGTAAATTTTATTTTTAAAATATTTCGTTCAACACATGACTAATCTCAACGGGTGAGTACAGTCAACACATGAACATTTATATTATAATATCCTTTATTTTCTAAATTGGAATGAGGCCCAATCAATCACCATATAAAATTAATTATATGGATTTTCATACAACACATGTATATAATAGCATTGAAAAATAATCAATCATCAATCAAAGTGCACTACACTGTATAAGCATCAAATATAGATATCTAACGCTTATAACAGCCTGTCAATCAATCGATCGACATATTTAATCAATCAGGATGAGTGAACTTCAAATTTCATCCCAACACCCGTGTGGGGTTTCAAATCAACAAACACATATCTTTATTTGTGCAGTTGGGCGATGTGTGAAATTTATCGACCCAATCAATGTCCTTCAAATAGGTGTACATAAACAAACCGTCCGGTTTGTAAATGAATATTTATTTATTCACATTCACCATATTCATATTCACGTTAAAAATTATATTTTTAACGATAAAACATTTTATCTTAACATATGAATTTTTATTCAGTTCTTTCTTTAAATAAAATGATATTTTTATTTTCTAACTTATTTTAGAAAATTTCGGCGGCATAACGGCACGATACTAGAAACGGGACAAGGCCTAGCCTTATCCCCGGTCTAGTGAAGGCCCACGCCATTCACACATCAATCAAATCCATTCATTTCACCAAACAATTCAATTTCAATCAAATAATCTAACTAATTTTTGAAATCAAACAAACAAGTCCATGGTCTGTGGATGATTGTGTCGGGTGCTACTAAGCACCGTCTGCATCCTAGTATATATATATATAACTAGAAAAAGAAATTGAAAGGTGAGAAATTCTCACAAATAGCTATCCAATCATCTTGACTCTTCTTTGATAGAAATCTTCATTGCTATCGCATTCTTGTCATCTTCGTTGCTGTAGCCACTACATATATAAAAATCACATTTTTACTACGATGTCATATAGATAAAAATTCCGTTTCAAAAATATAGATTTCGCCTTTATAAAAATAAAGATTTCTCCTTTTCAAAAATAAAGTTTTCGCCTTTCAAATATAAAGTTTATATTTTTCTCGAAGTAAAAATCATATTTTTACTTCGATGTTCAATATTTAAAAATGATATTTCTAATTCTCTACATAAACAAAAATCATATTTTTCCACTTTCTACATAATAAAGATTATATTTTTATCTTTTAGATCATCCCTTTTTAAACAATAAAAATCATAACTTTGTCTAGTTAAAAATCACTTCTTTGTACATTAAAAAAACGCTTTTTTATATACTTAAAAATCGAATCTTTTCACGATAAAAATCCCATCTTTACCCGAAGAAAGATCCTATTTTTATACCGCTATGTTTAAACGTATAAAACTGATTTTATTTAAAATATATCTTAACGTTTAAAAACTGATTTTATGAACTGAAAATTCAGATTTTTATAAACTAAAACTCATATATAAAAATCTGAACTTAAATCAAGGACTGATACAAAATAAAACTGATTTTATTTAAAGGCTGTAAATCACCTTTATTTCCCGTCAATCTCGCTGAGGGCCGCTGGAGGAGCTTGCAGGCTCAAAAGGGGCTGCTCCATCCGAGGGGGGGTCGTCTTCGGCGAGGGCTCCATGGGTTTGGGCTAGGGTTTTCTTTTGGGGAGGGTACGGATTCAGAAGGGGACAAGAGAAGGGGGGCGAGGCGGTCTTCTGTGGCAAGGCAGTGAGGTCATCGGAGGAGGAGGGACTCCGGCTAGTGGCGGCGTCGATCCGCATGGGGGCCTGAGCGCTATCGAGGCGTTTTTTTTCCTGGTATTGAATTCTACGGGGAGGGAAAATGAAGGAGGGGGGGTTTCGGGCTGAAGAAGATAGAAGGGGAGGGGGTTTTTGTAAAGAGGGTTTTATATATTTTATTTATATTTAATTTATTTTATTTTTCAAAAAGCAACTTTTTATTTTGGCCTCGAAATGAGGCCCACTGCCTGTCGCCCATAGCGTTTTACCCCCATTCCGAACACGATGGGATATGTATCGTAAGCTGATTCGGTCGTTTCGATCAGTTTCCGTTAAAATCAACATATAACTCTATATATTGAATTTGAACGCGCATTTCAATTTACCGGGGTTACATACTAACTAGAAAAATTCCCGAAAAATATTTTCTAGCTTCATATTGATGATACGGTCTTAACAAAACTAGTTTCGTCGAATTCTGAGACCGTTTGAAAAATGGCCAATTTCCAGTCGATTAAAATCAACTAAAACTAGTCAAACGTGTTTTCCTTTACCACGCTCACATATTGATTCAAAAAATTATGAAATTTGGAATCTAGAAATAACTTTACATCACGGACCCAACGAAAGTGGTTTCGTCGAATTCCGAGGTCGTTTGCAAAATTTCCATTTTTAAGGGCCTGAATTCCATAGCGACTATTCAGAATTTTCAACTGGACATATCTTTTGATTCCCGCTATGAAATTTTGATTTTTCGGATTCATTGGAAAGATATTCGCAACTAGATTCAAATATTTTTGGTTTCACTAAAATCCAGTTTATTTTGCACCCGGTACATTCAATTGAAGTTTGAAATCGAATTATCGAACTACCGCGCCATTTTCAATTCCTTTTATAAATATAAATAAATATTTATATTCTAACGACGACGTGTATATTATAGACGTTCGAATTATATTCAAAATAATTTTCTCGTCGATTTTATTTAAAATAATCTATTTTAAATATTCAAAATTCGCTAAAATTGCCAAAAATAAAAATTTTAAACTAGCCCAGATTTTCGGGTTGTTACAGGTACTGAGATTTAACATAGGAAAACATTGAAGAAAGTTAATGATGATAAGATATGTAGCAACATCATTTAATAAAACAATGATCACACGCATAAAATGTTCCCGAGGAGATAGAGGAATCTCTGTCTCAACAAATTTAACCTACAACGACTTCTAATTCATTTTACCTAGCTATGCAACATCTACTTATCTATTATTCAATCGATCAATCACTCATATATACTCCTAATTGCTCTTTCATAATTTTATTTTTGCATTATGTCTTAAAACCTGGCCATGAACCTCTTTGCCTATCAACCAAAAGCCATTAAACTATATGTTTAATTTTAACTCACAAAGACCGAGAAGTACCTCAAACGTTTGCCTTCCGGTATTGCTATATGTAAACAGAGAATAATATTCATAACTGAGCCCTTACATGCAAATATAAAATAGTTAACTTAATAATGAACATTTACTAGCAAAAAAAAGTTAAAATAACATTAACTCCCAAAATATCATACAGTAACAAAATCAGCAAGCCATGCATTAACTTAATAATGTTTTAACTACTTTAATCAGTTTTTTTTATCAATATGCAAATATAAAATTTTGTTTATACTGTAATTTTGAAAATATGGAATAGAAAGTGGACATATATTTAAGATTTAAACTAAGAAAATAGAAAAATAAATAGTGAACATAAACTTATTGCTAGATATTAACATCACCTCGATTTCTTCTTTCAGTGTGAATTTGAAGAAGATACACAACAGTTGAAGTAGAAACTTAGACGAATCTAAAACGCTTGATAATTCGATTATGTTTGAAGAAGACACGCAGTACACGCCTAATAAAATAACTTGGTTTGATTCGGAAGCTAAGAAATTGGAGATTGAGACCGCGAGAAGAATTAGGGAAAGTGGAAATTCGGTAAACCATTTTAATCGAGTCGAATGCAACCATGATTTTTTACCGTAAAATTAAGGTAAATTGGTAATTTTGCGTTTATGTGGCCTTAAAACTAATTGTTTTTAACGATGGGTCTGGAAACTTATTAGCTAACCTGTGGAGGCCCTTTATCCTAATTTCCCCCTTCCATAAATGTTCTTACATCAAAGGTGACTAGGGAAAGGAATATTTGGATTGATATTGCCAACCTCTAAATGTGAAAGTCAATTCTAGCCCGTAAAACCAAGAATCACATTCCTTGAGAAAATAACGTGTAAAGTAATTTCTAGAAATTAACGACTTCCCATGAGGTACTAACGTGTAGTTAATTCAAGATCTAAAATATCAAGCGTAAGCATCATTAATTCACCATATATTACGCTTCCTTTTACATACAAAATACCGAGGATATTGTTGGAAATTACGCAGATTTCTTTTAATTTGATTTGTGGAGAAAATAAATAAAATGTAGAATGGTAAGACACACAAACTTTGATAACGGAGTTCGGCCAACTATGCCTAGGTCTGCGGGTTGCCGCAGATCTTTTATTTTAGAGAATATTACAAAGTGATTACACAAAAAACTTTTCACTCAACACTCAATCTCACTCTAAGCTTTCATTCTTATTGGATTTGAGATGAGATATAAACTATGATGAAGAAGGGTGTATTTATAGGGAGAAGATGGTTGGTATGGGTTGGTGGTGGATGGTGGTAGCCCCATGTTGAAAACATGGGCTGCTTGTCTACAGCAGCAACATTTATAACAATCTCCCACTTGAAGACAGATTTCAATCCGTCTTCACACCTTGATCGATGCAACAACCATTCTGATCTTTTTAGTCTAGCAGACTAACTGAAGTTGAACACAACTTCACCTTATCGATAATTACCATCTTTTACAACATATCTCCTGAATTCTTGCGTTCCTTTGTTCTTCTTCAGTATTAACACATCATCTTCTAGTAGAGATATGATGAAGTGATAACGAAGCCCAATATGTTTGGTTTTGCAATGAAATGTTGAATTCTTCTCCAAGTGTATTGGACTTTGAATATCATTGTATAAGATTTTCTTTTCCTGCTTGCATCCCAACTCAGTTAAAAAACCTTAAAGCCATATCATCTCTTTACTAGCTTTAGTGATTGCTACATACTCAGCCTCTGTAGTGGATAAAGCGACAATCTTATGTACCTGCGACATCCAACTAGCAGCTGTAGTTCCAATCGTGAATACATAACCAGTAGTGCTTCTTCGATGATCGAGTTCACCTCCAAAGTCTGCATCTACATAGTCTTAAGCTTTTAACTTCCCTTTACCATAGTACAAACTGTTATGTACGGTACCTTGTAGATACCTCAAAATCCACTTGACTGCTTCCCAACGAGCTTTCCCCGGATTTGACATGAACTGCTAACAACTCCAACTGCATGGCCAATGTCTGGTCTCGTACAGACCATGGCATACATCAAACTTCCAATAGCTGAGGAATAAGGAACATCAATCATGAAATTTCTTTGTTCCTCCGTTTGAGGGGATTGATCCTTGGATAAGTGAAATTGATTGGCCAACGGTATATTGACTGGCTTAGCATCATCCATGTTGAATCTCTGCAAAATACGATTGATGTAATCTGCTAGAGATAGCTGCAAGAGCACTATCTGTTTATCTCTAGTGATTTTCATTTCGAGAATCTTCTTTATTGGACCAAAATCTTTCATGTCAAACTCCTTTGACAGTTACTTATTTAACCTTCTGATATCATCCATATTTTGTCCTGCTACTAACATGCCATCAACATAAAGCAGTAAAATGATATAACTAGACCTGTACCTCTTGGAGTAGAAACGATGGTCAGCATTGCACTTTTGGAAGTTTTCCTTGTGCATGAATTCATAGAACTTTTTGTACCATTGTCTTGTGGCTTGTTTCAGGCCATACAAACTTTTCTTTAGTCTGCACACCATGTTCTTCTTCCCATTCTCGAAGAAACCTTCTGGTTGGTGCATGTATATCTACTCATCCAAGTCTCCAGGAAGAAATGCGGTCTTCACATCTAACTGTTCAAGATGAAGGTCTTCAATAGCAACAATACTTAATACCAACCTGATAGTATTGAGGTTCACAATGGGAGAAAAATGTCAGTGTAGTCCACTCCTTCCTTTTGTTGGAATCCTTTGAAAACTAGTTGAGCTTTGTATCTCTTGAAACCATCACGCTCCTTTTTCACCGAATTCACCCATTTATTATGAAGTGCCTTCTTTCCTATGGGTAACCCAGCTAGTTCCCATGTCTGGTTGGAGATAAGAGACTTCATCTCATCTTTCATCGCAAACTCCCACTTGCTAGCATCTTCGGTATGAGAAACTTCATCATAGCATTCAGGTTCCCCTGCATCAGTCAGTAACAAATATTTTATGTACCTTTGTTAGGTACATGAGGTCGAGTACACCTTCTCAATATAGGAGCTGAAGTAGGATGTTGTGGTGTGTCAGGCTGGTCCACATTGCTTAAATCAACGATTTCATCAGGTGGAGGATTTTCTATAGTCGGTTCTGTTATGAGACTATCTAGAATATCTTTTAAATTTTTCAAATTCTCGCTCACTCTGGTTTGAGTCCTTGACTTATGTTTTATGTATATCATTGTACATTACTGTTTCGTTAAAAATCACATTTCGACTATGGATCACCTTCTTGTTTTCATCATCCCAAATGCGGTAGCCAAACTCATTTTCTCTATAGCCCATGAGAGTGCATTTCTTGGATTTGGGATCAAGTTTATTCCTGCCTTTGAGACGACCCAAACTTCCCCGTAAAGGAAAGCCCGGATTGAATTGAGAACACGACGCATCAAAAAACAAACAATAGAACTTTTCATTGTTATTACAACATTTACATCAGAGTACCAGAATATTCCAGAGCATAAAAAAATATTACACAACAGAAAAATATCAGAGATTAAAATACATTACATAGAAACGGAAAAATAATACATAACACAACTTGTAACAACCCGCACCTCCGTTCACGCAAGATATTGTCCCCAACTTAGCCACCGTATAGGTGTGGGGTTTTGTTCCTCAAAAGGCATCGGCGTTAGTAAGAGATGGGCTCTACTATATAAGTACCCACTTCACACAGGATTCTACGATGTGGGACTTAAGGCTGTTACATTCTAACCTCCTACGATGCCAAACGTCCCTGTTGGCTCACAAACACCTCACCTAGGCGTTGTGGTCTACAAAGGAGCTACAATTCTGGCTGGGTATTGGCTCTGATACCACTGTAACAACTCGCACCTCCGTTCACGCGAGATATGGTCCCCAACTTAGCCATCGTATAGGTGTGGGGTTTTGTTCCTCAAAAGGCCTCGGTGTTAGTAAGAGATGGGCTCTACAATATAAGTACCCACTTCACACAGGCTTCCATGATGTAGGACTTATGGGTGTTACACAACTGAAAGAAATACATGGATACAAAGCTTTTCGAATATAGATCCAGCTATAAATTCAGGATCTTGTAAAATAGAAATCTTCAAAACCAAAACTACTAGTTGCCCGAGTGGAAAATAGCGGCACCCAGAGTTTAGGATAAAACAATAAAGTCTAGGTCAGCCATTGGACTGGTGTGAGAACTAAAATATTCATTAACTTGACTTTTAAGTTTGGTAAATCAAGGGACCACGCCATATAACAAGGAACGGGTTTACCCCAAGAATACATGTGCATAAAACAAATAGCGCGATGCTAATTAAAGAAAATGAACCTATTATAAGACTCAGGTCCCATCACACAATGCAACGCAAGCCGTAGGATAGAGTTTTACATTATAATAGCCATATAATGCTTGGTACGCGAAATTTCATCTTTTATTATAAGTGAATAAATCAACTTCAAATATAAATGTATCAATCATAGACGGCATAGTATCCCATGCTACTATGTCGCCATACTAATTTTACAACTAAAACCGAAATGTCGTATTGGAAGTTGGATTTCCATCATGAACCAAGGCTAGGGATCGTCCTTACCGAATTCGAGACAATCTAGCCTACCATGTCTCAGGCTGCAGCCACAACTGCACCTTGGATCTTCATGGCCGGTCCACTCTTACGTTTGTGGATTGGTTATTCCTAAACAATACGTTTCCCCGCCCTATGGGGCGTAATGGTCAGTATGTCGACCATATCATCTATTGGCCCCGTAGTGACCGATATATCCGAGGTACCTCGCTTTCCATCATCCACATAAGTAAAAATGTCTAGGCTCCATACCATGACACCACTCCTAGCTAGAAAGAAACGCATTTTCTCCCTACAGTCCTCTCCCGTTTCTGGTTCATACCGGGGTGTGAGGCTCGCAAATTAACGCTATACACAAAGCTATGCTATTTAAAGTCGTGCTTTGATCATCAACCACAAGACTCTGCTTTTCAACAGGCCCCTTGATCATTTGCATCTCATCATGCCACACTGACAATTCACACCATGCAACTGATGTCTATCGATATATAACCTCTAAGCTCGTATGTCTCAGAGAAGGGTGTTAAGCAAGACAATAAATTCTCCGCCACCAAACAAATATATATTTAATAGAAATCAATCAACACAGAATAAAATCCAATGTCTGACACACATCCATTTACTAGTTTGTTCTGGGTCTGAACGAAACCGGAGGCACCTTATTCCTCATCCCATATGTCTAATACAGGAGAGAGGTCCTCGCATATCCGGTCGATCTCCAAGTATGTCTGGACGATCATCACTTATTACCTTGTCTTGGGTGTACAGCCCAATCAAGACATCAGTAATCATCCAAACGATGTGAAGAACTCTGGTCTTCAACCACCTTCTTCATCGTCGACTTATCGTTGAATCAGTTATTCAGAATGGGCATAAACCCGGTCTTTCCAAATAATTCGCGCATTTTATAATCAATAATCCAATGTTATAAAAACACATCATATGCCTCATTCCAATCTAGAATATTCTTTTATTCAAATATTCACATCTTTACGGAAAGGTTCCCATTAATTTTATCAGAGATAAATTCTTTTAAATTTATTCTTTATTCCTTTGGATATCATTTCAAAAGATTTTATTTTCTTTTCAATTCTAAACCAAATTTAGGTTTATCTAACTAGTCTGGATTAGCGAACCTTACCGAAGTAATCATTTATCTTTCCAATCCCAACCTATTCATCCCATGGAGCAAAACTGGTAGTACTCCATATCTAAAACCACTTTGTTATCAGTAAAAATTAATTACCATTTCCCGTTCAAATCTAATTAAAGATTTAACTATCGCTTAGAGCAAAACTGGTGGTACTCCATTCTTGATTATATCCCAAATTATCATATTCACATTTCGATCTAATTAAAGATTCATTAAAACTCCATTTAGTTTTAATCTTCCCAAAATCATTATCAATGATTATTTAACTTTGGGAAATCAAACATGTCGCATCGACAATCTACACCGTACCATTGATTTCTGGCAATATATAACCTCTAAGCTCGTACGTCTCAGAGAAGGGTGTTAAGCATAAGAATAAATTCTCTGCCACCAAACAGATATATATTTAGCAGAGATCAACAATACAGTTCGAAATACAATGTTAGACATGTAATCCTGTCTTTAACTGGGTTAAAGAACCAATGTCCTTTAAAACACAGTTCACGATAAACCCAAAATTTCATTCCATTAAATATGGAATCCTCATGGAAAACATATCAATATATATAGATATAAATTTCCGTATCCAACCAATAATATATATGGAATAACAACAAAGCCTTTTAGATTCCCTATATAGTAATGGCCTTCCTCTACAGAAGCTCACTTCCATTATTACCAAATCCCAATTTATTTTATTAAATTGGATAACTTTACTTTGGAAAATTTACATTAAATCTTAATAAAAGTTTTACATATATTCCAAATCACATTACACTGTAAATCAGATTAAAGAACAAATGTCGTTAAAAACCCAGTTCACAATAAACCCAATTCACATTCCATTTTGTTCCAATTACTAAATATAGCTGGAAATTCTAATAATCTTAATTAAAAGATTTATTATTTTCACATGGGGTTTAAGAACAGTGTTACTAAAGACACCATTCACGACAAACCCAAAATCCACTTTGATATTAAATATAAGGCTCTGAACAGAAATTATATCGGCTTATAATCAATATCAAATTCTGAAACCAACACATATCGTATGGGGAATAACAATATACATCTATCTTCCAAATTCCTCCACAATATCCGTATATTCACGGAATCCAATATCGAAATATCTCGAAAATGATTTCTATTCAAATCCATTCCAATTCATACATTGGAAAATTCTGGTTAGATTAAAACCATTCACAAATCCAATTTATTTATTTAAAAACATTGGATTATCATACTAGTTAATAACAAGTTCCTTTTGATAAAAATATATTTTTACAAACGTGGAATTTTTCATCCAAAATCTTTCCAAATCATTAATTATGATTTTACACAATTTTTCCATATTTTTAATAATTTTATTAAGGCCTTTACAGTCGGTTTCCAATAATGGCCACCGAACTGCATTCATAGCAACCTTTTTTTAATTTGATTTGGACATATCATAAAATCTAACCGTTAAATTTCAAATCTCTTTTCGATTCGAACCCAACGGCTCCAGTTTTAGGAGAATCCGACGGTCGGATCTTCCGGTATATCATTTTGAAGTTAATAGTCGAAATTCACGAACGGTCATTGCGCGGTAGTTCTATTCAGGCCATTAAATATATATAATACATATTATATATATTTTATCGATTTTCATTTGAAATGTATTTTATAAATCGTTTATGAATTCGTTTAAAAACGATTTTTAACTTCATTTTCAATTTTTTATCAAAATTGAATACTCCTTATCATTATAATATTTAAATGATAATATTTTCAAAATATCAGATTTTTAAATCATTTCCCTTTCGATATTCACTATAAAAATGAATAAAATCGATATAAATATCCTTCACGTCAAAATGGCGCATATCTAATCAATACGGCTTCACATATTTCAATTTTCCGTGTCCCAATCAATGTCAGTTAGATGGGTGTACATAAACAAATCGTCCGATTTGCAAATGAATATTTATTTTCATTTTAGGAGAATTTTATGCACTTCATACATACGTTAAAAATTATTTTTTAACGATAAAATATTTATTTCAACACTTGACTATTTTATATAGTTTATACAATCAATAAACACAGTACAGTCAATTTCACCACAATTCAATCCAAACAAACATCCATGGTTTGTACAATAAATAGTGTCAGGGGCTTCTAAGCCCCGTCTGCAACCTAGGATATATTTAACTGTAAAATAATTCGAGTGAGAAAGAGTTCTCACATTGGTTTCCACCCTGTCAGTCTTTATTGGGTGATCATTCCGACAAAACTAAACTGATGTTTACTTTCAACAAAAAATCCAACTAGCCCTGTTTTAATCCCGGTCAGTACCATTGCGTAGCCCACTTAATCAAGATTCCAACACACCACGTTTCGTTGCATTCTGTTTTGATTTGAATGTCTTACATCAGTTTAAACTTTAGATAATTTAATTAGGTAAATAAATAAATTAATTAAAGTTTTATTTTCCTTAATCATGTCGTTCCCTTTCTGAACCCACGGTCGATCTGGAAATCGCCTCACGATCGCCGCTTGGAGCTACCGGAGGTGAATCCACTGGCGCCACCTGGAAGAGACTCGCGCCGCCGCCCCACGCCTGATACTCCGGCCAACTCGATGCCGCCGCTGCGCCAGGAACGGCAGTCAAACTTCAACCCCTTCCGCTCGAAATTCGAGCCATCCACGCCACGAAAACCCATTTCTACCGTTGGATGCCTTCATCACCCCTAGACGAACAATTTTGCTTTAGGAAAAACCCGAATTCGCTATGTGGATTTTAAGATTTTGAAGGAAATGATTTAGAGCTAATTCGGCCTTTAATCGCGGATATGGATGACGATTTTGAAAAATTAGGGTTTAATGAGTTTTGATTGATTGGCCGATATTTATAGAAAATATATTTTTATTTTATTAAATTCCAAAAATACCCTCTTATTCATACGAACTCCAAATCAAACCCAAAGACTGTCGTCCCTAGCTAATTACCCCCCCTCCGAACATAATGCTATATGTCCCGTAAGCCAATTCAACTGTTTCGATCAGTTTTAATCAAAATTAAAATATAAATTAATATACGTCCAAAATTGATTTCAACGTACATTAGAATTTACCGGGGCCACGTACTGACCCCAAATATTCAAGAAAAATAAATCTAGTTATATTTTGATGACACTTTCCTAACAAAACTAATTTCGTTGAATTTAGAGACCGTTTGAAAAATGACATTTTTCCAGTCGATTAAATTCAATTGAAATTGACAAAACACGTTTATATTTACCACGCTCACATATTAATTCCAAAAAATATGAAATTTGAAACCTAGAAATAATTTGACATTCTGGATCCAAAAAAAGTGGTTTCGTTGAAAATGGAGGTCGTTTGCAAAATTGCTATTTTTAAGGGCTATATATTATATTAATATATATATATATATATATATTCCATAGCGACTATTTTAAATTTTAAACGGGACATAACTTCCAATTTATAAAGTAAAATCTCAGTTTCTTACATTAGTTAGAAAGATATGATTAAACAGATTCAAATATTTCTTGTTTTACTGAAATCCGATTTATTTTGTATTATGTATATTCATTTGAAATTTAAAATCGAGTTTTCAAACTACTGCGCCATTTCAAGCTCGTTTTGTAATTAAAATAAATTTAGATGTTCTCACTTCGATTAAAATAAATTTTTAATCGTTATTATTTAAAATAAATCAATTTTAATTTTCAAAATCCATTAAAATAGCTAAAATAAAAATTTTAAATTAGTTCTGAAATTACGGGTTGTTACAATCTCCCCCACTTAAAATCTTTTCGTCCTCGAAAAGGAACGGAGCTGAAAGTTGTTTAACTAACCAACTCAACTTTCATTTTGGCTTTCATTCTTCAACTTTTCAGTTTCTAAGAATTTTCAAATTCTTCAAAAATTTGGCTAACACCCTAAATTTCTAAAAAAATTCGCCATAACCTCCTTTGTACGGGATGATCGGTAAAACCGCAACTTGTCTCATAAGGAGAAAAAGAAGAAGCCAAGCGGCTAGCCAATCGGCTCATAAAATTAACAAAACCCCAATAAATACAGTAAATATGTACATATTTGTCGGGCATACAATTTTATTCCTCTTCTTAGCTTCCATGCTATGACCTGTTCATATATATACATGTATATGCCTGGAATTTAAATCAATCTCAATTCAGTTCAATATTTTGATTTAATTTAGCTAAATTTACCTTTCATTCATACATTGGTTAAATCAATTATCATTCCAGTTTATTTTAATTAGTTATACTAATAATCAAACATCACAACCAGCAATCAATTTGTTGATTAAAATTTCAAATTCATAACTTTGATATATATATTCAAAATCATGTTTTTGATGCCAATTCACAACAATATACTCTAACTAAGTTTTGGTTCTCACACCAGTCAATTTGAAATATATAGATATCCCACTTTCGAAACACGAATATAAATGCTGATGATGAGATCTCAATCATCAGAATCATCTCCAGGTGACTAGAGTGTGATTCTATATCTATCAAGTATCCAAGGCTTCGAATATACATCTCGTCAGGCATATACTCGAAATCTCCCTATACTAGATTGTCCAAATTCAATTTAAAATAAAATATTCAAATACGAATAATTGATGTAAAATTTTAAAACTAAATTAAATTTTAAAAAATAACACTCTTCACACTCGTTCTAGGATACTACTGATCCTATCTCTAACGAGTCATTCTTATTGGATATTACTAATCCAATCTCTGATGAATTCTTTCGTTTGGATCTAATGTATCTTGTTCTCGAGCTCTATAAACCAAAGCTATGATACCAAATTGAGGCGACCCAAACTTCCCCGTAAAGGAAAGTCCAGATTGAATTGAGAACACGATGCATCAAAAGACTAACAATAGAACTTTTCATTGTTATTACAACAATTACATCAGAGTACTAGAAAACCCTAGAGCTTAAATAAATATTACACAACAAAAAAAATATCAGAGATTAAAATACGTTACATAGCAGCGGAAAAATAATACATAACACAACTGAAAGAAATAAACGGATACAAAGCTTTCCGAATATAGCTCCAGCTGTAAATCCAAGATCCTGTAAAATAGAAATCTACAAAACCAAAACTACTAGCTGCCCGTGCGGAAAGTAAGGGCACCAAGAGTTTAGATTAAAACAATAAACTCTAGATCAGTCATGGGATGGGTGTGAGAAATAAAACAGTAATTGACTTGATTTTTAAGTTCGGTAAATTAAGGGACCATGCCATATAACACGGAACAGGTTTACCCCCAAGAATACCTGTGCATAAAAAAATAGCGCAATGCTAATTAAAGAAAATGAAGATATTATAAGACTCATGTCCCATCACACAATGCAACGCAAGCCGGAGGATAGAGTTTTACCTTATAATAGCCAAATAATGCTTGGTACGCAAAATTTCATCTTTTATTATTACTATGAGTGAAGAAATCAACTTCAAATATAATTGGATCAATCATAGATGGCATAGTATCCCATGTTACTATGTCGCCATACTAGTTTTACAACTAAAACCGAAATGTCGTATTGGAAGTTGAATTTTCATCATGAACCAAGGCAAGGGATCGTCCTTACCGAATTCAAGACAATGTAGCCTACGATGTCTCAGGATACAGCCGTAACTACACCTTGGATCTCCAGAGTCAGTCCACTCTTGTGTATGTGGATTAGTTATTCCTGAACAATACGTTTCCCCTCCCTATGGGGCGTAATGGTCAGTATATCAACCATATTATTCATCGGCCCCGTCGTGACCGATATATCCGAGGTACCTCGCTTTCCATCATCCACATTAGTAAAAATGTTTAGGCTCCATACCGTGACACCACTCCTAGCTAGAAAGAAAAACATGTTCTCCCTGCAGTCCTCCCCCGTTTCTGGTTCATACCGGGGTGTGAGGCTCGCGAATTAACGCTATACACAAAGCTATGCTATTTAAAGCCATGCTTTGATCATCAACCACAAGACTCTTCTTTTCAGTAGAACCCTTGATCATTTGCATCTCAGTAAGCCACACTGACAATTCACGCCATGCTACTAATGTCTATCGATATATAACCTCTAAGCTCGTACATCTCAGAGAAGAGTGTTAAGCAAGAGAATAAATTCTCCGCCACCAAACAGATATATATTTAATAGAAATTAATCAACATAGAATAAAATTCAATGTCTTACTAGTTCGTTCTTGGTCTGAACGAAACCGGAGGAACCTTATTCCTCGTCCCATATGTCCAACATAGGAGAGAGGTCCTCGCATATCCAGTCGATCACCAAGTACATCTGGACGATAACCACTTATTACCTTGTCTTGGGTGTACAACCCTATCAAGACATCAATAATCATCCAAATGATGTGAAGAACTCCGGTCTTCAACCACCGTCTTCATCGTCGACTTATCGTCGAATCATTTATTTAGAATGGGCATAAACCCGGTCTTTCCGAATAACTCGCGTATTTTATAATCAATAATCCAGTGCTATAAAACACGTCATACACCTCATTCCAATCCAGAATATTCTTTTATTCAAATATTCACTTCTTTAGGGAAAGGTTACCATTAATTTTATCAAAGATAAATTCTTTTAAATTTATTCTTTAATCTTCCTTTGGATATCATTTCGAAAGATTTCATTATCTTTTCAGTTCTAAACCAAATTAAGGTTTATCCAATTAGTCAAGATTAACGAACCTTACCGAAGTAATCATTTATTATTTATTATCCCAATCCCAACCTATTCATCCCATAGAGCAAAACTGGTAGTACTTTATATCTAACACTACTGTGTTATCGGTAAAAATTAGTTACAATTTCCCGTTCAAATCTAATTAAAGATTTCACTATCGCTTGGAGCAAAACTGGTGGTACTCCAATCTCGATTATTTCCCAAATTTGATAATTTAAATTATCATATTCACATTTCAATCTAATTAAACATTCATTAAAACTCCACTTAGTTTTAATCTTCCCAAAAATCATTATCCATGATTATCTAACTTTGAGAAATCAAACATGTCGCATCGACAATCTACACCGTACCATTGATTTCTGCCAATATATAACCTCTAAGCTCGTACGTCTCAGAGAAGAGTGTTAAGCAAGAGAATAAATTCTCCGCCACCAAACAGATATATATTTAGCAGAGATCACAATACAATTCGTAATACAATGTTAGACATGTAATCCTGTCTTTAACTGGGTTAAAGAACCAATACCCTTTAAAACACAGTTCATGATAAACCGAAAATCTCATTCCATTAATTATGGAATCCTCATGGAAAATAGATCAATATATGTAATCGATATAACTTTCCGTATCTAACCAACAATATATGTGGAATAACAACAAAGCCTTTTAAATTCCACATATAGTAACGATCTTCCTCCACAGAAGCTCACTTCGATTATTACCAAATCGTATTCCATTCCAATTTATTTTATTAAATTGGGAAACTTAACTATGGATAATTTCCATTAAATCTTAATAAAACATTTACATATATTCCAAATCACATTACACTGTAAATTGGGTTAAAGAATGTAAATCGGGTTAAAGAATGAATGTCGTTAAAAACACAGTTCACAATAAACTCAATTCACATTCCATTTTATTCCAATTACTGAATATAACTGAAAACTCTAATAATCTTAATTAAAAGATTTATTCTTTTCACATGGGGTTTAAGAATAGTGTTACTGAAGACACCATGCATGACAAACCAAAATCCACTTTGATATTAAATACAAGGCTCCGAAATAACGATATACTTCTATCTTCCAAATTCCTCCACAATATTCATATAGTCACGGAATCCAATATCGAAATATCCCGAAAATGATTTCTATTCAAATCCATTCCAATTCATACATTGGAAAATTCTAGTTAGATTAAAACCATTCACAAATCCAATTTATTTATTTAAAAACGTTGGATTATCTTACTAGTTAATAACTAGTTCCTTTTGATAAAAATAATTTTTTTATCTTTACAAACGTGGAATTTTTCATCCAAAATCTTTCCAAATCATTAATTATGATTTTACACAATTTTTCCATATTTTTAATAATTTTATTAAGGCCTTTACAGTTGGTTTCCAATAACGGTCACCGAACTACATTCACAGCGACCTTTTCTGAATTTGATTTGGACATATCTTAAAATCTAACCGTTAGATTTAAAATCTCTTATATTCATTGGAAAACTCTTTTCGATGCGAACCCAATGGTTCTGGTTTTAGGAGAATCCGACGGCCGGATCTCCCAGTACATCAATTTGAAGTTAATGGTTGAAATTCGCAAACGGTTGCTGTGCGGCGTGTTCTATTTAGGCCATTAAATATATATTATATATATTTCGTCGATTTCCATTTAAATCATTTATGAATTCGTTTTAAAACAATTTTTAATTTCATTTTCAATTTTTAATCAAAATTGAATACTCCTTATCATTATAATATTTAAATGACAATATTTTCAAAATATCAGATTTTGAAATCATTTCCATTTCGATATTCATTATAAAGAATAAAATCGATATAAATATCGTTCGCGTAGAAATGACGCATATCTTATCAATACGGCTTCAGATATTTCAATTTTCCGTGTCCATCCAAAATCGGATATCAATTTCACATTTTAATCCTTTACTGAATATTATTTTAAAATATTCGTTATTTTAAAATATTCATTCTTTCTTAATTGGAATCAGACCCAATCAATTACCATATAATGTTATTTATATGGATTTCATACAACACTTGTACACAACAATAATGGTACACAATAAACCATCATCCAGAGTGCATTACACAACTGCATAAGCATTAAATATAAATAATTAACGCTTACAACAGTCCGTCAACTAAACAATTGGGATTAGTGTATGTCAAATATCATCCCAATACCCGTGTGGGGTTTCAACCAACAAATGCCGAATATTATTTGTGCAGTTGGGCGATGTGTAAAATTTATCGTCCCAATCAATGTCAGTTAAATGGGTGTACATAAACAAATCGTCCGATTCGTAAATGAATATTTATTTTCATTTTAGGAGAATTTTATGTCGTTCATATGTACGATAAAAATTATATTTTTAACGATAAAATATTTATTTCAACACTTGACTATTTTATACAATCAATAAACACAATACAGTCAATTTCACCACAATTCAATCCAAACAAACATCCATGGTTTGTACAATAAATAGTACCGGGGGCTTTTAAGCCCCGTCTGCAACCTAGGATATATTTAACTGTAAAATAATTCGAGTGAGAAAGAGTTCTCACATTGGTTTCTACTCTGTCAGTCTTTATTGGGTGACCATTCAGACAAAATTAAACTAATGTTTACTTTCAACCAAAATTCCAACTAGCTCCCTTTCAATCTCGGTCAGTTCCATTGGGTAGCCCTCTTAATCACGATTCCAACGCACCTTGTTTCGTTGCATTCTGTTTTAATTTGAACGTGATACATTAGTTTAAACTTTAGATAATTTAATTAGGTAATTAAATAAATTAATTAAAGTTCTAATTACCTTAATAATGTCGTTCCCTTTCTGTACCCACGGTCGATCTGGAAATCGCCTCACCATCGCCGCTTGGAGCTGCCGGAGGTGGATCCGTTGGCACCACCTGGAATAGGCTCGCGTCGCCGCCCCACGCCTGAAACTCCGGCCAACTCGACGCCGCCGCTGTGCCAGGAACAGCGGTCAAACGTCGACATCTTTCACTCGAAATTCGAGCCACCGCGCCACGAAAACCCATCTGCACCGTTGGATGCCTTCATCTCCCCTAGACGAACAATTTTGCTTTAGGAAGAACCCGAATTCGCTGTGTCGATTTGAAGATTTTGAGGGAAATGATTTGGAGCCCAATCGGCCTTTAATCGCAGAAACAGTTGACGGTTTTGAAAAATTAGGATTTAATGGTTTTTGATTGGCCAATATTTATAGAAAATATATTTTTATTTTATTAAATTCCAAAAATACCCTCTTATTCATACAAAATCCAAATTAAACCCAATGATTGTCATCCCTAGCTAATCACCCCCACTCCGAACACAATGGGATATGTCCCGTAAGCCAATTCGACTGTTTTGATTAGTTTTCATCAAAATTAAAATATAAATTAATATAACGTTCAAAATTAATTTAAACGTACATTTTAATTTACCGGGGCCACATACTGACTCCAAAAATTCCAGAAAAATAAATCTAGCTATGTTTTAATGATACGGTGCTAACAAAACTAATTTCATCGAATTTTGAGACCGTTTGAAAAATGGTCATTTTCCAGTCGATTAGAGTCAAATGAAATTGACAAAATACGTTTATATTCACTACGCTCACATATTAATTCCAAAAATTATGAAATTTGAAACTAACAATAATACAACATAACAGATCCAACAAAAGTGGTTTCATCGAAAATGGAGGTCGTTTGCAAAATGACTATTTTTAAGGGCTATATATTATATTAAAATATATAAAAATTCCATAGCGACTCTTTTAAATTTTAAACTGGACGTAACTTTCAATTTATAAAGTGAAATCTCAGTTTTTTACATCCGTTAGAAAAATATAATTAAACAAATTCAAATGTTTCTTGTTTTACTGAAATCCGATTTATTTTGACTTCTGTATATTCATTTGAAATTTAAAATCGAATTTTCAAACTGCTACTCCATTTGAAGGTCGTTTTATAATTAAAATAAATTTATACATTCTAACTTGGATTAAAATAAATTTTTAATCGTTATTATTTAAAATAAATCATTTTCAATATTCAAAATCCATTAAAATAACTAAAATAAAAATTTTAAATTGGTTCTGAAATTCTGGGTTGTTACAGCCTTAATCACTAATATGCACATATGTTATACAACCAATAACTTTTAAATGTAATAGTTTTACCTCTTTTCCACTCCATAACTCCTCTGGTATTTTGTGCTCTAATGGAACTGAAGGACCTCTATTGATCAAATAAGCTGATGTGTTGACTGCTTCTGCCCATAACTGCTTTGGTAGACCTGATTGTATACGAACGCTTCTGGCTCTTTCTGTCATCGTTAGATTCGTACGCTCAGCTACACCATTGTGTTGAGGCGTACTTGACACGGTTCTCTGCATTTTGATTCCATGCTCATAACAGAACTGCTTGAATTTGGTATTTTTATATTCACCTCCAATTTCAGTTCTAAGCTTTTTGATTTTTAAATTTTTCTCATTTTCAACCGTAGCTTTCCATATCCTGAAAGCCTCGAACACTTTAGTTTTACACCTTAAAAAATAAACCCATACCTTTCGCGAGTGATCATCGATGAAATTAACGAAGTAATGCTTTCCACCAATGGATGAGATGGTCTTGGCCCCCAAACATCGGATTGAACAAGCTCTAGTCTTTTCTTCTATAGGGTTTTGCCATTTATTTGAAAGCTGACTCTCTTCTACTTTCCAAATATTCAATTTTCACACATGCCTATTTCCACTTACTGTAGACCTAGAAGTTTCCCCTTTGAGTGCATAATCTTCACTCCTTTTTCACTTATATGACCTAACCTCTTGTGCCATATGTTGGAATTTTCATTGCTAGCTACAATAGTGATCGAACATCGTACTCTTGCTATCATGTAAAAAGTACTACTCTTCTTTCCTTGTGCAATCGTCATTGCACCCCTTGAAATTTTCTAATCATCACCCTGGAAAGTCGTAGTGTATCCTTCACTAGCCAATTGTCCTATGGAGATCAGATTCTTTCTCAAGTTTGGTATGTGCCTGACATTCTTTAGCTTCTAAACTGACGCATTCAACTTAATCTTCACAGCACCTTTACTCGTCACCAAGATATACCTTTCCAAGATTTCCAGAGACATACCTTTTGAATAATTCTTTCTGCGAAGTGGCATGAAATGATGCTCCAGAGTCTAGCACCCAAGACTCTTCCTTGCTCTCCATAGAGCATATTAATCTTCTCTCTTCCCGGGGTAGAAGTAACATTTGCCTCTGCCTTCGCCTCCTCGTCCTTTAGTGCACTTCTGCACTGATTTTTGTAGCACCCAGTCTTTCCACAATTCCAACACTCAACGGTCTTTGAGCTATGGGAATTATTGGAATTTCTGGATTTAGATCTCCAGTCGTTGAGCTATGGGAATTGTCGAGATTTCTTGATTTAGATCTCCAGTCGTTGAGCTATGTGAGTTGTCGGGATTTTTGGATTTAGATCTCCAGTCATTCAACCTAACTTGGTAGTTTGATTTCCTACATCCATTTTCTCATGTTGAATTTCTTCCTCTTGATTGTGTATGCAAAATTAAAAATTTTGATGACTCACCAATATCTCCCTTTCGGATCTCTTCACTGAGAACCATATCACGAATATCATCAAATTTTAACTTATTGTTTCCCGACGAGCTACTCACTACCGTGACAGGAGCATTCCAACTTTCTAGCAGTGAAGACAGAAGTATCAATGCACATACTTCTTCGTTAAATTAAATTTCAACTGAACTTAGCTGAGAAGTAACTGTATTCAGCTCATTTTGATGTTGACTTACCGGTGCACCTTCTGTCATCCGCAAATTGAACAACCCACTACAACAAAAAACACTTTTCGCAACAGACGATATCTGTTCCAGTAGACCTATTGCAACAGGCCTGCGTCTATTGGTACAGCCGAAGTTGCAAAAAGTCCGCAACATTTTCTGCCTGTTGCAATAAGATGTTGCGGTATATTTTTTTGCAACATACTTTTGCTGTTACAACAGATCATTTTGCAACAGTATAAGCATGTTGCAATAGATCCATAGATCTGTAAAAAAAATATTATAGCTTATAAATATTACATAATAAATGTATTCGTTTTAATAATAGTGTATATCACAAAACGAAACAAACAAATTAAAATTTTATTTTAATAAAGTTTTAATAATACAAACAATTACAACAAAAATTTCTATAATTTTCATACATCATGCATGTATAATACTTTATTCTCTCACACAACACATTTTTTTCGAACAGAGATAAAGAAACTGCTCAAAAATAGAAATACTCCGACATGATAGTGTTTATTCTCGCAGCAAAATAATTTTGGATTGAACCATAGAGATGCAAGTTCCAGTTTTTCCCCAAGATATTGATTATTCCCTTAGCAAGTAATACTCCGCCAACTGCTCAAAAAAGTATAATAATTCAGTGCAAAACACAGATATAAACGCACAAGCCATGTTGAAAAAGAAACTTACACGTTAAAACAAACAGGCAGAGTTGACAACTGGATATAAGATTTGGAGTACCTGTCAAAAATATTATTCCAGACTGTCAAAAATATAAGAAGGAAACCCCTCAAGAACGTCTTAAGAAAATAATGAGCAAACAATCGAGCAAGCAAAGTATGATGTAAGTTCTTCTTTTAAGAAGTTGGATTAATAGCTGAAATTGTTACTTCATCTTGTATTTTTTAATTCAAGTTAGCAAGCCATATCCTAATTGATTCATGAGCCAAACGTATAACATAAGCATACCTTTGTTGATAGTTAACAAGGAAAAAATACATACAGACTAAAGATCATCTATCTCAGTACAATCTTCAACTGCAGTGGCATTCAATAGTCCATGATCTGCTGTTGCACGCATCTCTATTCATATTCATATGACATTTTCTTCAGTAGTCATGTTCATTTCAATTAATTTAAGCATTCAAAGCTTCCATCTTCCCTGTTGCAACATCCACATACATTCAATAAACATGATCAAACTATTATGGGAAATCATTCCTTCCCCATGTCTGAAACTGAGACCACCCATATTGTCTGGAATATCTCCTCCACACATTATCCTTATAGCATTGATGCTGATGTATCTTTGCATTACCAAACACTATAGTTTGCAACATAGAATTAAAGATGGTCAGCTGCGGATTTTTCTTTTTAGGGGCCATTACACTACTGTAAAATAGGTTTTAGCAAATAATTAGAAATTATAATATTATGTGAATCGAATCAGATCAACAATCCCCTACTGTGAACCATATTTGGATAATCCATAATCCCAACATGATTCAACACTGGAAATAGATCATACCAAACAGTCATAATCAGATCAACTTTCCCACAGTTACTTCTTTATGAATAAGCAGTTGGACATCAGATACTGTTCTAAAATACACATACTTTTAACTATAATTCTAGAAAAAACGTTTTAAAATTCATGTTGAGATTTCAAATACATCCCATTTACTACTGACGTTTAATGAGCCGTGTAATAAACATTTGGATTTAATTTACTCTCAAAGCATTTGTCAGTAAAGCATCAGGTACTACTGACATTTGAAACAAGTAAGAAAATATTCATTTGATTTCTTTCTTGGTTTGAACTTGAACAGTGCGCTACAACAGTCAAACATTAAAGGAAAATAAAATTTTGTTCTTCCCTTTCAAAAGAAAATAATAATTGTTAGATTGTATACCTTTCAAATGAGAATGTTGTTCTTCCCTTTCATATGATTGCTAGGTGACTCGATTGCTTTTTCTAACATGTGTAACCTTACGACTACTGCTTTTACAAAATAGCAGATCTTGCTTTTGCTTTGAAAATTCTACACCCCTTTCCATTCCATTTTGTCTAGCGTGACGACCTTCTGTTTTTGAAGATGAAAGACAACTACCAACGTTACGAATACGGATGATCGGAAAAGCTGCAAAACAAACCCTACCAATACGGATCACATCTAAATGTTCGAATCGAGATCCCCAAATATCCAAACAACAAAAAACAAAAACAAATTTCGAAATTCAAACCGAAACAATCGAAGATAATCTACTGGGCTGCTGCTGAAACCGCTCTCGCCTCCGCACCTGACGCGAGCTCGGACGGATCATCGCCGCCACCTTCCTCTTATTTTTGGGCGATGCTTTTATTTTGGGCTGCTGTTGAAACCACTCTCGCCTCCGCACCTGACGCGCGCTCGGACAGATCACCTGATGAGAGTGAAGTCGCCTCAAACCATTAGTTTAGAAAATTATTTTTATGCGGCGAGAAGCAATGGCAATTGTAGAGAAGGGTGAGAATGAAAGCATAGGGCGGAGAAAAATGATAGTAGTTAAATCATCGAATGTTAGTTGAAATCAGAAAGGATCTGAAAGAATTTTTTTGGGATTTTAGGGTTTAAAAAGAAATGAGAACGGAAAAATCTAGAATAGAGGCGGCAGAGAAAAATGATAGCGGCAGATTTACAAAGGTGGAGCCAAAATTCTAAAGTTGGAGCCAAATTTTGAAGGGCGGAGCCAAAATTTGAAGAGCGGAGACTTGCATATATTTAGTTAAAACCAAAATAAAATTATTACTTCAACGATGATGTCATGGAAATATTATTTGGATGAATAAGTAAAACATAATATTTATATTTTATTATTTCGAAATTATTTCAAGATTTTCGAATCTTATGAAATATTAAACATTTTTATAAAATTATAGTTTTTACTTTTCATTTCTGAGTTCTATCAAAATTAAGTTTCAAACTTTAATTATATATTTTATGACATATATAAATTTATTTTGTAAATTTAATTTTTTTTATATTTTTTAGGAATATTAGCTGTTAAATATACTAGTATTTATAATATTAAATATTAATAATAAATGCCACTTCATAACTATTAAAAATTAGTCATTAATTGTAAAAAGTAATTATTGATTATTACTTCTTTACTATTTAATAACGATTATTAAGTCGTAATGCTAAATAAGGTATTTTTAATATTTAATCAATCATCATTTATTTATTTACTATGAATTTATTAATTATAAATTATTCATTTAATATTTAAACATATTCATATTTCAAATTAATTATTATCCATTAGTTTTTTTATTATTATTTTGCTGTTATTTAATAATTATTTATTTATTTTATTATTTTTTAAATGTTAATTATAATTATTTGTTAATTACTAATTATTATTATTTAATTATCGGTTATAAATATCACTTTATAAAACTTACATTTTATTCTTCCTATAAAAAATTCATACATTTTATAATTAATTAATAATTATTAAATATTAATCTTAATTATTATATAATTAGTAGTAGTTAATCGTTTAATAGTAACTATTTAAAATTAATTAGTAAAAGTTAATCATTAAAAGTCGATATTCATTTTGAATAATATGTTTTTCGCAACTGGCTTTACCAGTTGTAAAAAATACAGTTATTGCAAGTGGCGAAAACAGTTGCTAAAGATATTTATTCGCAACTGGCATGGAAGCGCATTTGCAAATAATATGTTTGTTGCAACTGTTATGGAAGCACAGTTGCTAAAAGTATGTTTTTGCAACAGGAAGGAAAGCACAGTCGCTAAAAATAAGCTTTTCGCAACAGAAAAAAAGGCCTGCTTCTAAATCTCATCTATTGCAACTGTTATAATAGGTTTGTTGCTAAATACCATTTACCGCAACTGTCATTTTTCGTCTGTTGCAAATAGCTAGTTGCAATAGGGTATTTTTCTTGTAGTGATCGCCTCATCAAATGAACTTTGTTAGAGGTTGATGACTTCTCATACATATTGGAGAGAGCCGCCATAAAACCTGTTGCGGTCTTTTCCATTGCTATATTGAAAGCAACATTGCGAGATAATGTCAATCGAATAATTTCAAGGGATTGTCTATCAAGAAGAACCCAATCTTCATCCTTCATATTCTCTTGCTTCTTTTCTAAGAGGTTGATAAAGCTTTTTCTGGTACAAGTAATCTTCAATCTGCATTTTCCAAAAGTCAAATTCAGCTCCACCAAACTTCTCGATTTTCACCCTTCCTTCGTCTACCGCCATCTGCCATCGCTCCCGCTCAAATTTGATTTCCTTTCTAACAAATTATGACTTTGATAACAGTAGTTGGAAAATTACGCAAATTTCCTTTAATTTGATTTGTGGAGGAAAGAAATAAAATGTAGAATGGTAAGAAACACAAACTTTGATAATGGAGTTCGGCAAATTATGCCTACATCTTCGGACTGCTGCAGATCTTTTATTTAAGAGAATATTACAAAATGATTACACAAAACACTTTTCGCTCAACACTTAATCTCACTCTAAGCTTTCCTTCTTATTGGATTTGAGATGAGATATAAACTATGAAAAAGAGTGGTGTATTTATAGGGAGAAGATGGTTGATGAGAGCAAATGACATGATTGATGACTCGGTTGGTGGTGGTTGATGGCAGCCTCATATTAAAAACATGGGCTGCTTGTCTGCAACAACAACATTTCTAACATTGGAGGCCCTTTTATCTTAATTTCCCCCTTCCATAAATGTTCTTACATCAAAGATGATCAGGCAAAGGAATATTTGCATTAATATTGCCAACCTCTAAATGTGAAAATCAATTCTAGTCCGTAAAACCAAGAATCGCATTCCTTGAGATAATAACGTGTGAAGTAATTTCCATAAATTAACGACTTCCCGTGAGATGCTACCGCGTAGTCAATTCAAGATCTAAAATATCAAACGTAAGCATCATTAATTCACCTTACATTACGCTTCCTTTTACATTCAAAATTTCGAGGATATTCCCTGAATCCAAGGCTAAAAATACACATGTCACATTCATCTTCGCACTTACAACAAAAGCAGGCCCCACTTCCATAAATTTTTCATAACCAGAAGGAAAATACAATTTGAGCTTTTTCTTCTCGATTCGATCTGCACGCCTTCATATTCTCCTCATAACCAGGAAGAAATTTTCCAAAGCAGAAGTAACAATACAATGCAGATAAAAGAGTTAGATTACGTATTGGTTCCAATCGGCCTTTCAGTGATGATAATTTACCACTTATGGCTTCTTTACATGATCGTCACTCAACCCACCAAAACGGTCATCGGCATCAACTCCTTCAGTCGGCGAATCTGGGTCCGGACCATGATGAAGGTATCATCATTTCTCATTACGGAATAAAATAATAAGTTCCCATTTTGTAACAAAATAGTAATGTCATAAAATAACATAAAATTTTCCTAATCCAGGATTCATTGATATAGTTGATTGGTTGTTCGTTTTTTGTTAAATTATATGAATTCGGTATGAAACAAGAACAATGAATATTGAACAGAAGATGGGGAAAAAAGGGAGATAAAATATGATTATTTGACCATTTCTTTAGGAAGCAATAAATTTATGTTAGTATTTGCATATGTTGATTTTTATAACATCAAAATTAAGCAAATAATGGGATCATTAGGATGCTAGCAGTCCAAACCCATAGAAATGCAATGAAAATATGTTGAACTTCTATATAATTAATCATCATTGGCAACATGCAAATGTAAAAATTAATATCAAAATAGTGTAATAAAATAAATAAATTACTTAATGACAAACTAAACATAATTTATTAATATTATAGGATTTCACTTTTCAGTTGATTTGCATTTAGTGTCTAGCTAATGGAATGAATGGATAACAAAAGATGAGAAAATTTTGGGTTAAAGTAAAATTAATTGCAGACAGATATATAGATTTTTATAATCACGGGACTCACCAAAGAATGGAATTTTCTTGCAGTAAAAACCCTAAGAAATGCAGAACAAAAAATAGTAGTACTGGTTTTACAACCACCATTAGCAACATGCATGTGTAAAACTTGACATCATATAATAAATTTAATAAATTTCTTCATAAGAAATTAAACAGAATTCATAAATAATATAGCTTGTAGTTGATATGAATTCACTATGGATCAATTTCTCGATATAAATACTGTTTTTTACCTTTTCAGGATCCAGCAAAGAACGGAATACTAGCAGTACAAACCCTAAGAAACAACATAATGGCATCGACAGTGATGGCCTCAACCGCCATAGTACTCGCTTCACTAATCGCAGTTCTGATGAACAACGCCTCTCTGGAACATAATAAAACCATAATCGGGAATACAACCGAAGCGTTTCAGTCTCTGAAGCTGTTCTCAATCCTTATATGCTTTCTCCTTGCTTTTCTGCTTGGGATGCAATCGGTGAGGTACTATAGTCACACGAACGTGCTTATAAATGTGCCTACAACGGGGAATATGAATAAGATTGTTGCGGTGAACTATGTGACTCGGGTTTTGAATAGAGGAGGTATTTTTTGGTCTATGGGGCTTAGGGCTTACTATTTCTCTTTTCCTTTGTTTTTATGGGTTTTTGGTCCCATTCCTATGGTTGCTTGCTGTTTCACGCTGGTTTTTGTGTTGTTTTTTCTTGATATGCATTATGATTGTGCTCCTGGGATGGATTTTGTTCTGAATGACGATGGAGAGTGCTAAATGGTTAAGTTCTGTAAGTTAGGTGCATGAACGAATGTTTGATATTTAAAAAGTGATATGCCTAATGAGCATAAGATGAATACACCATTATATGTTCCTTGGTGCATGTGTGAGAAATTGAAAGTAGATGCTCTCATGTGAATAAAATGTACCATTATGCAAACTCTTTTGTTTCTTTTGATTTTGGCTTCTTTATTTTACTTTTCATTTTTTAAATTAACCTTTTTTAGTTTCTTTTATTTACTTAGAATTGCATTTAGACCTTAAGGAGTAAATAAATAGAAAATTTTATATACCAAAACTTTCCAAATGTCCTCTCCAATGATTAATAAGCATATGAATTTGGACCTTTATTAGATAAGCATGGAAAACATGAAATAAGCATTCCTTCTCGGACGCTTATTCACTATCAAAAAAGAAACACTGAAGATAGTTGAAAATAACACTATTATTAATCATGGATGCAAATAATTAGATAAATTTGCCATTAAAAGAATGAGAGACAAAAGAAGAAATGTCTCCATAAGCAGGCCAGTATTAGGGATAGACCACCTAGACGGTTGAAGAGGGCTAGCCCTCTCTGGGCAATAGCTTGGATGGAGTAGTATGTGGTGGTGATTGTCAATTGATGAGCATCATCTTGCTTTTGCTTCGGTAATCTAGTCTCTGGCATCTTGAGGGTGGAATGCATATGGGATTTTGATGTGGAATGATCAGGAAGGAGGGGATTGACAGGGGATAAAGGTTTAGACGATGGTGATCAAAGAAGGGGAATGATCAACACAGTATGAAACAGGAGGTGAAGATTGGATCAACACCAATTTGGTACTTCAGAAGTTAGAGAATCACACGAGAAAACCACAGAAAATATAATGATCAACCCGTGGTTGAGAAGGATAAACAAGACAGAATTGCAAGAGAATAGAATGAGGTGAAAATGAGATAAACTTTTATTACTGAATTTCGCGTGCATTTACAATCATCTGGGTGCGGTTTATATAGGCTAACATCCTTACTTCAAGACCTGATAATTACAAGTTTGCCATAAAACAGAATTACATTATAATCTCAGCTGTAAACATGCACAAGGGTGCACACTTGCTTTTAATCATTTCTAAATGCTCTTCACTGTAATTCAGTAGAGTATGATCAGTCAGGCCCTTTAACGATTCACATGTGCTTTAATTCATCGTCTTGTCTATGTTTAGCCTGATTACTGAGATTTTCTGAAGTGTATGATGAAATGTCAGTGCCAGTTTCACGCCTGTTAGTCGTTCGATGATATGTCGGTCTGTAACACAACAATTGATAATACGTTTTGAGCCAGTGCATCAACGCTATTAATTAATGACATCTGCAAGTTAGTTGGTTGTGTGTTAGGTACCCTCCTACGAGTCTCAGCTTTGTTGTAGGTTTTTGCCTTTTCCCCTATTTTTAACTCGTTGTTGTTTTTGTATTTCTTTGCTTATTTTTTGCTGGGCAACCTGCATGTTTTATGGCGGCTTTACCAATTAGCCTAGGGCCACCCTCCTTTTCAAGTCGGTTCTAACCACAAGTCATGCTCTAAAAGTATATAGGGGCACAACTACTAATAAAAACACCCTTACGCGTATGCCATGTAAGACTTTCAGGTTATGAAAAACAATAACGACATTAATAAGAGCCCCTACTGATGCATGTGCAGCAAGCAGCGACGAAACAAGGATTTTTGTTTGCGTTGGACAAAACTATGCAAGTGAATTAATGAAAAAATGTTAAGTTTTATGGCATTACTAAAGCGCGACAGTTTGTACCGCAGGCTACCATGCGTTGGTCGGTCATTTACAGACGAACCCGATATTTCATCGTTCGGTGGCAAAAGTCAGCTGTAGACATCGAATGATAATCTGCGGTTGACCACCGTACGGTAGTCTCAAGCTTAATAGTTTTGAAAGTTGACACATGACTTTAATTCAAATCAACAATTTAATTATACCATTATTAAACCAATAACGACAAATTTATATTTTAATTAACAAGTAGTGGCAATGACAAAGATTAAGTTTGAAAATAGATTATCAGTTCACTGTTAACAAATCAAAACATTGAACAAATATGTATAGATTTTTTTATTGGCAAATATGACACTAATAGTAAAGCTAAAATCAAGTACTACCTTGCTGCTTTGAAACAATACAACAAAAAGTTAGATAATAAGTGGTAAAATGTTATGTAGCATATCGAATTAAACAAATAAGTGGCTCAGGCATAAAATTTTCTGACTTTCTTGGGTGGGACAGCTGCCCACCCCACCTTGTGGCTGGATACGTCACTGACAGCAAGTAAACTGGTACAAAAAATAAGAAGAAAATTAGCTTTTAGTTAAACAGAATAATTTAGCATGTGAATTAAATTTTAAAATAGACAGTTAAATACGCTATATATCACTCAAATAAAATAATAATAAATAATCAAGTATACAGGCAAATGAATATTTTTATCATTACAAGAATATTCAACAATGAACAACATTTTTATTCGTATAGTACATGAAATAGCCTCATCAAAAAGGAAACCAAAATGATACTAAATTAGTTATGAAGATATATTTTTTTGAAAAAGTTGCAACAAATTTCTACAACAATTCTTCGTTGAGCATTGAATTTCTCTACAAGGGTAATGCTTGGCAAGACATGATTACTTTGATAATGAACATAATGCACCAATAATAACTCAAGACCTAGATATGGTGATAAGTCTGGTTTTGAAGACAAAATCTACTAAACAAAAAAATGATTTCAATTTATATGAAACATACTTGTGGTACATGGAGTAAACATAGTTTTAACAAGCAACCTTCACAAATAAAGGTACATTTTTTCGTAGAAATGTAGTAATTTAAGTTGCATTTCCTTATACATGGGAAAGTTACTTAATGTTGACTTAAATGTGTAGATAGTACAAACCAATATCTAAAACTATCCTAATAATTAGGATTGAGCCTTAATAAAAAATTCCTAAGTTTGGATAAGCTTACTCGTTGGAATACTATTGAATAACCAACTATAAAATTTGATATGTGTCAAGACAAATCAAGATGGAAATAACAGAAAGATGGTATGCTTTGAGATTGGGATTTAATTGCATGTTCGAGTGAAGAAAGAACTTATCAAGAGGTGTGGAGTTGAGCTAAAATAAATGATATTTTCATGTAGGTGATAATTATAAAAACATGCACTCAATTGGTTTACAGAAACACCTAGATTATATTTACACTTTTACAAAGGAAAAATACGTTCAATGGAATATAGAACATGATAAGTATCATTTTACATTTATTATTATGATTTGAAGATTAGAAGAATCAGATATTACATAGTTATCTTGAGAAAATTTCATCATTATAATCTAATAAATCTACATGTGTTTCTTCTAATCATAGAGAAAAGATGAAAGTTTGTGGTACGTTTTTAAATATAGAGCTATTAGTTGTATTTTTTTTTTAAATTTGTAATGATCCGGGATTTTGGCGATCATGGTTATCCGATATACAACACATATCGAACCTCCAAGGATCGCAAATATCGGTCATAATGAAAGAAATTAGAGGGTGAGAATAGATAAGATAGAAACTTAGAATAGAAGAAGAAGAACACAACATCAGAGTAACACGAACCTCACAGTGGAACGAATAACATATAATATATATAACATACCTTGAAATATACATATGTACTTGAATATACATCATTTTCACAGTACAACACTTACAACACAGCGGAAATAAACTATAGCTATATGATCCTGAAGCCTTCTGCTCCAGCTCTTCAAGTGTATCTGTAAAATCCCGACTACTTGACTGCCCGTACAAATTTAGGCACCCAAGAGTTTAGGGAAACAAACAAATAAACTACGGGTCAGTCATGGGACTGGTGTGAGTAAAACAGTTTAAAACGATTCAAGCAGGTAAATGATATCTCATAAGACCACGCCGTATAACGGAACAGGTTTTTCCCTTATGAGATTCCAAAATATCTTTATATCAAAAACCTTTTGATATTATAATAATGTCTATCAATCACAATATAATAATCATCTAGCAGAAACGCTTTCATCTCACGTTCTACATATATAGTATACAATCAAAACCGCAAGCACGTATTGGGTAATGGATTTCCAACTATGACAAGGTATGGAACCACCTTTCGCTAGTGTACCTCTAGAGAGGATTACACTGGGTTCAATAAGAACATCTTGCAACCCGGCCACACATGACCGACCACTCATTTCGCTTGAGTGTATCGAATGTATATCACCAACGATTGGGATCAGCAACCGTTTCCCGAATGGGACAGTATCGACAATAAATTTTTAGAAATAAATGAAACTCTAGATCAGGTGATTATACACCCTACTTCGGAGCGACCGACTTAGCCATGCTACCTGTCCGATTTCTGTCATTTACCGGTTGATGAGGCTAGAAGCTACGCTTTATCATCACACCAGATTCACTTCGAATGTCACATCGTCAAATCCATCAAATCACCGATTGACGTCTACAACAGTACATTACGTGTTAGCTAAAAGAAGTTTCCTTCTCCGCTTCCACTCTTGGTACGGTTGGAGAAATCAATATACGTGATCGTCTACAAATACTCTGTCAGACATCCGTCCATACAAGTCATTCAGGAACAGGATGAACCGAAGGTACTATTCAGTATATCCATCTTAGGCACTGTTATATAAGATTTATACAACAGCCCTTGTACTTTACTCCGTCTTCAATTATCTTTGGCATATATGATTCGCAACGCTTATGCTAATACAGAGTGGTTCTTTGGATAATAATCCAACCGGTCTCTCCATATTAACAACGCTAAAATGGTCAAAACTTTGATAGTCTGTGATTTAACTCAAAGAAAAACACGTGTGCAAACAACAATGTTATTTCCAAATGGAAATTCTATCAATCAATCATCAATCATATATATATATATATATATTCCCTATTTTCTAAGTTAAGAAAATATATGTTAACACTGGAAAACATTTCCTTTTCTAATTCATATTTCCAATTTCAATATTTGATTACGTTTCTGATTTTATTTGGAAAACATTTCCAAATCTTCTTTACTTGGATTTAAACAGATGTTAAAATCAACTCGCGACGACACTCAAACCCCTATACTTATTTACTAAATTCACTTAACCACTTTCACTCTCGAACCTTAACTATTTCAAAATTAAAAACGAAGTCAATCAAGTTGGGGTATAACTACCTCTCAGACCTTAACTGAACAACATTTCAAATCTCGAAAATAGGGTAAGTTCATCCTTTAACTCTTTAACACTTCTCCTTACTTAACTTCTTTCTTATAAACTATATTCGATAACTCCTTTAATTCTATTCGAATAACTATATTCGATAACTCCTTTCGAATAAACTATATTCGATAACTCCTTTAATTTAACTCTATTCGAATAAACTAATATTTGATTAACTCAATTTAACTCTATTCAAATAACTATTATTCGATTAACGCCAATTCTATTAACTCTATTCAATTAACCCTATCGATTTAACTCTAACTGGTTAACTCTAACTCATTTACTCTCTTCGATTAACTCTAATCGAATAACTAATATTTGATTAATTCATTTGAATTAACTCCCTTTATTTATCCCTTTCTATTTGTTTACTTAACAAATAACTATTCCCTTCTCAATTCTATTTACTTAACAAATAAATATTTCTTTTAGCTTTCCTATTTATTTAACAAATAAATATTTCCTTTTAACTTTACCTATTTGTTAACAAGTAAATATTCCTTTTCATTTCTATTTATTAACAAATAAATATATAATCCCATTTAATCTATTTGTAACTGTTTTACAAATATCTCCTTTAAATCCTATTTGTAAATGTTTTACAAATATTTTCTTTTTATCTATATTCTATTTGTAAATGGTTTACAAATATTTCTCTTTCTATTTGTTTGACAAATATTTTCTTTTATATTTGTTGTAAAAATATATTTCCCTTTACATTTGGTTTTCAAATATATTTCCCTTTTATTTGTTTTACAAATAACCCCTTTTGATGATCTTATTTATTTAACTAAATAAATAACCCATTTATATATATCCTATTTATTTAACAAATACATAGATCCTTTGATTTAATCCTGCTTGCTTATCAAATAAATATCTCCATTACACCTTTATTTATTCCTTACATAAATAAATCCTTTATACCTTTATTTATTACCTAAATAAATAAATCCTTTTTAACTTATTTGTAAATGGTTTACAAATATTTCTCTTTCTATCTGTTTGACAAATATTTTCCTTTATATTTGTTTTACGAATATTTCCCTCTATATCTGTTTAATAAATTTTTTCCCTTATATTTGATTTACAAATATAATTCCCTTATTTTTGATTTACAAATATAATTCCTTTATATTTGATTATCAAATATATTTCCCTTATATTTGATTATCAAATATAATTCCTTTATATTTGATTATCAAATATATTTCTTTCTATTCAAAACCCTTTTTCTTTTATAATATAAAATCCATTGATTTTATATAAACAAATTATTTTCAAAATACACTTTGAAAATCCCTTTTCCACATTCTGGTATTTCTTATGGTATTCAACACACCATATAACAACGATAATTATCGTCCAAACATACATAATCAACGTCAGATTATATATCATATTATATATCACAATATATAAATCACAGTAAAATAAATGTTGAGGAATCCAGTTGGATTCCTCTAACCTGTTTCCCTGCATCATAGATGTTAAACGATATAGATAACATCACTTTCAGTTCCATATGATATATTCTTTTAAAACAGAATCAATATAGAAATTCAACTAACCGACTAGCAGTTCAATCAAACAGTCAACACACAATCAATCAGACAATATTTAACAGTTCTAAAAATACAACATGAAAATATAAACTGTTCAGAGTTAGTGAGATTTTACTCACATTTGCAGTTCATCGTTAAAGAACGATAAACTGTTATTTGATTTGAATCAAACAATTTAATTCGCCATAAATTCAAATGAGCTTCAATCCACTTCCAGTCAGTTCCATTATGTTGCTCCTGTCGATACGATCTCAACGCCACTTACGGTTCGTCAATCTGATATCGTATGTAGAAGATACGATGTTACGAAGTTCATACACTATCTTTAAATAAATAAAACTTGAATTATTTAAAACCGGGCCTCACCCCCTTAAATAACACAGGCCCACAACCATCTCAAAGCCCACAACCGACTTTCTTCTTCCCCGACCTGATGCCGAGAACTTCAGGAGTAAATCCTCCACCATTTCGCCCCCTTTTCATCGCAAGAACCTTCTCCACCCCATCACTAAAAATCACAATAAAATCCCCATAATTCTTGTCATCATTTCCTCTTCAGCTTGATCCCAAAATCACCATACTCGGTGGCTGATTCCCATTTGCGTCGAGCAGAACCTGCGTCGACTTTTGGCACCGTTCTCCTCGAAAATGTTGCAGCAGCTCTTACTCGACACCACAAATCCGAATACGAACTCAAATTGATCCACTTCTTCCTCAATCTCCTAGTATGTTGAACCCTAACTGACGTCCTGAAATTGCAACGAGCGGGAACAGTACCAAACCCATAGAAACTAGCATAGAGATAAAGAGGAGCAACCCAAGGATCCAAATACATGAGTTTTGATATTTATAAGAATTTATATGATTTTCTTTAATTTTATGAAGATGATTTCTCACGTTTATCTTTTACTGGAGGTTGCGGCTACTTTCAAAACTGAAATTTGGTTTAGGATTTGTTAGGGAGTGTATATACAGTGTAAACAAATATCTAGATATTTTGTAGAATGGAATATTCTCGGTATATTCTCATTTCTATATTCATTTTTCTTTCTAAAAATCCGTGTGATCACACACGATGTTCAAAAATCACGGAAATGGCCATGTAACTACAACTCGATATTTTGGTCCCAACAAAACTGGTTTCATCGAATTCCGACTTCGTATGCTCACACAGCGTATTTTTAAAGGTCAATTTATCGACTCTTTCTCACTCTAAAAATCGTACGGCCACACAGTGACTCTAACAATCACGGAACTTGACATCTAGCAATAATTTAATATTGCGGATCCAACAAAATTGGTTTCGTTGATTTCTGATGTCGTATGAAAAACTGGCTATTTTTAAAGCTTTGGATGACCCATTTAAATATATAAATATATTTAAATATAATTAAATTAAATATAAATAAATTTATATTATCATATATATTCACCAAAGAATATCATACAGCTCTAGAAAAATCCTATATGAATTTCTAGCTCGATATATCAAATCTGGGTCAACCCGATATTCGATTTATAATGAAATTCCTTTTTAAAATATAAATAATTCCTTTATAAATTATAAAGGAATTCCACAGCGACTTTTCTAAAATTTGATTTGGACATGAATCAAAATCTACCCGTCGAAATCCCGATTTTTCTCTTCCACTAGAAAGATATATTCCACCAGCTCCACACGTTTCTTGTTTCATAGAAATCCGGCTTAAAACGAATCCTATACATTCAGTTGAAGTTCGAATCGCCAATTTACGAACTACAACGCCATTTCGAGCTCGATTTTAATTATAATATAATTATACGTTCAAACTGTCGTTCATATAATATATTCGTTATTCTAATTCAATTCTAAACTGAATTAAATACCACAGATGATCCAGTTCACCCCATATCGCCATTTCAGCCAATTTCTGATTATTTCAGAATTAAATATATTATTTAATTTATTATTTTAATTGAATATTCACCATTATTTAATTCCACGACCATTAAATTCACTATATCACTATTTATATAATTAAATAAATTAATTATAATACCTCAACCAATGCGGGTCATTACAAAATTTAAGCATATGATCTCATTTATAGTAGAAAATAGAACTATTTCCAATATCAAGTAGTGAACACTAAAATATATACATTAGAACAAAACTTGGATAATTACACCAAAAGACTGATGCTCTAGTGAATTTTTTAAGAGTAAGTTTTTTTTTGGCAAGGCCGGTTAGTTTTAGGTGACCAAAACACCGTTCATTAAGAAGAAAAGTACTGGTACTCTTCACATGCACATAGTAACATTTCTGGTTTGAAGTGTAATGTCCCGTACTTTTACGGTGTTATAATTAATTTATTTAATTATTTAAATAGTAATTCAGAGAATTAAATGGTCGTTTAATTAAACAATATTGAATATTTAATTAATATAATAATTAAATAATATATTGAATTCTGAAATAATCAGAATTGGCTGAAATGGCGATATGGTGTGAATTGGGAAATTTAAAATATATAATTCAGTTTAGAATTGAATTACAATAACGAGTATATTATTTTAAACGAAGTTTGAACGTATAATTATATTATAATTAAAATCGAGCTCGAAACGGCGCTGCAGTTCTTAAATTGGCGATTCGAACTTTAAACGAATATACAGAAGCCGTTTTAAGTCGGATTTCTGTGAAATAAGAAACGTCAGGGCTGGTGAAGTATATTTTTCTAATGGAAGAGAAAAATCGGGATTTCGTCGTGTAGATTTTGATTTATGTCCAAATCAAATTTTAGAAAATTCGCTGTGGAATTCCTTTATAATTTATATCGATTTATAAAAGGGTTTAAATATAAATTGAATATCGATATAACTCTGATGATGAAATATCGAGTTGTAAATCCATATATATTTATTCTGGAGCCGTATGGTATTCTATTGTGAATATATACGATAATATAAATTTATTTATATTTAATTTATTTATATTTAAATATATTTATATATTTAAAGGGGTTATTTAGGGCTTTAAAAATAGCCAGTTTTGCAAACGACCTCAGAATTCGGAGAAACTAAATTTGTAGGATCCGCAATGTTAAATTATTATTAGATTTCAATTTCCGCGATTTTTGAAGTCAGTATGTGGCCGTACAGGATTTTAATGTGAAAAACAATCAATATTTTGACCTTTAAAAATACGCTGTGTGAGCAAACGGAGTCGGAATTCGATGAAACCATTTTCGCTGGGACAGTAATGTCGAACTGTAGCTGCCTGTCCATTTTCGTGATTTTTGGGTATAGTGTGTGATCGTTGGAATTGAAAACATTTATTGAAAATTTATATTAATATATAAACAAACCAAAATATCTAGATATTTTGTCTCAACTCTATAAATACCCCAAAGGATCTCTAAACCTAATATTATTCATTCCCTAGTCAAAAGCAAAGCCGCCGTTCTTTCTCTTCCTGTAATAAAAGTCGCAACTTCCAAATTCTCAAAGAAATTGAATTAAATTCCATAAATCACAAAGTAACTATATTTGGATTCCTAGAATTGAAGACTTTGTTTTAGTATGGGTTTTATTTTGTTCGATCAAATATTCTGGGTTCGAATGCTTTACCAGTGTGACCTAGGGTCGAAATATCGGAAAATCAAAGTCATTTAAGATCGAATCGAGTTCGGATTTGGATTCATGGTGGAAGACTGCTATTTTGTACAGACTTTGGAAGGGATCGACGTTAATTTTTGACGCATGTTTACTGAGCTGGTTCTGTGGTGTCGAAGTCGCGTCCTTCCTGAGCTGCTATAGTGGTGATTGAGGTGGTCGGCCAGGAAGCAGTGGCGTTACAGAGTTCGTCAGTGACAAGAATAAGGCATCAGGTGCTAGAATGAGATGGATGGGTGTTGAGGCTCGCAGAAAGAAGGAGAAGTGTTATTGGTGTTGATTTCAGTTTTAACTAAGCAGAGGAAGGGGAAGTATGATGTTGACACTGTGCGTATGGAGAAGGCTTGGGAGTCGAGTCTGGAAATGGCGATTGTGTGGTTCCAGTGACTGAGGGAAGGAGGGGCATGGGTGCCGGGTTTTCTTGGTTCTTGGATGCCTGGAAAGGAAACCAAGTGACCGTTTGTTATGAAGTCTGGTTTTGTGGGTTAACTTGATGTTCGAACTAGGTGTTTTAATGAAAAAGGAGGACAGGTTATTTCTTTCACTTGGAACGAAAAAAGAAGAAGCAAGAAGAAAAATGTTGATCATGTTAAAGAAGGAGAGGATGGGTACTATATTGTGGGTGGTAAGCTTGTTGGTTGGCAAGAATGGTTGTGGCGTTTGTGGTCTATAGTGATGGTGGTGGAGGAATGGACCAATGGTAAAGTATCAGTGGATGATGGCCGACAGTTTTAGTTTTTTGAAGTGAAGTTGGGTAAGTTGGCTATTTGCAGTTGCAAGTGGGATTGAGGGATTCTTGATCACTTACTAGAGTAGATGGTTTGGAAGTGGAGAATCCAAGTAAAGTTAAGCCCAAATTTAAATAAGTTGAGTTTAATTTAATTATATAAATGTATATACAACTTGTAAAATTCATAACATCGTCATACATGATCAGAGCTCGTTATAATTTATAGCAAAATAAATTGTCCGTCTCAATCAATAGACGCAAATCGTTATTTAACGGTTAAAGCGAAATGTGAGTAAAACTCACCAACTCTGAACAGTTATATTTTTATAACGTATTCTTAGTACTGATAATTATCTGTTGATTGATGTGTGTTAACTGTTTGGTTGAATTGCTTATGTATTGGTTGAAATTATAGATAACGATATAGATATAAATCGTTAATCAAATATTGATTCTGTTTAGCAGATTATTTCATATTGAAATGAAATCGATGTTAATTATATTATTTAACATCTGTGATGCGCGGAAACAGGTCGGAGGAATCCAACTGGATTCCTCAACATTTATTTTTACTGTTTTCCATATATTGTGATATGTGATGTGATATACAATCTGTTGTTGATTGTGTGTTTTTGGATGATATTGATCAGTGATATATGGTATGTTAAATACCATAACAAATACTGGAATAAAATGAAAAGGGGAATTTTCAAATGTTATATTGAAATTGAAACCTTTAATTAATCAAAGGATTTTATATAAAGGAATATTTATAAAATCAAGGGATTTTATAAAAAGAAATATTTGTATAACAAATATAAAGGAAAATATTTGTGAAATTAAATGCAAAGGAAAATATTTGTGAAATCGAATATAAAGGAAAATATTTGTGAAATCAAATATAAAGGAAAATATTTTTGAAATCAAATATAAAGGAAAATATTTGTAAAACAAATAAAAAGGGAATAATTGTGAAAAACAAATAAAAAGGGAATAATTGTGAAAAACAAATATAAAAGAAAATATTTGTTAAATAAATAGAAAAGATAAAAGAAATATTTATTTGTTAAATAAATAGAAAAGATAAAAGAAATATTTATTTGTTAAATAAACAGAATTGAAAAGGGAATAGTTATTTGTTAAGTAAACAAATAGAAAAGGAATAAATCAAAGGAGTTAATTCAAAGGAATTAATCAAAGGAGATAATTCAAAGGAATAAATCAAAGGAGTTAATTCAAAAGAGTAAATCGAAAAGAGTTAATCGAATTAGAATAAATCGATTAGAGTTAGTCGTATTAGGATTTATCTAATATTAGTATTCGAATAAAGTTAAAAGGAGTTATCGAATATTAGTTATTCAATAAAGTTAAAAGGAATTATCGAATATTAGTTATTCGAATCTAGTTAAAAGGAGTTATCGAATATAAATTATTCGAATCGAGTTAAAAGGAGTTATCGAATATTAGTTATTCGAATCGAGTTAAAAGGAGTTATCGAATATTAGTATTCGTATAAAGTTAAAAGGAGTTATCGAATATTAGTTATTCGAATCGAGTTAAAAGGAGTTATCGAATATTAGTTATTCGTATCGAGTTAAAATGCTTTATTGAATATTAGTTATTCGAATCAAGTTAAAAGGAGTTATCGAATATTAGTTATTCGAATCGAGTTAAAAGGAGTTATCGAATATTAGTTATTCAAGTCGAGTTAAAAGGATTTATCGACTATTAGTTATTCGAATCGAGTTAAAAGGAGTTATCGAATATTTGTTATTCGAATCGAGTTAAAAGGAGTTATCGATTGTTAGTTATTCGAATTGAGTTAAAAGGAGTTATCGAATATTAGTTATTCGAATCGAGTTAAAAAGAGTTATCGAATCTAGTTATTCGCAAGGGGTTATCGAATCTAGTTATTCGAAAGGAGTTGTCGAATCTAATTATTTGAAAGGAGTTATCGAATCTAGTTATTTGAAAGGAGTTAATCGAATATAGTTTATTCGAATAGAATTAAAGGAGTTAATCGAATATAGTTTATTCGAATAGAGTTAAAGGAGATATCGAATATAGTTTATTCTAAAGGAGTTAAGTGAAATGAGTTAATCAAATAGAGTTAATCGATTAGAGTTAAATCAAAAAGAGTTAATACAATAGAGTTAATCCAATAGAGTTAATTGATAAGAGTTAATTGAATAGAGTTAATCGAATATAGTTTATTCGAAGAAAGGTTTTTGAATCTAGTTATTTGTAAGAGAGATTATCGAATATAGTTATTAGAAGGGAGGAGTTATCGAATAGAGATTTATTCGAAAGATAGTTACGTAAGGAAGTTTGTTAAAGGTTTTAAAGATAAACTTTGTCTATTCTGAAGTTAAAACGTTGTTCAGTTAAGGTCTGAGAGGTAATTATACCCCAACTTGATTGACTTCCTTAATAACTAAGGAATGGCTAAGGTTTGATAGTAAAGGATGGTTAAGTGAATTTAGTAAATGGTTTGATTTCGCATAGCGATGTTTTATTTAAACATCTGTTTAAATCCAATGAAGGAACTTTGGAAATGTTTTCCAAATAAGAAATCAGAAATGTTTTCTAATATAGAAAACAAGAAATGGAAATGTTTTCCACTGTTAATAACGTATATTTTCAAAAATTAGAAAATAAGAAATATTGAATATATGGAACATGAGATAAGTAAATTAATGAACTAAAGAGATAAATGTTAAATGATGATTGATCGATATAATTTCCATCTGGAAATTATATTGTTGTTTGCACACTTGTTTTTCTTTGATAGTTATATCACAGACTATCAAAGTTTTGACCATTTTAACATTGTTAATATGGAGAGACCGGTTGGATTATTATTCGAAGAACCACTCCGTATTGGCATAAGCGTTGCGAATCATATATGCCAAAGATAATTGAAGACGGAGTAAAGTGCAAGGGCTGTTGTATAAATCTTAGGTAAAGATTGCCTAAGATGGATGTACTAAATAGTGCCTTCGGTTTGTCCAGTCCCAGGACGACCTGTATGGAAGAATGTCTGACGGAGTATATTTAATAGATCGCGTAAGTTGATCTCTTCAAATGTAGGTACATTTGGTAGTGGAGGAATTCGTTTCTCTTAGCTGTATACCCGTTGTATTTTTGGGGAAATCAATTTGTGATTTGGCGGGTATGACGATGTGACATTCAAAGTGAATCATTGTGTGATCTGTCAGAGATAAGCGTGGCCTCTAGCCTCACAATCGGGAAATGACAAAAATCGGGCAGGCAGCATGGCTATGTAGGCCGCACCTATTAGGGTGTATAATCACCTGATCTAGAGTTTCATTTACTTCTAAAAATCTATTGTCGATGCTGCCCCATTCGGGAAACGGTTGCTGATCCCAACTGTTGGTGATATACATTCGATACACTCAAGCGAAATGAGTGGTCGGTCATGTGTTGCCGGGTTGCAAGATGTTCTTGTTGAACCCAGTGTATTCCTCTCTAGAGGTACACTAGCGAAAGGTAGTTCCATACCTTGTCATAAGTTGGTAATCCATTATCCAATAAGTGCCCGCGGTTTTGATTGTATACTATATATGTAGAACGTGAGATGAAAACGTTTCTGCTAGATGATTATTATATTGTGGTTGATAGACATTATTATAATACCATTGAGTTTTGATATAAAGATTATTTTGGATTCTCATAAGGGAAAACCCGTTCCGTTATACGGCGTGGTCTTATGAGATATCGTTTAATGGCTCAAACTGTTTTAAACTATTTTACTCATACCAGTCCCATGACTGACCCGGAGTTTATTTGTTGTTTCCCTAAACTCTTTGGTTCCCCATTTTGTATGGGCAGTCAAGTAGTCAGGAATTTACAGATACTTGAAGAGCTGGAGCAGGAGGCTTCAGAATCATATAGCTATAGTTATTTCCGCTGTGTTGTAAGTGTTGTACTCGGATAATGATACTGTATACATATATTGATTTTATTTCAAAATAGGTATCTATTATATATTGTTTGTTCCACTGTGAGATTCGTGTTTACTCTGATGTTGTAGGTTCTTCTTCTTCTTCTATTCTAAGTTTCTATCTTATCTATTCTCACCCTCTGTTTTCTTTCTATTAGTTTTTCTGATTTCCAGTGTAATGTGGGTTGGACTTGTGTTATTTAGTCAGCTCAAATTGGACCAGAATTTCGGGACACTACAGTTGATATCAGAGCTTAAGGTTAAGTGGATTACCTTGGCTCAGTGGCGTGACTCGATAGAGATACGGTTAGTAATGCCCTAGATTGAGTTGAGTGTATATATACGAGAGAGCGTATTTGTTATTAATATTTTTTTTTATATTGTGGAAATTTATTGGTTGAGTTGTTTTTAAGTTCTGGTCGATCAGTTTGATCCACTGTATCGACAGGGGTTACTAAACACTTGAATACGATGAACCGTCATGGTATGTTTTAAAAAGAGGGTAAACGAAATAATTTTACCCAAATTATATTTTTGATATAAAGGATTTATATTGGAATGAATATATATATTGGATATATTAGTTGTTATTATAATCGAATAAGATTATAAAAATGTGAAATGGTTATGTAAATAGCCAATCAGAATTCATATAAGTAAAATATATGAAATCAGATGAGTTAAATCTGAAATTAAGATCAGAATTGGAATTAAATTCTTAAAATTTGAATAAGTGTTAGGAATTGGATTTGGATTAAATATAAGAGAATTTTAAAATCCTAGGAGATTTTAAATTGTTTTACAAGCACTGTGTATGGTATTTCGAAATGGATTTCAAAATGAAAGTGTTTAAAAATGGATTTGAAAGTGATATAGTATTTAACTCACTTCGGTCGTTGGAAAATAATTCTGATGATGACTGTGCAGCATCATCAGTGTTCATTTTCGAGTTTATAAGTGACGGATTACTACCATGGATATTGATTTCGAATTGTTTTGGGAAAATGAGTTGTTTTGAATCCTGAAAAGGGAAGTTTGATTTTGATATGGTAAACTGTTTAAAACTCCCAAGAAAAGACTGTTAGAATTAAAAACAAATTAAACAGAAATTTGTGAAAGCAAATTGGAATTAAAATAAAGTCAGTTAAGTGGTAACTGAAATTGAGTTAGAATAATATCGAGAACAAATTTGATTTGTGAGATAAGGGGTTGAAATAGAATTGGTTTGGTAAAATAAGAGTTGGTATCGAGAATAAAACTTGAGTTTGGTATCGAGAATAAAACTTGAGTTTGAAATGAAAATTTGGCTTGGTAAAAAGGGAATGGTTGTGTTGGAGATAAAAGTGATTGGAGATTGATTGGGCTGACATTGGTATATGCGGAATTAACAGCAGATGTAAAGGATATAGTGATATGCCCGACAAAAAGGTACAAGTTTATTTTACATGAGTTTGGTGATTTATGAGCCTGTTTGGCAAGGCGCTTGGTGTTTGGTTTTATTTTGGGTTGGAGATGGCCCAGAGAATAGAGTTGTAGTTTTACCGATAGGGCTGTACAAAGGAGGTTATGGCGAAATTTTTCAGAAATTTCGGGTGTTAGAAATTTTTTAAGATTTTTGAAAATTTTTGTTGATAAGAATAAATAAATATTTAAATGGAAATTTAATTGGTTCAGTTGAAACTGAAATTAAGAAGTGAACAAATAAGTTCTAACTGGTCGATAGGGTTTGTTTTCTACCCTAGCAATTTCGAGGACGAAATTATTTTAAGGGGGGAAGAATGTAATGTCCCGTACTTTTACGGTGTTATAATTAATTTATTTAATTATTTAAATAGTGATTAAGAGAATTAAATGGTCGTTTAATTAAACAATATTGAATATTTAATTAATATAATAATTAAATAATATATTGAATTCTGAAATAATCAGAATTGGGTGAAATGGCGATATGGGGTGAATTGGGAAATTTAAAATATATAATTCAGTGTAATGACCTGGGTTTTTGTGGACCTTGGTTATCCGATATACAACACATATCAAACATCCAAGGGTCGAAAATACCAGATGATTAATGAAAGAAATTAGAGGGTGAGAATAGATAAGATAGAAACTTAGAATAGAAGAAGAAGACAACATCAGAGTAGCACGAATCTCACAGCGAAACGAATAACATATAATATATATAACATAACTTGAAATATACATCTGTACTTGAATATACATCATTATAAAAGTACAACACTTACAACACGGCGGAAATAAACTATAGCTATATGATCCTGAAGCCTCCTGCTCCAGCTCTTCAAGTATCTGTAAATCCTGACTACTTGACTGCCCGTACAAAATTGGGCACCCAAGAGTTTAGGGAAAACAAAACGAAATAAACTCAGGGTCAGTCACGGGACTGGTGTGAGTAAAACAGTTTAAAACAGTTCAAGCAGGTAAATGATATCTCATAAGACCACGCCGTATAACGGAACGGGTTTTTCCCTTATGAGAATCAAAAATATCTTTATATCAAAAACCTTTTGATATTATAATAATTTCTATCAACCACAATATAATAATCATCTAGCAAAAATGCTTTCATCTCACGTTCTACATATATAGTATACAATCAAAACCGCAAGCACGTATTGGGTAATGGATTTCCAACTGTGACAAGGTATGGAACCACCTTTCGCTAAAGTACCTCTAGAGAAATACACTGGGTTCAACAAGAACATCTTGCAACCCGGCCACACATGACTGAACCACCTTTCGCTAGAGTACCTCTAGAGAAATACACTGGGTTCAACAAGAACATCTTGCAACCCGGCCACACATGACCGACCACTCATTTCCCTTGAGTGTATTGAATGTATATCACCAACGGTGGGGATCAGCAACCGTTTCCCGAATGGGACAGTATCGACAATAGATTTTTAGAAATAAATGAAACTCTAGATCAGGTGATTATACACCCTACTTCGGAGCGACCGACTTAGCCATGCTGCCTGCCCGATTTCTGTCATTTACCGGTTGATGAGGCTTGAGGTTACGCTTTATCATCACATCAGATTCACTTCGAATGTCACATCGTCAAATCCATCAAATCACCGATTGACGCCCTCAACAATACATTATGTGTTAGCTAAAAGAAGTTTCCTTCTCGGCTTCCACTCTTGGTACGGTTGAAGAAATCAATGTACGTGACCTTCTGGAAATACTCTGTCAGACATTCATCCATACAAGTCACCCAGGAACAGGATGAACCGAAGGTATTATTTAGTATATCCATCTTAGGCACTGTTATCTAAGATTTATACAACAGCCCTTGCACTTTACTCTGTCTTCAATTATCTTTGGCATATATGATTCGCAACGCTTATGCCAATACAGAGTGGTTCTTTGGATAATAATCCAACCGGTCTCTCCGTATTAACAACTTAAATTGGTCAAAACTTCGATAGTTTGTGATTTAACTATCGAAGGAAAATACGTGTGCAAACAACGATATCATATCCAAATGGAAATTCTATCAATCAATCATCAATCATATATATATATATGTATATCTGTATATATATATATATATATATATATATATTTCCATATTTTCAATGTTTAGAAAATATACGTTATTAACACTGGAAAACATTTCCATTGTTATTTACATATCACTGTCATTTCACAATTATCAGTCCCTGACTGTAAACAAGTAGGAGAACAATTCTCTAAGTATAAACCCCGAAGGCCGAAACCAACATCAGATCGATACTCAGAAAACTATTCAACTTAACTAATCTCTAGTCAGTTTCTAATCTTGTTTAACTCTATTTCTTTTAACTATGTTCGATTAACTTCTTTTGAATAACTATGTTCAATTGACTCCTTTTGAACAACTATATTCAATCGAATCCTATTTGATGACTCTATTTGATAACTCTAATCGGCTAACTCAAATCAGCTAACTCTTTTCTATCTCGTTAATTTCCTTTTATAATCCTATTTATTTTCCCAATAAATATTCCTTTATTCCATTTATTTATTCTAACAAATAAATATATCCTTTTATTCTATTCTATTTATTCTAACAAATAAATATTTCCTTTTATTCTATTCTATTTATTCTAACAAATAAATATTTCCTTTTATTCTATTCTATTTATTCCAACAAATAAATATTTCCTTTTATTCTATTCTATTTATTCTAACAAATAAATATTTCCTTTTATTCTATTCTATTTATTCCAACAAATAAATATTTCCTTTTATTCTGTTCTATTTAATCTAACAAATAAATATTTCCTTTTATTCTGTTTTATTTATTCTAACAAATAAATATTTCCTTTTATTCTATTCTATTTATTCTAACAAATAAATATTTCCTTTTATTCTATTCTATTTATTCTAACAAATAAATATTTCCTTTTATTCTATTCTATTTATTCTAACAAATAAATATTTCCTTTTATTCTATTCTATTTATTGTAACAACTAAATATTTCCTTTTATTCTGTTCTATCGATTTTATAATTATTTTCTTTTATAAAAATCCTTTTCCTATTCTATATAAAATCCATCGATTTTATATAAAAAAATTCATTTTCAAAATACACTTTGAAAATCCCCTTTCCCACATCCAGTATTTCTTATGGTATTTAACATACCATCTAATAACGATAAATATCGTCCAAACATACAAAATCAACAACGGATTATATATCACGTCATATATCACAATATATGAATCACAGAAAAATAAATGTTGAGGAATCCAGTTGGATTCCTCCAACCTGTTTCCCTGCATCACAGATGTTAAACAATATAGATAACATCACTTTCAGTTCCATATGATATATTCTGTTAAACAGAATCAATATAAAAATTTAACTAACTGACTAGCAGTTCATTCAAACAGTCAACACACAGTCGATCAGCCAATATTTAACAGTTCTAAAAATACAACATGAAATTATAAACTGTTCAGGGTTAGTGTGATTTACTCACTTTGGCAGTTCATCGTTAAAGAACGATAAACTGTTCATTTGATTTGAATCAAACAATTTGTTTCGCCATAAATTCAGACGAGCACCAATCCACTCCCTGTCAGCTTCATTGTGAAGCTCTCGTCCATACGATCCTAACGGATCTTGTTTCATGCAATTTCGATAAAGTACGAGATAGTTATGATCTATACAAGTTTGTACCCCGTTTAAATTAAATTAAAACCAATTTATTTAATTTCTAGGCCCTACCTTTTTGAATCTGGCCATTGGCCCAACTCCCTAGTCCACACCCGCTTTACTCTTCTCTCCCGATCTCCTTTTCATATGTCTGCTCCGATTATTCACTCCACCATTTCCAGCAACTTACCACAGCTCGTGCTCCCTCCACATCCCATGATTTCGAAATCCATCAACGCCATTATTCTTCTCGCCATCCCCTCTTCTCCCTCATACCCGAACTTCATAACTCGACAACACCATTCACCATCGCGACATGGCCATTTCCGCTGATTCTTGGATCCCAACTCCCTCGTCTCTTGCTTAAACCACAATCCGACTTCACCACAATATTCCTTATACACTCCTCTTCCATCTCGTCACCACAATTTCGACATCGCTCCACCTATCTGAAATGCGACAGAAGCTTCTTCCCAGGCGTGCTACAGTTTTGAGAGACACAAATATATATCGAACTCCACAAAAACCTGACAAGACACTCCATTCGATTACACAAACCCAAATATACCACTGAAAAGTGGTATCGATGCTCCCATTCATCAAAATACCCAACCCAAACATACGCTTGTGAACAGCCGTGGACGGGAATGGGCATCGAACCCATTAACACACATACCCAAATGAAGAGCACTCTATACAGATCTCGATTATATTGGTATAACGTTTTATGGGTTTTTATTTGATTTGTATTGATTTTATGAAGATGATTTTCACGTTTGGAAGAATAAGAACAGCGATGGATATTTTTCTTCGTTGACCAGAAGAGAACTAGAATTAGGTTAAGGGAAGTATTGGTATTTATAGGAAGTGAAGTGGAATATTCCCGGTATATTCCATCATCGTTATTTTACGTTCGTGTTTTAAAAATCCCTGTGATCACATGCAATACCCAAAAATCGCCAAACTGGACACACAGCTACCTTTTGACCTTACGGACCCAACAAAACTAGTTTCGTCGAATTCCGACTCCATTTGCTCACACAGCGTATTTTTAAAGCTCTGGATGACCCATTTAAATATATGAATATATTTAAATATAATTAAATAAAATATTAATAAATTAATATTATCATATATATTCACAACAGAATATCATACAGCTGCACTGGGATTTATAACTCGATACTTCACATCCCGATTAAATCGATATTCGATTTAAAATGAATTTCCTTCTTTTTTAAAATATAAATAATTCCTTTATAAATTATAAAGGAATTCCACAGCCACTTTTCTAAAATTTGATTTGGACATAAATCAAAATCTACACGACGAAATCCCGATTTTTCTCTTCCACTAGAAAGATATACTCCACCAACTCCCAACATTTCTTGTTTCATAGAAATTCGATTTAAAACAAACCCTGTATATCCAGTTGAAGTTCAAATCGCCAAATCGCGAACTGCAGCGCCATTTCGAGCTCGTTTATAGTTATAATATAATTATACGTTCAGATTGTCGTTCAAATACTATATCGTTATTATAATTTAATTCTAAACTGAATTAAATATCACAGATGATCCAGTTCACATCATATCGCCATTTCAGCCATTTCTGATTATTTCAGAATTAAATATATTATTTAATTTATTATTTTAATTGAATATTCACCATTATTTAATTAAACCACCATTTAATTCACTATATCACTATTTATATAATTTAATAAATTAACTATAATACCTCTGCAAATGCGGGTCATTACATTCTTCCCTACTTAAAATAATTTCGTCAACGAAATTGCTAAAGCTAGAAGACGACCCTATCTACTGGCCAGATTAATTTGTTCACTTCTCAACTCCGGTTTCACTAAACCAATTTATTTTAATTAAATTATTAATCAATTCTTATCAACGAAAATTTTCAAAAATTCTGAAAATTTTCTAACACCTTAACTTTTTGAAAAATTTCGCCAGCACCTCCTTTATACTGGTCAATAGGTCAAACCACCACTCGCCTCTCTGGGCCATCTCTATCCCAAAAGAAAATCAAACAGCCAAGCGGCTTGCCAATTTGGCTCATACATCTTATATCCAATAGAAATATAAACTTGTACCTTTTGTCGGCATATCATTATATCCTTTCCATCTATTATCAATTCAGCAGATACAAGGGTCATCCCAATCAAATTCCAATCTGCTTTTATCCACAACACAACCATTCGCTTATATCCGAGCCAAATTTTCATTTCAAACTCAAGTTTCGTTCTCGATTGCCAACTCTTAACTTGATTATCACATTACACTTTAAATTTGAATCTCACAATCCAATTTGTCTTGATATCATTCTAATTCAATCTCAGTTACCACTTTACTGGCTTTACTTTAATTCAAATTTGCTTTCACAAAATTCTGTTAAATTTGTTTTTAATTCAAATAGTCTTTCCCTGGGAGTTTTTAAAACAGTTTACTCTTTTCAAAAATCAAATTTTCCTTTTTGAAATTCAAAACAACTTTTCTTTCCCAAAACAAATTCAAAACAGTATCTCTGGTAGTAATTCGTCACTTACAACTCGAAAATGAATACTGGTTATGCAGCTGTCATCATCAGAATCTATCTTCCAGCGATCGAAGTGAGTTCAATTATATGAAACCATTTCTAAACATTTCCACTTTGAAATTCATTTCAAAATATAATTCACACTGCTTGTAAATAATTTACAATCTCCCAGGATCTTAAATTTTCCTTATTATTATTTTTAATCCAAATCCATTTACAAACACTTATCCAATTCTCCAGAGTTTTAACTCAATTTCTGGTTCAAATTCAGATTTAATTCATCTCGTAACGCTTATACGAATTCTGATTGGTTATTTACATAACCGTTTCAATTATAATCTTATTCGATTATAATGTCAACCAATATATCCAATATATTATAATTATTCCAATATAAATCCTTTATATCAAAATATAATTTGGATAAAATTATTTCATTTACCCTCTTTTCAAAACATACCATGACGGTTCATCGTATTCAAGTGTTTACCAACTCCTACCAATACAGTGGATCAAACTGATCGACCAGAACTCATAAACGACTCAACCAATAAATCTCCACAATATAAAACAAATTTTTATATCAATAACAAATACGTTCACTCGTATATATACACTCAACTCAATCTAGGTTATTACAAACCCCATCTCTACTGAGTCACGCCATAGAGCCAAGGTAAGTCACTTAACTTAAGCTCTGATACCAACTGTAATGACCCGGGTTTTTGTGGACCTTGGTTATCCGATATACAACACATATCGAACATCCAAGGGTCGAAAATACCAGATGATTAATGAAAGAAATTAGAGGGTGAGAATACATAAGATAGAAACTTAGAATAGAAAAAGAAGAAGACAACATCAGAGTAACACGAATCTCACAGCGGAACGAATAACATATAATATATATAACATAACTTGAAATATACATATGTACTAGAATATACATCATTATCAAAGTACAACACTTACAACATTGCGGAAATAAACTATAGCTATATGATCCTGAAGCCTCCTACTCCAGCTCTTCAAGTATCTGTAAATCCTGACTACTTGACTGCCCGTACAAATTTGGGCACCCAAGAGTTTAGGGAAAACAAAATAAAATAAACCCCAGGTCAGTCATGGGACTGGTGTGAGTAAAACAGTTTAAAACAATTCAAGCAGGTAAATGATATCTCATAAGACCACGCCGTATAACGGAACAGGTTTTTCCCTTATGAGAATCCAAAATCTCTTTATATCAAAAATCTTTTGATATTATAATAATGTCTATCAACCACAATATAATAATCATCTAGCAGAAACGCTTTCATCTCACGTTCTACATATATAGTATATAATCAAAACCGCAAGCACATATTGGGTAATGGATTTCCAACTATGACAAGGTATGGAACCACCTTTCGCTAGTGTACCTCTAGAGAGGAATACACTGGGTTCAATAAGAACATCTTACAACCCGGCCACACATGACCGACCACTCATTTCGCTTGAGTGTATCGAATGTATATCACCAACGGTTTCCCGAATGGGACAGTATCGACAATAGATTTTTAGAAATAAATGAAACTCTAGATCAGGTGATTATACACCCTACTTCGGAGCGACCGACTTAGCCATGCTTCCTACTCGATTTCTGTCATTTATCAGTTGATGAGGCTTTAGGTTACGCTTCATCATCACATCAGATTCACTTCGAATGTCACATCGTCAAATCCATCAAATCACCGATTGACGTCCTCAACAATACATTATGTGTTAGCTAAAAGAAGTTTCCTTCTCGGCTTCCACTCTTGGTACGGTTGAAGAAATCAATGTACGTGACCTTCTGGAAATACTCTTTCAGACATTCATCCATACAAGTCACCCAGGAACAGGATGAACCGAAGGTACTATTCAGTATATCCATCTTAGGCACTGTTATCTAATATTTATACAACAGCCCTTGCACTTTACTCTATCTTCAATTATCTTTGGCATATATGATTCACAACGCTTATGCCAATACAGAGTGGTTCTTTGGATAATAACCCAACCGGTCTCTCCATATTAACAACGTAAATTGGTCAAAACTTCGATAGTCTGTGATTTAACTATCGAAGGAAAATACGTGTGCAAACAACGATATCATCTCCAAATGGAAATTCTATCAATCAATCATCAATCATATATATATATATATATATCCTTATTTTCTATGTTTAGAAAATATACGTTATTAACATTGGAAAACATTTCCATTGTTATTTACATATCACTATCATTTCACAATTATCAGTCCCTGACTGTAAACTAGTAGGAGAACAATTCTCTAAGTATAAAACTTGAAGGCCGAAACCAACATCAGATCGATACTCAGAAAACTATTCAACTTAACTAATCTCTAGTCAGTTTCTAATCTTGTTTAACTCTATTTCTTTTAACTATGTTCAATTAACTTCTTTTGAATAACTATGTTCAATTGAATCCTTTGGAATAACTATATTCAATCGACTCCTATTTGATGACTCTATTTGATAACTCTAATCGGCTAACTCTTTTCTATCTCGTTAATTTCCTTTTATAATCCTATTTATTTTCCCAATAAATATTCCTTTATTCTATTTATTTATTCTAACAAATAAATATTTCCTTTTATTCTATTCTATTTATTCTAACAAATATATATTTCCTTTTATTCTATTCTATTTATTCTAACTAATAAATATTTCCTTTTATTCTATTCTATTTATTCTAACAAATAAATATTTCCTTTTATTCTATTCTATTTATTCTAACAAATAAATATTTCCTTTTATTATATTCTATTTATTCTAACAAATAAATATTTCCTTTTATTCTATTCTATTTATTCTAACAAATAAATATTTCCTTTTATTCTATTCTATTTATTCTAACAAATAAATATTTCCTTTTATTCTATTCTATTTATTCTAACAAATAAATATTTCCTTTTATTCTATTCTATTTATTCTAACAACTAAATATTTCCTTTTATTCTGTTCTATCGATTTTATAATTATTTTCTTTTATAAAAATCCTTTTCCTATTCTATATAAAATCCATCGATTTTATATAAAAAAATTCATTTTCAAAATACACTTTGAAAATCCCCTTTCCCACATCCAGTATTTCTTATGGTATTTAACATACCATCTAATAACGATAAATATCGTCCAAACACACAAAATCAACAACGGATTATATATCACATCATATATCACAATATATGAATCACAGAAAAATAAATGTTGAGGAATCCAGTTGGATTCCTCTAACCTGTTTCCCTGCATCACAGATGTTAAACGATATAGATAACATCACTTTCAGTTCCATATGATATATTCTGTTAAAACAGAATCAATATAGAAATTCAACTAACTGACTAGCAATTCAATCAAATAGTCAACACACAATCAATCAGCCAATATTTAACAGTTCTAAAAATACAACATGAAATTATAAACTGTTCAGAGTTAGTGAGATTTACTCACTTTGGCAGTTCATCGTTAAAGAACGATAAACTGTTCATTTGTTTTAAATCAAACAATTTGTTTCGCCATAAATTCAGATTAGCACCAATCCACTCCCAGTCAGCTTCATTGTGAAGCTCTCATCCATACGATCCTAACAGATCTTGTTTCATGCAATTTCGATAACGTACAAGATAGTTATGATCTATACAAGTTTGTACCACGTTTAAATTAAATTAAAACCAATTTATTTAAAATTCTAGGCCCTACCTTTTTGAATCTGGCCCATGGCCCAACTCCCTAGTCCACACCCGCTTTACTCTTCTCTCCCGATCTCCTTTTCATATGTCTGCTTCGATTATTCACTCCACCATTTCCAGCAACTTCCCACAGCTCGTGCTCCCTCCACATCCCATGATTTTGAAATCCATTAATGCCATTATTTTTCTCTCCATCCCCTCTTCTCCCTCATACCCGAACTTCATAACTCGACAGCACCATTCACCATCGCGACATGGCCATTTCCGCTGATTCTTGGATCCCAACTCCCTCATCTCTTGCTTAAACCACAATCCAACTTCACCACAATATTCCTTATACACTCCTCTTCCATCTCGTCACCACAATTCCAACATCGCTCCACCTATCTGAAATGCGACAGAAGCTTCTTCCCAGGCGTGCTACAGTTTCGAGCGACACAAATATATATCGAACTCCACAAAAACCTGACAAGACACTCCATTCGATTACACAAACCCAAATATACCACTGAAAAGTGGAATCGATGCTCCCATTCATCAAAATACCCAACCCTAACCTACGCTTGTGAACAGCCGTGGACGGGAATGGGCATCGAACCCGTTAACACACATACCCAAATGAAGAGCACTCTATACAGATCTCGATTATATTGGTATAACGATTTATGGATTTTTATTTGAATTGTATTGATTTTCTAAAGATGATTTTCACGTTTGGAAGAATAAGAACAGCGACGGATTTTTTTCTTCATTGACCAGAAGAGAACTAGAATTAGGTTAAGGGAAGTATTGGTATTTATAGGAAGTAAAGTGGAATATTCCCGGTATATTCCATCATCGTTATTTTACGTTCGTGTTTTAAAAATCCCTATGATCACATACAATACCCAGAAATGGCCAAACTGGACACACAGCTACCTCTTGACCTTACGGATCCAACGAAACTGGTTTCGTCGAATTTCGACTCCTTTTGCTCACACATCGTATTTTTAAAGCTCTGGATGACCCATTTAAATAAATAAATATATTTAAATATAATTAAATAAAATATTAATAAATTAATATTATCGTATATATTCACAACAGAATATCATACAGCTCCACTAGGATTTATAACTCGATACTTCACATCCCGATTAAATCGATATTCGATTTAAAATGAATTTCCTTTTTTTTAAATATAAATAATTCCTTTATAAATTATGAAGGAATTCCACAGCGACTTTTCTGAAATTTGATTTGGACATAAATCAAAATCTACACGACGAAATCCCGATTTTTCTTTCCACTAGAAAGATATACTCCACGAGCTCCCAACGTTTCTTGTTTCACAAAAATCCGATTTAAAACGAACCCTGTATATCCAGTTGAAGTTCAAATCGCCAAATCGCGAACTGCAGCGCCATTTCGAGCTCGTTTATAATTATAATATAATTATACATTCAAACTGTAACGACCCAGATTTTGAGCGACTTTGGTTATCGACGTAAGCTCGACGTTGATAACCAAAACATCGAAAAATCCCGGTAATTAATGAAAGAAATTAGAAGGTGAGAGTAGATAAGATAGAAACTTAGAATAGAAGAAGAAGAAGAACACAACATCAGAGTAACACGAACCTCACAGCGCAACGAATAACATATAATAGATAACATAACTTTGAAATATAACAGTTATGTATACAATAGCACTTACCAGAGTACAACACTTACAACACATCGGAAATAAACTATAGCTATATGATCCAGAAGCCTCCTGCTCCAGCTCTTCAAGTATATCTGTAAATCCCGACTACTTGACTGCCCGTACAAATTTAGGCACCCAAGAGTTTAGGGAAAACAACAAAGTAAACTCCGGGTCAGTCATGTGACTGGTGTGAGTAAAACAGTTTAAACAGGTACATGAACAAGTAAACGATATCTCATAAGACCACGCCGCAGAACGGAACGGGTTTTACCCTTATGAGAATCCAAAATATCTTTATATCAAAAACCTTTTGATATTATAATAATGTCTATGTACAAATAGATATCAACTAGCAGAAACGCTTTCATCTCACGTTCTACATATATAGTATACAAATCAAAATCGCAAGCACGTATTGGATAATGGATTTCCATCTATGACAAGGTATGGAACCACCTTCCGATCAGTGTACTCTAGGAACGATACACTGGAGTTCAACAAGAACATCTTGCAACTCAGCCACACATGACCGACCACTCATTTCGCTTGAGTGTATCGAATGTATATCACCAACGGTTGGGATTAGCAACCGTTCCCGTATATATATGGGACATCATTGATAGATTTAAGAAACAAATGAATATTCTCTAGATAGGTGATTATACACCCTACTTCGGTGCGACCGACTTAGCCATGCTGCCTGCCCGATTTCTGTCATTTACTGGTTGATGAGGCTAGAAGCTACGCTTTATCATCACATCAGATTCACTTCGAATGTCACATTGTCAGATCCATCAGAATCACTAATTGACGTCTACAACCATACATTACATGTCAGCTAAAAGAAGTTTCCTTCTCCGTTTCCACTCTTGGTATAGTTGAAGAAATCAATGTACGTGACCGTATGGAAATATTATGTCAGACATCCATCTTCATTCACTTAGAAATGTCACATCGTCATACCCGCCAAATCACAAATTGACTTATCCAAAAATAACACGGGTATACAGCTAAGAGAAACGAATTCCTCCGCCACCAAACGTGAATACGTTTGAACAGATCAACTTACGCGATTCATTAGATATACTCTGTCAGACCTTCGTCCATACAAGTTGTCCTGGGACTGGACAAACCGAAGGCACTATTCAGTATATCCATCTTAGTCACTGTTATCTAAGACTTATACAATAACCCTTGCATTTTACTCCATCTTCAATTATCTTTGGCATATATGATTCGCAACGCTTATGCCAATACAGAGTGGTTCTTTGGATAATAATCCAACCGGTCTCTCCATATTAACAACGTTAAAATGGTCAAAAACTTCGATAGTCTGTGAGTTAACTATCGAAGAAAAACAAGTGTGCAAACAACGATATTATTTCCAAATGGAAATTATATCGAACAAACATCATTTAACATTAACCTCTTTAGTTCATTTATTTACTTATCTCCTGTTTCCCTATATTCTAAATTCTTATTTTCTTTTATCAGAAAACATTTCTGATTCTCGTTTGGAAAACATTTCCAAAACTCCTTTACGATCAAACCTTACCATTTCTTAGTCAAGAAGGAAGTCACTCAAGTTGGGGTATAATTACCTCTCAGACCTTAACTGAACAACGTTATAACTTCAAAATGGTCAAAGTTTATCTTTTAATCTTTAACAACTTCTTTACGCCTTTCTCGGATCCAATTTTACTAATCCACTTCTATATTTAAAACATTGGTTATAACGATAACGTTATAATCCCTACTTTCGAATTATCTAACTTTAATTATAACTTCTATTCTTATTAGTGAATAATTAACCTAACACTTATTTATTTATAAATAAATAAATCTCTATTTAAACACTGGAAAAGTATAAGTACTTTCCCGAATTCGATATAATCGAATTTGCCGATTAACTCTATTCGAGAAATCTCTATTTGATTAACTCTTCTTCGAATAACCTATATTCGATTAACTCCTTCTTGCATAAATGATATTCGATAATCTCTCTTCGAATAACTAGTATTCGATAACTCTTCCTTTTCAAATATCTCATATTTGAAAATCTCACTTTCGAATAAACTATATTCGATAACTCCCTTCGATGAAACTAACATCGATAACTCCTTTCGATGAAACTAACATCGATAACTCCTTTCGATGAAACTAACATCGATAACTCCTTTCGATGAAACTAACATCGATTTATTTAACTCGACGAACTTAACTCGACTAACTTAACTTGACTCGACTAACTCGACTTACTTGGTTCGACTAATTCGATTCGATTAACTAGGCTCGACTAACTTGACTAACTTAACTCGACTTACTTGGTTCGACCAATTCGATTCGATTAACTAGGCTCGACTAACTTGGTCGAACCACCCGATCAACTCAACTTATTTAACTTAACTTATTTCTCAACTCGATCATCTCGATTAACTCCTATCGAATAACTAATATTCGATTAAACTCCATTCGCTTGACTCTAGATCGCAGCGATCACAATGGTTACGCCTGACTCCCTCAGGAAACATCCGACCGCCGTAGGCTATTTACAGCCCTGCGAATTACGCTAGCAGTCGAACAAGATGGCAACTTACCCTGAATACTATGTTTGACTAACTCTGTCTCAAATAACTATATTTGATATACTCTAGTTCGTTTTAACTCTAATCGATTAACTCTAACTAATTAACTCCAACTGGTTAATTCTAACTGGTTAACTCTAACTGGTTAACTCTATTTGACTAACTTGACTTGACTAACCCCTTTCGAATAACATATTCGATTTACTCTTCTTTCGAATACCATATTCAATTAACTAACTTCGAATACCATATTCGATTAACTCCTTTCAAATGTCTATATTCGATTAACTAACTTCGAATACCATATTCGATTAACTCCTTTCGAATGTCTATATTCGATTAACTAACTTCGAATACCATATTCGATTAACTAACTTCGAATACCATATTCGATTAACTAACTTCGAATACCATATTCGATTAACTAACTTCGAATACCATATTCGATTAACTAACTTCGAATACCATATTCGATTTCTCCTTTCGAATGTCTATATTCGATTTACTTTATTCACTTTATAAAGATTTCCTTTTTAACAACGTTTTATTCATTTGAAAAGATTTACTTTTAAATAACGGTTCTACACTTAAAAAATGATTTCCTTTTTAACAACGTTCCCTTTCCAATTCTATTTGTAAATGGTTTACAAATATTTCCTTTTCAAATTTATTCTTGAAATATTCTAACTCCTTAAATTCCCGGGAAAATTCGCCATAACCTCCTTTGTATCGGGAGTATCGGGAAAATCCCCAAACCCGCCACACAGGCCTTTCCATTCAAAAAGAAATGTTTTGAATTTATTTCCTTTTCAAATATCTCCTATTTATAAATATTCCAATTTATAAACATTTCTTATTTATAAATATTCCACTTTATAAATATCTCTTATTTATAAATATCCCATTTTATAAATATGCTATTTTCAATATCGCTTTGAAAATCCCCTTATCAACATTTCGGTATGTTATGATATTCAATCATATCAAATCACAATGTTCAATATCGTCCAAGCACATATAATTGCCCACAGATTTCATATCACATCATATAACAATATATATATGAAAAACAATAAAATAACTGTTGAGGAATCCAGTTGGATTCCTCCCACCTGTTTCCCTGCATCACAGATGTTAGACAATAGAATAACATCACTTTCAGTTCCATATGATATATCCTGTTAAACAGAATCTGTAACACCCCACGCCCGCTAGGGTCACTCACAAAGGGAATGCCATAGCATCGGTGGAGTATTTTAGTGAATATAGAACAGAAAAATTACAACAAGACAGATATAAATAGTACTTGAAATTTTAAAACATCATCTCATAACAGCGGAAATAAACATGTCTGGTTACATCATAAAACCATGATAAAAGTCAAGTACAATATCCATCAAAATAAAGAAGTACATAATCCCACTCTCTCATACAATAGCCATAACAAAAGAAAAGATAACTGGATAACTGGAGCTTTACATCTATCCAAGATCCTAAAGACTGGAACAGCAATCCGATCAAGCTCTACTACCGCTAGGATCCACCGTAGGACCTGAGGGTTGGGAAAAAGATAAAAACAACGGGGTCAGACATAAGTCTGAGTGAGTCCTATAACTTTAACAATACAATCATTAAAGTAACCAGAGAAGACATAAACTTGACCTACGGTAATATCTGGGGATGAATGGCTACACTAAGCAGCTTGGTAGACTTAGGATAAACTAAGATAACCGTTAGGACGCATCTACCCACCCAAGGATAATTACTAACTGCACCACACCAGTCATTCCTACTTAAAGGTTGATCCCTTCCAAGGACGTAGAAAATTTCCCCAGTAGTCTCGTGTACCCCTAGCCCACTACATAGGTGCCGTCTGCCCCTATCTCCACTAGGTGTACCCAGTAATTCTTACCCAGTAGTTTCGTGTACCCCTACATAGGTGCCGTCTGCCCCTATCTTCATTAGGTGTACCCACTACTCCCCAAGCGATCGGCTCCCTACCGTAGATACCCGTGCTGGTCCCACAGTGGGGTGTATCACTCCCCTAAAGTGGCTACCAAATACTAACGGTGCACGGCTTTATATCTACACGATGCAACAATGGCTTATCTACCAGCCCGGGCCCACACACGCATATGAAACCCGTTGGACTTGCGTTGCCACCGCTAACCCGTTTTGGCCTCTTATAATCAAGCCCAATATGCGTGTCCCGTCACTCGACTTGGGTCGAGCCCACAAAGATACGTTTGGGATATTGGTTGAAATGGGCCCCCACAAGCTACCCACTTAAGCTTGTCAAATATCTAGTGTATCCCACTTAACCCTTTAATCATGTTTAATTACATGTTTCCACTTGGTTAAGTCTTCTAATCGTATTTTCTATTGCCACCCAAGGCAACCCACTAGATTCCACATGCCACCCAAGGCAACCACCAAATTTCCTCATGCCACTCAAGGCACCCACTTAACCCCTCATGTCCCACTACATGCTATTATGGTTAAGTGTTTCTTAATTAATTAAGACCGTGATCTCCCGTAAAGACCTCTCACATTAGGCTGGCTGTTATGACCGCCTGGTTAAGCCGGTAGAATCCGGGCAGTCTTACGTCATAACAGAGTCTAACCTCGTGTCTTTACCTTAATCACGTATTTAATTTATGGCTAAGACCTCTCACATTGGGCTGACATTTGTAGCAACTGGTTAAGCCGGTCGGGTCCGGGCAGTTTTACACTACAAATGAGTCCAACCTCGTGTCTTAGTCGATTAATTACACCTAATTAATCACCCCCATATTAATTATCCCTAATTAATATCAAGTTTTCCATAACATGGGTAGACCTAACTCAATAGGTAAATTCCCATGGGGTAGACCTAACTCAATAGGTAAATTCCCACTTATGGTAATTTATTTTTATGGTATGCTTAATCATACCCAAACATTCATTTATTAACATATTTACCAACCCCATCGTTCCCCATGTAAATCGTTCTCGTTACATGACATAATAAGGGGAAAGATCATCACAAATATCATGGGTTTAACATACAACTTTGTCATGGGTTAAGAGGATGTCAACTTGCATATATGAGCATATATTAACCCAACTACATATAACCCAAACTTGCATATTATCATACACATGATTTGCATAACATGTTGCATATGAGCTTGCATATTATCATACACATATCTTGCATAACATGTTAAACTTGCATATAGGCATTCTCAATCTTGCATAACATGTTAAACATGCATTTAAGCATACACATAACTTGCATAAGCATTCTCATACTTGCATAGGCATCCACATACTTGCATAAGCATTCACATACTTGCATAACTTGCATATCATGTCATTTAAGCATATACATATCTTGCATAAGTATTCATATACTCGCATAAGCATGCATAACTTGCATATCACATAAATCTTGCATTTAAACATATACATGACTTGCATAAGCATCCATACACTTGCATAAGCATGCATAACTTGCATATCACTTTCAACTTGCATTTAAACATACACTTAACTTGCATATCACTTTCAACTTGCATTTAAACATACACTTAACTTGCATATCTCACTTTGCTAAACATGCATAATTCCACTTATCAAATATGCATAAATCCACTTATTAAACATGCATATATCAACTTGTTAAACATGCATAAATCAACTTATTAAGCATGCATAAACCAACTTATCCAATATGCATAAACATAGAACAACATAGAGTAACATATCATTATACATGATTCATACTCACTAATCCGCATTTAAGACCATAAGTCTCATTACACCCAATCTACTTACTTTAACAATTGATGTTAAAGTGATAGAAACTCACCAAACTCAAAATTAGCAACCTTATGAAGTAGAATTAGTTGCTAACTATGAAGATAATGATGATTAAGGATTGATTAGAGAGGAATTAGCTTGCAACTTTCTTCTTAGATTAGTGGTGGCTTCCCTTAGAATTTAATTTGGCGGCATGAGGCCATTATTTCTATTTTTGGTGAGGATTAAGGTAGGTTTAGGGTGTATTTATAGATTAAGAAAGTGTTTTAGGCCCTTGGATTAACCCTAGATTAATTTAGGTCCATTAGATTTAGGAAACCTCTAGAACCAAGCCCAGCCCTAGCCAGAAAACCAGATCTGGTGCACCCAAGCACCCTGGCTCGACACACCATGTCGACAGGCAAGTCGATAGGCATGTCGACACCCCTGTCGACAGGCCTGTCGACAGCCCTGTCGACATGCTTAGGCGGGAATCCTCCCGCCTGGCCCCGCTGGTTCTAAATTTAAATTTAAATTTAAATTCCTAAATCTATTTTTAGCTCTAATTTTTCTGCAAACTTCCTTGGGCCATAACCGGGCCATACGGACTCCGATTTTCGAAAACTCGGACTCTATTTCGCGTATTTTTCCGAGACGAACGCAATAACGCAGCCCGTTTCCCCTAATTCCCACATCTGAGATTATTTATTCTGTAATTAGTGAATTTTAATATTAACCCAAAATACGGGGTGTTACATTCTCCCTTCCTTAAAGGATTTCGTCCCCGAAATCTCTAGGCTAAGGAGAATGCATATCCTACCATCCAAACAACCATCTACTCAAACCATCAACCACAGGCATCCATTGTCCTTAAACAGTTTCTAATGATGTATGAGCATATGCAAAAAGTGTGTGTATATGTTCCCTATCTAATGTATGAACATATGCAAACCATGATAGTGCCATGCATCCATTATGTATGCGAGAAAACCCTACATACAATATCTACATGAGTGCACAATCATTCACCAAAATGCATCATCCATGTGATAACACAACCATTATACATCCATAAATATATTTTCCTACACACAATTTTATGCAATATGCAATATGAAGTGACTGAGCCGATCTAGTGCCTAGAGTGTGTGTATATGCATCCACGAGCAACCACTAGCAAACACTTGCATCCACTTGCATCCATCAACCATAACATGTCTCAAACACATGTTTCAACCATAGGTTTACCCTATCTAAAGGTCAAAGGTACTAACGAGAGGACATACCAAAGATAAGATAAGTACTAGACAAGCGATAAAGGAGAAAGTAAAGACATACCCTCAAAAAGAAATGGGTACAATGAACGCATCTTCGCTTCCGTCTCCCAAGTCGCGTTGCTCTCATCTTCTCCCCATTGCACTTTGACTAGCTGAACCTCTCTGTTTCTCAACTTCCTAGTCTCTGACCCAAGGATGCGAGTAGGAGCTCGTCGAATAGTCGCATCACGCTCTACCTCCATATCTCTAAGCAAGCTCGGCTCTACCACCTCTGCGGTCTCATGTAAGCACTTCCTCAAATGGGACACATGGAATACATCATGGACACCACTAAGTCTGTCAGGCAACTCCACTCTATATGCCATCCGTCCAATCCTTTCCTTAATAGGAAACGGCCCAACAAACCTTGGTGCTAACTTCCCAACGGATCCGAAGCGAACAACATTTCTCAACGGAGATACCTTAACAAAAACCATATCTCCAACCTCAAACTCAAGATCTGTCCTTCTCTTGTCCGCATAAGATTTTTGCCTATCCTGCGCTGCTTTCATCCTTCTTCGAATCAAGTCAATCTTCTCAGAAGTCTCTCTAACCATATCGGGCCCCAGCAAGATCTTATCCGTAGATTCCCACCAACATGTAGGTGATCGACAAGGCCTTCCATAGAGAGCGTCGAAAGGAGCCATACCAATACTGGACTGAAAGCTGTTATTATATGCGAACTCCACCAGTGGAAGATGCTCTTCCCATGTACCTCCAAAATCTAAGATACAAAGCCTCAAAAGGTCTTCTAGAACACGATTCACCCTCTCAGTCTGGCCGTCTGTCTGAGGATGATATGCGGTGCTCAGACACAATTGAGTCCCCACTGCTTCTTGCAAACTTCTCCAGAACTCGCTAGTGAAGATAGGATCTCGATCACTAACTATGCTAGAGGGTACCCCATGCAATCGAACTATCTCTCGAAGATATACAGAAGCTAGCCATGGAGCGGTCCTCTTGCTCTTTACAGGTATGAAATGGGCGCTCTTAGTAAGTCTATCTACCACTACCCAAATTCCTGTATTACCCTTCCTCGACCTGGGTAACCCGTCAATAAAATCCATCGAGACGCTATCCCACTTCCATTGCGGAACCTCCAATGGGTGAAGCAACCCACCTGGTTTCCTTTGCTCCGCCTTCACTTGCTGGCACACCAAACATCGAGCGACATATTCGGCCACGTCTTTCTTCATACCGGCCCAGAAGAAAACCCTTTTCATGTCTTGGTACATCTTATCCCCACCGGGATGAATGGTCATCCTAGAACGGTGTGCGTCATCAAGAATAGCCTTCCTCAAACCCTCGTCTTGCGGTACACAAAGTCTACCGTCTCTACGCAAGTACCCCTTATCGTCTAGGGTGTACCTACTCAAATGGCTGGACGACTCCCCCCTTATGAGCTTCTCTACTAACTCAACCAACTGTGGGTCGCCCCTCTGTGCTTCTCCAATCCGCCCCAAAAGAGTAGGTCTAACTTCCAAAAAAGCTAGCAAACCGGGTACATAGTCAACGGAAGGTCTGAAATCAAACATCGAGATAAACTCCAAGTCTCGTCGTTCCACGAACAATGGACTCAAGGACAACCTTTTCCTACTCAAGGCGTCCGCCACCACGTTACCCTTGCCAGGGGTATATGCTATCTCGAAATCATAAGATGCTAAGAACTCCATCTACCTTTTCCGTCTTAAGTTTAAATCTTTCTGAGAGAACAAGTACTTCAAAGATTTATGGTCAGTGAACAACTCGAATCTCTCACCAAGAAGATAATGGCGCCAAATCTTAAGCGCAAAAACAATAGCGGCCAGCTCTAGATCATGGGTAGGGTAATTTTTCTCATGTGCCCTCAACTGCCATCCACCATAGGCTATTACCCTTCCCTCTTGCATTAAGACTGCGCCAAGTCCTGTCCCACAGGCATCGGTATAGACAACAAATGGCTTGCTCCCATCTGGCAACACTAAAACTGGAGCGGTGGTTAAAGCTCTCTTTAACCGTCGGAACGCATCATCACAATCTACGTCCCATGTGAAAACAAGATTCTTCTTTGTTAAGCGGGTTAATGGGGCTGATATCTTCGCGAAGTCTTTAATAAACTTCCTATAATAACCCGCCAACCCCAAGAAACTTCTTACTTCGTTAGCATTCTTCGGAACCTTCCAATCCTGAATTGATACTACCTTCGCGGGATCCACAGCTATCCCTTCCTTGGAGACCACGTGCCCCAAGAATCGTACTTCCTTCCTCCAGAAGTGACATTTAGAAAATTTAGCCTTAAGGCTATGTGCTCGAAGAGTCTTCAACACTTCCCCAAGATGTAGGGCATGCTCTTCTTCACTCTTAGAAAACACTAAGATGTCATCCACAAAGACCACCACGAATTTATTAAGGAACTCCCTGAACACCCTACTCATCAAATCAACAAAGTATGCAGGGGCGTTCGTCAACCCAAATGGCATCACCAGCCACTCATAGAAACCATCAGGAGTCCTAAAGGCAGTCTTGTCTATGCTATCCTCAGCCACCCTCAACTGATGAAACCCCGTGGCCAAGTCCAACTGAGAAAATATTGAAGCGCCAACCAACTGATCGAAAAGATCATCAATCCTCGGCAATGGGTGTCTATTCTTCTTTGTGAGCTTGTTGAGTTCTCTATAGTCTACACAAAGTCTGAGGGACCCATCCGCCTTCGTAGCAAATACTACTGGAGCACCCCACTCCGATATGCTCCGTCTTATGAACCCCTTCTCAAGCAACTCCCCTACTTGCTTATGGAGTTCCCTCCTCTCACGAGGAGCCATGTGGCGCACTGGTAAAGATACCGGTTTAGCATTATCCACCAAATATATTCGGAAGTCAATCTCCCGCTTCGGAGGTAAGCCCTTCACCTCCTCAAACACATACGGATATTCCCGGACCACTCTCATAGATTGCAAACTCTCGACCGAAGCGTCAAGCGATTCAAGGTAACTTAGCATAACAGAGTCCATGGGATTACAAGAAATCTCGAGAGTGTTACCCAAGCGGGTCATCAGCCTAACAACTCTCCTTTCGCAATCAAGAACGGCACCATTACTGGATAACCAGTCCATGCCCAAAATCAACCCATAGCCCGTGAAGCCCAACACAAAAGCATCACATCTAAACTCAATGCTAAGTATAGAAATCTTCAAACCCAAACATATCATGGACAAATAAGTGGAGCCCCCAATTGGGTTTGAAATAACCAAGGGATCATCTACCAGACTGGTGTCTAGGTGCAGCGACTCAACTAATGATGATGAGATAAACGAATGCGATGCGCCTGAATCAAACAATGTACGGACAGGATGGTCAAATAGAAAAACCAGACTTTCAACGGAAATAGTTCTACCTCTCTCTTGAATCGGTGGAACCGCGAGAGCCTGTACTTGCCCCCTAGCCTGACTCGGTGCCATAAGAGCTTGCACCTGTCCTCCTGAGGTAGATCCCGTCCTTTGCCCCTTCTTAGGGCAATCCTTCACTAAGTGCCCTGCTTCGCCACAGTGGAAGCAACCGGTCTTCTTCTTCTTGCGACAATCCTTGCTTAGGTGGCCAGGTGTTCCACAATTGAAACACTTCTTCTTCTTGCCCTTGCCACCGTTGCCTTTCCCACCTTTGCTTTGCTGTTGTTGAGGTCTCTTTTGGTCTCCCTTCTTCTCGGGTGCCTTATTAGCATTTGGACCCTTCTCTTCCTCATACATGAGTGCCATATCAACTAGCTTCTCAAAGGTGGCCCCCATAGGGATGTGAGTCATAGCCAACCCATGCATGGGTTCATTCAAGCCTTTCACGAACCTCAAAGCCTTCTTCTCCGGTGTATTCACCATGTCTAGGCCAAACCTTGCCAATTGATTAAACTTGTTGACATATTCCTTCACCGAAAGATTTCCTTGCTTTAGAGTCAAGAATCTTTCCATGTACAAGTTTTCCTCTGCCCTTGAGAGAAACTTCGCCACAAATCTTTGCCTAAAATCCGCCCAAGAGTCAACGGGGCGTTCTCCATTAGTGACCTCCCACCAGAATGAGGCCTCTCCCTTCATTAACCAAGCAGCCAACTTGACTTTCTTCCCTTCTTCCATCTCAAAGATATCTATCAACTCTTCCACCTCTTTAAGCCAATCTCTAGCCTCCACAAAGGTTTCAGATCCTTGAAAAGGTTTCCCTCCCATAGCTTTAAATTCCTTGCAAGTCTTAGCAAAAGTATCCGTGCGAGGAGGAGGGGGAGGAGGAAGATCGGGTGCTACGGTTGGTGGAGGAATATTTGCTGGACCCGCAGTGGTGGCCCTAGCCTCCATCAATCTCCTATACCATACTGGTACCGTCACACCCTCTGGAAGATTAAGATTCTCGGCCATGCTGAAACGAAAAAGGAAGGATTCAAAACGGAGAATTCGAAGGATATAGATATGGCTATTGGGGATTATGCTTTTCTTTCAAAAACTTTTCTCTTAAAAGACATGTTTTTGAAAATATCTTTTCCAAAAATGTTTTAGAAAAATAGTTTTCTAAAAATTTTATCTGTTCCGGTAACCTTTGCTCTGATACCACGTGTAACACCCCACGCCCGCTAGGGTCACTCACAAAGGGAATGCCATAGCATCGGTGGAGTATTTTAGTGAATATAGAACAGAAAAATTACAACAAGACAGATATAAATAGTACTTGAAATTTTAAAACATCATCTCATAACAGCGGAAATAAACATGTCTGGTTACATCATAAAACCATGATAAAAGTCAAGTACAATATCCATCAAAATAAAGAAGTACATAATCCCACTCTCTCATACAATAGCCATAACAAAAGAAAAGATAACTGGATAACTGGAGCTTTACATCTATCCAAGCTCCTAAAGACTGGAACAGCAATCCGATCAAGCTCTACTACCGCTAGGATCCACCGTAGGACCTGAGGGTTGGGAAAAAGATAAAAACAACGGGGTCAGACATAAGTCTGAGTGAGTCCTATAACTTTAACAATACAATCATTAAAGTAACCAGAGAAGACATAAACTTGACCTACGGTAATATCTGGGGATGAATGGCTACACTAAGCAGCTTGGTAGACTTAGGATAAACTAAGATAACCGTCAGGACGCATCTACCCACCCAAGGATAATTACTAACTGCACCACACCAGTCATTCCTACTTAAAGGTTGATCCCTTCCAAGGACGTAGAAAATTTCCCCAGTAGTCTCGTGTACCCCTAGCCCACTACATAGGTGCCGTCTGCCCCTATCTCCACTAGGTGTACGCAGTAATTCTTACCCAGTAGTTTCGTGTACCCTTACATAGGTGCCGTCTGCCCCTATCTTCATTAGGTGTACCCACTACTCCCCAAGCGATCGGCTCCCTGCCGTAGATACCCGTGCTGGTCCCACAGTGGGGTGTATCACTCCCCTAAAGTGGCTACCCAATACTAACGGTGCACAGCTTTATATCTACACGATGCAACAACGGCTTATCTACCAGCCCGAGCCCACACACGCATATGAAACCCGTTGGACTTGCGTTGCCACCGCTAACCCGTTTTGGCCTCTTATAATCAAGCCCAATATGCGTGTCCCGTCACTCGACTTGGGTCGAGCCCACAAAGATACGTTTGGGATATTGGTTGAAATGGGCCCCCACAAGCTACCCACTTAAGCTTGTCAAATATCTAGTGTATCCCACTTAACCCTTTAATCATGTTTAATTACATGTTTCCACTTGGTTAAGTCTTCTAATCGTATTTTCTATTGCCACCCAAGGCAACCCACTAGATTCCACATGCCACCCAAGGCAACCACCAAATTTCCTCATGCCACTCAAGGCACCCACTTAACCCCTCATGTCCCACTACATGCTATTATGGTTAAGTGTTTCTTAATTAATTAAGACCGTGATCTCCCGTAAAGACCTCTCACATTAGACTGGCTGTTATGACCGCCTGGTTAAGCCGGTAGAATCCGGGCAGTCTTACGTCATAACAGAGTCTAACCTCGTGTCTTTACCTTAATCACGTATTTAATTTATGGCTAAGACCTCTCACATTGGGCTGACATTTGTAGCAACTGGTTAAGCCGGTCGGGTCCGGGCAGTTTTACACTACAAATGAGTCCAACCTCGTGTCTTAGTCGATTAATTACACCTAATTAATCACCCCCATATTAATTATCCCTAATTAATATCAAGTTTTCCATAACATGGGTAGACCTAACTCAATAGGTAAATTCCCATGGGGTAGACCTAACTCAATAGGTAAATTCCCACTTATGGTAATTTATTTTTATGGTATGCTTAATCATACCCAAACATTCATTTATTAACATATTTACCAACCCCATCGTTCCCCACGTAAATTGTTCTCGTTACATGACATAATAAGGGGAAAGATCATCACAAATATCATGGGTTTAACATACAACTTTGTCATGGGTTAAGAGGATGTCAACTTGCATATATGAGCATATATTAACCCAACTACATATAACCTAAACTTGCATATTATCATACACAAGATTTGCATAACATGTTGCATATGAGCTTGCATATTATCATACACATATCTTGCATAACATGTTAAACTTGCATATAGGCATTCTCAATCTTGCATAACATGTTAAACATGCATTTAAGCATACACATAACTTGCATAAGCATTCTCATACTTGCATAGGCATCCACATACTTGCATAAGCATTCACATACTTGCATAACTTGCATATCATGTCATTTAAGCATATACATATCTTGCATAAGTATTCATATACTCGCATAAGCATGCATAACTTGCATATCACATAAATCTTGCATTTAAACATATACATGACTTGCATAAGCATCCATACACTTGCATAAGCATGCATAACTTGCATATCACTTTCAACTTGCATTTAAATATACACTTAACTTGCATATCACTTTCAACTTGCATTTAAACATACACTTAACTTGCATATCTCACTTTGCTAAACATGCATAATTCCACTTATCAAATATGCATAAATCCACTTATTAAACATGCATATATCAACTTGTTAAACATGCATAAATCAACTTATTAAGCATGCATAAACCAACTTATCCAATATGCATAAACATAGAACAACATAGAGTAACATATCATTATACATGATTCATACTCACTAATCCGCATTTAAGACCATAAGTCTCATTACACCCAATCTACTTACTTTAACAATTGATGTTAAAGTGATAGAAACTCACCAAACTCAAAATTAGCAACCTTATGAAGTAGAATTAGTTGCTAACTATGAAGATAATGATGATTAAGGATTGATTAGAGAGGAATTAGCTTGCAACTTTCTTCTTAGATTAGTGGTGGCTTCCCTTAGAATTTAATTTGGCGGCATGAGGCCATTATTTCTATTTTTGGTGAGGATTAAGGTAGGTTTAGGGTGTATTTATAGATTAAGAAAGTGTTTTAGGCCCTTGGATTAACCCTAGATTAATTTAGGTCCATTAGATTTAGGAAACCTCTAGAACCAAGCCCAGCCCTAGCCAGAAAACCAGATCTGGTGCACCCAAGCACCCTGGCTCGACACACCATGTCGACAGGCAAGTCGATAGGCATGTCGACACCCCTGTCGATAGGCCTGTCGACAGCCCTGTCGACATGCTTAGGCGGGAATCCTCCCGCCTGGCCCCGCTGGTTCTAAATTTAAATTTAAATTTAAATTCCTAAATCTATTTTTAGCTCTAATTTTTCTGCAAACTTCCTTGGGCCATAACCGGGCCATACGGACTCCGATTTTCGAAAACTCGGACTCTATTTCGCGTATTTTTCCGAGACGAACGCAATAACGCAGCCCGTTTCCCCTAATTCCCACATCTGAGATTATTTATTCTGTAATTAGTGAATTTTAATATTAACCCAAAATACGGGGTGTTACAGAATCAATATAGAAATTTAAGTAACTGACTAGCAGTTCAATCAAATAATCAACACACAGTCAAACAGACAATTTTAACAGTTCTAACAATACAACATGAAATTATAAACTGTTTAGAGTTGGTGAGATTTACTCACTTTTGCGCGTTAACCGATAAATATCGGTTTGCGTTCATTGATTCAGTCGAACAATTTATTTCTCCATAAATTGTAACGAGCTCAGATAGACTCGCGGTCAGTCCCATTGTGTTGCTCCCGTCCATACGATCCCAACACAACTTACGGTTCGTCAATCTGATACCGTATGCAGAAGATATTATATTTACAAGTTATACGAATAGTTTAAATTTAAATTAAACTAAATTCCTATTGAATCGGGCCTCACCCGTTTGACCCGGCCCAATACCCTTCCAACCAAGCCCATACCCGCCTCCTCTTTCTTCCTAAATCCGATCACCTGCTCCAGATATTTAACCGACCATTGCCGTTGCTTTCACTTCCATTGCTGCTTCGATTTTTCACTAAAACCCAAAACAAATACTGCCGAAATCTTCTCCTTCGAATTCTCCTCCACCCTATACCACCATTGCCCAGTTCGAACCTCCATTGTCGAACGCGTCTTCAGGCGTTTCCCCACGTCCCAGCAAAGGAGACCGAACCAAAAACTCACGGATATACCCAAAAATCAAGCACAATGTGCTAACCGAATTCACAAACCTCAAACCAACATCCATTTCTGTCATCGACGCCTGAAATTGATGAAACCGTGAACCCTAGAATTCACGCTGTATGAACCGACATTGACAAAACTCTGGTCGAGTTCTACAAAACCAACATCAACATGAAGCAGACGTTAAGAGGATTATATATATATAAGTTTTGTGATTTTATAAATTTTCTTTGAATTCATTTTGATTTTCTTTTCTCTCGCGTTTATTTCCTGTGAAGGATTTTGGCGGCTACAACTCTCTCTGACCAAAGAGGAAATAGAAATTAGGTTTTGAGGGATTTGTGGGGGTATATATAGTGTAAACAAATATCTAGATATTTTCCTAGATATTTTATTTTATCATATTATATTCGTTTTAACCTTCTCAAAATTCGTGTGGTCACATATGGTACCCAAAAATCACGAAACTGGTCATGTAGCTAGAGTTCGACATTACGGTCCCAACGAAACTGGTTTCGTCGAATTCCGACTCTGTATGCTCACACAGCGTATATTTAAAGGTCAATATATCGACTGTTTCTCACTCTAAAAATCCGTACGGCCACCCAATGACTCTAAAAATCACGAAACTGGAAATCTAACAACTATTTGATATTGCGGATCCAACAAAACTGGTTTCGTCAAATTCCGACTTCGTTTGCAAAAGTGGCTATTTTTAACGCTCTAAATAGCCTATTTAAATATATAAATATATTTAAATATAATGGAATTAAATATTTAAAATTTAAATATTATCGTCTATACTCACAGTGGCATACCACACAGCTCTAGATTATTCCTGTATGTATTTACAACTCGATATTCACTTGTGGGTCAACCCGATATTTGATTTATATTGAAATCCCTTTTAAAAATATAAATAATTCCTTTATAATTATAAAGGAATTCCACAGCGACTTTTCTAAAATTTGATTTGGACATACATCAAAATCTACACGATGAAATCCCGATTTTTCTCTTCCACTAGAAAGATATACTCCACCAGCTCCACATGTTTCTTGTTTCACAGAAATCCGATTTAAAACGAATCCTGTATATTCAGTTGAAGTTCAAATCGCCAAATAGCGAACTGCAGCGCCATTTCGAGCCCGTTTATAAATATATTATAAACTATACGTTCAACTGTCGTCGATTGAATATATTCGTCAATATAATTCAACTCTAAGCTGAATTGAATCTCGGGGATGACCCCGTTCATCGAATATTGTGATTTCCAATATTTTTGATTATTTCTGAATTACATATATTATTTAATTTATTATTTTAATTAAATATTCCTAGTTATTTAATTCCATAACCATTAAATCCTTTAATTCACCATTCATATAATTAAATAAATTAATTATAATACCTCTGCCAATGCGGGTCATTACATTCTTCCCCACTTAAAATAATTTCGTCCTCGAAATTGCTAAGTTAGAGGACGACCCTATCTATTGGAATTCCTAAGATTTGTTTACCCCTTATTTCTGATTTTAACTGAACCAATTAATATCGACTAAAATATTTATTCCTTCTGACTAACTAAAATTTTCAAAAATTCTAAAAAAATTCTAACACTTTGAATTTTCGGAAAATTTCGCCAGCACCTCCTTTGTACTGGTCAATATCTCAAACTCCAACTCGCCTCTCGGGGCCTTCTTCAACCCAAAAGAAAATCAAAACGCCAAACGGCTTGCCAATTCGGCTCATAAATCTCATGCTTATATCAAAATAAACTTGTACCTTTTTGTTGGGTATATCAACTTTATCCCTTTCACCTGCTGTCAATTCAGCATATACCAATGTATTTCCAATCAAACTCCAACCAAGTTATTTTTTACACAACCATTCGCTTATTCAAGCCGAATTCAATTTCAAATTCGAGTTTCAAATTCCAAACGCTTAACTTATCATTTCAAATCCACATCCAGATTATTCTCTAATCACTTCCAGTTTCATTCAACTTAGTCAAGGTTAAATTCTAATTTATTATTCACTTTCACCCTTTAAATCCATTTAACTTCATAAGTTAAATTTATATTTCAAATTCCTGGGTTCATTTCAAATTAATTTGAAATCACAATACCAATTCAAAACATTTGAATTTCTAAACACCTTGTTTTCTCAAAACAATTCAAATCAAAATCTTTGGTAGTAATCCACCACTTAGAAACTCGAAAATCACACCGATGATACTGCGTAGTCATCATCGGAATTATTTTCCAGCGACCCAAGTGATTTCAATGCTATATCATTTCAAAACCATTACTGAATACTTCCATTTTGAAAACATTTCAAAATCTCCGAGGAACTTAAAATTTCCTTATTTTAATTCCAAATTTGATTTAAATTCATATTTAATTCATCTTATTTCATATACTTTACTTATATGATTCTGATTGGTTATATATAACCATTTCACTTTATAATCACATTCGATTATAATTACAACCAATATATCAAATATATGATAATATATTACATATCCATACTGTGTCGGTCCATCGTATTCAAGTATTTATTTACTCCTACCGATACAGTGGATCAAACTGATCGACCAGAATTCAAAAACAACTCAGCCAATGAATCCCCACAATATAAAACCATTTTTATATCAAATACAAATACGCACTCGTATATATACACTCAAACTCAATCTAGGGTAATACTAACCCTATCTCTAGCGAGTCACGCCACAGAGCCAAGTAATTCTTAACTTAAGCTCTGATACCAACTGTAACGACCCGGATTTTGAGCGACTTTGGTTATCGACGTAAGCTCGACGTCGATAATCAAAACATCGAAAAATCCCGGTAATTAATGAAAGAAATTAGAAGGTGAGAGTAGATAAGATAGAAACTTAGAATAGAAGAAGAAGAAGAAGAACACAACATCAGAGTAACACGAACCTCACAGCGGAACGAATAACATATAATAGATAACATAACTTTGAAATACAACAGTTATGTATACAATAGCACTTATCAAAGTACAGCACTTACAACGCAGCGGAAATAAACTATAGCTATATGATCCAGAAGCCTCTTGCTCCAGCTCTTCAAGTATATCTGTAAATCCCGACTACTTGACTGCCCGTACAAATTTAGGCACCCAAGAGTTTAGGGAAAACAACAAAGTATACTCCGGGTCAGTCATGGGACTGGTGTGAGTAAAACAGTTTAAATAGGTATATGAACAAGTAAACGATATCTCATAAGACCACGCCGCAGAACGGAACGGGTTTTTCCCTTATGAGAATCCAAAATATCTTTATATCTAAAACCTTTTGATATTATAATAATGTCTATGTACAAATAGATATCAACTAGCAGAAACGCTTTCATCTCACGTTCTACATATATAGTATACAAATCAAAATCGCAAGCACGTATTGGATAATGGATTTCCATCTATGACAAGGTATGGAACCACCTTCCGATCAGTGTACTCTAGGAACGATACACTGGAGTTCAACAAGAACATCTTGCAACTCAGCCACACATGACCGACCACTCATTTCGCTTGAGTGTATCGAATGTACATCACCAACGGTTGGGATCAGCAACCGTTCCCGTATATATATGGGACAACATTGATAGATTTAAGAAACAAATGAATATTCTTGTAACATCCCAGAATTTTAACTATGTTTGATTTGGATTTTTATTTATTTAATTTTTGATTTTTATGAATATAAATTGATTTTATTAGGTTTAAATATGAATTTTAACTTTGTATAAGTATTTTGTTTTTACTATGATTTTTATAAGAAAACTTATTTTGAATTTTTTTTATTATAAGATTATGTTTAAGTAATGATATTTTCTGATTTTGATAATATTGATTTGTAAAATATGAATTTGGTAAAGGATAATTTATTTTATGATTTTACAAGAATAATAATTATTATTTTATTTATTTTGATAAGTTATAAGATAAGTTTTACTTGAATTATAAATGAGAATGATTATTGATAAGTTTGGATTTGTTGATACTATTTGTCGTTCGATCGCATTTATCAAACTATAACATGAATTAGTAGCGTTAGAATTAAGTGTTGCCTTTAGTTTTCATAGCATTTAAGGGAAATGCTACCAAAAGTTCACCTTCTCTTCTTAAGACAAGTGTTAAGACACATGTCTTTATGCATGCTCCCTTTCATGCATGTAATACACATGTCCTATGATGTGTCACTCTCTCCTTACTCCTCCTTTCCTATAAATACCACCCTTTCCTTCCACTTTTTCATTCATTCTCATTTCTTTTATTTCTCTTCTTCTTAAAGCTTATGGCCATGGTTTCCATGGCATAAGTCTTCCTCCATCCCACCACCACCTTGCCAAAGTTCGTCATTTCTCCTCTTCCTCCTCTTATAATATAAAGAGAAATTAGTGTATATTATATTATATATATTTTTGTGAAGAAGACGTTGCGCCGAAATACTGTCCGACGATTCACTCAACTAGGCTCACCTACCGTGAAGATTTGGAAAGCTGTTAGGTGAGAACTTCTAATTTAAATTTTATTTAAATTAGTTAATTTTAATTAGCTGAGATTAATTATAATTTGTTGATGATGATTGTGTGATGGATGTTGATGTTTGAATGGTTGTTCATGAATTAGATAATACACTGAACACGAGTAAGCATTATTGTCTGTAACGCTTGTGCACAGTTTAATGTTGTTGTGATGAATGAATTCATATCCATTTGATCGTATAGTTCATTTGGATAGATATGATTGCATTGTATGATCACACACACACAAACACACCGTGGTTGTGGAATATATGGGTGATCGATTTAGATTCTCCTTCATATATATGATTTTATTTAATTATTAAATAATATTTTAAAAAAATTGGTTTTGAATTTAATATCAACTTTTAAATATTGAATTAGGAGTTGGAAAATAATTTAAATTATGTATTGATTTTGTATAACGATCTTTATATCTATGCAAAACTGGTTTTGGTTAAAAAAAAAAAAATTCAATTTAAATTCGAAATGAGATTTTTAATTTGAATATGGTTTTTATATAATAATGATATAGTATACACCAGAACGTTCTAGGATGACAGAGAGGATAGTGTCTAGGCTTGGGTTTGGAAAATCAGTTTCCTGCTCTCCCTGGCTATCCCTAACTGATCCGACGGATGGGATGGTTAAATAAAAATCTAATTTGAAATTATTTGAATGGTGATTTAATTAGAAGAAAAAGTTGTGTTTTAAATCCAAATAATTTGAAAAGTCAATTTAAATGATTTATATAAGTTTATAATGATTTTTAAGGTAATTTGAAGTATTTAAGAATAATGATTATTTTGGTCAAAATTAGAGCTTGTCGCATTATGGCAATATGTAAATGCTTATAACTTTTCCAATTTAAATCGGATTTCCACGAAACGAAAAACGTTTGATTCCTATTTACGAGAGCTTTCAAATGAGTGAAAGCAGATTTTAATTTCGGGTTATAGTTTTCAAGTTATGTTTGAAACCGTTTTGGAAAAGATTGATGTAAGAACAATTGTTGCCCATAACTATAAACAGCTATTTTTAAATTATTTAAAAATATGGAAAAAATTTGTAAAATCATTACAAATTATGAAAAGGTGTTTTCAATTGTAAAGTTTAAGTTTTGGCTAAGATAAACGATATTTTGAGCAAAATAGTTAAGATAACTGTTTTGTAACACTTTTGTAACACTTTTGGAACGCTATTGTAACGCTTTCTTCGAAAACAATCTACTTTGAGTTTTAACCCGTAAACGATGTTCTGAACTATAAGTAATGATTTGTGGAATGTTTTCAAAGGTTTAAGAGTATTAGAAATATTTATATGGAATTTAGATTTATACTAATATGGGTTTTTAATACTAAATAATTGGATATGGTTGGAGATAAATCTTCGGATGTTTGATATTAGTTCGGTAAATGAAAACTCTTATTATCTGAGGAATTTTAAAGGGTATTTTACCATTATTCCGCTTATAATATGAGTTGGATACGAAAATTAATATTGAAGATAAGTTGATGGTATCTCTATCCAGATCTAATGTCAAAGAGTTGAATAAACCTTTCAATTAAGATACAGGTTCTCATCTTGATTTAAATAAGCTAGATAGAAATAATCTTCGATATTTGGTATGAACCTCATGATGTAAATGTATACTATCTGGGGAATTTGGAAGATATTATTATATCGCTATTCTACTTATAGTATTCGTTGATTATGAGAATTTATATCGAATATAAGTGGATAAAATTTCTGTGTAATTTATGATTCAATGTCGATTGATTTGGGTTCTGTCGTGAATCGTATCTTCAATAATACCATTCTTGAAACCCAATAAGATTGAGTTGTGGAAATTCGTATCGTAATTGGAATTTAGTCAAAATCTTCGATTCGAGGGAATTAAAAGTAAGAAACTGAAGCAAAGGTATACTCTTTGATTTCAAAGAAGAATTTAAGATGATAACGAGATGAATGAAATTATAGAAATTCAAATCTTTAGTTGTAAATGAATTGATAACTATGTGGAAGGAGATTTGAATTGAAAAGCCTGTGTGAACCATAGCTACTGTTTAAAGTACGCTTATTACTTGGAAGGACCGGGATCGAGCATATGTTCGAAAACCATTCCAAGTAATAATACGACGTTATGAAGCAATTCAGGACTTGGTAAACGACGAATGAAAACCGGGAATATTTGAATTGTTTAGATTGATTATTGATTAATGTCTCGGTTGGGTAGGCCACTCGATACGAGATGTGAGTTGCATGAGACCTGAACAAATTTAAGTATTTTCGGGTTGTTCCGTTCAGACCCAGAACGGTCTTGTATGGATGGTGTGTCTGACATTGAAATTGACTGCATAGCACTGATTTCCGTTAATGAATATCGGATTTGAGGCAATATATTATTCTCGTCTCTAAGTCATATGAACTTAGAGGGTATACATTGATTGAAATCAGTGATATGCCGTGAATTGTCAATGTGACATACCCAAGTTAGGAAACAAGCTAGTGATGATCAAAGAATGGCTTATCGAAGCATAGCTTTGTGTATGACGTGACATCGACAAACCTCACACCCCGGATGATGAGAAACTGGCGGTTAGGTTGTGTATATATATGAATTGATGATGACCGCTGCAGCAGCGGGAAACCACTTATGACTTATGGAATAGGGTATGTTCGGGGGGCCGCGTCTGGTCGAAAACCGTTGATCTACCTCGCGATTTGTATTGATGTCCGCGTCTGGATGAAAAACCTTTGATTACATTTCGTTTGTGTTCCGATTGATCTTTCGTGCCAGGAATCATCAAGTTGGAAACCCAAATCTCCAATACGAGCCATACGATTTTGATTGCATATATATATATATATATATATGGCGACATAATAGGATGGGGTATTATGCCGTCTAGGATTAATACATTTATTTGCGAAATGTTTCCACACTATATATATGTATTTTGGTATTAAAGAGGATTTTCACGTATGAAAGCATGTTTGGTTATCATAAGATAAAACTCGCCCATCTGGTGTGCGTTTGCATTGTGTGATGTGGGACGAGCTTATGACAACTTCATTTTAGAAAGGTCATTGCGTATTTATATGCACGGGTATTCACATGGAGTAAACCCGTTCCGCGTTAGCGGCGTGGTCCGGTGAAATTCCCAACTTTAAAATGAACCTAATAATAACTGTTTTGAGTTCTCACACCAGTCCCACGATTGACCTGGAGTTTATTGTTCCCTCACCTAAACTCTGGGTGCCCATAATTTTGTACGGACAGTTAGTAGTTTAGTTTGCAGTTATATATCGTTGGAGCAGGATTCAAAGTGCTTTTAGAGTTGGAGTTCATGCAAGGGATGGGAGCATCTGCAATATCATACAATTTTCTTCCGTTGAGAGTATATTTTCTTTTCTTTCGCTGTATGTGTTGTAACTCTGATATTTTATGTAACTCTGATGTAACATTGTATTTCGCAATGAAAAATTCTGTTATTTTGTTCAAAATATGTATGCACCCATAACAATTCGTCTTTTTGAACGGTTTGAGTCGGTTTAATTACCGGCAAGAACTAGGCAAAAAGGCGGGTCGTTACAGTTGGTATCAGAGCTTTGGTTATACAAAGCTATCGGGTACAACATATTTTGAACAAAGGATAGGACTCATCAGAGCTATAGTATCTCATTAGAGATAGGGTTAGAAATGCCCTAGAATGAGATTTCGGAATATTATGATGAGAGAGCGAATTTTTGAAATCTATATAAGGTATTTTTGAACAAGTTAGTCATTTTGAAAATAATAATTATTTGAAATAAAATATTTTGAAGAAGATTTGAAAATAAGATTTTTAAAGGTAATACTTCCAAAATAAAAAGGTCTCTTTAAAACTTCGAAAATCCAGCGTCGATCTGTTCATAGTTATCGAGAAATAAGCGATTAATGAATTGGCTTTAATAAGCGTATTGAAAAAAAAAAACTCGAGCTTGGAATGAGAATTTCAAATATTTTGCAGCCTATATATAAAAGATTTATATAAAAAGATCGTTAATTCAAAGCTATAGATTTGAAAGATAATCAGCGTGTAATAAAAACGGTTGCGAGTATTTATTTGACGTCAGGTTGGACGATCAAGTATGTAAGGATTTTGTATATACGCCTAGCTAACGTATATATGAAGTCCAATATATACTAGATGGATATGGAATCACATTCTAGTCGCTTGGGGATAATTCTGGTGATTGATCGATCATCATCAGTCTTATTTCTGGGTTTCAAAAGTGGGATGACTATATGTTTCTGATCGAGACGTCAAGAAGTACTTAAAGCTGTATAGATAAACAATCGAAAGTGTTTTGCGACGTCCTCACAATTGTAAAATTGATTTTACAAATGAATTTCGAAGTATTGAATGTATTATGTTATGAAATGGGATATGCGAAAAAATGAATTTAACATAAGGTAGTTAAGTTAAATTCATACTTAACTGATAATTAGAAGCGTGAATCAGACTATTTTGTCAAAACCGCAAGGATATATTTTAGAAGCTAATCTCACTTGAAGAACTGCAAAGTGAAATTTTGAAAATGCATGTAAGCGAGCTTGGTTCACCCCATATTTCGATTTTGACGATACAATTTAATAAAATTATGGTAAATGTCTTAAGTGGGGGAGAAGACTGATTTTCCCACCTGAAGCTATACGAATTTTGAGAAACAAGGTTAATATGATAAAATGGGATGTGTATTGAACAAATCAATTGAATTTTATGTTTTCCCTTGTTAAGAGAAACCGACATGAACGATTGGGTCAAACGAAAATTTCTCAACAAGTATTCACTTGAAACACAAAGGAAGAAAATGAAGTTGTTAAAGTAAGATTTATTCAAGAGGAAAATTATGAAAATTTAACGAGTATCCCGTGATTAAGCTGTTAGAATTTGTATCCTTGTTTGCAAGTGAGTTCCCATCTTGGGCTAAACTGATCATTTAAATTCCAACCATTTGCTATTGAGTAATGTCATTCGTACCTTTGTATCATGTGCATTTGGCCAAGTATTTGATTCGAACCTTTGCACCTGTTGATGCTCATTAGATATTGAATTTCTATTCCAAGCTCATGAAACCTGATTTGGTCTATGTATACCTTTCTTGCACAAATTAGCATGGAACTTCTATGCATCTTTACTTGACTTGAGCACATGGAATTTTGACTTGATCTATGTGTGCCTCTTTGTGCTGTGTGAAACCGTGTCGATAACTTTAATTTGTCCAAAATATTGTGTAACAAAACCTCAATAAATGAGCTTTCTTTGAAATATAGAATCTAACTTATGCAAGAAAAATTTGGATTTTTAAATATTAATTTTGAGGATTTGGTTCCGAAAATTTTGAAATCAATGTTTTGGGATGTTTTACCAATACTAGTTTGAATATACGCATAATCAGAGTGCGCAGAGGAAGCGTGATGGTATTTTTAAATAAAACTGTTTTAAGAGATTGTACGGCTAGTTAAGTAAGAAAATGTATCTAAACAAGACATGATATTTTAACTAGAATGAAAAAGAGATTTTATATATTTTGAATTTTAAAGTTCGATTAGGTGAATATGAAAACAAAAATTTGAATATTAAATGAGTATAAAAGTTAACATATAAATGGGTTAATTTTGAAACGATTGAAATAAAAATTTGAAATAGAATGAGTATTTCGAAAATATAATTCTATCTCTTCCCTTGTCGCTGGGTTTTGCTCGACCCATTGTCATATTTTGAATATCACCCCGAATTATCATTATTCAACTTTATTTCGGAATTCTTCCTTTTTCCCTGCTCAGATAAAGCCTTGGACAAGTGAACTAATTTAGATTTGAAACTAGTATTTTGAATTAGCTCTAAAATTGAACTTGATTTGTGTTGAGAGCAATAGAATTTCTAATACTGAATTTAGCCAAGATGTTATATTGCAAGATAATTGAACGATTAGGGAAAATTTTATTTTGAGAACTTGGATTTAAATTTCTAATTTGAGCGTTTAGTCTTATAATTGATAAGAAAACCATGGGTTCCGTAAGAGTAAGTTAGAAAGATAATTTTCTTAGGGTCATAAACCTCTAAGTACTAGATAGTATCTATCCCAGTTCTCCTTAATGGTAGGATAGCAGCTCTGAGTCTAACTCAGAGGATGCGATTTTTAAACAAGACCCGTGACGACCCTAGTAATCACGAGATCATAGAAGTATCATTAGACTCTACCTTTAGTGAGAATCAGACAGAGTACCCTGAGAATGATGTGAGCCTTGGTTCTCACCATTACATTTCTGGTATGTTGAGAGAGAAATTGGAATTTAAAATTGTGAAGGAGTTTAAATTTACTTGACTTCCTTTTCGAGGACGAAAAGTTTCTAAAGGGGGGTGAATGTAAACTTCCCAGAATTTTAACTATGTTTGATTTGGATTTTTATTTATTTAATTTTTGATTTTTATGAATATAAATTGATTTTATTAGGTTTAAATATGAATTTTAACTTTGTATAAGTATTTTGTTTTTACTATGATTTTTATAAGAAAACTTATTTTGAATTTTTTTTATTATAAGATTATGTTTAAGTAATGATATTTTCTGATTTTGATAATATTGATTTGTAAAATATGAATTTGGTAAAGGATAATTTATTTTATGATTTTACAAGAATAATAATTATTATTTTATTTATTTTGATAAGTTATATGATAAGTTTTACTTGAATTATAAATGAGAATGATTATTGATAAGTTTGGATTTGTTGATACTATTTGTCGTTCGATCGCATTTGTCAAACTATAACATGAATTAGTAGCGTTAGAATTAAGTGTTGCCTTTAGTTTTCATAGCATTTAAGGGAAATGCTACCAAAAGTTCACCTTCTCTTCTTAAGACAAGTGTTAAGACACATGTCTTTATGCATGCTCCCTTTCATGCATGTAATACACATGTCCTATGATGTGTCACTCTCTCCTTACTCCTCTTTTCCTATAAATACCACCCTTTCCTTCCACTTTTTCATTCATTCTCATTTCTTTTATTTCTCTTCTTCTTAAAGCTTATGGCCATGGTTTCCATGGCATAAGTCTTCCTCCATCCCACCACCACCTTGCCAAAGTTCGTCATTTCTCCTCTTCCTCCTCTTATAATATAAAGAGAAATTAGTATATATTATATTATATATATTTTTGTGAAGATGACGTTGCGCCGAAATACTGTCCGACGATTCACTCAGCTAGGCTCACCTACCGTGAAGATTTGGAAAGCTGTTAGGTGAGAACTTCTAATTTAAATTTTATTTAAATTAGTTAATTTTAATTAGCTGAGATTAATTATAATTTGTTGATGATGATTGTGTGATGGTTGTTGATGTTTGAATGGTCGTTCATGAATTAGATAATACACTGAACACGAGTAAGCGTTATTGTCTGTAACGCTTGTGCACAGTTTAATGTTGTTGTGATGAATGAATTCATATCCATTTGATCGTATAGTTCATTTGGATAGATATGATTGCATTGTATGATCACACACACACAAACACACCGTGGTTGTGGAATATATGGGTGATCGATTTAGATTCTCCTTCATATATATGATTTTATTTAATTATTAAATAATATTTTAAAAAAATTGGTTTTGAATTTAATATCAAATTTTAAATATTGAATTAGGAGTTGGAAAATAATTTAAATTATGTATTGATTTTGTATAACGATCTTTATATCTATGCAAAACTGGTTTTGGTAAAAAAAAAATATTTTCAATTTAAATTCGAAATGAGATTTTTAATTTGAATATGGTTTTTATATAATAATGATATAGTATACACCAGAACGTTCTAGGATGACAGAGAGGATAGTGTCTAGGCTTGGGTTTGGAAAATCAGTTTCCTGCTCTCCCTGGCTATCCCTAACTGATCCGACGGATGGGATGGTTAAATAAAAATCTAATTTGAAATTATTTGAATGGTGATTTAATTAGAAGAAAAAGTTGTGTTTTAAATCCAAATAATTTGAAAAGTCAATTTAAATGATTTATATAAGTTTATAATGATTTTTAAGGTAATTTGAAGTATTTAAGAATAATGATTATTTTGGTCAAAATTAGAGCTTGTCGCATTATGGCAATATGTAAATGCTTATAACTTTTCCAATTTAAATCGGATTTCCGCGAAACGAAAAACGTTTGATTCCTATTTACGAGAGCTTTCAAATGAGTGAAAGCAGATTTTAATTTCGGGTTATAGTTTTCGAGTTATGTTTGAAATCGTTTTGGAAAAGATCGATGTAAGAACAATTGTTGCCCATAACTATAAACAGCTATTTTTAAATTATTTAAAAATATGGAAAAATTTTGTAAAATCATTACAAATTATGAAAAGGTGTTTTCAATTGTAAAGTTTAAGTTTTGGCTAAGATAAACGATATTTTGATCAAAATAGTTAAGATAACTGTTTTGTAACACTTTTGTAACACTTTTGGAACGCTATCGTAACGCTTTTTCGAAAACAATCTATTTTGAGTTTTAACCCGTAAACGATGTTCCGAACTATAAGTAATGATTTGTGGAATGTTTTCAAAGGTTTAAGAGTAATAGAAATATTTATATGGAATTTAGATTTATACTAATACGGGTTTTTAATACTAAATAATTGGATATGGTTGGAGATAAATCTTCGGATGTTTGATATTAGTTTGGTAAATGAAAACTCTTATTATCTGAGGAATTTTAAAGGGTATTTCACCATTATTCCGCTTATAATATGAGTTGGATACGAAAATTAATATTGAAGATAAGTTGATGGTATCTCTATCCAGATCTAATGTCAAAGAGTTGAATAAACATTTCAATTAAGATACGGGTTCTCATCTTGATTTAAATAAGCTAGATAGAAATAATCTTCGATATTTGGTATGAACCTCATGATGTAAATGTATACTATCTGGGGAATTTGGAAGATATTATTATATCGCTATTCTACTTATAGTATTCGTTGATTATGAGAATTTATATCGAATATAAGTGGATAAAATTTCTGTGTAATTTATGATTCAATGTCGATTGATTTTGGTTCTGTCGTGAATCGTATCTTCAATAATACCATTCTTGAAACCCAATAAGATTGAGTTGTGGAAATTCGTATCGTAATTGGAATTTAGTCAAAATCTTCGATCCGAGGGAATTAAAAGTAAGAAATTGAAGCGAAGGTATACTCTTTGATTTCAAAGAAGAATTTAAGATGATAACGAGATGAATGAAATTATAAAAATTCAAATCTTTAGTTGTAAATGAATTGATAACTATGTAGAAGGAGATTTGAATTGAAAAGCCTGTGTGAACCATAGCTACTGTTTAAAGTACGCTTATTACTTGGAAGGACCGGGATCGAGCATATGTTCGAAAACCATTCCAAGTAATAATACGACGTTATGAAGCAATTCAGGACTTGGTAAACGACGAATGAAGACCGGGAATATTTGAATTGTTTAGATTGATTGTTGATTAATGTCTCGGTTGGGTAGGCCACCCGATACGAGATGTGAGTTGCATGAGACCTGAACAAATTTAAGTATTTTCGGGTTGTTCTGTTCAGACCCAGAACGGTCTTGTATGGATGGTGTGTCTGACATTGAAATTGACTGCATAGCACTGATTTCCGTTAATGAATATCGGATTTGAGGCAATATATTAGTCTCGTCTCTAAGTCATATGAACTTAGAGGGTATACATTGATTGAAATTAGTGATATGTCGTGAATTGTCAATGTGACATACCCAAGTTAGGAAACAAGCTAGTGATGATCAAAGAATGGCTTATCGAAGCATAGCTTTGTGTATGCCGTGACATCGACAAACCTCACACCCCGGATGATGAGAAACTGGCGGTTAGGTTGTGTATATATATGAATTGATGATGACCGCTGCAGCAGTGGGAAACCACTTATGACTTATGGAATAGGGTATGTTCGGGGGGCCGCGTCTGGTCGAAAACCGTTGATCTACCTCGCGATTTGTATTGGTGTCCGCGTCTGGATGAAAAACCCTTGATTACATTTCGTTTGTGTTCCGATTGATCTTTCGTGCCAGGAATCATCAAGTTGGAAACCCAAATCTCCAATACGAGTCATACGATTTTGATTGCATATATATATATAAATATATATATGTATGTATATGGCGACATAATAGGATGGGGTATTATGCCGTCTAGGATTAATACATTTATTTGCGAAATGTTTCCACACTATATATATGTATTTTTGTATTAAAGAGGATTTTCACGTATGAAAGCATGTTTGGTTATCATAAGATAAAACTCGCCCATCTGGTGTGCGTTTGCATTGTGTGATGTGGGACGAGCTTATGACAATTTCATTTTAGAAAGGTCATTGCGTATTTATATGCACGGGTATTCACATGGAGTAAACCCGTTCCGCGTTAGCGGCGTGGTCCGGTGAAATTCCCAACTTTAAAATGAACCTAATAATAACTGTATTGAGTTCTCACACCAGTCCCACGACTGACCTGGAGTTTATTGTTCCCTCACCTAAACTCTGGGTGCCCATAATTTTGCACGGGCATCTAGTAGTTTAGTTTGCAGTTATATATCGTTGGAGCAGGATTCAAAGTGCTTTTAGAGTTGGAGTTCATGCAAGGGATGGGAGCATCTGCAATATCATGCGATTTTTTTCCGCTGAGAGTATATTTTCTTTTCTTCCGCTGTATGTGTTGTAACTCTGATATTTTATGTAACTCTGATGTAACATTGTATTTCGCAATGAAAAATTCTGTTATTTTGTTCAAAATATGTATGCACCCATAACAATTCGTCTTTTTGAACGGTTTGAGTCGGTTTAATTACCGGCAAGAACTAGGCAAAAAGGCGGGTCGTTACAATTCTCTAGATAGATGATTATACACCCTACTTTGGTGCGACCGACTTAGCCATGCTGCCTGCCCAATTTCTGTCATTTACTGGTTGATGAGGCTAGAAGCTACGCTTTATCATCACATCAGATTCACTTCGAATGTCACATTGTCAGATCCATCAGAATCACTAATTAACGTCTACAACCATACATTACGTGTCAGCTAAAAGAAGTTTCCTTCTTCGCTTCCACTCTTGGTATAGTTGAAGAAATCAATGTACGTGACCGTCTGGAAATAATATGTCAGACATCCATCTTCATTCACTTAGAAATGTCACATCGTCATACCCGCCAAATCACAAATTGACTTATCCAAAAATAACACGGGTATACAGCTAAGAGAAACGAATTCCTCCGCCACCAAACGTGAATACGTTTGAACAGATCAACTTACGCGATTCATTAGATATACTCTGTCAGACCTTCGTCCATACAAGTTGTCCTGGGACTGGACAAACCGAAGGCACTATTCAGTATATCCATCTTAGTCACTGTTATCTAAGACTTATACAATAGCCCTTGCATTTTACTCCGTCTTCAATTATCTTTGGCATATATGATTCGCAACGCTTATGCCAATACAGAGTTGTTCTTTGGATAATAATCCAACCGGTCTCTCTGTATTAACAACGTTAAAATGGTCAAAAACTTCGATAGTCTGTGAGTTAACTATCGAAGAAAAACAAGTGTGCAAACAACGATATTATTTCCAAATGGAAATTATATCGAACAAACATCATTTAACATTAACCTCTTTAGTTCATTTATTTACTTATCTCCTGTTACCCTATATTCTAAGTTCTTATTTTCTTTTATCAGAAAACATTTCTGATTCTCGTTTGGAAAACATTTCCAAAACTCCTTTACGATCAAACCTTACCATTTCTTAGTCAAGAAGGAAGTCACTCAAGTTGGGGTATAATTACCTCTCAGACCTTAACTGAACAACGTTATAACTTCAAAATGGTCAAAGTTTATCTTTTAATCTTTAACAACTTCTTTACGCCTTTCTCGGATCCAATTTTACTAATCCACTTCTATATTTAAAACATTGGTTATAACGATAACGTTACAATCCCTACTTTCGAATTATCTAACTTTAATTATAACTTCTATTCATATTAGTGAATAATTAACCTAACACTTATTTATTTATAAATAAATAAATCTCTATTTAAACACTGGAAAAGTATAAGTACTTTCCCGTATTCGATATAATCGAATTTGCCGATTAACTCTATTCGAGAAATCTCTATTTGATTAACTCTTCTTCGAATAACCTATATTCGATTAACTCCTTCTCGCATAAATGATATTCGATAATCTCTCTTCGAATAACTAGTATTCGATAACTCTTCCTTTTCAAATATCTCATATTTGAAAATCTCACTTTCGAATAAACTATATTCGATAACTCCCTTCGATGAAACTAACATCGATAACTCCTTTCGATGAAACTAACATCGATAACTCCTTTCGATGAAACTAACATCGATTTATTTAACTCGACGAACTTAACTCGACTAACTTAACTTGACTCGACTAACTCGACTTACTTGGTTCGACCAATTCGATTCGATTAACTAGGCTCGACTAACTTGACTAACTTTACTCGACTTACTTGGTTCGACCAATTCGATTCGATTAACTAGGCTCGACTAACTTGGTCGAACCACCCGATCAACTCAACTTATTTAACTTAACTTATTTCTCAACTCGATCAACTCGATTAACTCCTATCGAATAACTAATATTCGATTAAACTCCATTCGCTTGACTCTAGATCGCAGCGATCACAATGGTTACGCCTGACTCCCTCAGGAAACATCCGACCGCCGTAGGCTATTTACATCCCTGCGAATTACGCTAGCAGTCGTACAAGATGGCAACTTACCTTGAATACTATGTTTGACTAACTCTGTCTCAAATAACTATATTTGATTAACTCTAGTTCGTTTTAACTCTAATCGATTAACTCTAACTAATTAACTCCAACTGGTTAATTCTAACTGGTTAACTCTAACTGGTTAACTCTAACTGGTTAAATCTATTTGACTAACTCGACTTGACTAACCCCTTTCGAATAACATATTCGATTTACTCTTCTTTCGAATACCATATTCGATTAACTAACTTCGAATACCATATTCGATTAACTCCTTTCGAATGTCTATATTCGATTAACTAACTTCGAATACCATATTCGATTAACTCCTTTCGAATGTCTATATTCGATTAACTAACTTCGAATACCATATTCGATTAACTAACTTCGAATACCATATTCGATTAACTAACTTCGAATACCATATTCGATTAACTAACTTCGAATACCATATTCGATTTCTCCTTTCGAATGTCTATATTCGATTTACTTTATTCACTTTATAAAGATTTCCTTTTTAACAATGTTTTATTCATTTGAAAAGATTTACTTTTAAATAACGGTTCTACACTTAAAAAATAATTTCCTTTTTAACAACGTTCCCTTTCCAATTCTATTTGTAAATGGTTTACAAATATTTCCTTTTCAAATTTATTCTTGAAATATTCTAACTCCTTAAATTCCCGGGAAAATTCGCCATAACCTCCTTTGTATCGGGAGCATCGGGAAAATCCCCAAACCCGCCACACAGGCCTTTCCATTCAAAAAGAAATGTTTTGAATTTATTTCCTTTTCAAATATCTCCTATTTATAAATATTCCAATTTATAAACATTTCTTATTTATAAATATTCCACTTTATAAATATCTCTTATTTATAAATATCCCATTTTATAAATATGCTATTTTCAATATCGCTTTGAAAATCCCCTTATCAACATTTCGGTATGTTATGATATTCAATCATATCAAATCACGATGTTCAATATCGTCCAAGCACATATAATTGCCCACAGATTTCATATCACATCATATAACAATATATATATGAAAAACAATAAAATAACTGTTGAGGAATCCAGTTGGATTCCTCCCACCTGTTTCCCTGCATCACAGATGTTAGACAATAGAATAACATCACTTTCAGTTCCATATGATATATCCTGTTAAACAAAATCAATATAGAAATTTAACTAACTGACTAGCAGTTCAATCAAATAATCAACACACAGTCAAACAGACAATTTTAATAGTTCTAACAATACAACATGAAATTATAAACTGTTTAGAGTTGGTGAGATTTACTCACTTTTGCGCGTTAACCGATAAATATTGTTTTGCGTTCATTGATTCAGTCGAACAATTTATTTCTCCATAAATTGTAACGAGCTCGGATTGACTCGCGGTCAGTCCCATTGTGTTGCTCCCGTCCATACGATCCCAACGCAACTTACGGTTCGTCAACCTGATACCGTATGCAGAAGATATTATATTTACAAGTTATATGAATAGTTTAAATTTAAATTAAACTAAATTCCTATTGAATCAGGCCTCACCCATTTGACCCGGCCCAATACCCTTCCAACCAAGCCCATACCCGCCTCCTCTTTCTTCCTAAATCCGATCTCCTGCTCCAGATATTTAACCGACCATTGCCGTTGCTTTCACTTCCATTGCTGCTTCGATTTTTCACTAAAACCCAAAAAAAATACTGCCGAAAACTTCCCCTTCGAATTCTCCTCCACCCTATACCACCATTGCCCAGTTCGAACCTCCATTGTCGAACGCGTCTTCAGGCGTTTCCCCACGTCCCAGCAAAGGAGACCGAACCAAAAACTCATGGATATACCCAAAAATCAAGCACAAGGTGCTAAACGAATTCACAAACCTCAAACCAACATCCATTTCTGTCATCGATGCCTGAAATTGATGAAACCGTGAACCCTAGAACTCACGCTGTATGAACCGACATCGACAAAACTCTGGTCGAGTTCTACAAAACCAACATCAACATGAAGCAGACGTTAAGAGGATTATATATATATATAAGTTTTGTGATTTTATAAATTTTCTTTGAATTCATTTTGATTTTCTTTTCTCTTGCGTTTATTTCCTGAGAAGGATTTTGGCGGCTACAACTCTCTCTGACCAAAGAGGAAACAGAAATTAGGTTTTGAGGGATTTGTGGGGGTATATATAGTGTAAACAAATATCTAGATATTTTCCTAGATATTTTATTTTATCATATTATATTCATTTTAACCTTCTCAAAATTCGTGTGGTCACATATGGTACCCAAAAATCACGAAACTGGTCATGTAGCTAGAGTTCGACATTACGGTCCCAACGAAACTGGTTTCGTCGAATTCCGACTCCGTATGCTCACACAGCGTATATTTAAAGGTCAATATATCGACTGTTTCTCACTCTAAAAATCCGTACGGCCACCTAATTACTCTAAAAATCACGAAACTGGAAATCTAACAACTATTTGATATTGCGGATCCAACAAAACTGGTTTCGTCAAATTCCGACTTCGTTTGCAAAAGTGGCTATTTTTAACGCTCTAAATAGCCTATTTAAATATATAAATATATTTAAATATAATGGAATTAAATATTTAAAATTTAAATATTATCGTCTATACTCACAGTGGCATACCACACAGCTCTAGAATATTCCTGTATGTATTTACAACTCGATATTCACTTGTGGGTCAACCTGATATTTGATTTATATTGAAATCCCTTTTAAAAATATAAGTAATTCCTTTATAAATTATAAAGGAATTCCACAGCGACTTTTCTAAAATTTGATTTGGACATACATCAAAATCTACACGACGAAATCCCGATTTTTCTCTTCCACTAGAAAGATATACTCCACCAGCTCCACATGTTTCTTGTTTCACAGAAATCCGATTTAAAACGAATCCTGTATATTCAGTTGAAGTTCAAATCGCCAAATAGCGAACTGCAGCGCCATTTCGAGCTCGTTTATAAATATATTATAAACTATACGTTCAACTGTCGTCGATTGAATATATTCGTCAATATAATTCAACTCTAAGCTGAATTGAATCTCGGGGATGACCCCGTTCATCGAATATTGTGATTTCCAATATTTTTGATTATTTCTGAATTACATATATTATTTAATTTATTATTTTAAATAAATATTCCCAGTTATTTAATTCCACAACCATTAAATCCTTTAATTCACCATTCATATAATTAAATAAATTAATTATAATACCTCTGCCAATGCGGGTCATTACACAAACAGTCGTTTAAATAATATATTCGTTAATCTAATTCAATTCTAAACTGAATTAAATATCACAGATGATCCAGTTCACACCATATCACCATTTCAGCCAATTCTGATTATTTCAGAATTAAATATATTATTTAATTTATTATTTTAATTAAATATTCACCATTATTTAATTAAACCACTATTTAATTCACTATATCACTATTTATATAATTAAATAAATTAATTATAATACCTCTGCAAATGTGGGTCATTACATTCAGTTTAGAATTGAATTACGATAATGAATATATAATTTTAAACGAAGTTTGAATGTATAATTATATTATAATTAAAATCGAGCTCGAAATGAGGCTGTAGTTCGTAAATTGGCGATTCGAACTTTAAAAAAATATATAGAAGCTATTTTAAGTTGGATTTCTGTGAAACAAGAAACGTCAGGAGCTGGTGAAGTATATTTTTCTAATGGAAGAGAAAAATCGGGATTTCGTCGTGTAGATTTTGATTTATGTCCAAATCAAATTTTAGAAAAGTCGTTGTGGAATTCCTTTATAATTTATATCAATTTATAAAAGGGTTTAAATATAAATCGAATATCGATATAACTCTGATGATGAAATATCGAGTTGTAAATCCATATATATTTATTCTGGAGCCGTATGGTATTCTATTGTGAATATATACAATAATATAAATTTATTTATATTTAATCTAATTATATTTAAATATATTTATATATTTAAAGGGGTTATTTAGGGCTTTAAAAACAGCCAGTTTTGCAAACGATATCAGAATTCCATGAAACTAATTTTGTTGGATCCGCAATGTTAAATTATTGTTAGATTTCAATTTCCGCGATTTTTGAAGTCAGTATGTGGCCGTACGTGATTTTAATGTGAAAAACAGTCGATATTTTGACCTTTAAAAATACGCTGTGTGAGCAAACGGAGTCGGAATTCGACAAAACCAGTTTCGCTGGGGCCGTAATGTCGAACTGTAGCTGCATGTCCATTTTCGTGATTTTTGGGTATTGTATGTGATCGTTGGAATTGAAAACATTTATTGAAAATTTATATTAATATAAAAACAAACCAAAATATCTAGATATTTTGTCTCAACTCTATAAATACCCCAAAGGATCTCTAAACCTAATATTATTCATTCCCTGGTCAAAAGCAAAGCCGCCGTTCTTTCTCTTCCTGTAATAAATATCGCAACTTCCAAATTCTCAAAGAAATTGAATTAAATTCCATAAATCACAAAGTAACTATATTTGGATTCCTGGAATTGAAGACTTTATTTTAGTATGGGTTTTATGTTGTTCGATCAAATATTCTGGGTTCGAAAGCTTTACCAGTGTGACCTAGGGTCGAAATATCGGAAAATCAAAGTCGTTTAAGATCGAATCGAGATTGGATTTGGATTCATGGTGGAAGACTGCTGTTGTGTACAGACTTTGGTAGGGATCGACGTTTATTTTTTATGCAGGTTTACTAAGCTGGTTCGGTGGTGTTGAAGTCGCGTCCTTCCTGAGCTGCTGTAGTGGTGATTGAGGTAGTCGGCCAGGAAGCAGTGGCGTTACAGAGTTCGTCAGCGACAAGAATAAGGCATCAGGTGCTAGAACGAGATGGATGGGTGTTGAGGCTTGCAGAAAGAAGGAAAAGTGTTATTGGTGTTGATTTCAGTTTTAACTATGCAGAGGAAGGGGAAGTCTGATGTTGACACTGTGCGTATAGAGAAGGCTTGGGAGCCGAGTCTGCAAATGGCGATTGTGTGGTTCTAGTGACTGAGGGAAGGAGGGATATGGGTGCCGGGTTTTCTTGGTTCTTGGATGCCTGGAGAGGAAACCAAGTGACCATTTGTTATGAAGTCTGGTTTTGTGGCTTAATTTGATATTCGAACTAGGTGTGTTAATGAAAAAGGAGGACAGTTTATTTCTTTCACCTGGAACGAAAAAAGAAGAAGCAAGAAGAAAAATGTTGATCATGTTAAAGAAGGAGAGGATGGGTATTGTATCGTGGGTGTTAAGCTGGTTGGTTGGCAAGAATTGTTGTGGCGTTTGTGGTCTATAGTGATGGTGGTGGAGGAATGGACCAATGGTAAAGTATCAGTGGATGATGGCCAACAGTTTTAGTTTTTTGAAGTGAAGTTGGGTAAGTTGGCTACTTGCAGTTGCAAGTGGGATTGAGGGATTCTTGATCACTTACTGCAGTAGATGGTTTGGAAGTGGAGAATCCAAGTAAAGTTAAGCCCAAATTTAAATAAGTTGAGTTTAATTTAATTATATAAATGTATATACAGCTTGTAAAATTCATAACATCGTCATACATGATCAGAATTTGATGAAACAAGATCCGTTGGGATCGTATGGACGGACACTACACGATGGAACTGACTGGATGTCCATCGGAGTTCGTTACAATTTATAGCAAAATAAATTGTCCGTTTGAATCAACAGACGCAAATCCTTATTTAACGGTTAACGCGAAATGTGAGTAAAACTCACCAACTCTGAAACGTTATATTTTTATAACGTATTCTTAGTACTGATAATTATCAGTTGATTGATGTGTGTTAACTGTTTGGTTGAATTGCTTATGTATTGGTTGAAATTATAGATAACGATATAGATATTAATCGTTAATCAAATATTGATTCTGTTTAGCAGCATATTTCATATTGAAATGAAATCGATGTTAATTATATTGTTTAACATCTGTGATGCAGGGAAACAGGTCGGAGTAATCCAACTAGATTCCTCAACATTTATTTTTACTGTTTTCCATATATTGTGATATGTGATGTGATATACAATCTATTGTTGATTGTGTGTGTTGGGATGATATTGATCAGTGATATATGGTATGTTAAATACCATAACAATTACTGGAATAAAATGGAAAGGGGAATTTTCAAATGTTATACTGAAATTGAAACCTTTAATTAATCAAAGGATTTTATATAAAGGAATATTTATAAAATCAAGGGATTTTATAAAAAGAAATGTTTGTATAACAAATAGAAAGGAAAATATTTGTGAAATCAAATATAAAGGAAAATATTTGTGAAATCAAATATAAAGGAAAATATTTGTGAAATCAAATATAAAGGAAAATATTTGTAAAACAAATAAAAAGGGAATAATTGTGAAAAACAAATATAAAAGAAAATATTTGTTAAATAAATAGAAAAGATAAAAGAAATATTTATTTGTTAAATAAATAGAATTGAAAAGGGAATAGTTATTTGTTAAGTAAACAAATAGAAAAGGAATAAATCAAAGGAGTTAATTCAAAGGAATTAATCAAAGGAGATAATTCAAAGGAATAAATCAAAGAAGCTAATTCAAAAGAGTAAATCGAAAAGAGTTAATCGAATTAGAATAAATCGATTAGAGTTAGTCGAATTAGGAGTTATCGAATAATAGTATTCGAATAAAGTTAAAAGGAGTTATCAAATATTAGTTATTCGAATAAAGTTAAAAGGAGTTATCGAATATTAGTTATTCGAATCGAGTTAAAAGGAGTTATCGAATATTAGTTATTCGAATCGAGTTAAAAGGAGTTATCGAATATTAGTTATTCGAATCGAGTTAAAAGGAGTTATCAAATATTAGTATTCGAATAAATTTAAAAGGAGTTATCGAATATTAGTTATTCGAATAAAGTTAAAAGGAGTTATCGAATATTAGTTATTCAAATCTAGTTAAAAGGAGTTATTGAATATTAGTTATCCGAATCGAGTTAAAAGGAGTTATCGAATATTAGTTATTCGAATCGAGTTAAAAGGAGTTATTGAATATTAGTTATTCGAATCGAGTTAAAAGGAGTTATCGAATTTTAGTTACTCGAATCGTGTTAAAAGAAGTTATCGAATATTAGTTATTCGAATCAAGTTATAAGGAGTTATCGAATATTAGTTATTCGAATCGAGTTAAAAGGAATTATCGAATATTAGTTATTCGAATCGAGTTAAAAACAGTTATCGAATCTAGTTATTCGAAAGGGGTTAACGAATCTAGTTATTCGAAAGGAGTTATCGAATCTAGTTATTCGAAAGGAGTTATCGAATCTAGTTATTTGAAAGGAGTTATCGAATCTAGTTATTCGAAAGGAGTTAATCGAATATAGTTTATTCGAATAGAATTAAAGGAGTAAATCGAATTTAGTTTATTCGAATAGAATTAAAGGAGTTAATCGAATATAGTTTATTAGAATAGAGTTAAAGGAGTTATCGAATATAGTTTATTCGAAAGGAGTTAAGTGAAAAGAGTTAATCAAATATAGTTAATCGATTAGAGTTAAATCAAAAAGAGTTAATCCAATAGAGTCAATCCAATAGAGTTAATTGATAAGAGTTAATTGAATAGAGTTAATCAAATATAGTTTATTCGAAGAAAGATTTTCAAATCTAGTTATTCGTAAGAGAGATTATCGAATATAGTTATTAGAAGGGAGGAGTTATCGAATAGAGATTTATTCGAAAGAGAGTTACGTAAGGAAGTTTGCTAAAGGTTTAAAAGATAAACTTTGTCTATTCTGAAGTTAAAACATTGTTCAGTTAAGGTCTGAGAGGTAATTATACCCCAACTTGATTGACTTTCTTATTAACTAAGGAATGGCTAAGGTTTGATAGTAAAGGATGGTTTAGTGAATTTAGTAAATGGTTTGAGTTGGCATAGCGATGTTTTATTTAAACATCTATTTAAATCCAATGAAGGAACTTTGGAAATGTTTTCCAAATAAGGAATCAAAAATGTTTTCTAATATAGAAATAGGAAATGGAAATGTTTTCCATTGTTAATAACATATATTTTCAAAAATTAGAAAATAAGAAATATTATATATATGGAAACAGGAGATAAGTAAAATAATGAACTAAAGAGATAAATGTTAAATGATGATTGATCGATATAATTTCCATCTGGAAATGATATTGTTGTTTGCACACGTATTTTTTCTTTGATAGTTAAATCACAGACTATCAAAGTTTTGACCATTTTAACGTTGTTAATATGGAGAGACCGGTTGGATTATTATCCGAAGAACCACTCCGTATTGGCATAAGCTTTGCGAATCATATATGCCAAAGATAATTGAAGACGGAGTAAAGTGCAAGGGCTTTTGTATAAATCTTAGGTGAAGATTGCCTAACATGGATGTACTGAATAGTGCCTTCGGTTTGTCCAGTCCCAGGACGACCTGTATGGAAGAATGTCTGACAGAGTATATTTAATAGATCGCGTAAGTTGATCTCTTCAAACGTACATACATTTGGTGGCGGAGGAATTCGTTTCTCTTAGTTGTATGCCCGTTGTATTTTTGGGGAAATCAATTTGTGATTTGGCGGGTATGACGATGTGACATTCAAAGTGAATCATTGTGTGATCTGTCAGAGATAAGCATGGCCTCTAGTCTCACAACCGGGAAATGACAAAAATTGGGCAGGCAGCATGGCAATGTAGGTCACACCTATTAGGGTGTATAATCACCTGATCTAGAGTTTCATTTACTTCTAAAAATCTATTGTCGATGCTGTCCCATTCGGGAAACGGTTGCTGATCCCAACCGCCAGTGATATACATTCGATACACTCAAGCGAAATGAGTGGTCGGTCATGTGTGGCCGGGTTGCAAGACGTTGTTGAACCCAGTGTATTCCTCTCTAGAGGTACACTAGCGAAAGGTTGTTCCATACCTTGTCATAAGTTGGTAATCCATTATCCAATAAGTGCCCGCAGTTTTGATTGTATACTATATATGTAGAACGTGAGATGAAAACGTTTCTGCTAGATGATTATTATATTGTGGTTGATAGACATTATTATAATATCAATGAGTTTTGATATAAAGATTATTTTGGATTCTCATAAGGGAAAACCCGTTCCGTTATACGGCGTGGCCTTATGAGATATGGTTTATTGGCTCAAACTGTTTTAAACTGTTTTACTCATACCAGTCCCATGACTGACCCGGAGTTTATTTTGTTTTGTTTTCCCTAAACTCTTGGGTTCCCCATTTTGTACGGGCAGTCAAGTAGTCGGGATTTACAGATACTTGAAGAGCTGGAGCAGGAGGCTTCAGAATCATATAGCTATAGTTATTTCCGCTGTGTTGTAAGTGTTGTACTCTGATAATGTTACTGTATACATATACTGATTTTATTTCAAATATGTATCTATTATATATTGTTCGTTCCGCTGTGAGATTCGTGTTTACTCTGATGTTGTAGGTTCTTCTTCTTCTTCTATTCTATGTTTCTATCTTATCTATTCTCACCCTCTGTTTTCTTTCTATTAGTTTTCTGATTTCCAGTGTAACGTGGGTTGGAATTGTGTTATTTAGTCAGCTCAAATTGGACCGGAATTTCGGGACACTACAGTTGGTATCTGAGCTTAAGGTTAAGTGAATTACCTTGGCTCTGTGCCGTGACTCGATAGAGATAGGGTTAGTAATGCCCTAGATTGAGTTGAGTGTATATATACGATAGATCGTATTTGTTATTAATATAAAAATTGTTTTATATTGTGGAGATTTATTAGTTGAGTTGTTTATAAGTTCTGGTCGATCAGTTTGATCCACTGTATCGATAGGGGTTACTAAACACTTGAATACGATGAACCGTCATGGCATGTTTTAAAAAGAGGGTAAACGAAATAATTTTACCCAAATTATATTTTTGATATAAAGGATTTATATTGGAATGAATATATGTATTGGATATATTAGTTGTTATTATAATCGAACAAGATTATAAAAATGTGAAATGGTTATGTAAATAGCCAATCAGAATTCATATAAGTAAAATATATGAAATCAGATGAGTTAAATCTGAAATTAAGATCAGAATTGGAATTAAAATTCCTAAAATTTGAATAAGTGCTAGGAATTGTATTTGCATTAAATATAAGAGAATTTTAAAATCCTGGGAGATTTTAAATTGTTTTATAAGCACTGTGAATGGTATTTCGAAATGGATTTCAAAATGAAAGTGTTTAGAAATGGATTTGAAAGTGATATAGTATTGAACTCACTTCGGTCGCATTCTGATGATGACTACGCAGCATCATCAATGTTCATTTTTGAGTTTGTAAGTGACGGATTACTACCAAGGATATTGATTTCGAATTGTTTTGGGAAAATGAGTTGTTTTGAATCCTAAAAAGGGAAGTTTGATTTTGATATGGTAAACTGTTTAAAACTCCCAAGAAAAGACTGTTTGAATTAAAAACAAATTAAACAGAAATTTGTGAAAGTAAATTGGAATTAAAATAAGGCCAGTTAAGTGGTAACTGAAATTGAATTAGAATAATATCGAGAAAAAATTTGATTTGTGAGATAAGGGGTTGAAATAGAATTGGTTTGGTAAAATAAGAGTTGGTATCGAGAATAAAACTTGAGTTTGGTATCGAGAATAAAACTTGAGTTTGAAATGAAAATTTAGCTTGGTAAAAAGGGAATGGTTGTGTTGGAGATAAAAGTGATTGGAGATTGATTGGGCTGACATTGGTATATGCTGAATTAACAGCAGATGTAAATGATATAGAGATATGCCCGACAAAAAGGTACAAGTTTATTTTATATGAGTTTGGTGATTTATAAGCCTGTTTGGCAAGCCGCTTGGCTGTTTGGTTTTCTTTTGGGTTGGAGATGGCCCAGAGAATAGAGTTGTAGTTTTACCGATAGGGCTGTACAAAGGAGGTTATGGCGAAATTTTCCAGAAATTTCGGGTGTTATAAAATTTTCAAGATTTTTGAAAATTTTCGTTGATAAGAATAAATAAATATTTAAATGGAAATTTAATTGGTTTAGTTGAAACTGAAATTAAGAAGTGAACAAATAAGTTCTAACTGGTCGATAGGGTTTGTTTTCTGCCCTAGCAATTTCGAGGACGAAATTATTTTAAGGGGGGAAGAATGTAATGTCCCGTACATTTACGGTGTTATAATTAATTTATTTAATTACTTAAATAGTGATTCAGAGAATTAGATGGTCGTTTAATTAAACAATATTGAATATTTAATTAATACAATAATTAAATAATATATTGAATTCTGAAATAATCAGAATTGGCTGAAATGGTGATATGGTGTGAATTGGGAAATTTAAAATATATAATTCAGTTTAGAATTGAATTACGATAACAAATATATTATTTTAAACGAAGTTTGAATGTATAATTATATTATAATTAAAATCGAGCTCGAAGTGGCGCTGCAGTTAGTAAATTGGCGATTCGAACTTTAAACAAATATACAGAAGCCGTTTTAAGTCGGATTTCTGTGAAACAAGAAATGTCAGGAGCTGGTGAAGTATATATTTCTAATGGAAGAGAAAAATCGGGATTTCATCATGTAGATTTTGATTTATGTCCAAATCAAATTTTAGAAAAGTCATTGTGGAATTCCTTTATAATTTATATCGATTTATAAAAGGGTTTAAATATAAATCGAATATCGATATAACTCTGATGATGAAATATCGAGTTGTAAATCCATATATATTTATTTTGGAGCTGTATGGTATTCTATTGTGAATATATACGATAATATAAATTTATTTATATTTAATCTAATTATATTTATATATTTAAAGGGGTTATTTAGGGCTTTAAAAATAGCCAGTTTTGCAAACGACCTCAGAATTCGATGAAACTAATTTTGTTGCATCCGCAATGTTAAATTATTGTTAGATTTCAATTGTCGCGATTTTTGAAGTTAGTATGTGGCCGTACGGGATTTTGATGTGAAAACCAGTCGATATTTTGACTTTAAAAATACGCTGTGTGAGCAAACAGAGTCGGAATTCGACGAAACCAGTTTAGCTGAGACTGTAATGTCGAACTGTAGCCGCATATCCATTTTTGTGATTTTTGGGTATCATGTGTGATCGTTGGAATTGAAAACATTTATTGAAAATTTATATTAATATAAAAACAAACCAAAATATCTAGATATTTTGTCTCAACTCTATAAATACCCCAAAGGATCTCTAAACCTAATATTATTCATTCCCAGGTCAAAAGCAAAGCCGCCGTTCTTTCTCTTCCTGTAATAAAAATCGCAACTTCCAAATTCTCAAAGAAATTGAATTAAATTCCATAAATCACAAAGTAACTATATTTGGATTCCTGGAATTGAAGACTTCATTTTAGTATGGGTTTTATTTTGTTCGATCAAATATTCTGGGTTCGAAAGCTTTACCAGTGTGACCTAGGGTCGAAATATCGGAAAATCAAAGTCGTTTAGGATCGAATCGAGATTGGATTTGGATTCATGGTGGAAGACTGCTATTGTGTACAGACTTTGGAAGGGATAGGCGTTAATTTTTGATGCAGGTTTACTGAGCTGGTTCGGTGGTGTCGAAGTCGCGTTCTTCCTGAGCTGCTGTAGTAGTGATTGAGGTGGTCGGCCAGGAAGCAGTGGCGTTACAGAGTTCGTCAGCGGGAAGAATAAGGCATCAGGTGCTAGAACGAGATGGATGGGTGTTGAGGCTCACAGAAAGAAGGAGAAGTGTTATTGGTATTGATTTCAGTTTTAACTAAGCAGTGGAAGGGGAAGTCTGATGTTGACACTGTGCGTATGGAGAAGGCTTGGGAGCTGAGTTTGGAAATGGCGATTGTGTGGTTCCAGTGACTGAGGGAAGGAGGGGTATGGGTGCCGGGTTTTCTTGGTTCTTGGATGCTTGGAAAGGAAACCAAGTGACCGTTTGTTATGAAGTCTGGTTTTGTGGGTTAACTTGATGTTCGAACAAGGTGTGTTAATGAAAAAGGAGGACAGGTTATTTCTTTCACTTGGAACGAAAAAAAAAGAAGCAAGTGGAAAAATGTTGATCATGTTAAAGAAGGAGAGGATGGGTACTATACTGTGGGTGGTAAGCTGGTTGGTTGGCAAGAATGGTTGTGGCGTTTGTGGTCTATAGTGATGGTGGTGGAGGAATGGACCAATGGAAAAGTATCAGTGGAAGATGGCCGACAATTTTAGTTTTTTGAAGTGAAGTTGGGTAAGTTGGCTATTTGCAGTTGCAAGTGGGATTGAGGGATTCTTGATCACTTACTAGAGTAGATGGTTTAGAAGTGGAGAATCCAAGTAAAGTTAAGCCCAAATTTAAATAAGTTGAATTTAATTTAATTATATAAATGTATATACAGCTTGTAAAATTCATAACATCGTCATACATGATCAAAATTTGATGAAACAAGATCCGTTGGGATCGTATGGATGGACAGTACACGATGGAACTGACTGGAAGTCCATCGGAGCTCATTACAATTTATAGCAAAATAAATTGTCTATCTGAATCAACAGACGCAAATCGTTATTTAAAGATTAACGTGAAATGTGAGTAAAACTCACCAACTCTGAACAGTTATATTTTTATAACGTATTCTTAGTATTGATAATTATCTGTTGATTAATGTGTGTTAACTGTTTGGTTGAATTGCTTATGTATTGGTTGAAATTATAGATAACGATATAGATATAAATCGTTAATCAAATAATGATTCTGTTTAGCAGAATATTTCATATTGAAATGAAATCGATGTTAATTATATTGTTTAACATCTGTGATCCACGGAAACAGGTCGGAGGAATCCAGTTGGATTCCTCAACAATTATTTTTACTGTTTTCCATATATTGTGACATGTGATGTGATATACAATCTGTTGTTGATTGTGTGTGTTGGGATGATATTAATAAGTGAGATATGGTATGTTAAATACCATAACAAATATTGGAATAAAATGAAAAGGGGAATTTTCAAATGTTATATTGAAATTGAAACCTTTAATTAATCAAAGGATTTTATATAAGTGAATATATATAAAATCAAGGGATTTTATAAAAAGAAATATTTGTATAACAAATATAAAGGAAAATATTTGTGAAATTAAATATAAAGGAAAATATCTGTGAAATCGAATGTAAAGGAAAATATTTGTGAAATCAAATATAAAGGAAAATATTTGTGAAATCATATATAAAGGAAAATATTTGTAAAACAAATAAAAAGGGAATAATTGTGAAAAACAAATATAAAAGAAAATATTTGTTAAATAAATAGAAAAGATAAAAGAAATATTTATTTGTTAAATAAATAGAAAAGATAAAAGAAATATTTATTTGTTAAATAAATAGAAAAGATAAAAGAAATATTTGTTTGTTAAATAAATAGAATTGAAATGGGAATAGTTATTTGTTAAGTAGACAAATAGAAAAGGAATAAATCAAAGGAGTTAATTCAAAGGAATTAATCAAAGGAGATAATTCAAAGGAATAAATCAAAGGAGTTAATTCAAAAGAGTAAATCGAAAAGAGTTAATCGAATTAGAATAAGTCGATTAGAGTTAGTCGAATTAGGAGTTATCGAATATTAGTATTCGAATAAAGTTAAAAGGAGTTATCGAATATTAGTTATTCAAATAAAGTTAAAAGGAGTTATCGAATATTATTTATTCGAATCGTGTTAAAAGGAGTTATCGAATATTAGTTATTCGAATCGAGTTAAAAGGAGTTATCAAATATTAGTTATTCGAATCGAGTTAAAAGGAGTTATCAAATATTAGTATTCGAATAAAGTTAAAAGGAGTTATCGAATAATAGTTATTCGAATAAAGTTAAAAGGAGTTATCGAATATTAGTTATTCGAATCGAGTTAAAAGGAGTTATTGGATATTAGTTATCCGAATCGAGTTAAAAGGAGTTATCGAATATTAGTTATTCGAATCGAGTTAAAAGGAGTTATCAAATATTAGTTATTCGAATCGAGTTAAAAGGAGTTATCGAATATTAGTTATTCGAATCGAGTTAAAAGAAGTTATCGAATATTAATTATTCGAATCGAGTTAAAAAGAGTTATCGAATCTAGTTATTCGAAAGGAGTTATCGAATCTAGTTATTCGAAAGGAGTTATCGAATCTAGTTATTTGAAAGGAGTTATCGAATCTAGTTATTCCAAAGGAGTTAATAGAATATAGTTTATTCGAATAGAATTAAAGGAGTAAATCGAATATAGTTTATTCGAATAGAATTAAAGGAGTTAATCGAATATAGTTTATTCGAATAGAGTTAAAGGAGTTATCAAATATAGTTTATTCAAAAGGAGTTACGTGAAAAGAGTTAATCAAATAGAGTTAATCGATTAGAATTAAATCAAAAAGAGTTAATCCAATAGAGTTAATCCAATAGAGTTAATTAATAAGAGTTAATTGATAAGAGTTAATTGAATAGAGTTAATCTAATATAGTTTTTCGAAGAAAGGTTTTCGAATCTAGTTATTTGTAAGTGAGATTATCGAATATAGTTATTAGAAGGGAGGAGTTATCGAATAGAGATTTATTCGAAAGAGAGTTACGTAAGGAAGTTTGTGAAAGGTTTAAAAGATGAACTTTGTCTATTCTGAAGTTAAAACAATGTTCAGTTAAGGTCTGAGAGGTAATTATACCCCAACTTGATTGACTTCATTATTAACTAAGGAATAGCTAAGGTTTGATAGTAAAGGATGGTTAAGTTAATTTAGTAAATGGTTTGAGTTGGCATAGCGATGTTTTATTTAAACATCTGTTTAAATCCAATGAAGGAACTTTGGAAATATTTTCCAAATAATAAATCAAAAATGTTTTCTAATATAGAAAACAGAAATGGAAATGTTTTCCATTGTTAATAACGTATATTTTCAAAAATTAGAAAATTAGAAATAGTGAATATATGGAAACAGGAGATAAGTAAATTAATGAACTAAAGAGATTAATGTTAAATGATGATTGATCGATATAATTTCCATCTGGAAATGATATTGTTGTTTGCACACGTGTTTTTTCTTTGATAGTTAAATCACAGACTATCAAAGTTTTGACCATTTTAACGTTGTTAATATGGAGAGACCGGTTGGATTATTATCCGAAGAACCACTCCGTATTGGCATAAACATTGCGAATCATATACGCCAAAGATAATTGAAGACGGAGTAAAGTGCAAGGGCTTTTGTATAAATCTTAGGTGAAGATTGCCTAACATGGATGTACTGAATAGTGCCTTCGGTTTGTCCAGTCCCAGGACGACCTGTATGGAAGAATGTCTGACAGAGTATATTTAATAGATCGCGTAAGTTGATATCTTCAAACGTACGTACGTTTGGTGGCGGAGGAATTCGTTTCTCTTAGTTATATACCCGTTGTATTTTTGGGGAAATCAATTTTTGTGATTTGGCGGGTATGATGATGTGACGTTCAAAGTGAATCATTGTGTGATCTGTCAGAGATAAGCGTGGCCTCTAGCCTCACAACCGGGAAATGACAAAAATCGGGCAGGCAGCATGGCTATGTAGGTCGCACCTATTAGGGTGCATAATCACCTGATCTAGAGTTTCATTTACTTCTAAAAATCTATTGTCGATGCTGTCCCATTCGGGAAACGGTTGCTGATCCCAACTATTGGTGATATACATTCGATACCCTCAAGCGAAATGAGTGGTTGGTCATGTCTGGCCGGGTTGCAAGATGTTCTTGTTGAACCCAGTGTATTCCTCTCTAGAGGTACACTAGCGAAAGTGGTTCCATACCTTGTCATAAGTTGGTAATCCCTTATCCAATAGTTGCCCATGGTTTTGATTGTATACTATATATGTAGAACGTGAGATGAAAGTGTTTCTACTAGATGATTATTATATTGTGATTGATAGACATTATTATAATATCAATGAGTTTTGATATAAAGATTATTTTGGATTCTCATAAAGGAAAACTCATTCCGTTATACGGCGTGGTCTTATGAGATATCGTTTAATGGCTCAAACTATTTTAAACTGTTTTACTCATACCAGTCCCATGACTGTAACACCCCACTCCCGCTATGATCACTCACTAAGGGAATGCCATAGCATCGGTGGAGTATTTTAGTGAATATAGAACAGAAAAATTACAACAAGACAGATATAAATAGTACTTGAAATTTAAAACATCATCTCATAACAGCGGAAGTAAACATGTCTGGTTACATCATAAAACCAAAATAAAAGTCAAGTACAATATCCATCAAAATAAAGAAGTACATAATCCCACTCTCTCATACAATAGCCAGGACAAAAGAAAAGATAACTGGGTAACTGGAGCTTTACATCTATCCAAGATCCTAAAGACTGGAACAACAATCCGATCAAGCTCCACTACTGCTAGGATCCACCGTAGGACCTGAGGGTTGGGAAAGAGATAAAAACAACGGGGTCAGACATAAGTCTGAGCGAGTCCTATAACTTTAACAATACAATCATTAAAGTAACCAGAGAAGACATAAACTTGACATACGGTAATGTGTGGGGATGAATGGCTACACTAAGCAGCTTGGTAGACTTAGGATAAACTAAGATAACTGTACAGACGCATTTACCCACCCAAGGATAATTACTTCACAGCACCACACCAGTCATTTCTACTTAAAGGTTGATCCCTCCCAAGGACTTAGAAAATTTCCCCAGTAGTCTCGGATACCCCTAGCTGACTACATAGGTGCCGTCTGCCCCTATCTCCACTAGGTGTAACCACTACTCCCAAATGATCGGCTCCCTACCGTAGATACCCGTGTCGGCCCCACAGTGGGGTTTATCACTCCCCAAAGTGGCAACCCGATACAACAAACGGTGCACGGCTTATATCTACACGATGCAACAACATCTTACCTACCAGCCCGGGTCCACACATGCATATGAAACCCGTTGGACTTGCGTTGCCACCGCTACCCCGTTTTGGCCTCTTATAGTCAAGCCCAGTACGCGTGTCCCGTCCTCGACATGGGTCGAGCCCAATAAGATACATATGGGTTACTGGTTGAAATGGGCCCCCACAAGCTACCCACCTAAGCTTGTCCCTTTATCTAGTGCATCCCACTTAACCTTTTAATCATGTTTAATTACATGTTTTCACTTAGTTAAGTATTCTAATCGTATTTTCTATTGCCACCCAAGGCAACCCGCTAGATTTCCACATGCCACCCAAGGCACCTACTTAACCCCTCATGTCCCTCTACATGTTAATATGGTTAAGTGTTTCTTAATTAATTAATTAATTAAGATCATGACCTCATAAAGACCTCTCACATTAGACCGTCTTTTATGACTGCTGGATATGCCGGTTGGTTCCGGGCAGACTTCTGTCATCAAAAGGGTCTAACCTCGTGTCTTTACTTTGATCACGTATTTAATTTATGACTAAGACCTCTCACATTGGGCCAATCATTTGTAGCCGCTGGATGGCCGGTCGGTTCCGGGCAGACTTCCGCTACAAAAGGGTCCAACCTCGTGTCTTAGTTGATTAATTACACCTAATTAATCACCCCCATAATTAATTATCCCTAATTAATTACACATTTTTCATAACATGGGTAGACCTAACTCAATAGGTAAATTCCCATGGGGTAGACCTAACTCAATAGGTAAATTCCCACTTATGTTAATTTATTTTTATGGTATGCTTAATCATACCCAATCATACTTTTATTAACATATTTATTAACCCCATCGTTCCCCACGTAAATCGTTCTCATTTCATGACATAATAAAGGGAAGATCCATCACAAATATCCTGGGTTTAACCACATCTTAGCATATAACTTTATCATGAGTTAAGAGGATGTCAACTTGCATATATGAGCATATATTAACCCAACTACATTTAACCCAAACTTGCATATTATCATACACATGACTTGCATAACATGTTGCATATGAGCTTGCATATTATCATACACATATCTTGCATAACATGTTGAACTTGCATATAAGCATTCTCATAACTTGCATAACATGTTAAACATGCATTTAAGCATACACATAACTTGCATAAGCATTCACATTCTTGCATAAGCATTCACATACTTGCATAAGCATTCACATACTTGCATAAGCATGCATAACTTGCATATCATGTTAAACTTGCATTTAAGCATATACATAACTTGCATAAGCATTCACATTCTTGCATAAGCATTCAAATACTTGCATAAGCATGCATAACTTGCATATCATGTTAAACTTGCATTTAAGCATATACATAACTTGCATATGAACTTGCATAACAACCTACACATAACTTACATAACATCATACACATAACTTGCATATGAACTTGCATAACCCACTTGTTAAACATGCATAAACCCACTTATTAGTTATGCATAAACCCACTTATTAGATATGCATAAACCCACTTATTAAACATACATAAACCCACTTGTTAAACATGCATAAACCAACTTATTAATCATGCATAAACATAGGAAAACATAGAGTAGCATATCATTACAAATGATTCAAACTCACTAATCCGCATTTAAGACCATAAGTCTCATTACACCCAATCTACTTACTTTAGCAATTGATGTTAAAGTGATAGAAACTCACCAAACCCAAGATTAGCAAACTTATGAAGTGGAATTAGTTGCTAAATATGAAGTAGATGATGATTAGAGGTTGATTAGCTTGCAACTTCCTTCATAAATTAGTGGAGGCTATTTCTAAGATTTAATTTGGCGGCATGAGGCCATCATTTCTATTTTTAGTATGGATTAGGGTAGGTTTAGGGTGTATTTATAGATTAGGTGTGTGTTTTAGGCCCTTAGATTAACCCTAGATTTGATTAGGACCCTTAGATTTCGGAAATCTCTAGAACACAGCCCAAGACTCAACCAAAAACCAGATCTGGTGCACCCAGATCAACAGGGCCGACACCCTGTGTCGACACCCCTGTCGACAGGGCAGTCGACTCCCCAGTCGACAGGCCTGTCGACAGCCCTGTCGACATGGGTAGGGCGGGAACTTTCCCGCCTGGCCCCCTACTGGCTCCAATTTCGAAATCTGATGTTTAATTTTTAAATCTGTTATTAACTTTAAATTTTCTGCAAACTTCTTTGGGCCATAACCGGGCCATATGGACTCCGATTCTCGAAAACTCGGACACGATTTCGCGTATTTTTCCGAGACGAACGCAATGACGCAGCCCGTTACCCCCAATTCCCACATATGAGATTATTTATCCTGTAATTAGTGAATTTTAGTATTAACTAAAATTCGGGGTTTTACATTCTACCCTCCTTAAAGGATTTCGTCCCCGAAATCTCTAAGCTAAGGAGAATGCATATCCTACCATCCAAACAACCATCTACTCAATCCATCAAACACGGGCATCCATTGTCCTTAAAACAATTTCTAATGATGTATGAGCATATGCAAAAAGTGTGTGTATATGTTCCCTACCTAATGTATGAACATATGCAAACCATGATAGTGCCATGCATCCATTATGTATGCGAGAGAATCCTATCGACACATACAATATCTACATGAGTGCACAATCATTCACCAAAATGCATCATCCATATGATAACACAATTATTATACATCCATAAATATAGTTTCCTACACACAATTTTATGCAATATGTAATATGAAGTGATTGAGCCGATCTAGTGCCTAGAGTGTGTGTATATGCATCCACGAGCAACCACTAGCAAACACTTGCATCCACTTGCATCCATCAACCATAACATGTCTCAAACACATGTTTCAACCATAGGTTTACCCTATCTAAAGGTCAAACAGTACTAACGAGAGGATATACTAAAGATAAGATAAGTACTAGACAACGATAGAGGAGAAAGTAAAGACATACCCTCAAAAAGAAATGGGTACCATGAACGCATCTTCGCTTCCGTCTCCCAAGTTGCGTTGCTCTCCTCTTCTCCCCATTGCACTTTGACTAGTTGAACCTCTCTGTTTCTCAACTTCCTAGTCTCTGACCCAAGGACGCGGGTAGGAGCTCGTCGAATAGTCGCATCACGCTCTACTTCCACTTCTTTAAGCAAGCTCGGCTCTACCACCTCTGCGGTCTCATGTAAGCACTTCCTCAAATGGGACACATGGAATACATCATGTACACCATCAAGTCTGTCGAGCAACTCCACTCTATATGCCATCCGTCCAATTCTTTCCTTAATGGGAAATGGCCCTACGAACCTTGGTGCTAACTTTCCAACAGATCCAAAGCGAACCACATTTCGTAACGGAGACACTTTGACAAAGACCATGTCCCCATCTTCAAACTCAAGATCCGTCCTTCTCTTGTCCGCATAAGATTTTCGCCTATCCTGCGCTGCTTTCATCCTTCTTCGAATCAAGTCAATCTTCTCAGAAGTCTCCCTAATCATATCAGGCCCAAGCAAGATCTTATCCGTAGATTCCCACCAACATGTAGGTGATCGACAAGGCCTTCCATAGAGAGCTTCGAAAGAAGCCATACCAATACTGGACTGAAAGCTGTTATTATATGCGAACTCCACCAATGGAAGATGCTCATCCCATGTACCTCCAAAATCTAAGATACAAAGTCTCAAAAGGTCTTCTAGAACACGATTCACCCTCTCAGTCTGGCCGTCCGTCTGAGGATGATATGCGGTGCTCAGACACAATTGAGTCCCCACTGCTTCTTGCAAACTCCTCCAAAACTCGCTAGTGAAGATAGGATCTCGGTCACTCACTATACTAGAGGGTACCCCATGCAATCGAACTATCTCTCGAAGATATACTGAAGCTAGCCATGGAGCAGTCCTCTTGCTCTTCATAGGTATGAAATGGGCGCTCTTAGTAAGTCTGTCTACCACCACCCAAATTCCCGTATTACCCTTTCTCGATCTGGGTAACCCGTCAATAAAATCCATCGAGACACTATCCCACTTCCATTGCGGAACTTCCAATGGGTGAAGCAACCCACCAGGTTTCTTTTGTTCCGCCTTCACTTGTTGGCACACCAAGCATCGAGCGACATACTCGGCCACATCTTTCTTCATACCAGCCTAGAAGAAAACCCTCTTCATGTCTTGGTACATCTTGTCCCCACCGGGATGAATGGTCATCCTAGAACGGTGTGCATCATCAAGAATAACCTTCCTCAAACCCTCGTCTTGCGGTACACACAGTCTACTGTCTCTACGCAAGCACCCCCTATCGTCCAGGGTGTACCTACTCAAATGGCTGGACGACTCCCCCTTATGAGCTTCTCCACCAACTTAACCAACTGTGGGTCGTCCCTCTGTGCTTCTCCAATTCGCCCCAAAAGAGCAGGTCTAACCTCCAAGGAAGCTAGCAAACCGGGTACATAATCAATGGAAGGTTTGAAATCAAACATCAAGATAATTTCCAAGCTTCGTTGTTCTGCGAACAATGGACTCAAGGACAACCTCTTTCTGCTCAAGGCGTCCGCCACCACGTTACCCTTGCCAGGGGTATACGCTATCTCGAAATCATAGGATGTTAAGAACTCCATCCACCTTTGCTGTCTCAAATTCAAATCCTTCTGAGAAAACAAGTATTTCAATGATTTGTGGTCAGTGAACAATTCGAATCTCTCACCAAGAAGATAATGGCGCCAAATCTTAAGCGCAAAAACGATAGCGGCCAACTCTAAATCATGGGTAGGGTAATTTTTCTCATGCACTCTCAACTGCCTTCCACCATAGGCTATCACCCTTCCCTCTTGCATTAAGACTGCGCCAAGTCCTGTCCCACAAGCATCGGTATAAACAACAAATGGCTTGCTCCCATCTGGCAACACTAAAGCTGGAGCAGTGGTTAAAGCTCTCTTTAACCATCGGAACGCATCATCACAATCTACGTCCCATGCGAAAACAAGATTCTTCTTCGTTAAGCGGGTTAATGGGGCTGATATCTTCGCGAAGTCTTTGATAAACTTCCTATAGTAACCCGCCAACCCTAAGAAACTTCTTACTTCGGTAGCATTCTTCGGAACCTTCCAATCCTGAATTGATACTACCTTCGCGGGATCCACGGCTATCCCTTCCTTGGAGACCACGTGCCCCAAGAACCGTACCTCCTTCCTCCAGAAGTGACATTTAGAGAATTTAGTCTTAAGGCTATGTGCTCGAAGAGTCTTCAATACCTCCCCAAGATGTAGGGCATGCTCTTCTTCACTCTTAGAAAATACTAAGATATCATCCACAAAGACCACCACGAATTTATTAAGGAACTCCCTGAACACCCTACTCATCAAATCAACAAAGTATGCAGGGGCGTTCGTCAACCCAAATGGCATCACCAGCCACTCATAGAAACCATCCGGAGTCCTAAAGGCAGTCTTGTCTATGCTATCCTCAGCCACCCTCAACTGATGAAACCCCGTGGCTAAGTCCAACTGAGAAAATACTGAAGCGCCAACCAACTGATCGAAAAGATCATCAATCCTCGGCAATGGGTGTCTATTCTTCTTTGTGAGCTTGTTGAGTTCCCTATAGTCTACACAAAGTCTGAGGGACCCATCCGCCTTCGTAGCAAAAACTACTGGAGGACCCCACTCCGATATACTTCGTCTTATGAACCCCTTCTCAAGCAACTCCCCTACTTGCTTATGGAGTTCCCTCCTCTCACGAGGAGCCATGTGGCGCACTGGTAAAGATACAGGTTTAGTATTATCCACCAGATATATTCGGAAGTCAATCTCCCGCTTCGGGGGTAAGCCCTTCAACTCCTCAAACACATCCGGATATTCCCGGACCACTTTAACAGCTTGTAAACTCTCGACCGAAGCGTCAAGCGATTCAAGATAACTTAGCATAACAGAATCCATGGGATTACAAGAAATCTCGAGAGTGTTACCCAAGCGAGTCATGAGCCTAACAACTCTCCTTTCGCAATCAAGAACGGCACCATTACTGGATAACCAGTCCATGCCCAAAATCAACCCATAGCCCGTGAAGCCCAACACAAAAGCATCACATCTAAACTCAATGCTAAGTATAGAAATCTTCAAACCCAAATATATCATGGACAAATAAGTGGAGCCCCGAATTGGGTTTGAAACAACCAAGGGATCATCTACCAGACTGGTGTCTAAGTGCAGTGACTCAACTAATGGTGATGAGATAAACGAATGCGATGCGCCTGAATCAAACAATGTACGGACAGGATGATCAAATAGAAAAACCAGACTTTCAACGGAAATAGTTCTACCTCTCTCCTGAATCGGTGGGACTGCGAGAGCCTGTACTTGCCCCCTAGCCTGACCTGGTGCCATAAGAGCTTGCACCTGTCCCCCTGAGGTAGACCCCGTCCTTTGCCCCTTCTTAGGACAGTCTTTCACTAGATGCCCTGCTTCGCCACAGTGGAAGCAGCCAGTCTTCTTCTTCTTGCGACAATCCTTGCTTAGGTGGCCAGGTGTCCCACAATTGAAACACTTCTTCTTCTTGCCCTTGCCACCGTTGCCTTTCCCACCTTTATTTTGCTGTTGTTGCTGAGGTCTCTTCTGATCTCCCTTCTTCTCGGGTGCCTTATTAGCATTGGGACCCTTCTCTTCTTCATGCATGAGTGCCATGTCAACTAGCTTCTCAAAGGTGGCCCCCATAGGGATATGAGTCATAGCTAACCCATGCATTGGTTCATTCAAGCCTTTCACGAACCTGAAAGCCTTCTTCTCCGGTGTATTCACCATGTCTAGGCCAAACCTTGCCAATTGATTAAACTTTTGACATATTCCTTCACTGAGAGATTTCCTTGCTTTAGAGTCAAAAATCTTTCCATATACAAGTTTTCCTCCGCCCTTGAGAGAAACTTTGCCACAAATCTTTGCCTAAAATCCGCCCAAGAGTCAACGGGGCGTTCTCCATTAGTGACCTCCCACCAGAATGAGGCCTCTCCTTTCATTAACCAAGCAGCTAACTTGACTTTCTTTCCTTCTTCCATCTCAAAGATATCTATCAACTCTTCCACCTCCTTAAGCCAATCTCTAGCCTCCACAAAAGTTTCAGATCCTTGAAAAGGTTTCCCTCCCATAGCTTTAAATTCCTTGCAAGTCTTAGCAAAAGTATCCGTGCGAGGAGGAGGGGGAGGAGGAAGATCGGGTGCTACGGTTGGTGGAGGAACATTTGCTGGACCCGCAGTGGTGGCCCTAGCCTCCATCAATCTCCTATACCATACTGGTACCGTCACACCCTCCGGAAAGTTAAGATCCTCAGCCATGCTGAAACGAAAAAGGAAAGATTCAAAACGGAGAATTTGAAGGATATAGATATGGCTATTGGGGATTATGCTTTTCTTTCAAAAACTTTTCTCTTTAAAGACATGTTTTTGAAAATATCTCTTCCAAAAATGTTTTAGAAAAATAGTTTTCTAAAAATTTTATCTGTTCCGGTAACCTTTGCTCTGATACCACGTGTAACACCCCACTCCCGCTATGATCACTCACTAAGGGAATGCCATAGCATCGGTGGAGTATTTTAGTGAATATAGAACAGAAAAATTACAACAAGATAGATATAAATAGTACTTGAAATTTAAAACATCATCTCATAACAGCGGAAGTAAACATGTCTGGTTACATCATAAAACCAAAATAAAAGTCAAGTACAATATCCATCAAAATAAAGAAGTACATAATCCCACTCTCTCATACAATAGCCAGGACAAAAGAAAAGATAACTGGGTAACTGGAGCTTTACATCTATCCAAGCTCCTAAAGACTGGAACAGCAATCCGATCAAGCTCCACTACTGCTAGGATCCACCGTAGGACCTGAGGGTTGGGAAAGAGATAAAAACAACGGGGTCAGACATAAGTCTGAGCGAGTCCTATAACTTTAACAATACAATCATTAAAGTAACCAGAGAAGACATAAACTTGACAAACGGTAATGTCTGGGGATGAATGGCTACACTAAACAGCTTGGTAGACTTAAGATAAACTAAGATAACTGTACAGACGCATTTACCCACCCAAGGATAATTACTTCACTGCACCACACCAGTCATTTATACTTAAAGGTTGATCCCTCCCAAGGACTTGGAAAATTTCCCCAGTAGTCTCGGATACCCCTAGCTGACTACATAGGTGTCGTCTGCCCCTATCTCCACTAGGTGTAACCACTACTCCCAAATGATCGGCTCCCTACCGTAGATACCCGTGCCGGCACCACAGTGGGGTGTATCACTCCCCAAAGTGGCAACCCGATACAACAAACGGTGCACGGCTTATATCTACACGATGCAACAACGTCTTACCTACCAGCCCGGGTACACACACGCATATGAAACCCGTTGGACTTGCGTTGCCACCGCTACCCCGTTTTGGCCTCTTATAGTCAAGCCCAGTACGCGTGTCCCGTCCTCGACATGGGTCGAGCCCAATAAGATACATATGGGTTACTGGTTGAAATGGGCCCCCACAAGCTACCCACCTAAGCTTGTCCCTTTATCTAGTGCATCCCACTTAACCTTTTAATCATGTTTAATTACATGTTTCCACTTGGTTAAGTATTCTAATCGTATTTTCTATTGCCACCCAAGGCAACCCGCTAGATTTCCACATGCCACCCAAGGCACCCACTTAACCCCTCATGTCCCTCTACATGCTAATATGGTTAAGTGTTTCTTAATTAATTAATTAAGATCATGACCTCATAAAGACCTCTCACATTAGACCGTCTTTTATGACTGCTGGATATGCCGGTTGGTTCCGGGCAGACTTCTGTCATCAAAAGGGTCTAACCTCGTGTCTTTACTTTAATCACGTATTTAATTTATGACTAAGACCTCTCACATTGGGCCAATCATTTGTAGCCGCTGGATGGCCGGTCGGTTCCGGGCAGACTTCCGCTACAAAAGGGTCCAACCTCGTGTCTTAGTTGATTAATTACACCTAATTAATCACCCCCATAATTAATTATCACTAATTAATTACACATTTTTCATAACATGGGTAGACCTAACTCAATAGGTAAATTCCCATGGGGTAGACCTAACTCAATAGGTAAATTCCCACTTATGTTAATTTATTTTTATGGTATGCTTAATCATACCCAATCATACTTTTATTAACATATTTATTAACCCCATCGTTCCCCACGTAAATCGTTCTCATTTCATGACATAATAAAGGGAAGATCCATCACAAATATCATGGGTTTAACCACATCTTAGCATATAACTTTATCATGGGTTAAGAGGATGTCAACTTGCATATATGAGCATATATTAACCCAACTACATTTAACCCAAACTTGCATATTATCATACACATGACTTGCATAACATGTTGCATATGAGCTTGCATATTATCATACACATATCTTGCATAACATGTTGAACTTGCATATAAGCATTCTCATAACTTGCATAACATGTTAAACATGCATTTAAGCATACACATAACTTGCATAAGCATTCACATTCTTGCATAAGCATTCACATACTTGCATAAGCATTCACATACTTGCATAAGCATGCATAACTTGCATATCATGTTAAACTTGCATTTAAGCATATACATAACTTGCATAAGCATTCACATTCTTGCATAAGCATTCACATACTTGCATAAGCATGCATAACTTGCATATCATGTTAAACTTGCATTTAAGCATATACATAACTTGCATATGAACTTGCATAACAACCTACAAATAACTTACATAACATCGTACACATAACTTGCATATGAACTTGCATAACTCACTTGTTAAACATGCATAAACCCACTTATTAGTTATGCATAAACCCACTTATTAGATACGCATATACCCACTTATTAAACATACATAAACCCACTTGTTAAACATGCATAAACCAACTTATTAATCATGCATAAACATAGGAAAACATAGAGTAGCATATCATTACAAATGATTCAAACTCACTAATCCGCATTTAAGACCATAAGTCTCATTACACCCAATCTACTTACTTTAGCAATTGATGTTAAAGTGATAGAAACTCACCAAACCCAAGATTAGCAAACTTATGAAGTGGAATTTGTTGCTAAATATGAAGAAGATGATGATTAGAGGTTGATTAGCATGCAACTTCCTTCATAAATTAGTGGAGGCTCCTTCTAAGATTTAATTTGGCGGCATGAGGCCATCATTTCTATTTTTAGTATGGATTAGGGTAGGTTTAGGGTGTATTTATAGATTAGGTGAGTGTTTTAGGCCCTTAGATTAACCCTAGATTAGATTAGGACCCTTAGATTTCGGAAATCTCTAGAACACAGCCCAAGACTCAACCAAAAACCAGATCTGGTGCACCCAGATCAACAGGGCCGACACCCTGTGTCGACACCCCTGTCGACAGGGCAGTCGACTCCCTAGTCGACAGGCCTGTCGACATGGGTAGGGCGGGAACTTTCCCGCCTGGCCCCCTGCTGGCTCCAATTTCGAAATCTGATGTTTAATTTTTAAATCTATTTTTAACTTTAAATTTTCTGCAAACTTCTTTGGGCCATATCCGGGCCATACGGACTCCGATTCTCGAAAACTCGGACTCGATTTCGCGTATTTTTCCGAGACGAACGCAATGACGCAGCCCGTTACCCCCAATTTCCACATCTGAGATTATTTATCCTGTAATTAGTGAATTTTAGTATTAACTAAAATTCGGGGTGTTACAATGACTGACCCGGAGTTTATTTTGTTTTGTTTTCCCTAAACTCTTGGGTGCCCAATTTTGTACGGGCAGTCAAGCAGTCGGGATTTTCAGATACTTGAAGAGATGGAGCAGGAGGCTTCAGAATCATATAGCTATAGTTATTTTCGCTGTGTTGTAAGTGTTGTACTCGGATAATGTTAATGTATACATATACTGATTTTATTTCAAAGATATGTATCTATTATATATTGTCCGTTCCGATGTGAGATTCGTGTTTACTCTGATGTTGTAGGTTCTTCTTCTTCTTCTATTCTAAGTTTCTATCTTATTTATTCTCACCCTCTGTTTTCTTCCTACTAGTTTTCTGATTTCCAGTGTAATGTGGGTTGGACTTGTGTTATTTAGCCAGCTCAAATTGGACCGGAATTTCGGGACACTACATGAAGTGTCCACTCACTATCATTACGTCATAATTACTGTAACGATACGGATTTCGCTCAGACCTAATCGATCGCTAAATCGACCAAGATCGTTCAAAACCCGGATACGCTAACTATGGGCATACAACACATCAGAACAAACAACAGAAGACTTTTAAAAACATCATAATAATGTTATATCAGAGTACAGAATATATCAGAGTACATCGAAAAATAATAATACAGCGGAAGATTAATTTACAATAAATGTAATACAATGCAGCGGAAACAAATAAACTAACACAGTGGAAGACTATCAATGCTCTTGACACAGCTTTAAGCTTCAATCCAGAATCCTACTCAATAAATAATTATCTGCAAAACAAACCACTCGACTGCCCGTGTGGAAAATGGGGGCACCCGAGTTTGCAAGGGAAAAGAAAACTACGAGTCAGTCATGGGACTGGTATGAGAAACTCTTCATTTAAAATTAACTTATATAAATGATAAGGTAAATCACAGGACCACGCCGCTTACACGAAACGGGTTTTCCCCATGAACGCCAGTGTATCAACAACAATCAGTAATAGAGATATGGATCTACTATGGATCAATCAACATGCAATTTTCCAATCTACCCATTTAGATTAATCCCCACACTTAGATTTTCCAAATCCAATTCACTTTATTGAAATTATTTCTTTGGACTTTATTTCCCGATTTCTTATTTCCAATTATTTGAAATACATATCTAGCTTTTATATCAAAGTAGATTTCACTTTGGGATCTCAAATCAAATCACTTGGAAATACAGATTCCAAAACATAACAATGCATACAAACAAGTATGCAACCAAATATCGTGCACAGCCCTCAAACCAGGCTGTATATGCCCATCTAACTCGATATATATATGTGCACCTCCCACCATGGAGCAGGCTACACTGACGATGCACCTCCCACGCATGGAAGCATACACCGCCCAAAGCCATTTAAGGCTATAACACCCATAATTTTAGTCACTCTCGGGTTACCTAAATCTTTAGCCACATACTTGCTAAATCATTTTATATCCCGAAGTGGGGAAAATCATTTCACAACATAATAATCACAAGTACTTTCAAACTATAGTACTTCACATCAGCAATTCACACATATGATCAATCACTATTAATCACATAACCTTTGAGCTCGTACATCTCAAAGAAGGGTGTTAAGCTAGAGAATAAATTCTCCGCCACCAAACAAATATATCATCAATAGCAACTAATCGGTTATATGATGAACTACAATGTCAAACACATAATACATTTCGAAATCATTTCGACAATATCGGGTTTAGGCCCCGAAATCGTTTCTGTTTTATAAAACATTTTTATAAAACATTTCCTGTCCAAAATCGGGAATACATTTCTTTTCACTTAAGAAAATATCATTTCAAAATCATTCATTAATTTTGAAGTGAACTACAACATCGCTAACCATCTCATAGTCAAATCGTGAAGTGTTTCACAAGATGTTAGCATACAAATATTTCTACCCAACCCAATGCTAAATGTAAAAGCATATTTTTCTCGTAAACTGGTCGAGCACAATCCAAACAATCAATATCAACAACCAAGCATATTTGGTTTATACCACATCTCATGTTTTGGTAAATTTAATTACCATTCATTCAAATCTAATTAAAGATTAACCCAAATTCTTCTTCCTTCAAAATGGAATCTACATGGAAATCATAATAGCATATAATCGATATAAATTTCCGTATCAAACTAATACTATAAGTGGAATAGCGGCAAGGCCTTTTAAATTCCATATATAGTAACGGTCTTCATTCGTAGAAGCTCATGTCGATTATTACCAAATCGAATTCCATTCCAATTTGATATTTTAAATTGGAAAACATTACTTTGGAAAACTTCTATTAAATCTTAATAAAAAGATTTATAAATTCCAAATCATATCTTCACTGTTAATTGGGTTAAAGAACGATTGTTATTTAAAACATTGTTCACTATAAATCCCAAAATCCTATTTGATATTAATTATAAGGCTCCGAATAGAAATTATATCGACTTATATTTAATATCAAATTCTGAAACCAACAAATATCGTATTGGGAATAACGATATATATCTTCCAAGTTCCTCAACAATATCTATATAATCACGGAATCCAATATCGAAATATTCCGAAGATTATTTCCATTTAAATCCATTCCAATTTATTCTTTGGAAAATTCTGGTTATTTTAAAACCATTTTCAAATCCAATTTATTAACTCAAAAATCATTGGATTAATATTCTAGTTAACAACTAGGTCATTTTGATAAAAAATATATTTTTAACTTTTCAAAACTGGAATTTTTCATCCAAAATCCTTCCAAATTATTTATTATGATTTTACACAATTTTTCCATATTTTTAATAATTTTATTAAGGCCCGTATAGTCGGTTTCCAATAATGGCCACCGTACTGCATCCATAGCGACCTTTTCTGAAATTTATTTGGACATATCATAAAATCTGACTGTTAGATTTCAAATCTCTTATATTCATTGGAAAGCTCTTTTCGATACGAACCCAACGGTTCCAATTTTAGGAGAATCCGACGGTCGGATCTCCCGTTACATCAATTTGAAGTCAATGGTCGAAATTCGTGAACGGTCGCTGCGCGGCGCGTTCTATTCAGGTCATTAAATATATATAATATATATTACATATATTTCATCGATTTACATTTAAAACATATTTCATAAATTCATTTTAAAAACGATTCCAACTTCCATTTCAATTTTAAATCAAAATTGAATATTCCACATATAGTTAAAAATTATATTTTTTACCACCCAATAATTATTTCATTTCATGCCAATTTTATTCATCGCATATACATTAAAAATTATATTTTTAACGAAAAAAATATTTATTCCATTTTATGACCATTTTATATATCTCATATACAAGCAAAAAATAATATTTTTAGCGAACAAATATTTATTTCAACACATGACAATTTTATCCATTTCTATTTTTATACAATCCATATATATATTTTTCACATCGTATATATAATTTTCACATCATATATATATATATATTTCACATCGCATATATATATTTTATTCACATCGTATATATATATTTTTCACATCATATATATATATATATATATATTTCACATCGCATACGTATAATTTATTCACATCGCATATATATATATATTATTCACATCGCATATGTATTTTATTCACATTTCATATATATATTTTATTCACATCGCATATATACATTTTATTCACATCGCATCTATATATAATTCACATTTAATATTATATTATTCACATTTCATATACATATTTTATTCACATTGCATATATATATATCTATCTATATATATATAATTCACATTTCAAATATATTATTCACATTTCATATATATATATATATATATTTTATTCACATTGCATATATATATAATTCACATTTCATATATATATATTATTCACATTTCATATATATATTTTATATTTACCATTCCACATCACAATCACAACACAAAACAATCAAATAAATCGTCCATGGTCTGTGGACGAGGGAGGTGAGCTAATAGGCACCGTATACAATTTATAATAATTTTACAACACACACACACACATATATATTTCGAATTTTTGAATTTAGAGGTCTCACATTGGGTTCAACTCCTTCTAAATTTGTAGCAAGCTCCAAATCTGTTCCAGTCTATTCCATATTGTAGTGCTCTTCATGACGATTGTAAAGCAACTGACTGTGAGCGAATCCGATTCCAAACGAACTAGATATGAATGTTTAAAACTTAATTACATTTATAAATTAATTAAATATATAATTAAACCCCTAATTAACAGTTAATCACGTTTACCCCAAAACGTTGTTGTTCCTCTTAGAAAACCCGTCGTCTTCTTCAAGACAACAGAACCCAAACCGTTGACCCCAATCCCCCCTCCCCCGTCGCACCAAAATTCAAGCCTCCAGATGCCGATCCAACGTCGCCACAAGAACCGTGCCTCCCTCCTCTCCCATCCTGGCGAACACAGCCATCTCGAGGTCCCCCATGGCCCTTAATCCACCAGAAACCGCGGCGACTTTGCTGCCCAAATTTGGTCAAACCACTTCACCATACCACATCATCACCGTTCAGAATATTGATCACAAAATGATCTTCAATTTTCTTTTAATAAGTTTCCGAAATTATTTATTGAATAGGGAGATCGGGATGGATTTGTTTTGGGCGATTTCTTCCCTTAAATTGTGAATCGGCAGCGCTCTGAATATGGATGGGGAAAATTATGGTTTTGGGGGGCTAAAGGGTTATTTATATGGGTGCGTTTTTTACAGGTCCTTGTTAAGGTTTTAAATTAGGCTCACATCCAGTCATAGTTTTCAATACACTTCCGCCCCCTATTTTTGAATTGCCGCATCCTATTTTAGTGGATCCGCTTCCTATTTTGTAGTTCCGCCTGCTCCTCCTTTTTACTTCGCTTCCTTCGTTTTTTCTCCAGAAAAAAGTGCGGCTCTTCTTAAAAAAAAAAAAAAATCCAAAATCTGTAAATAATTCCAGAAGTTCACGACAAGAAAAAAGAAATAATTGCATATATGTATGCAAATATTGCCAATACTTGCATACATATATGCCATTATTGCAGAAAGGTAAAAAATGAACTGAGTCGCATTGTTAAGAAATATTGCATATTTTGATGCAAGAATGGTGCAATATTTGCACATAAATGTGCAGAAAAATCAAAAGCGGATGCAACAGTGGAAATTATGCACATATATATGAAAGAAATTGGAATTCTTGCATACTATTATGCATTTAACTGCATTTTTTCGATGTTTTTTACTGTTTTTTTATTATTGGTGCACTTTTTTTATTTTTTTTAAGCAAATTTTTTGTCGACTGCATAATTTATTTAAATAATAATTTTCTTTTTTTTCGTTTTGTTTTTCATTTTTTTCGTTACTTTTGAAAAATAGGGACCTAATTTATAATAAGTTTATCACTGGATGTGAGCCTAATTAAGTCTGCTTTTAGGGACCTGAGCCTTATTTTCACTATTTATATTATATTTTAATTATTATTTAATTCCAATGTTACTTTTAACGCTCCGAACTCCAAATCGAACCCAACGACTGTCGCCCCTAGCTAAATACCCCCATTTCGAACACAATAGAATATGTTTTGTAAGCCAATTCGATTGTTTCGATCCGTTTTTCTCAAAATTAAAATATAAATCAATATATTGAATTTTAAACGTACATTTCAATTTACCGAGGCCACATATTGACTCCAAAAATTCCTGAAAAATAAATCTAGCTATGTTTTGGCGAAACGGCACCAACAAAACTAATTTCGTCGAATTCGAAGACCATTTGAAAAATGGTCATTTTCTAGTCGATTAAATTCAAATTGAAATTACCAAACACGTTTAAATTCACCACACTCACATATTAATTTCAAAAATTAAAAAAATTGGAATTTAGTAATAATTTGACATTCCAGATCCAACAAAAGTGGTTTCGTCGAAAACGGAGGTCGTTTGCAAAATGACTATTTTTAAGGGCTATATATTATATTAATATATATATAAATTCCATAGCGACTATTTTAAATTTCAAACTAGGCATAAATTTCAATTTATATTATGAAATCTGAATTTTTCACATTCTTAGAAAGACATAGTTAAACAGATTCAAATATTTCTTGTTTCGTCTAATTCTGACTTATATTGAATTCTATATATTCATTTGAAATTAGAAATCGAATTTTCAAACTACCATGCCATTTCAGGCTCGTTTTATTATTAAAATAAATTCATATGTTCTAACTTTGATTTAAATAAATTTTTAGTCGTTATTATTTAAAATAAATCATTTTAAATATTCAAAATACATTAAAATAGCTTAAATAATTTTTTTAAATTGGTTCTGGAAATCTGGGTTCTTACAATTACTATGATAACAAATTAACCGAGATCAAAAGGATAAGCAAAAGGTGCTACACCTCATCACTATCAGAGACGTCCTCATCAAATAGACCTGTGTAGGGAGTCATATTACGCTTATATGCCCAAAAGCGAATAGCCAAATCATCCATGCTGGAAGGAGCCACAAGACGATTCCTATCCCATGAAGAATCCTGCATGTGCATCAAGTTCGCATCTCCCATCTCACCCACATCCCATGGAATCAATTTCTCGCCCTCTGGCCTATAGAATAGACCCTGCGCTCTTCCACTTCATCACAGTAAAAATAAAGAAATAATTCTCTATATCACAGTGCATACCAGAGGGGGAATGCACCCAGGCGGACTCCTTCTCATTCCATGAGATATCAGGATCTGGAGGGACATCAGGCAAAGTAGAAACAGGTGGCACATCCACTACTTGTTAAGTTTGGCTCACATCCCTAATAGGTTTGGAAATTAGGCTCACGTCCCAGTGTTAAAAGTTTATAAATTACATCATTATTTTTCGAAAAATCATCAGAAAAAAACATGAAAATTCATAATTAAGTACAACAACTAATCATCATCAAATTCAGGCATTAAAAACCACCAAAAAACAAATCAAAAACAAAAAAACATAAAACTGCAGTATTATGCATCAAACGATGCACTTATTTGCAATTTATGCATACATTTCTGCATAAATTGCAGTTATGTATCAAACTGCGGTATTATTGCAGAAATGTATGCAGTAAAACCACAATAAATGCATCGTTTGATGCATTAATTCACTCCTGACCTGTTTTGTCAAGCATATGTCTTTTATGCATATATTTCTGCATTATAAGCAATAAACGCATACAAGTCAGCATGTATTCATAAGCCTTCATTTGTTTTAACTTTTACGCATACATTTCAGCATATAATACATAATAAATGCATACAAAATAAATGTATATATTTAGAACAGTTTTAGGGATGTGAGGCTAATTTTCACTTTTTTTTAATCCCTACCAATGCTTCCCTTTTAACTAATTAACACAAATCGTAAATAAGTTACAAAAAAATAAATAAATCATATTTGTTGGTCAGTAGTACATATAAAAGTTATTCCACTCAACTCAACCTTATAAATGGGTACCATACAAACTTGAATCTCACACAAATACCAAAGCTAACAAAATTTACCTGTAAAAATTAGCATTGGAGAACTTGTAATTCATGCTAAAGAGCTTGTCCTCTACTGCTCTTTTGCAAGTACGTTAAAAGAATGCACAGAGTACAAAACCTACATGGTATAGACATGCAAATATTTCCTGTTTGTAGAGCCGATGTCCATCTTGTTAATATTTGCACTGTAACCACTTTCTTATGTCTCTATGAGTAGTACAAAGTTAAAGGATTTGATGTTGTCATTAGAGCCAGCATGGGGGCAAGCCCACCAAGCCCATAGGCTGGGGCAACCCCAGGCATACGAAAAAGAAAAAAAATGCACAGAAGGTCCAAGAAAAATATGGAGCAAAATAGCAAATTAGTCCAGCTCCTTTCCTCCTTGCGTCGTTCTAGGTCACGGAAAACAGAGAACCATCGTTCAAAAACTAGGACATAAAACTTAGCATCGAAAAATTAGACAATCGATCGCCACTCTTAGTCTCCGACCTTTGGCGCCAGATTCCAGTGCTCTTCCTCATATCCCCTTGCAAGGGCGTAAGGTAGCGACTAAGCCTTAGGTAATTAAAATTGATCGATAAGAAATTTAGGATTGGTTGGTAATCTTGATTTTTTTACATATTAGTTAATCAAAATTGGTTATAGAGCTACTGTAATTAGGAATTGATTAACTTGATTTCATGATTCGTTGATTAAATTGGTTGACATATTAGAAATTTGTAAGTTTATTCATTGATTTATAAGTTAGTTTACTGATTATATTGGTTGAATTTAGATTAAAAACTGTATTTTTTTCAGGTTAAAAATTGCAATCTTTTTACATTAAAACTGCATTTTTTATGAACTGCAATCTTTTTGCATTGAAAAATGCATAATTTTCTCCCAAACTACATATTTTTTAGACTTAAAAGAGTAACATAAATTTAATTTTTATTAGATAGATATAAATATAACAAAATAAGAAGACGAGAAGAAATAGGTGAGAAATAGAGAACAAAATTCTGATGCATTTAATAGAAGAGGGAAACAATGTCAAACTACAATATATATATCATTAGTCACCTCAATTTCTAGACTATTCAATGCAAAAGCACAACAGTTAATTGGTTTAAGTCAAGTCGGAGAAGCAAGTGAAGCTATTAATCAAAATGTTGACGATGTTTTGTTGTTTTTGTTTTTATAATTGAATTAAATGTTGTTGCCTACTTCATGTAGTGCAGTTTGAAAGGAAAAATGAATATTCTATATGTTATAGTCTTTAATGTTATTTTATACTTGATATTCAAAAATACAATGATAAATTTTTATATAGCAAATTAGCAATGGGCAACGAAATTATAATTTGGCTTAGACAACAAATTTGTTGGATTGGCACTGGTTGTCATTGGCTACCGCTTGCTATTGATCACATAGTAAGAATTTATCAACAGACATATCTTCCATGAAATTCACACAAAGAGATGACATAATGCAAGGTCAAAAGCTAAAAATATAAAGTAAGTCAATCATTAAAAGATACTAGATTGAGGCACGTGCTTCGCACACGGGCAGTTTGTGGTGAAAGTGATAGTTAGAAATTTGAGTAGTTCTGTCTATTGAAGATCTCCACAGAAATCATGTGTGATCAGGATTTCCAGCGTAAAACCAAATGAAGGTACGCATGGAGAGTAGCTGATGGTAACATAGGACAGTAAGAAAGGCAATGTTAATATGCAGTAATTTCTATCGTATTATAATTACATCTCTTTAGCACAGTAAGTGTCTACATAATGGTTTGAAAATTATTTGGTAACCATGTTTTGTCAAGTGTTAACCAAAGATCATTAGAAATTTACCTCATGCAAGAAAATGAAATGCACAGAATTAAACACTGGTAAATGAGAAATTACCCAAGTCAGAAAACAAAAAAAAAAGGTGAATTGATCAACCGTTATTCGATGATTTGATCTATGTTTTGTCTTTTTTACACTGGTGCTTCGCACATGGGACTTGACGGTATTTAAACACTGTTTTTTATAAATTCCTGACAATTAGTGGAAAGTAAATTTTGCTCATATGATGTTTCTTACACTAGCATAACTACTTTAGGCAGTTATAGTAGAATCATTATAACAAAATAAAATTTGTTTAATGCATGAAACAGAACTGTGCACCATTTCCATGTATTATAGTTCTTTTTATAAAAAAAAAGCAAAAATATTAACATGTTCTAGTGCCATAATATGTATAACATGATCTGAATAAGAACCACATAACTTTTCCGAATTAATACAGCGAGCAAACCCATAAAAGATAAGATAGTAGATAATTAATATCACGCTGCATAGCACAAACAATATCCTGTGATAGAGCACCAAATGAATTTCACATCGTTGCGAAAACAATGTTGCAGTCTAGAATGAACATGGGTGTGACGACCCCAATTCCCGTGCTGGCGGTGACAAGGGTTATCTTTGGAATATAACACAGAAACAGATAATAGCAGAACAGAATTAAATAAATACACCAGATAATGAACAACAGAATATATTGGATAAACGTAATCATCAGAGTTACACAGAATACAGGATCATACTTAGTACAAATACAGTTCAGCTATACATAAATGTCTACAGCGGAAAACAAAAATAATATGTACAATAGGAGCTGAACAGCATAAAAAGAGATAAATAATAGAACCCATCTTCAGCTCCAACTATCCAGAGAAAGCCAGCAAAAACCTGAATACAAGGCTGCCCGTGTAGAAAAAGGGGCACCCGAGTTTGAAAGTGAAACAAACTACGAGTCAGTCATGGGACTGGTATGAGAAATCTACTCGACACATTTATAATGTGGCTAATCACCAGACCACGCCACTTTTGTGGAACGGGTTTACTCCATTGGATTGCTAGTGCTTTATAACAAATCTTTCTTTTGAACATCGCAATGCTTTTTATAAAAATGAAGCCATTATAAGACTCAGTTCCCATCACACAATGAAACGCAAACTGGAGGATAGAGTTTTTACCTTATAACGGCCAAAATATGCTTGATACGAATAAAACAAAAGCATTTGATATTATTAATAGTGTTTATATGTTTCAAAACAATTTCAATCATAACTATCAATCATAGACGGCATTAATGCCCCATACCACTATGTCTCCATATATAGGTATACAATCAAAACCGCCTAGTCACATATTTGGAAATTGGATTTCCGTCATGAACCAAGGCAAAGGATAGTCCTTACCGACTTCGAGACAATCTAGCCCATGTCTCAGGGTCAGAGTGCATCGACCCTTTGGATTGTCAGGGCCGGTCCACCGATGTGGATTATTATGCCTGAACACTACGTCTCCCCGCCCTATGGGGCGTAAACGAGCCAACGAATGGCTCCATCGGTCCCGGATCGACCGATATATCCGAGGTGCCTCGCTATCCATCATCCACATAAGTAAAATGTCAGGCCATGTAAAAACACCGACACAACTCCTTGCTAGAAACAGACGCAGACCCTCCCTGATGTCCTCTCCCGTTTCTGGTTCACACCGGGGTGTGAGGCTCGCGAATTCACGTTATACACAAAGCTACGCTACACAGGCGGTTCTTTGATCATCACCACAAGACTTTTCTTTTCAACAGAAGCCCTGATCACTGCATCTTAGCATGTCACACAGGCAATTCACACCATGCAACTGATGGCTATCAATCACATAGAATAAATTCCAATGTCAGACACACAATCCATTTGCAAGTCCGTTCTGGGTCGGAACGAAACCGGAGGGACTAAATACCCCGCATATTCATCGATTTCCACGTATGTCTAGACGATCGCCACAAATTATCCATATTTCGGGACGCCTCCCAATCAGGACCTCAGTGACCATCCAAACGAGGTGAAGATCGGTCTTCAACCCCCATCTTCATCTTCGACTTCTTATCGTCGATTCAGTTATCCAGAATGGGAGAAACCCGGTCTTTCTGAGCAACTCGCGTATATAACAAACAAGTGCAACACTAACATACATACGCAACATTTCAATTCATTAGTCACTAACCGTCAATCAGTAAGAGAACGATTTCCCAAATATTAACCCCGAAGGCCGAAACCAACATCAGATCAACACCCAGGAAACCATTCGACTTAGCCAACCTTCAGTTAATTTCTAAATTTCACATCCCTATCGTTTATAATATTTTATAACTATTTATCGCTATTTTTATTTATTTTTAAATAGCCAATTTATTCAAAATGACGCTTCGGGCCATAAAGTGGTCGTGGCGCTGTTTTTCTTCAGATTTGATTTACACATATATGAAAATCTAACCATTGGATCTTCACAAAATTTACATCATTAAAAAGATCTTTTCAAAATGAATCCAACGGTTCCAGTTTTGGGAAATTCCGACGGTCGGATCTCCCGGTATAATCGTTTGAAGTTTCGATTTCAAAATACGAACTGCAGCGTCGTTATTCGATTATAGATAACTATATATATATATATATATATATATATATATATATATATATATAATCGATTCTGGCGCTGTTTTTCTTCAGATTTGAATTAAACATTCTAGACAATCCAACCGTTGGATTTTCACAAAGTTGGTGCCGTTGGAAAGATATTTCCAAAGCTAACCCAACGGTTGCTGTTTTGGGAAAATCCGATGGTCGGATCTCCCGCACTAATCGTTTGAAATCACGGTTTCAAAATACGAACTACAGCTTCGTTATTCGATATATTTTAATTCTATTTATATATATATATCGATTCTTCGATTTCAAAGCTATATTCTTTTCATACATTTTATAAAAATGATGTTTTTATCTAACTGTCTTCTATTTCAACACTTCACTATTTTTAACAATTCATGTATAATATAAAAATGTGATTTTTAATGTAAAACAATTTATTTCAAAACAGGATTATTTTATATATTTCATATAGGTGATAAAAATAGGATTTATATTATAAAACAATTTATTTCAAAATAAGATTATTTTATACGTTTCCTATTGGTGTTAAAAATGGGATTTTTATTATAAAATAATTTCTTTCAAAATATGAATACCATTCAACACATGAATTTCAATTCAACGAATGAATATCGATTCAACACATAAAGGTTTTCTATAGTTTCTATATATAGATAAAAATGAGTTTTTTATATTTAAAAACACAAATACCATTCAACATATGAATTTCAATACAACGAATGAATATCGATTCAACACGTGAAGGTTTTCTATAGTTTGTATATATAGATAAAAATGTAATTTTTATATTTAAAAACACGAATACCATTCAACACATGAATTTCAATTCAACGAATGAATATCGATTCAACACATGAAAGTTTTCTATACAACGAATAAATATAGCTTCAACAAATGGAAATAATTCAAACACACGAATATTATTCAAAATTTCGGCAGCATAACGGCAGGGTAGTTAAAACCGGGGCCGTCCCTAGTACGGCTCCTCGCCCTACCTTAAAGCCTCGCAGCTTTTGACAATGGGGAATCATGCATCTAGTTTGCACGCAGGCGGCATGTATATTTATTTCATTTCCACAAACTAATCCTATGTGGTTTCAACCAAATATTTCAACCACAAACGGGTATTTTTCAACCACAATCAATCAATATCAACCACAAACAATTCCAATCAACCATTCGCTATCAATTAATTTTCACACCAATCACAATCAATAAATATCGTCCATGGTTTGTGGACGAGGGGCGTATATATATATATATATATATATTTATATACAACATTTCACTTCTATTTCAACACATATATAATTTTAACAACGCCTATATAACTTATACATCAAACGTACAACTTATACAACGCTTATACAAGAGGTGTACATTGCTTATATAACTCATACATCGACTATAAAATTTATACATCGTCGTTTTCCATATCGTTTATAAATTAGAAATCTCACATTGGGTTCCACTCCACCAAAAATAGCAGAAGGCTCAGAAAAATATGCGGTCTCTTCTAGAAGATAGAAGACGTCCACACGAGTCCACTGTCTCTTGTTTCACTGAATTTCGTCAAGAAACGAAAAAGATATGATTTTTACAGTGAAATCATAAACCGTAGCGCTTTAAAGTGCTATTAAAACAGTTTTAATATTATCAGTCGTTTACCTTCCTTTTGATTCAAAACTAGGTTTTGATTCTGTGTTCAATCCGCGAAGCTAGGGGGCAATCGGCCAGCACCACCGCGTAGAGCGCCAAGAGGGCTTCCAGGCGCTGGGTACCACGTTGAACTCGCACGTGGCAGGAGGGCGTGGCGGCGTATTGAAGTCTTCGACTTCACGAACCCGATTCTCGAGAAAGAAACGATGATAGAGGGCGAGGCTAGTACGGATGTGGAGCTCGTGGGAGGATCTACAAATTACTCCAAAGGAGCAACGTGTTTTGATGCGTGTGGAAGGAGATAAAGAGGAGGGAAGAAATGAGCGTTTTCCGCCTTCAGGTCTGGGTGTTTCGGGAAGAAGGTCAGGGAGAGAGAAATGATGTGGCACAATTGGATTTTTTTATTTTATTTTATAATTTTTAAAATCTCCAAAATATCCCTTTCACACACGAGCCCCAATCCAAACCCAACGACTGTCGTCCCTAGCATTTTACCCCTATTCCGAACACAATGGGATATGTTTCGAAGGCCCATTCGACTGATTCAGTCAGTTTCCATTCAAATTAATATACATAACATTCAATATTCGATTTGAACGTACATTTCAATTTGCCAGGGCCACAAACTAATTCGAAAAATTCCAGAAAAATAAATCTAGCTATTTTTTGACAATACGGTCCCAACAAAACTAGTTTCGTCGAATTCTGAGACCGTTTGCAAAAAGGCCCATTTCTGGTCGATCCTATTTAACTATAATTGATCAAAACACGTTTTCCTTTGCCACGCTCACATACTAGCTTCAAAAATTATGAAATTTGAAATCTAGAAATAACTTCACATCCCGGATCCAACAAAAGTGGTTTCGTCGGATTCCGAGGTCGTATGGGAAATGGCCAATTTCACGGGCTATATAAATTCCATAGCGACCTTTCAGAAAATTCATTTGGCCATAACTTTTGCATTCCGCTATGAAACTTAGATTTTTCAGATTCGTTAGAAAGGTATTCACTAACAGATTTAAATATTTTTGGTTTCACTCAAATCCGTTTTGTTTTGCACCCAGTACAGTCCGACAAAATTTGAATTCAATTTTTGAAACTGCAGCGCCATTTCAAGCCTTGTTTATAATTAGAATTAATTATATTCGTTTTCAAACGTCGATTCAAACTTACTTTTCATCGTTATTATAAACGATATGGAAATATCTTTATTAGTGTTGTACAAGCGTTGGATCTTCATTAGAAAGATTTCTAATTTATAAACGATATGGAAAACGACGATGTATAAATTATATAGTCGATGTATGAGTTATATAAGCGTTGTAAACCTCTTGTATAAGCGTTGTATAAGTTGTATACGCATTGTAAAAATTATATATGTGTTGAAATAGAAGTGAATTGCCATATATATATATATATATATATATATATATATATATGTATATACATATATATATACGCCCCTCGTCCACAAACCATGGACGATATTTATTGGTTGTGATTGGTGTGAAAATTGATTGATTGATAGCGAATGGTTGATTGGAATTGTTTGGGGTTGATATTGAAATGATTGTGGTTGAAAAATACCCGTTTGTGGTTAAATATTTGGTTGAAACCACATAGGATTTGTTTGTGGAAATGAAATAAATATACATGCCGCCTGCGTGCGAACTAGATGCATGATTTCCCATTGTCAAAAGCTGGTAGGCTTTAAGGTAGAGCGAGGAGCCGTACTAGGGACGGCCCCGGTTTTAACTACCCTGCCGTTATGCTGCCGAAATTTTGAATAATATTCATGTGTTTGAATTATTTCCATTTGTTGAAGCAATATTTATTCGTTGTATAGAAAACCTTCATGTGTTGAATCGATATTCATTCGTTGAATTGAAACTCATGTGTTGAATGGTATTCGTGTTTTTAAATATAAAAATCACATTTTTATCTATATATACAAACTATAGAAAACCTTCATGTGTTGAATCGATATTCATTCGTTGAATTGAAATTCATGTGTTGAATGGTATTCGTGTTTTAAATATAAAAAACACATTTTTATGTATATATACAAACTATAGAAAAACTTCATGTGTTGAATCGATATTCATTCGTTGAATTGAAATTCATGTGTTGAATGGTATTCGTGTTTTTAAATATAAAAATCACCTTTTTATCGATTTATATAAACTATAGAAAACCTTCATGTGTTGAATCGATATTCATTCGTTGAATTGAAATTCATGTGTTGAATGGTATTCATATTTTGAAAGAAATTGTTTTATAATAAAAAAAATCCCATTTTTAACATCAATATGAAATGTATAAAATAGTCGTGTTTTGAAATAAATTGTTTTATAATAAAAATCCTATTTTTATCACCTATATTAACTATATAAAAAGTCATGTTTTGAAATAAATTGTTTTATAATAAAAATCCTATTTTTATCACCTATATTAACTATATAAAATAGTCGGGTTTTGAAATAAATTGTTTTGCATTAAAAATCACATTTCTATCATATACATGAATTGTTAAAAATAGTGAAGTGTTGAAATAGAAGACAGTTAGATAAAAACATCATTTTTATCAAATGTATGAAAAGAATATAGCTTTGAAATCGAAGATTTGATATATATATATATATATATATATATATTTATATATATATAGAACTAAAATATATCGAATAACGAAGTAGCAGTTCGTATTTTGAAACCGTGATTTCAAATGATTAGTTCGGGAGATCCGACCATCGGATTTTTCCGAAATCACAACCGTTGGGTTCGCTTTGGAAATATCTTTCCAACGGCACCAACTTTGTAAAAATCCAACGGTTGGATTGTCTGGAATGTTTAATTCAAATCTGAAGAAAAACAGCGCCAGAATAGATTATATATATATATATATATATATATAATTATATTTAATCGAATAACGACGCTGCAGTTCGTATTTTGAAATCGAAACTTCAAACGATTATTCCGGGAGATCCAACCGTCGGATTTTCCCAAAACTGGAACTGTTGGATTCATTTTGAAAAGATCTTTCTAATGATGTAAATTTTGTGAAGATCCAACGGTTAGATTTTCAGATATGTGTAAATCAAATCTGAAGAAAAACAGCGCCACAGCCGCGTTATGGCACGAAGCGTCATTTTGAATAAATTGGCTATTTTAAAAATAAATAAAAATAGTGGTAAATCGTTATAAAATATTATAAACGATATGGATTTGATTTAAAAATTACCTGAAGGTTGGCTAAGTCGAATGGTTTCCTGGGTATTGATCTGATGTTGGTTTCGGCCTTCGGGGTTAATATTTGGGAAATCGTTGTCCTCCTAATTGACGGTTAGTGACTAATGAATTGAAATGATGCGTGTGTATGTTAATGTTGCACTTGTTAATTATATACACGAGTTGCTCAGAAAGACCGGGTTTATCCCATTCTGAATAAATGAATCGACGATAAGGAATCGAAGATGAAGACGGTGGTCGAAGACCGGAGATCTTCACCTCGTTTGGATGGTAACCGAGGTCCTGATTGGGAGGCATCCCAAAATATGGATAATGAGTGGTGATCGTCCAGACGTACGTGGTGATCAATGGGTTTGCGAGGTATATAGTGCCTCCGGTTTCGTTCAGACCCAGAACGGACTTGCAAATGGACAGTGTGTCTGACATTGGAATTTATTCTGTGTGATTGATAGCCATCAGTTGCACGGTGTGAATTGCCTGTGTGGCATGCTAAGATACAGTGATCTGGGCATCTGTTGAAAAGCAAAGTCTTGTGGTGATGATCAAAGAACCGCATGTGTGGCGTAGCTTTGTGTATGACGTGAATTCGCGAGCCTCACACCCCGGTATGAACCAGAAACGGGAGGAAGGACCTCAGGGAGGACATGCGTTTCTTTCTAGCTAGAAGTGGCGTCAGTGGTTTTACATGCCCTGACGAGTTTGACGTATGTGGTTGTTACTGTTGCGAGGCGCCTCGGTTTGATCGGACGATCCGGGTCCGATGGAGTCATTCTTTGGCTCACCTACGCCCCATAGGGCGGGGAAACGCATTGTTAAGGAATTTTAATCCACATCGGTGGACCGGCCTTGACGATCCAAGGGTCACTCGAGCTCTGATTCTGAGAGGCGGGCTAGAGCGTCTCGAAGTCGGTAAGGACTATCTTTTGCCTTGGTTCATGACGGAAATCCAATTTCCAAATACGTGACTGTGCGGTTTTGATTGTATACCTATACATGGCGACATAGTGGCATGGGACGCTCATGTCGTCTTTGATTGATAGTTATGATTTGAAATTGTTTTTGAAACATATAAACACTAGTAATAATATCAAATGTTTTGTTTTATTCGTATCAAGCATATTTTGGCCATTATAAGGTAAAACTCTACCCTCCGGTTTGCGTTGCATTGTGTGATGGGAACTGAGTCTTATAATAGCTTCATTTTTATAAAAAGCATTGCGATGTTTAAAAGAATGATTTGTTTTAAAGCACTGGCAATCCAACGGAGTAAACCCGTTCCACGAAAGTGTCGTGGTCCTGTGATTTGCCATATATTAAATGCGTTGAGTAGATTTCTCATACCAGTCCCATGACTGACGCGTAGTTTGTTTCACTTTCAAACTCGGGTGCCCCTTTTTCTACATGGGCAGCCTTGTGTTCTGGTTTAGCAGGCTTTTCTGGATAGCTGGAGCTGAAGATGGATTCTATCATTTATCTATTTTATGCTGTTTAGCTCCTATTGTACATATTATGTTTGTTTTCTGCTGTAGACATTTATGTATAGCTGAACTGTATTTGTACTAAGTATGATCCTGTATACTGTGTAACTCTGATGTTTACGTTTATTCGGTGTATTATTGTTCATTATCTGGTGTATTTTTTTATTTCTATTCTGCTATTATCTGTTTATGTGTTATATTCCAAGGATTACCCTTGTCGCCGTCAGTGCGGGATTTGGTGTCATCACAACGCCTCCTTGAGGTCCTTCCTCCCGTTTCTGGTTCATACCGGGGTGTGAGGCTCGCGAATTCACGTTATACACAAAGCTATGCCACACAGGCGGTGCTTTGATCATCACCACAAGACTTTGCTTTTCAACAGAAGCCCTGATCACTGCATCTTAGCATGCCACATAGGTAATTCACACCGTGCAACTGATGGCTATCAATCACACAGAATAAATTCCAATGTCAGACACACTGTCCATTTGCAAGTCCGTTCTGGGTCTGAACGAAACCGGAGGCACTATATACCTCGCAATCCCATTGATCACCACGTACGTCTGGACGATCACCACTCATCATCCATATTTTGGGATGCCTCCCAATCAGGACCTCGGTTACCATCCAAACGAGGTGAAGATCTCCGGTCTTCGACCACCGTCTTCATCTCCGATTCCTAATCGTCGATTCAGTTATTCAGAATGGGATAAACCCGGTCTTTCTGAGCAACTCGCGTATATAATTAACAAGTGCAACACTAACATACACACACATCATTTCAATTCATTAGTCACTAACCGTCAATCAGTAAGAGAATGATTTCCCAAATATTAACCCCGAAGGCCGAAACCAACATCAGATCAACACCCAGGAAACAATTCGACTTAGCCAACCTTCAGTTAATTTCTAAATCACATCCATATCATTTATAATATTTTATAACGATTTACCGCTATTTTTAATTATTTTTAAAATAGCCAATTTATTCAAAATGACGCTTCGGGCCATAACGCGGCCGTGGCGCTGTTTTTCTTCAGATTTGATTTACACATATCTGAAAATCTAACCGTTGGATCTTCACAAAATTTACATCATTAGAAAGATCTTTTCAAAACGAATCCAGCGGTTCCAGTTTCGGGAAAATCCAACAGTCACGTATTTGGAAATAGGATTTCCATCATGAACCAAGGCAAAGGATAGTCCTTACCGACTTCGAGACAATCTAGCCCATGTCTCAGGGTCAGAATGCATCGACCCTTTTGATCGTCAGGGCCGGTCCACCGATGTGGATTATTATGACTGAACACTACGTCTCCCCGTCCTATGGGGCGTAAATGAGCCAACGAATGGCTCCATCAGTCCCGGATCGACCGATATATCCGAGGCGCCTCGCTATCCATCATCCACATAAGTAAAATGTCAGGCCATATAAAAACACCGACACAAATCCAAGCTAGAAAGAGACGCAGGCCCTCCCTGATGTCCTCTCCCGTTTCTGGTTCATACCGGGGTGTGAGGCTCGCGAATTCACGTTATACACAAAGCTACGCCACACAGGCGGTGCTTTGATCATCACCACAAGACTTTGCTTTTCAACAGAAGCCCTAATCACTGCATCTTAGTATGTCACACAGGCAATTCACACCATGCAACTGATGGCTATCAATAACATAGAATAAATTCCAATGTCAGACACATAATCCATTTGCAAGTCCGTTCTGGGTTGGAACGAAACCGGAGGCACTAAATACCCTGCATATTCATCGATTTCCACGTACGTCTGGACGATCACCACTAATTATCCATATTTCGGGATGCCTCCCAATCAGGACCTCAGTGACCATCCAAACGAGGTGAAGATCGGTCTTCAACCCCCGTCTTCATCTTCGACTTCTTATCGTCGATTTAGTTATCCAGAATGGGATAAACCCGGTCTTTCTGAGCAACTCGCGTATATAATAAACAAGTGCAACTCTAACATACATACGCAACATTTCAATTCATTAGTTACTAACCGTCAATCAGTAAGAGAACGATTTCCCAAATATTAACCCCGAAGGCCGAAACCAACATCAGATCAGCACCCAGGAAACCATTCGACTTAGCCAACCTTCAGTTAATTTCTAAATTTCACATCCCTATCGTTTATAATATTTTGTAACGATTTATCGCTATTTTTATTTATTTTTAAATAGCCAATTTATTCAAAATGGCGCTTTGGGCCATAACGCGGTCGTGGCGCTGTTTTTCTTCAGATTTGATTTACACATATCTAAAAATCTAACCGTTGGATCTTCACAAAATTTACATCATTAGAAAGATCCTTTCAAAACGAATCCAACGGTTCCAGTTTCGGGAAATTCCGACGGTCGGATCTCCCGGTATAATCGTTTGAAGTTTTGATTCAAAACACGAACTGCAGCGTCGTTATTCGATTATATATAATTATATATATATATATATATATATATATATATGTATATATATATATATAAATAAATATAATCGATTCTGGCATTGTTTTTCTTCAGATTTGAATTAAACATTCCAGACAATCCAATCATTGGATTTTTACAAAGTTGGTGCCGTTGGAAAGATAATTCCAATGCGAACCCAACGGTTGCGGTTTTGGGAAAATCCGATGGTCGGATCTCCCGCACTAATCATTTGAAATCACGGTTTCAAAATACGAACTGCAGCTTCGTTATTCGATATATTTTAATTCTGTTTATATATATATATATATATATATATCGATTCTTCAATTTCTAAGCTATATTCTTTTCATACATTTGATAAAAATGATGTTTTTATCTAACTGTCTTCTATTTCAACACTTCACTATTTTTAACAATTCATGTATATAATAAAAATGTGATTTTTAATGTAAAACAATTTATTTCAAAACACGATTATTTTATATATTTCATATAGGTGATAAAAATAGGATTTTTATTATAAAACAATTTATTTCAAAACAAGATTATTTTATACGTTTCCTATTGGTGTTAAAAATGGGATTTTTATTATAAAATAATTTCTTTCAAAATATGAATACCATTCAACACATGAATTTCAATTCAACGAATGAATATCGATTCAACACATGAAGGTTTTCTATAGTTTCTATATATAGATAAAAATGTGATTTTTATATTTAAAAACACGAATACCATTCAACACATGAATTTCAATTCAACGAATGAATATCGATTCAACACATGAAGGTTTTCTATAGTTTGTATATATAGATAAAAATGTGATTTTTATATTTAAAAACACGAATACCATTCAACACATGAATTTCAATTCAACGAATGAATATCGATTCAACATATGAAGGTTTTCTATAGTTTGTATATATAGATAAAAATGTGATTTTTATATTTAAAAACACGAATACCATTCAACACCTGAATTTCAATTCAACGAATGAATATCGATTCAACACATGAAGGTTTTCTATACAACGAATAAATATAGTTTCAACAAATGGAAATAATTCAAACACATGAATATTATTCAAAATTTCGGCATCATAACGGCAGGGTAGTTAAAACCGGGGCCGTCCCTAGTACGGCTCCTCGCTCTACCTTAAAGCCTCGCAGCTTTTGACAATGGGGAATCATGCATCTAGTTTGCACGCAGGCGACATGTATATTTATTTCATTTCCACAAACTAATCCTATGTGGTTTCAACCAAATATTTCAACCACAAACGGGTATTTTTCAACCGCAATCAATCAATATCAACCACAAACAATTCCAGTCAACCATTCGCTATCAATTAATTGTCACACCAATCACAATCAATAAATATCGTCCATGGTTTGTGGACGAGGGGCGTATATATATATATATATATATATATATATATATATATATATATATATATATATTTATTTATATATAGCATTTCACTTCTATTTCAACACATATATAATTTTTACAACGCCTATATAACTTATACATCAAACGTACAACTTATACAACGCTTATACAAGAGGTGTACAACGCTTATATAACTCATACATCGACTATATAATTTATACATCATCGTTTTCCATATCGTTTATAAATTAGAAATCTCACATTGGGTTCCACTCCACCAAAAATAGCAGAAGGCTCAGAAAAATATGCGGTCTCTTCTAGAAGGTAGAAAACGTCCAGACGAGTCCATTGTCTCTTGTTTCACTGAGTTTCGTCAAGAAACGAAAAAGATATGATTTTTACAGTGAAATCATAAACCGTAGCGCATTAAAGTGCTATTAAAACAGTTTTAATATTATCATCCGTTTACCTTCCTTTTGATTCAAAACTAGGTTTTGATTCTGCATTCAATCCGCGAAGCTAGGGGGCAATCGGCCAGCACCACCGCGTAGAGCACCAAGAGGGCTTCTTGGCGCTGGGTACCACGTTGAACTCGCACGTGGCGGCGTATTGAAGTCTTCGACTTCACGAGGCCGATTCTCGAGAAAGAAACGATGATAGAGGGCGAGGCTGGTACGGATGTGGAGCTCGTGGGAGGATCTACAAATTACTCCAAAGGAGCAACGTGTTTTGATGCGTGTGGAAGGAGATAAAGAGGAGGGAAGAAACAAGCTTTTTCCGCCGTCGGGTCTGGGAGTTTCGGGAAGAAGGTCGGGGAGAGAGAAATGATGTGGCCCAATAGGATTTTTTTATTTTATTTTATAATTTTTAAAATCTCCAAAATACCCCTTTCACACACGATCCCCAATCCAAACCCAACGACTGTCATCCTTAGCGTTTTACCCCCATTACGAACACAATTGGATATGTTTCGAAGCCCCATTCGACTGTTTCAGTCAGTTTCCATTCAAATTAAAATACATAACATTCAATATTCGAATTGAACGTACATTTCAATTTGCCAGGGCCACAAACTAATTCGAAAAATTCCAGAAAAATAAATCTAGCTATGTTTTGACGATACGGTCCCAACAAAACTAGTTTCGTCGAATTCTGAGACCGTTTGCAAAAAGGCCCATTTCTGGTCGATCCAATTTAACTGTAATTGATCAAAACACGTTTTCCTTTGCCACGCTCACATACTAGCTTCAAAAATTATGAAATTTGAAATCTAGAAATAACTTCACATCCCGGATCCAACAAAAGTGGTTTCGTCGGATTCCGAGGTCGTATGCAAAATGGCCAATTTCACGGGCTATATAAATTCCATAGCGACCTTTCAGAAAATTCATTTGGCCATAACTTTTGCATCCCGCTATGAAACTTCGATTTCTCAGATTCGTTAGAAAGGTATTCACTAACAGATTTAAATATTTTTGGTTTCACTCAAATCCATTTTATTTTGCACCTGGTACAGTCCGAAAAAGTTTGAATTCAGTTTTTGAAACTGAAGTGCCATTTCAGGCCTTGTTTATAATTAGAATTAATTATATTCGTTTTCAAACATCGATTCAAACTTACTTTTCATCGTTATTATTTAAAATATTTATTTCAAATATTTGAAATCCATTATTTTAGCCAATTTAAAATTTTTAAATTGGTTCAGATTTTCTGGGTCGTTACAATGGGCTTGGCTTATCTTATAAATTTTACAACCTGTATCTATTGAAAGAGGAGGGAATAAAAACATATATAACTTCTTCTAGATAGTAGTAGAAAATTGGTAATAATTAAAATCATAGCACAAAGATGAACATTGTGTAGAAACAAACCCATTCAGAGGAACCAAAAAGTTCAATAGTTCTGAACTATACAAAACCATGACAACAATCTAGTTGCTCGAACTGCTTATGGTTGATTAGCTTTACAGCAAAAACTGCACTTAATGTGACAAGGCAAGATAGTTTGAGACTGATTGTAGCTGTGTATACTGAATTATATATAACAGTCAAGGTTACAATTGAATGGAGTCTAAACAATACTTAACAATATTCAGAAAGCATGATTATATTTAAGTCAGTCAACAAAATATATAAGATTAGCAATTAATCGATGTAGGTTTAAGTAAGTATCTCAAAATCAATTTGGTACAGCAATGTAATTGAAATGTGTATGCTTTATCATGATATAATGAAGACTTGCTGTGGAAGGAATTCAATTTGCCATCATGACGACATTAGCATTTCTCCCAAGAACATCTGTAATATAACCAACTAATCAGCAATAAACTGGATAGACATAGTATATGCAGTAGCTCAAATCATGGAATAAAAGAACCAAAGTTTGTTAGAATACTGCTCCAATCAATGCAAAGTACGTGGTCGCATAATTTTCATCCATCTAACACAAAAAAATTCTGATCCATATAATTGTATCCTCACTGAACACATTGTTTGTTATAGTAGACATTTGATACATATATGATGGAATTTGGTATGGTGCCGACAATGGAGCATGATGGAATTTGCTCGGAAAATTTACACAATCAGTACCTTTTAGACTATGCACTTTGGTGCCATCATCAGCTCTGAAACTTTTGATATAGTCTCAAATGACACTAGCAAGTTCATGTTCATCTCATCTGCACCGAAATGAGCATTAAATGGTGAAATGTTAGATAAATCATATAACGACCCGAACTTCCCCGGTAAGGAAAGCCCGGATTGAATTGAGGACAAGACCAATCAGAACACAAACAGAAGAACATTTCATTGTTTATTACAACAATTCCATTAGAATACAAGAATATACAGAGTATGAATAAGTATTACACATTTGATAAATATTAGAGATTAAATAATTACAATGCAGCGGAAAAATAATACAAAACATAACTGAAAGAAATACACGGAAATAGAGCTTTCCGAATATCACTTCGGCTAAAAACCAGGATCCTGGGAATATAAATCTGCAAAACCAAAACTACTAGCTGCCCATATGGAAAATAAGGGCACCCAGAGTTTAGGTTAAAACAATAAACTCCAGGTCAGTCATGTGACTGGTGTGAGAACTAAAACAGTTATTAATCTTTATTTTTAAAGTTAGGTAAATCAAGGGACCACGCCGTATAACATGGAATGGGTTTCCTCCCAAGAATACCAGTGCATAAAACAAACAGCGCAATGCTAAATAAAGAACAATGAAGCTATTATAAGACCCAGGTCCCATCACACAATGCAACGCAAGCCGGAGAATAGGGTTTTACCTTATAATAGTCAAAGAATGCTTGATACACTAAATTTCATCTTTTATTATTACTATAAGTGAAGAAAACAGCTTCAAATATAAATGTATCAATCATAGACGACATGGGTACCATATATCATGTCGCCATACTAGTTCTACAATTAAAACCGCAAAATGTCGTATTGGAAATTGGATTTCCATCTATGAACCGAGGCAAAAGATAGTCCTCACCGATTCAAGACAATCTAGCCCATGTCTCAGGAACAGTCGCAGCTACACCTTAGGATCTTCAGGGTCGGTCCACTCGATGTGGATTAAATTAAACCCTGAACACTACGTCTCCCCGCCCTATGGGGCGTAAATGAGCCAAATGACTCCATATCCGAGGCGCCTCGCATTCCAACAACCATACAGGTGAAAAATATATAAATGTCAAGGCTGGTAGGTCACTGACACCACCTTTAACTAGAAAGAGACGCATGTTCTCTCTGAGTACTTCTCCCGTTTCTGGTTCACACCGGGGTGTGAGGCTCGCGAATTAACGCCATACACAAAGCTATGCCACAAATGTCGTGCTTTGATCATCAACCACAAGACTTTGCTTTTCAACAGAAGCCTTGATCATTTGCCACACAGGCAATTCACACCATGCGAATGATATCCATCAATATATAACCTCTGAGTTCGTACGTCTCAGAGAAGGGCGTTAAGCAAGAGAATAAATTCTCCGCCGCAAAACAAATATATATTTAATAGAAATCAATCACACAGAATAAAATCCTATGTCAGACAAACAGTCCATTTACAATTTTGTTCTGGGTCTGAACGAAACCGAATGAATCTTATTCCTCGCATACCCATCGATCTCCAAGTACGTCTGGACGATCACCAACTGATTCCCTCCTCTTGGGTGTACAGCCCAATCAAGATCATCAATAATCATCCAAACGATGTGAAGACCTCCGGTCTTCAACCACCATCTTCATCTTCGACTTATCGTCGAATCGGTTATTCAGAATGGGTATAAACCCGGCCTTTACGAATAACCCACGTATATAATAAACAAATGTTACACAAACACAACATACGCCTCATTCCAATTCAGAGTATTCTTTAATTCAAATATTCACATTCTTATGGAAAGGTTCCCATTAATTTTATCAAAGATAAATTCTTCTAAATTTATTCTTTAATCTTCCTTTGGATATCATTTCAAACCATGTTAAGGTTTTTCCAAACTAGTCGGGATTAGCGAACCACACCAAAGTAATTATTTATTTTATTTCCCAATCCCAACCTATTCATCCCATGGAGAAAAACTGGTAATACTCCATATCTAACACCACGGTGTTATCGGTAAATATTAATTACCATTTCACGTTCAAATCTAATTAAAGATTTAGCTATCGCTTTGGAGCAAAACTGGTGATACTCAATTCTCGATCATTTCAATCTAATTAAAGATTCATTAAATTTCCACTTAGTTTTAATCTTCCCACAAATCAATATTAATGATTATTCAAATCTAAGAAGTTAGTCTTATCTTTAACTGAGTTAAAGAACCAATGTCATTTAAAAACACGGTTCACGACAAACCCAAAATCCCATTTGATATTAAATACAAGACTCTGTATAGAAAATATATCGGCTTATATTCAATATCAAATTCTGAAACCAACAATTATCGTATTGGAAATAACGATATAAATATATCTTTCAAATTTCCACAACCATATTTGTATAATCACGAAATTCAACATCGAAATCTTTCGAAGATAATTTCGATTCAAATCCATTCCAATTCGTATATTGGAAATTCCGATTATTTTTAAATCCACTTTAAATCCAATTTATTTATTCAAAAATATCGGATTATAATTCTAGTTCATGACTAGTTCATTTCGATAAAAATATATTTTTATCTTTTTAAATATGGTATTTTTCACCCCAATTCTTTCCAATCCATTTATTATGATTTTACATCAATTGTTGATATTTTTAATAATTTTATCAAGGCCCATACAGTCGATTTCCAATAACGGTCGTCGAACTGCACTTAAAACGACCTTTTTCAAATTTGATTTGGACATTATTCCAAATCCAACCTTTAGATTTCAAATTTCTAATATTATTCGTTGGAAAGCTCTTTTCAATACGAACCCAACGGTTCCAGTTTTAGGAGAATTCGACGGTCGGATCTCCTGTAACGTCAATTCGAAGTCAATGGTCGAAATTCGAGAACTACCGCAGCGCGGTGCGTCCTATTCAGGCAATTTTATATAAATAATATATATATATATATATATTATATATATATTTCGTCGATTTCAATTCTAAACATATTTTATAAATCGTTTTAAATCCGTTTTAAAAACGATTTCGACTTCATATTCAATTTTAAATCAAAATTGAATATTCCATATCATCAATATATATATATATATATATGATAATATTTTCAAAACGTTATATTTTGAAATCACTTCCTTTTCTATATTCATTATAAAAACGAATATAATCGATATAAATATCGTTCACGTCCAAATGGCGCAAATCTAATCAACACGGCTTTATATATATTTCTATAACTTCGTTATTCTATTCAACAAATGAATATTTTCTTCAACACATGAATATATATTTTAATCAACACATGAATATTTTCAACACATGACTAGTTTCAACACATGAATGGTTTCAACACATGAATATTCTCAACACATGAGTATTGTCAACACATGACTATTTTGTTTATTCAACACATGAATATAATTTATTTTCTAAATTGGAATAAGACCCAATCAATTACCATATAATGTTATTTATATGGATTCCATACAACACATGTATATAATAGCAATGATAAATAATCAACCATCATCCAAAGTGCACTACACAACTGTCTGTCAACCTATCGATCGACATACAACTATACAATTAGGACTAGTGTACGTCAAATATCATCCCAATACCCGTGTGGGGTTTCAAATCAACAAACATAGATTTTATTTGTGCAGTTGGGCGACGTGTAAATTTTATCGTCCCAATCAATATCAGTCAAATCAGTGTACATAAACAAATCGTCTGATTTGCAAATGAATATTCATTTTATTCACATACACGTTAGAAATAATTTTTTAACGATAAATAATTTATTTCAACACATGAATATATTTCCATTCATTCCATATCACAATCAATTTTCACCACAAAACAAAATCAAACAAGTCGTCCATGGTCTGTGGACAACGGGTGTCGGGTGCTGCTAAGCACCGTCTGCATCCTAGTATATATTTTTAACTAGAAAACAAGAATTAAAGTGAGAAGATCTCACCGAGAGCTAAACCCAACTCCGCAACTCTTCGTATGTAGGAAATCTTCGTCGCTCGCCTTTTGTCACTTTCGTCGTCTGGATACGCTACATATATAAAAATCACATTTTTATATATTCTCTAGTATATAAAAATCATATTTTTATACCGCCATTGTATATATAAAAATCATATTTTTACTTTGCACTCATGGTAATAAAAATTTCATTTTTATATGTTAGTTACAAAAATAAGAAATCACTTCTTTGTACGTTGTTCATATGAGTAAAAATCAAATCTTTTTCGCCACTTCATATATAATAAAAATCGAATTTTTATTCCTCTTCATATATAATAAAAATCAAATCTTTTTCACTATGAAAATTCATATATTTTTATTTTTAAAAGATCTAAACTTTATATTCATAAAGATCTCAACTTCATGCATATAAAAATCTCGCTTTTCTATATATAAAAATTTCTATGTTCAATCCGCTATTCATATAAAAATCGAATTTTTATTTCGTTACAACATATATAAAAATCGTAACTTTATATTCACTATCTTATAAAAATCATATTTTTATAATCTCTACTATATAAAAATCATATTTTTATAATCTCTACTGTATAAAATCATATTTTTTTTGGTGATGTTATACATATAAAAATCAATTCTTTTTGGCGATGTTATACATATAAAAATCAATTCTTTTTGTTTGATCACTAAAAATCTTAACTTTAAATTTATAAAAATCTAAACTTTAGATTTATAAAAGTCTGAAAATTTACATTTATAAAAGATCCTAAAATTAACATCAATGTAAATAAATAAAAAATTAAACTCACAGTGAACGGTTGAGGAGGGGATGGGGCTGAGGAGCGCGTCGGAGGATCGGGAACTTGCAGAGGTTGTTTGCGAGGTGGGGGTTACGGTCAGCGCTCGCAGTGGTGCTTCGAGTGGAGAGAGAGGGGTGCGGATTCTCGAATCGCAGAAGGATGGGGTGGATCCAGTAGTGGAGGCGCATCGTCGGAGGTTGGGGGGCCTTGGATGGCGGCGCACGCGAGAGGGGGGCGCGATGGGTGGCCGTGATCGCCTGGTGGGGGAGGGTTTTTTTCTTTTTATTTTTCATTTATGAAAATGAGGAGAGAGAGAGGAGGGAAAAGGGGGGCGTTGACCGTATAGAAGAGTGGCGGGGGAGAGGTTTATAATTTTTTTATATTTAATTTTATTTAAATTTCCATAAAGGTGCTTTTTCATTCGAACCCCGAATCGAACCCACCAACTTTCGTTCCTAACTAATTACCTCCATCCCGAACACAATGGGATATGTTTCGTAACCCAGTTCGGACGTTTTGATTAGTTTCCATCAAAATCAAAATATAAATCTACATATTGAATTTGAACGCACATTTCAATTTACTAGGGTCACATATTGATTCAGAAAATTCCAGAAAAATTATTTCTAGATTCGTATTGACGATATGGTCTTAACAAAACTAGTTTCATCCAATTTGAAGACCGTTTGCAAAGTGGTTATTTTTAAGGGTCTTATATATATATTAAAATATATATAAATTCCACAGCGACTTTTCTTAATTTTAAACTGGACATATCTTACACTCTATAAAGTGAAATCTCAGTTTCTTACATCCCTTAGAGAGATATGATCAAACAAATTCAAATATTTCTTATTTCGTTCAATTCTGATTTATATTGAATTCTGTATATTCAATTGAAATTCGAAATCGAATTTTTGAACTACCGCGCCGTTTCAGGCTTGTTATATAATTAAAATAAAATTATTCGTTTTAACTTCGTCAAAAATAAATTTTTAGTCGTTATTATTTAAAATAATCCATTTTAAATAATGAAAATCCGTTAAAATAGCTAAAATAAAAATTTTAAATTGGCTCAGAATTTCCGGGTTGTTACAAATCAAAATGAAATGTTGAGCATGAAATACTTTTGATTGCTAAGGATCAGTTAGTTGTTGGAAATAGCAAAATCCAATCAGTTGAATGTCCTTCAAACTGAGTGTCACTCAGAAACAATCAGCATAAGTTATAACTTGTATGAACTTAAAATAAGGTGAAGTAATGAAATCATAACAAATCGCCACATTTTTTCCATGAAACAAAGCTTGAAATGATGATTCCTGCTCCTTTTTTTCAGGAAACAAAGATTAAGCAACTGAATATCTTACCAGAATTCCTAGTGTAGGATGAAGAATGAACTGTTCTAATTCTTATAGTCAAGAAGTAAAAATAATCTAGAACAAAAATTCAAATAAGTAAATAATTCCGGTAGGGGGTCTGTGCTTTGCATACGGGATTACAATACGTTATGTATGGTATTTTGTCGATGGTTTACTTTATAATATTCTAGGTAGTAACTTTTGAAATCAACATGCACCATACATTATGTGCAAGATATAATGTATTTAGTTAGTGTGTTTAGTATCAGTAACACAATGTTCAAAACTCAACAATTTAGAAATTTATTTTTTGCTAGGATATCACAAGTCTGACAATATCTAAAAAAATGAAATCCTTCCATAATTGTATTCAAAAGTAAATAGGTGTTTAAAATCTAGAAAAACATAAACGAATGCGGAAAATAAAGGTATCCAGTTTTTTTGGTCAAGATGTAGCTAACATTATGCGTACTCGGTATAATAAATGATATGTTTTAATTATTTTATCAATAGAATGGTTTGTAACATTTATAAAATGCACGTCGTAATTAAAATTTTCGATGCTATTTTTGTAACTGTATTTAGTATATTTTTGCACTTTTATAATCTTATGTAAAAAAATAAAATTGTATTTATATCTTAATATTTGTCGATTATTCATGGACAAAAAAATATCATATACTCGGGCATTATCAATGGATGAATACATTATTATCTGAAAATGATTTTGGATAAGGATGTGGATAAGACAACAATTGCGCTTTAAAGTATTCGTTGGCATGCTTATTTGGTCCCTATTCTTTGCAATATGAGTAAGTGTTTTTTTTCCTTTAAGTAACGTCAACTTCAGGAGTATTGATGTAAGTATTAATTTACAATGATAAGCACATTGAATTCAATGTATACATCATTCTCTAGAACCTGATTTTTATCTAAGTAGTTCCTGATTCAAACACACAGTAACAATACGGTGCTGAATCATAACTAATAGCCATTTCCTACCAATCAAGCACGACACAAGCTTTATCTTTGTTAATTACTTGATACATAAAATTGAATTTCATAAGCTTGTAGCAATAATGGTATGCAAAAAAAAAGTTAGAACTCTTGTATACAAAAACCTAGCACAAAGACATTAAATAGCGAATAATATGTGCCAGTTAATGTTATCAATGGTTAAAATGTACCATGGCATAAATCTTCTCAATCTGAATTTGTAGGAAATCTAAAGGTAGAAGCAATAATCAAAACTGATGATTGCATATTCTAAATAGCGTATAAAAATGATAGTTGACAACCAAGTATGCCTGTCATAAGACCCAACAAATAAATAACTAATGGATGAATATTCACATTCCAACCACATTTTTTGTGCTCTATGCTGAAGTTTTCCCACACAATGATGTAATATTTTATACTTGAAACAATACTTTTTTTTCAAAATGTTGCACAATTAAGGTGGTAGGCATGCTAATGCTAATATATTTTTAATCCAGTTACTCAAAAAGGAAATGCTCTCCTAATTATTTTAAAATCAAAACATATGCTTGATACTTGAAATAAAAAAGGATTATTGATTCAATTGAGAAAAAACTCGCAGTATGGTAAATTCAAATTTTAGACCATAGTCTCAAGTCAGGATACCAAAGTTCACTTTAGTAGCATTATTTCTAGAGCTTTTTTGCAACAATTTCCAGTTTTTTCTCCTACGTTGTCCAAGATGGAGCAAGGTTGAGTACTAGATGTCAAGAATGGCTCTAGAGTTCCAACAGCGCTCAAAGAAAATCTGGGTGGAAATAGGTGTTTGCCATATATATAATAGGTAAACATATACTTTGAAATTCGGTTGCTTATTTAACTCTCCTATGTTTATTAATTTACTATGAGTGATGCATACATATATACATACATGTCGTTTCAATAAATTATTTCAAAATAAATCAAACTATTTTATTTAAAGAATAACAAAATTTATACACAATAAAATACATACCATGTATTAAATATTTGTGGACCAAATAAACACAAAAGGTTCAAAAGGGAAAGTTTCATAATAATGAACAATTCAAATAAAAATCATGGAAAGAAGATGCTTCATACTATATTCAGAAAAAAAGGAATTAGTCACACATAAAATAGAGAAATGAAAAATCCATTTAAGAAAATTTTGAAGGATATGATAAATTAAGAAATAACTTCCACTTTATTTTGATTTACAAAGAGGTTATTTTTGGAATGGTTGCTTATATAAGTTGTGACGAAATATATAACAAAAAAACGTAAATTTGAAATACTATTAGATCATGAAAAATTTCAGCCAATGAAGAAGTACTTATTGTAATATAATTAATTTTGGAAAGGTACAAAAAGAATTATACGAAAATTACTAATCAAACCGACCATTAGTGAGGTTTTCGTACTATCATTGGCCAAAATAAAATTCTTTGAAGCCAAAAAATAATGTGCCTTCTTCGATTCTTTTTCTCCGCGTAACCTGATTCTTCTCGTATCCCTATTTTTCTCCATGTCCCTTTAATCCTGGTATCAACCGATTTTTCTGAGCTAATGTAACACCCCATCTCCGCTAGGGTCACTCACAAAGGGAATGCACTAGTTTTGGTGGAGTATTATCTAGGTAAACATACACAGAAATATTACAAGATAGAACATAAATAAAACAGCGGAAGGAAAACCCAAATTTCATTGCTTTAAAATCTAGTAAGGTCTAAAGCCTTTTACATCAAGATGCTATTAAGACAATTACATCGAAATCTGTCTTGCAATGGTAAAGAAGCATAAAACCATAGTCAAAATGTAACGACCCATATTTTTGACCGTTCAAATCGACAATAAACCACACATGTTGACCCAAACAAATCGCAAATGCAGGTAGTTATTAGGAAAAGAAGAAAAAGAAATAAAGAAGAGAAAAACCAATCATAGAATCTCACAGCGGAAGGACAACATATAATAAACAAATAGCAGTAAAACGGTAAAAATATATACTTTGGTTATAACATTCAATGATTGTCAGAGTTACATATACATATGGATGTACATAATAAGCAGCGGAAATAAATACAGCGGAAAATTATATATAGTATATATATACCAAATCTTCGTCTTCGTGCTCTAAAGGAAATCTTCGCTAACTGCAACATCTGCTGACCCGAGCGTATTGCATAAAAAGAAAACACAACAAACACTCGGATCAGCACTAAATCATCTCATATTAGTCAAATAAAAATACGAAATAACATTTGTGTCATGGGTACAGTAACTCAAGAGATGTTACGGGATTTTTCCATCTCTCAAGGATCCGTTAAACTAATACATACATAATATAGTACGCTATTATGATAGTGTCTATCCAGTAAAGTATAAATACTGAAAATAGCGTAAGCGGGATTACCATATTACCCTTACGCCGTTATAGGCATCAACAGTCTATACAGTACTGTAAATTCACCGTACTGGTGTTATCAGAGGGCACTCCATAGAAAGCAATGCTAAATAAAAATCGTAGGGGCTCGATAAGGATAAATATGACAAGGCACCGAGGCAATGCCCAGGGTAGGATTCTACCAATTGCACTCCCGGACCGGTGGTAACGCATAGCAGCCACTACCGCCAACCTCGGATCACACTCCCAAAGTCATAAATGGGCCCAAATCATCATCATCGTCATAGTCATAGGAATATTATCGAAGAAGTGTGTCCGATCAAAGGTGCTACCTCAGTTAGTCACGGTATAGCTCCTGTTTTAGTCATTTCAATTCTGACCCGAAGGTCAGGGCTATTTCGTCATCGATCATCTTCTTCGATTCAATAATCACCTCCAAGTCATCATACTCGTTCTGGATATGTCATAACGTTCACAGTTGTTGAAACGACCCGCAAATCCGTTGCAACCATATATATTCATACAGACCAACCCATTTGATCCTTGGAAATACTCTGTCAGACATTCGTCCATTTACGTTCGTTCTGGGACTAAACGAAACCGAAGGCACTATTTCTATTAATAGAAAAAGCCCTTGCACTTCACTCCGTCTTCAATATATTCAGCATTCTTGGTTCGCAACGCTTATGCCAATACGGAGTGGTTCACGGATAATAATCCAACCGGTCTCTCCATATTGACAACGATGGTCAAAAACTTCGATAGTCTGTGTTTTAACTATCGAATAAAAACAAGTGTTCATCCAAACATATCAAACAAATCACTGGGCTCTTTAATTAATATTTTATTAATTAAATCTCTTCTATATTCTCTTATCAATATTTGTTAACCAATATTTCAATAATCATCTCGGCCTCTTATGCCATTTGGAAAACGTTTCCAAATACCAACTTCTTTTATTTTCTATATATTAGAAAATATCTCTATTTGAAATTGAAAACAATTTCAATCACTTATTTCTATCCCTTTTTGTTTACAACATTCGATTTTTATATCCACTTTACTATCGAATTCAATACGTCGCTACAATGATTTCAAATTTATCAAAATATCTTAAAAATATTCTAACTCCTTAAATTTCCGGAAAATTTCGCCATAACCTCCCCTGTATCGGGAGCATTGGGAAATTTCAAATAGCTTCCCGGTATCTTCTAATCTCAAAAAGAAAAAGAAGAAGCCAAGCGGCTTGCCGATACGGCGCATAAAACCCATATATGAATTTAAACATGTACCTTTTTGTTGGGCACATAAATAAAAGTCTTCATATACTTCATATCAAACCTGCTTACACATGTTCACCTGTTTTCAATTCAATTCAACTCAATCCATTCGTTTGAATTCAAATTTGAATCGTTTGAATTCGGTTTCGCTTAATTATTCTTTAATTAGCCCTTTTGCCTATTTCACTTCTTTGTTTGAACATAACATGTTCAAATAAAATATTTAACTCGTTCATAACCAAATTGAATTTCAATTCTAGTTTCCTTTTCTATTTCGAATATAAATTTTCAAATCGAATTCGCTTATTCAAACCCCAATATCCATTTGAAAACTCATTAACTAATTTCTATTCGAATTAGTTAACTCTATTCAATAAATCAAAAATCTGATTTCTGTTTCAAAAATCAACCCATTTCTCCACTGGAGTTCACATATATTTTATAACTCAAATCTGGATTTTTCTAAATAGAAATTTCGATTTTTATTTGCTTAAAATCCTTTAATATCATTAAATAAACCGTTATGGTTTTATAATGGTTCTGGCGCTGTTTTTCTGAAAATTTGATTTTGACATAACTCAAAATCTATACGACGAAATTCAGATTTTTCTCTTTCATTTGAAAACTATTATCAAATCGGTCCTGACGTTTCTTGTTTCAAAGAATTTCGACTTCAATTGAGTTCTGTATATTCGATTGAAGTTCGAATCACTAATTTACGAACTGCAGCGCTGCGGCGAGTTCGTTTTAATTATATATATATATATATATAAACTTTTAAACTTCTAAACTTCTTTAAAATGAATTCAACTCCATTTAACTCAATTTGAATTCTTTGATTCAAATTCCAATCTCACTTTGAATTTCATATTCAAATTTCAATCCCTTTCTATTTGATATTCAAATTCAATACTTGAATTTCTATTTGAATTCCCTATATTCAAATTCAATACTTGAATTCATTTGAATTCTTTTATTCAACTCTATTTTTAAATTCCATTTTAACTTCTACATTCCCAATTCTATATTTGAAATCCCTTAGTTTTAAACTCATTTGAATTCCATATTCAAACCCCATAGATCAAATCCTATTTAAATTCAATTTGAATTTCTTACATTCAAATTTCATTTTTCATTTGAATTCTAATATTCAAATTCGTTTCCAGCCCCATTTGAATTCTAATATTCAAACTCCTTATCACCATTTGAATTTCTAATATTCAAATTCATTAACACCATTTGAATTTCTAATATTCAAATTCCTTTGAATTCACTTGAATCCAAATCCCATTTCAAAACCCTTTGGATTTCCTATTTGAAATCCTATTTGAAATTCCATTTCCCATTCTACTTTGAAATTCTATTTTCAAAGTTTATTTCAAATTCTATTTTGAAATCTCATATTCAAATTTCCACTTGAATTTTTGTATTCGTTCAAATTCAATACTCGAATTTCTATTTCAAATCTCTATTCAAATCTCATATTTAAATTCCATTCAAATCTCTATTCAAATTTCACATTTGAATTCTTTTTTTGAAATACTATATTTCAAATTCTATTCAATTCTTCTTTGAAATTCTATATTTCAAATTCTATTTTGAAATTCTACATTCAAATCTCTATTTGAATTTCTTTTTCGAATTCCTTTGAATTCAAATTTTATTTTAATTTCTTGAATTCAAATTCTATTTTTCCATTCTAATTTCGTCTATTCAAATTCTATTTGAACTTCTATTTGAATTTCTAATATTCAATTCCCTTTTAAAATTCAAACATTTAAACTCCTTTTAAAATTCAAATGTTATACTCACTTTTCATTCGAGTTCTATATTTAAAAATTCCATTTCACATCCTATTTTTGAAATTTCATTTCAAATCCCAATTTCACGCTTGTATTTCTATTTCTGAATTATCAAATGATAATTCTTTCCACTTCATCTATAATTTTGTTATAAAAGAACTATTTCTTAACTTCGTTTAAAAAGAAACTACTTGTTTTATTTTTAAAACAAGTTTATATTTTTATTTCCATTTAAATTCAAATTATATTTAAAAATAGAATTTCCCCTTTCAAATCTCAAATATCCTTTTAATTGGTCCAGTGATATTTAAACACACAAAGCAACGAATTATTTATTTTTCTAACACATCATATATAAATATATATGCAAACAAATAAACAAACAGATAATATATTTTTGAGGAATCCAGTTGGATTCCTCCAACCTGTTTTTCCTGCATCCACAGATGTTAGCACATAAATAATACCCATTCTGCTTCGTGGCAGAATATCGCGGTATAGAAGGTCATCCACTAATCATAGCGTGGGGCGTATAGGGTAATCATCCGCTATGAAACTGCGGGCATCCGCTAATGAAACTGCGGGAATCCAACCAATCAATCAACCCAATATATATATAATAGCCTAAATAACTAATATATATAAAACAACCAGAAAACATTCACACAAGCAACAAACAATTATTTTTAATGAAATAAAAATAATTCTAAAGGTGAGTGAGATTTACTCACCTCGATTTCCCATTTGTTGAATATCCATTTTAAAACTCCGTATCATCTGAGCTACGAATTTATTCGAGGCGTTTCTCTCGTACCTATAATTTATTCGATTCATATTTTAACCATTCATACCATTATGAACTTAAACTTATTTATTTAAATCGACTATAAAAATAAACGAATGAATTATTCTAGGTATATTAAATTATATAATAAAAAGAACATTACCTTATCACTTCTGCAAAATAACTTGATAAATTACGAAGTGTATCTTCGAATAGTAACAAAACCATAATCAGCCCAAAACTGTGTTTTTTTTTTCCACTTGGACAATTCATCGAACACTTTAATGGCAGCTATCATTCCTCCCTTTCCTCTACAGGTTCATGCTTTGAACTCGCTCATCCAACCTCATTTCGAAATTTCAGTTCGACATTACTCGTTTATCATTTTCTGACCCTGGTCCCCTTGTTCCCCTTCTGACATCACCTCGTTCAACCTTGAACTCAACCCACCCTACAGGCATCGCATCCAAAACGTCGGCCTCTACTACAGCTCCGCTCAAAACCAACGATCCTTAATTCACGTTGTTCCTCCCCAAACCCCAGTTCGTACTTCAATTGCCACCCTAATACCATCGTATACCTCAGAATCCCCTCAGCAATTTCAGCACGATTTCCGATAACCCCATCTACAAACTCGCCTAACCCTCCTGCTGAAATCCCCTTCGAACTACACCTCTCGAGTCACCACAAACCACGGTCACATCGAAAACCCGCTTCCCTAGAACGCGCCTCAGAGGAACCTTACCGCACAAATTTAGGGCTACCAATCGATAGTACAGCCTTAGACGAGTGGAAGGAACCCAAAATCAAATGATTCGATTTAGTATTGTATTTAGAAAACGAAGAGGAAATCGGCCTTGGGTATTTTCTTATTTAGAACGAGAGGATAGTGAGGCTTCAGCCTTTGGTTTGAGCCGAAGGAAGAAAGGAATTGCGGTATTTATAAGTGAAGGAATGGGAAACACTCGTACCATACCCCATTAAAATCATGTCTGCTTGATACGAAGCAAGGAGACAAATCTTACTGCTCGAGAAGAAGAGAATAATTTGCGTGATGCATACTGTATGGTAGCCTATGTTAATAGGTCGGCTGATAAAACACTAAGAATATTATAATTTGAAATTTTAAATTAAAATATCTCGCGGTCTTTAACCCGTAAATCTGAACCGCTATTTTAACGTATCCACTGACTTTTCAACACTGTAATATTATTATGAACTGAACTGAATAAAAATCTAAAATTTAATCTGAATGTATAATTAAAATAACCATATTATATTGATAATTCAATATAAAATATCATTTATATTATCAACTAAATATTTAAAACAATATTAAATATTTAAAATAAATTATTCAAAAATCTGGGTCGTTACATTCTTTCCCCCTTAAAATAATTTCGTCCTCGAAATTGCTAAGGTAGGAAAAATACTATAAACTCACTAACTTTTCATAACTCCTTTATGTTGAAACTCACCTCTTCATATTTCAACAAATTAACTCCAACCAAAACTTTTGGTCTTCACACATTTGAATGATCTACGATTAATCCATTTATATCCAATCTATATTCCAATAAACCTATTCAAATTGATTCTAATCAATTCATTCACTTCGACCCATTTAACTTGCTTAAGTTTAATTTAAATTCCAGAATTCAAATCCCTGGGTTTTTCTTTTCAAATTCTTTTGAAATCCCATAAATATATACATACATTTATTTCCATTTCAAATTCGAAATATTTGAATTTTCAAACCACTTGTTTTCTTCCAAACAAATTTCCATCAAAACTTTTTCTAAGGTAGCAATTCATCACTTAGAAACTCGGAAATGAACACTGATGATGTTGCAATCATCATCAGAATTATTTCCCAGCCACTGAAGTGAGTTCAGTGCTCTATTATTTCAAAATCCATCTAAAATGATTTTCCTTCAAATCTTTTTAAAACAAATCTATATTATTTTAATATACTTGAAAAATATTTTCAACTTACCAGGATTAAAATTTCAAATTCTGGTTTGAATTAAATTCTAATTCATCTCATTTGTATATTTAATTCTTATACAAATTCTATTTGGTTATAAATAACCATTTCAATTTTATAATCTCATTGATTATAATCCTAACAATCAACACATCCATATATTATAATAATTTTTAGAAAATTATTCTTTCTATATCAAAATAGAATTTTGGGTAAAATTATTTCATTTACCCTTTTTAAAACAATACTGTGTCGAATTTCTCTGTTCAAGTGTTTAGAAATTCCTATCGACTCCGTGGCGTCCCACGATTCGACCAGAATTCATAAACCACTCACAGACTAGTCAACACAATATAAAACAACTTTTTATATCAATTAACAAATACGCTCTCTCGTATCTTCACTCAACTCATTCTAGGGTACTACTGACCCTATCTCTAATGAGCACATGCCACACAAGCCTAGGTGTTCGCTCAACCTAAGCTCTGATACCAACTGAAACGACCCGCAAATCCGTTGCAACCATATATATTCATACAGACCAACCCATTTGATCCTTGGAAATACTCTGTCAGACATTCGTCCATTTACGTTCGTTCTGGGACTGAACGAAACCGAAGGCACTATTTCTATTAATAGAAAAAGCCCTTGCACTTCACTCCGTCTTCAATATATTCAGCATACTTGGTTCGCAACGCTTATGCCAATACGGAGTGGTTCACGGATAATAATCCAACTGGTCTCTCCATATTGACAACGATGGTCAAAAACTTCGATAGTCTGTGTTTTAACTATCGAATAAAAACAAGTGTTCATCCAAACATATCAAACAAATCACTGGGCTCTTTAATTAATATTTCATTAATTAAATCTCTTCTATATTCTCTTATCAATATTTGTTAACCAAATATTTCAATAATCATCTCGGCCTCTTATGCCATTTGGAAAACGTTTCCAAATACCAACTTCTTTTATTTTCTATATATTAGAAAATATCTCTATTTGAAATTGAAAACAATTTCAATCACTTATTTCTATCCCTTTTTGTTTACAACATTCGATTTTTATATCCACTTTACTATCGAATTCAATACGTCGCTACAATGATTTCAAATTTATCAAAATATCTTAAAAATATTCTAACTCCTTAAATTTCCAGAAAATTTCGCCATAACCTCCCCTGTATCGGGAGCATTGGGAAATTTCAAATAGCTTCCCGGTATCTTCTAATCTCAAAAAGAAAAAGAAGAAGCCAAGCGGCTTGCCGATACGGCGCATAAAACCCATATATGAATTTAAACATGTACCTTTTTGTTGGGCACATAAATAAAAGTCTTCATATACTTCATATCAAACCTGCTTACACATGTTCACCTGTTTTCAATTCAATTCAACTCAATCCATTCGTTTGAATTCAAATTTGAATCGTTTGAATTCGGTTTCGCTTAATTATTCTTTAATTAGCCCTTTTGCCTATTTCACTTCTTTGTTTGAACATAACATGTTCAAATAAAATATTTAACTCGTTCATAACCAAATTGAATTTCAATTCTAGTTTCCTTTTCTATTTCGAATATAAATTTTCAAATCGAATTCGCTTATTCAAACCCCAATATCCATTTGAAAACTCATTAACTAATTTCTATTCGAATTAGTTAACTCTATTCAATAAATCAAAAATCTGATTTCTGTTTCAAAAATCAACCCATTTCTCCACTGGAGTTCACATATATTTTATAACTCAAATCTGGATTTTTCTAAATAGAAATTTCGATTTTTATTTGCTTAAAATCCTTTAATATCATTAAATAAACCGTTATGGTTTTATAATGGTTCTGGCGCTGTTTTTCTGAAAATTTGATTTTGACATAACTCAAAATCTATACGACGAAATTCAGATTTTTCTCTTTCATTTGAAAACTATTATCAAATCGGTCCTGACGTTTCTTGTTTCAAAGAATTTCGACTTCAATTGAGTTCTGTATATTCGATTGAAGTTCGAATCACTAATTTACGAACTGCAGCGCTGCGGCGAGTTCGTTTTAATTATATATATATATATATATATATAAACTTTTAAACTTCTAAACTTCTTTAAAATGAATTCAACTCCATTTAACTCAATTTGAATTCTTTGATTCAAATTCCAATCTCACTTTGAATTTCATATTCAAATTTCAATCCCTTTCTATTTGATATTCAAATTCAATACTTGAATTTCTATTTGAATTCCCTATATTCAAATTCAATACTTGAATTCATTTGAATTCTTTTATTCAACTCTATTTTTAAATTCCATTTTAACTTCTACATTCCCAATTCTATATTTGAAATCCCTTAGTTTTAAACTCATTTGAATTCCATATTCAAACCCCATAGATCAAATCCTATTTAAATTCAATTTGAATTTCTTACATTCAAATTTCATTTTTCATTTGAATTCTAATATTCAAATTCGTTTCCAGCCCCATTTGAATTCTAATATTCAAACTCCTTATCACCATTTGAATTTCTAATATTCAAATTCATTAACACCATTTGAATTTCTAATATTCAAATTCCTTTGAATTCACTTGAATCCAAATCCCATTTCAAAACCCTTTGGATTTCCTATTTGAAATCCTATTTGAAATTCCATTTCCCATTCTACTTTGAAATTCTATTTTCAAAGTTTATTTCAAATTCTATTTTGAAATCTCATATTCAAATTTCCACTTGAATTTTTGTATTCGTTCAAATTCAATACTCGAATTTCTATTTCAAATCTCTATTCAAATCTCATATTTAAATTCCATTCAAATCTCTATTCAAATTTCACATTTGAATTCTTTTTTTGAAATACTATATTTCAAATTCAATTCAATTCTTCTTTGAAATTCTATATTTCAAATTCTATTTTGAAATTCTACATTCAAATCTCTATTTGAATTTCTTTTTCGAATTCCTTTGAATTCAAATTTTATTTTAATTTCTTGAATTCAAATTCTATTTTTCCATTCTAATTTCGTCTATTCAAATTCTATTTGAACTTCTATTTGAATTTCTAATATTCGATTCCCTTTTAAAATTCAAACATTTAAACTCCTTTTAAAATTCAAATGTTATACTCACTTTTCATTCGAGTTCTATATTTAAAAATTCCATTTCACATCCTATTTTTGAAATTTCATTTCAAATCCCAATTTCACGCTTGTATTTCTATTTCTGAATTATCAAATGATAATTCTTTCCACTTCATCTATAATTTTGTTATAAAAGAACTATTTCTTAACTTCGTTTAAAAAGAAACTACTTGTTTTATTTTTAAAACAAGTTTATATTTTTATTTCCATTTAAATTCAAATTATATCTAAAAATAGAATTTCCCCTTTCAAATCTCAAATATCCTTTTAATTGGTCCAGTGATATTTAAACACACAAAGCAACGAATTATTTATTTTTCTAACACATCATATATAAATATATATGCAAACAAATAAACAAACAGATAATATATTTTTGAGGAATCCAGTTGGATTCCTCCAACCTGTTTTTCCTGCATCCACAGATGTTAGCACATAAATAATACCCATTCTGCTTCGTGGCAGAATATCGCGGTATAGAAGGTCATCCACTAATCATAGCGTGGGGCGTATAGGGTAATCATCCGCTATGAAACTGCGGGCATCCGCTAATGAAACTGCGGGAATCCAACCAATCAATCAACCCAATATATATATAATAGCCTAAATAACTAATATATATAAAACAACCAGAAAACATTCACACAAGCAACAAACAATTATTTTTAATGAAATAAAAATAATTCTAAAGGTGAGTGAGATTTACTCACCTCGATTTCCCATTTGTTGAATATCCATTTTAAAACTCCGTATCATCTGAGCTACGAATTTATTCGAGGCGTTTCTCTCGTACCTATAATTTATTCGATTCATATTTTAACCATTCATACCATTATGAACTTAAACTTATTTATTTAAATCGACTATAAAAATAAACGAATGAATTATTCTAGGTATATTAAATTATATAATAAAAAGAACATTACCTTATCACTTCTGCAAAATAACTTGATAAATTACGAAGTGTATCTTCGAATAGTAACAAAACCATAATCAGCCCAAAACTGCGTTTTTTTTTCCACTTGGACAATTCATCGAACACTTTAATGGCAGCTATCATTCCTCCCTTTCCTCTACAGGTTCATGCTTTGAACTCGCTCATCCAACCTCATTTCGAAATTTCAGTTCGACATTACTCGTTTATCATTTTCTGACCCTGGTCCCCTTGTTCCCCTTCTGACATCACCTCGTTCAACCTTGAACTCAACCCACCCTACAGGCATCGCATCCAAAACGTCGGCCTCTACTACAGCTCTGCTCAAAACCAACGATCCTTAATTCACGTTGTTCCTCCCCAAACCCCAGTTCGTACTTCAATTGCCACCCTAATACCATCGTATACCTCAGAATCCCCTCAGCAATTTCAGCACGATTTCCGATAACCCCATCTACAAACTCGCCTAACCCTCCTGCTGAAATCCCCTTCGAACTACACCTCTCGAGTCACCACAAACCACGGTCACATCGAAAACCCGCTTCCCTAGAACGCGCCTCAAAGGAACCTTACCGCACAAATTTAGGGCTACCAATCGATAGTACAACCTTAGACGAGTGGAAGGAACCCAAAATCAAATGATTCGATTTAGTATTGTATTTAGAAAACGAAGAGGAAATCGGCCTTGGGTATTTTCTTATTTAGAACGAGAGGATAGTGAGGCTTCAGCCTTTGGTTTGAGCCAAAGGAAGAAAGGAATTGCGGTATTTATAAGTGAAGGAATGGGAAACACTCGTACCATACCCCATTAAAATCATGTCTGCTTGATACGAAGCAAGGAGACAAATCTTACTGCTCGAGAAGAAGAGAATAATTTGCGTGATGCATACTGTATGGTAGCCTATGTTAATAGGTCGGCTGATAAAACACTAAGAATATTATAATTTGAAATTTTAAATTAAAATATCTCGCGGTCTTTAACCCGTAAATCTGAACCGCTATTTTAACGTATCCACTGACTTTTCAACACTGTAATATTATTATGAACTGAACTGAATAAAAATCTAAAATTTAATCTGAATGTATAATTAAAATAACCATATTATATTGATAATTCAATATAAAATATCATTTATATTATCAACTAAATATTTAAAACAATATTAAATATTTAAAATAAATTATTCAAAAATCTGGGTCGTTACAGTTGTCAAAGTGGTATCGACACTGACAGAGAGTATGCCTTATGTCGACTCCGGTCTCTTTAACAACCAACGCTTACAACTTTCACATTGGTCGGTTCTTTTATATTTGATAAAGGTTCGCTTTCATATCAAAATATCATCTTCTGTTTCGAACCCAATTTATTCAACGAATAAAATTTTCATATCAACATATCATATTCATACCCGAGCCGATTATATTCTAAAACTAGAATATATTTCATATCATTATATTATAATCACATAATATTTCAAAAACGACTTATATTCAAATAGAATATGATTTATCTCAAAGACTTCAAATTATCACGGATTCTTATCTCAACTCCATTTGAACCGGCGGTTCAAACTCAAGCATTTCCATTCGGAAGGAATTTATAAATTTCAAAATACTTGTAAGTAAACGTATATATAAAATAATAATAATAATAATAAATGTTATATAAATAATATATATAGATATATATAGAATATAATAATTGAAAATAAATCAGTAATTTAAATATTATCTATATACTTAAAATAGGGTTACTAGGAAATGTTTGAAAAATGAATTATAAGAAAAAATTATTTAAAATACAATAATTATAAGTAAAGGTAAATAATAAATTTAAAGCAAGAATAATTATTTGGAATCAAATGCATAAATATTTTTAAAATAAATTTCTTTAATCAAAATCTTTCCTTCCTTCCAAATTTCTAATACTTGAATCTATCCTCCGATCTCAATGGGGTTCATTTAATTCCATATCTCATTTCAACCCCGTTCAAAACAACTATTGACTTCTAGAGTTCAAATATATTTTCAAACTGGGTTAAAACAACTCAGATACCCTCGATTTCCAAATTTCCCAAAAACCAGATTACCATAAGAATTTATTTCCTTCTAATCCAACTCATAAATCATATTCAAATCCCAATTTAAATATTTCCACTTTGTTTTGGAAAATTCCTTGAACCATTTTTAATCAACTTCCCAGTTCAGAATCTTTAAAGAATTGAATTATCCGGTATCGGTACATTCTTTTAAAAGGGAAATTTCTATCAAATAAATTTCAAATATTTAAAATCATTTAACCAACCGATGTCTGTATATAATTATCTACCAAATGGCCAAGTGATTTTAAATTTAATTTCTCGATGTTTCAGGGATGGATCTATCATTTCAATCCAAATCAGGGTCACAGAGATTTATCATTTCACTCCGTGTTCTTAATTTATTTCATCGATAAATTCCGGGTTCATTAGATGCCCGTAACATCAAGGGTAAATGGAATTTATCGTCACAATCAACATTCATTACGATATACTGAAATAAGTAGCATTAACATGTCACTATAAATTCAGTAATAATTTCAACCAACATCCATCACAACAATTTCATTCAACTGATTCAGCATTAAACTGTTTCAGGATTTAACCAGGGTTCGAATTCAACTAGAGATTTAAATTAAATTAAATAACAAATCATTTACTTAGATTGCATGTTAACATACTTAAATGTTAAATTTAAGCCACGCATCAACGATCCAACACAACCATGCAACCAAACTTACTTCATAATGTAATTTGATAAATATGGTAATAAATCAGTATTTCGTGAGCGAAGAATCCCTCACCTTTGGGTCCTTAGTGGATCGGACGTCCAACCATAGCCCAAAATTTCACAGTCTCTAAATGCCGCGAAACCAGGGCCAAAATGTCCGCAATTTTGCCACGATCCCAATGCAACAAACCGCGTCCAAATCCGAGTTAAAACGAGAGAGTTATGAGTGTTTTACGGTTTGAATTTAATATATATAAAAATTAATAAAGTGAAATTCCTCACCAAATCACAATCCGCCACGTCACCCTTCTACTCCCGCTCCTTCCTTCTTCATGCTACAGTAACCCATGAAAAATGAACCCAAAAACCGCTACTTTGACCGACAAATCCTCCACGCTCAGTCCATGATAGAACCTCCGACCAGTGTCATCGCGAAGCTCACCTCACGGCGCACCCCGCCCTTCAGTCCGGCCAACTCCGGTCTCGCCTAGCCCGTGCACCGATGCTGGAAACGAACGGGTTTTGAAACCCTAAAGCACCAAATTCACACACCACAGTCACTTCCAGATGTTGCCGCTACCACCGTTAGAATCGTATAGCCCTCCTCTTCGAAACCCCTATGCTAAATCCTTCGATTATGCCCTAAATCAAAAACCCCTAAAATCGAGCCTAGGGTTTTGAAAACTGCAGCGTTTGACCGCGATTTCCCGCTGCTCCAGGCCTTGCATGTCGAAACAAATCACAGCCGCATCTTCGTATCGTCGAGAGCTTCGTTTTGACATATAATATGATAGGGTTTTGAGAGATTTTATTTTGAGGTGAATTTTTGTTTTGAAATTAAGATAAAAAAAATTATTTTCTGCCATTAATAATGAAATTTTGATGGAGAACAGCATAGGAAATAGAGAATGGGCTTATAAGAAGGAGGTGGAAATTTATTTATAAGTAAAGGAGGCCCAAATATGATAAACAACAAATACTCTATTTCACCGATTCAATTTCGCGATTTCTCCCGTACGGTCAAACGGTAGGTCCGATTTTTACAAAATTTGAAATCCTGTAATAATCCACCGTTCCGGTTATGATGACGCCAGTTTCGTCGAATTCCGAGACAGTCGACAAAACAGTTAAATTTCACAGTTAATTAAATAATTAAATATTCAATTATCAAATTAACTGTTTTAAACTCAAATTAAATATTTATTAAATTCAAATTAAATCTATAAATAAATTTCACACATTTTTTTCTTCTTAATTTGATTATTTACAAATTTCAATTTAAATTTCAAGTTTGACTTAAACAGCTTAAATCCCGTCGTTTAACAAATCAACTTTGAATCCTCCTTTATATCAACACAATTTAAATAAATTTGTTTCACAAATTTTTAAGTCCCCGGGTCTTGATTATTTTTTAAATAAAAATCTAAATTGCAATCCAAATAAATGAATACGCTTTTATCTTAAGTTATTCAATGTCAAATCCAAAATTCCACACATCCCAATTTAAAATTTGAAATTTCACCTTTAAATTAACCTACTTGAATTAATTTAATCATTTAATTATTATATTTCAAAATAGCCTTTCTAAATAAATTACACTTGAAAAATCTATTTATTCTAAATTCGAACAATCACCATCACCAAAATTAACAAAATTTTGATTTTCCCTAATACATCCCAATTTATTTATTTTAAATTGAAATTTAAATATACTGAAAATTATGGGATGTTACATTCTCCCCCACTTAAAAATCTTTTCGTCCTCGAAAAGAGAACGAAACGATATTAAGCACATATCTATTTTAAATTCATACTTAAAAATAGCCTTTATAGAGAAAGTTATATTTGTAAAACTCATAAATTTTCTAACTCTCGAAATCACGGAAAAATTCGGCAGCATCTCCTTTGTACGGAGAGGTCCGGGGAAAAACACCTACATACATATAACTCAAATACCATCTCATCACACAATGAGGCATCCCTGAACCAGGGGAAAACAAAAACAAACCACCAAGCTTTATACAACCCCAAATACGTACCTCTTTACGCATTTATTTTGCGGTTTTTATTTACCTTTGCATTGAGCATTTAGCGCAAGCGAGCTCCAACGCGTAGCACGACATCATAACACCTGCCACATACTCACATACACATAAGGATCGAACATATATACAATATATAGCAATTGTATACAACTTACATAACATATCTCGATCATTTCAACTATAAAACCAAGAATGTTAATGATAGACCAGCGAACAAATTTATGGTTATCACCCCATAGATGAGGGAATTTTGACAAAAGCATATTAGGCAAAAGTTGTAGCATTTGTTTCAGAATTTACGAATTGTGCTCGTACATTAAAAACCGACACTTGGTTAGGGAGTTATGGTCCAAACAATATTGGTATTCAGTTCAGATTTTTATTTTCTGCGCATACAATTACGACTAGTTCTTGGTTTTCAACCCAATTAACTTGAAAATTAGGCAAGGCACCATTAACAAAAGTTTTAGTTCAGTTTCTTAGGTCTTCAAAAAGTCCGGAATCGTTAAATTCCGATCATCCGTTCAAAAGTTATGGCCATTCTAGTTTCAGCTTATAAATTATTCCGGGCTTTCGCATAAACGTTGAGTCATTTTATTTGTAATTTCAAACCTCCGGATTCATAAATTTAAATAAGCTTAACCACCAAAATTTGATTATCGCTCCATTATGCTCATAGTACGATTCATGCTTTTATTGCTCAAATATATTCATGTTCATTTCACTTGTATTAAATGAATTTCATTCACTTACTTATGTTCAATTTCAATTCACCCATTCCTCTATTCTTGTTCAACCATTCAATCATCTACATTTACTTCATAATCCAAGAAATGGGTCTTGCATATAATCGCTTACTTCATTCCAATATACTTCCCATTCATTTTCCTGTTCAATCCATGTATTAATTCCGATTAAAACTTGAATTCATATTACTTTCCAAACTAATTTGATTATATTAATCATTAATTCATTAATCTTGGTCGATTTACCAAACTTCATTACTTATTCCTATTTACTTCATCCATATTACACCAATTGTCATTTCATTTATCCATATTCAATTAGTCATTTATTTGAAATAAATTCTGATTTATCCATTCTAATTATTTAAATTCACCCTTGCTTCGTTTTTATTCCTTTGTATTTGGTTTAAATCGACCAATTCGAATTTCTCGAGTTGACTCTCATTATTCTAATTCATTCGACTTAATTTAATCCACGTTGTTCCAATTCTTTCAATATTCTAATTTAACAAATTAGACTTCGGTTTTATATTCCAAATCCTTATTTTATTTCATTTCTACTATTTCTACTTCACTTTCTATTAAAAATCTATTCCTTTAACTCAATTCATTAATTAGACTTTCAAGTTCCAGATTGAATTAAGGCCGGTTCATAACTCAAATTTTTTTTTTCTTAGTTCTAAATCATTATTTTTTCTATTTCTTAAGTTAAACTTTATTGAAATCGATTCCTCTCCACGAATTTAGTTATATTTCATCCAATAAAATGGTTTACACTCTATTCATTCTTTGTCCATGCTCAGTTTACATTCGATATATTGTCCAAATGAGTTTATCCCATTTAGATTCTCTATACCTTCATTTCCCGTGCATACTAATTCAGCATTCAATTCCTTCATTTTTAGTTTATCGGCCATCACCTATTATCAACAAACAAAAATTTCTTCCAACTCCTTCTCGGTTTTACTTAATATACTTATTAATCATTCAAGTCATGGGTTATCATTTTTATTACACCACATAATATTTCAATTCATTTTAGATGACTAAAGTAAATTTTATTTCGCCATAAATTTTCAAACTTCTCTAATTGAATCGAGTTGTCTTAGCACTCAACTGACATTATTTGTTAGGATGAACTGAATGCCTTGATTCCGGGTTATAACTAAGTTTAAATAATATATGTATTTATACTATTTAGGGAAAACCCTACCATAAGATTTTCCAAATCTAAATCTTTAAATTTACAAGGAACAAATTTTCAATTCTGGTTAAATTTAAGCCTAACCTAACACATATATTAATACCTTCATATAAAATTATTAAATATGAAATTAAATCCAAAATACTTTTTCAAATAAATTATGAAAGTATAGAGTGGTCTCCCCCACTTAGACACTTCATAATAAATGTCGATAATGCGTGCACCCATTACCGAAGTCATTTCTGACGTCCGAGCAGGGATTTCACACTTATTTCTTTAAAAATCCTTTAAACCATCCCTTTCGAAAATGCCTATAATAGGATATTATTCAAACTTTGGCAAAACTATTTCAAAAATACCCAGGATCAAATTTCAAGTTCATTTCTATTTTAATCTCAACCTTTCTCACCCAAATTTATTTACGGCATCATTTCATTTTCAAATATTTCAAGGACCATTTAATTTTCCTTATTGAATTTATTATTGAATCAACTATAACAGGTAATAACTTAATATTACCACCTACTAAACAATGCATATACACTTAAAACAACCAATATACATATAATATATATAAAAATATAATCGAAAACCATATTATGTCAATTCATTCTATTCGATTATTTAGGAATTCCTATCGATTGTATGGCGTCCCATATATCGACCAGAATCCATAAATAATCAACAGAACAAGACGACACAATATAAAACCATTTTATATCAAAAATACAAGTACGCTCTCTCATATCACACAAACTCATTCTAGGGCGTTTCTAACCTCATCTCTAATGATTAAATTCCCAAACAGAGCCAAGGTTATCGCTAACCATCGCTCTGATACCAAATGTAACGACCCATATTTTTGACCGTTCAAATCGACAATAAACCACACATGTCGACCCAAACAAATCGCAAATGCAGGTAGTTATTGGGAAAAGAAGAAAAAGAAATAAAGAAGAGAAAAACCAATCATAGAATCTCACAGCGGAAGGACAACATATAATAAACAAATAGCAGTAAAACGGTAAAATGTATACTTTGGTTATAACATTCAATGATTGTCAGAGTTACATATACATATGGATGTACATAATAAGCAGCGGAAATAAATACAGCGGAAAATTATATATAGTATATATATACCAAATCTTCGTCTTCGTGCTCCAAAGGAAATCTTTGCTAACTGCAACATCTGCTGACCCGAGCGTATTGCATAAAAAGAAAACACAACAAACACTCGGATCAACACTAAATCATCTCATATTAGTCAAATAGAAATACGAAATAACATTTGTGTCATGGGTACAGTAACTCAAGAGATGTTACGGGATTTTTCCATCTCTCAAGGATCCGTTAAACTAATACATACATAATATAGTACGCTATTATGATAGTGTCTATCCAGTAAAGTATAAATACTGAAAATAGCGTAAGCGGGATTACCATATTACCCTTACGCCGTTATAGGCATCAACAGTCTATACAGTACTGTAAATTCACCGTACTGGTGTTATCAGAGGGCACTCCATAGAAAGCAATGATAAATAAAAATCGTAGGGGCTCGATAAGGATAAATATGACAAGGCACTCGAGGCAATGCCCAGGGTAGGATTCTACCAATTGCACTCCCGGAACGGTGGTAACGCATAGCAGCCACTACCGCCCACCTCGGATCACACTCCCAAAGTCATAAATGGGCCCAAATCATCATCATCGTCATAGTCATAGGAATATTATCGAAGAAGTGTGTCCGATCAAAGGTGCTACCTCAGTTAGTCACGGTATAGCTCCTGTTTTAGTCATTTCAGTTCTGACCCGAAGGTCAGGGCTATTTTGTCATCGATCATCTTCTTCGATTCAATAATCGCCTCCAAGTCATCATACTCGTTCTGGATATGTCATAACGTTCACAGTTGTCAAAGTGGTATCGACACTGACAGAGAGTATGCCTTATGTCGACTCTGGTCTCTTTTACAACCAACGCTTACAACTTTCACATCGGTCGGTTCTTTTATATTTGATAAAGGTTCGCTTTCATATCAAAATATCATCTTCTGTTTCGTACCCAATTTATTCAACGAATAAAATTTTCATATCAACATATCATAATCATACCCGAGCCGATTATATTCTAAAACTAGAATATATTTCATATCATTATATTATAATCACATAATATTTCAAAAACGACTTATATTCAAATAGAATATGATTTATCTCAAAGACTTCAAATTATCACGGATTCTTATCTCAACTCCATTTGAACCGGCGGTTCAAACTCAAGCATTTCCATTTGGAAGGAATTTATAAATTTCAAAATACTTGTAAGTAAACGTATATATAAAATAATAATAATAATAAATGTTATATAAATAATATATATAGATATATATAGAATATAATAATTGAAAATAAATCAGTAATTTAAATATTATCTATATACTTAAAATAGGGTTACTAGGAAAAGTTTGAAAAATGAATTATAAGAAAATTTTATTTAAAATACAATAGTTATAAGTAAAGGTAAATAATAAATTTAAAGCAAGAATAATTATTTGGAATCAAATGCATAAATATTTTTAAAATAAATTTCTTTAATCAAAATCTTTCCTTCCTTCCAAATTTCTAATACTTGAATCTATCCTCCGATCTCAATGGGGTTCATTTAATTCCATATCTCATTTCAACCCCGTTCAAAACAACTATTGACTTCTAGAGTTCAAATATATTTTCAAACTGAGTTAAAACAACTCAGATACCCTCGATTTCCAAATTTCCCAAAAACCAGATTACCATAAGAATTTATTTCCTTCTAATCCAACTCATAAATCATATTCAAATCCCAATTTAAATATTTCCACTTTGTTTTGGAAAATTCCTTGAACCCTTTTTAATCAACTTCCCAGCTCAGAATCTTTAAAGAATTGAATTATCGAGTATCGGTACATTCTTTTAAAAGGGAAATTTCTATCAAATAAATTTCAAATATTTAAAATCATTTAACCAACCGATGTCTGTATATAATTATCTACCAAATGGCCAAGTGATTTTAAATTTAATTTCTCGATGTTTCAGGGATGGATCTATCATTTCAATCCAAATCAGGGTCACAGAGATTTATCATTTCACTCCGTGTTCTTAATTTATTTCATCGATAAATTCTGGGTTCATTAGATGCCCGTAACATCAAGGGTAAATTTAATTTATCGTCACAATCAACATGCATTACGATATACTGAAATAAGTAGCATTAACATGTCACTATAAATTCAGTAATAATTTCAACCAACATCCATCACAACAATTTCATTCAACTGATTCAGCATTAAACTGTTTCAGGATTTAACCAGGGTTCGAATTCAACTAGAGATTTAAATTAAATTAAATAACAAATCATTTACTTAGATTGCATGTTAACATACTTACATAATAAATTTAAACCACGCATCAACAATCCAACACAACCATGCAACCAAACTTACTTCATAATGTAATTTGATAAATATGGGAATAAATCAGTATTTCGTGAGCGAAGAATCCCTCACCTTTGGGTCCTTAGTGGATCGGACGTCCAACCATAGCCCAAAATTTCACAGTCTCTAAATGCAGCGAAACCAGGGCCAAAATGTCCGCAATTTCGCCACGATCCCAATGCAACAAACCGCGTCCAAATCCGAGTTAAAACGAGAGAGTTATGAGTGTTTTACGGTTTGAATTTAATATATATAAAAATTAATAAAGTGAAATTCCTCGCCAAATCACAATCCGCCATGTCACCCTTCTACTCCCGCTCCTTCCTTCTTCATGCTACAGTAACCCATGAAAAATGAACCCAAAAACCGCTACTTTGACCGACAAATCCTCCACGCTCAGTCCATGATAGAACCTCCGACCAGTGTCATCGCGAAACTCACCTCACGGCGCACCTCGCCCTTCAGTCCGGCCAACTCCGGTCTCGCCTAGCCCGTGCACCGATGCTGGAAACGAACGGGTTTTGAAACCCTAAAGCACCAAATTCACACACCACAGTCATTTCCAGATGTTGCCGCTACCACCGTTAGAATCGTATAGCCCTCCTCTCCGAAACCCCTATGCTAAATCCTTCGATTATGGCCTAAATCAAAAACCCCTAAAATCGAGCCTAGGGTTTCGAAAACTGCAGCGTTTGACCGCGATTTCCCGCTGCTCCAGGCCTTGCATGTCGAAACAAATCACAGCAGCATCTTCGTATCGTCGAGAGCTTCGTTTTGACATATAATATGATAGGGTTTTGAGAGATTTTATTTTGAGGTGAATTTTTGTTTTGAAATTAAGATAAAAAAAATTATTTTCTGCCATTAATAATGAAATTTTGATGGAGAACAGCATAGGAAATAGAGAATGGACTTATAAGAAGGAGGTGGAAATTTATTTATAAGTAAAGGAGGCCCAAATATGATAAACAACAAATACTCTATTTCACCGATTCAATTTCGCGATTTCTCCCGTACGGTCAAACGGTAGGTCCGATTTTTAAAAAATTTGAAATCCTGTAATAATCCACCGTTCCGGTTCTGATGACGCCATTTTCGTCGAATTCCGAGACAGTCGCCAAAACAGTTAAATTTCACAGTTAATTAAATAATTAAATATTCAATTATCAAATTAACTGTTTTAAACTCAAATTAAATATTTATTAAATTCAAATTAAATCTATATATAAATTTCACACATTTTTTTTCTTCTTAATTTGATTATTTACAAATTTCAATTTAAATTTCAAGTTTGACTTAAACAGCTTAAATCCCGTCGTTTAACAAATCAACTTTGAATCCTCCTTTAATTCAACACAATTTAAATAAATTTGTTTCACAAATTTTTAAGTCCCCGGGTCTTGATTATTTCTTAAATAAAAATCTAAATTGCAATCCAAATAAATGAATACGCTTTTATCTTAAGTTATTCAATGTCAAATCCAAAATTCCACACATTCCAATTTAAAATTTAAAATTTCACCTTTAAATTAACCTACTTAAATTAATTTAATCATTTAATTATTATACTTCAAAATAGCCTTTCTAAATAAATTACATTTGAAAAATCTATTTATTCTAAATTCGAATAATCACCATCATCAAAATTAACAAAATTTTGATTTTCCCTAATACATCCCAATTTATTTATTTTAAATTGAAATTTAAATATACTGAAAATTATGGGATGTTACACAAAATGTATTCCCCAAGTAAAGCAGTAAAGCAAGCCGTAGCCAAGAGAAATTCAAGCCGTACAAGAAAGAGCCTTGGAGCTTGGTAAGATCCGAACTAAGCTGTATTCCCACCCTGCGAACCTGGGGGGGAAGACGGAAAAAAAGAGGCGAAACAAAACGGGTCAGTCATAAAGACTGAGTAAGTCCGAGTGACTTTCAGCATAGAAACAGGTAAAGATAACATGACATGAATAGACTGAAAGTAAACATAAGCATGTTAACAAGATAAGCTACAGGCACGATAACTAAGAATAACATCATATGATTTTTATCATGTACAACATCGCAAGATTCCCATTCAAGATGGACTAAGTATAGTTTCGCAAGGTTTCTATCAAACATCTCAAGATTTCTCTATTTCACCATTAAAATATTTCTATGATATCTATTTGCTCTGCACCAACCGTACTAGTATCCCAACCCGTGTCATGTGTTGACTTTAAAATGATCCCTTGCCCAATGTCTTGAAATGATCCATTACTTGGTCTCACGAAAAGATCTACTAATCGATCGGCTCTCTACGAGTCCTATCTCGTTCATGTGTCTATGTCATACGGCCCTATCACGAATGTAGTTACCTGTGCTAGGTCCACCATAGGGTGTATCAAGCCCTAGGGTGCCAACCACTGACACAAATCAATCACGCACAGTGTAAATCTACCGGTGCCCAATGCCTGCTTTTTCAACTCCTGACTACGTGCACGACCATAGTCCGCCTGAACCTACAATGGCGCACCAACTCAGCCGTCGTTCTGGTCGCTTACAATCAGCCTAGTAATCGTGCCCCACCCTAGCCTAGTCCCTAGGGTATCGTGATATATCCAAGAGGGTTACTGCTGAAAAGGACCGCGTAACTAGGGTTTCCGTCCAGTAGGTTAAGTGTTGTCATTTAAATTCGAGACTTAACCACATCAGTCTAGCATGTCAAGTTGGTTAAGTGTGGTCATTCAAGTTCGTGACTTAACCCGTCTACGTGTCATGTCAAATTGGCTAAGTGTTGTCGTTCAAGTTCATGACTTAGCCCTACGAATCATGTGTCAAGTTGGTTAAGTATGTTCAAGCGGTTCGTGACTTAACCCTACCAAACCATCGTGTCAAATTGGTAAAGTATATTCAAGCGGTTCATGACTTAACCCTATCAAGTCATCGTGTCAAATTGGTTAAGTATATTCAAGCGGTTCATGACTTAACCCTATCAAGTCATCGGGTCAAATTGGTTATGTATATTCAAGCGGTTCATGACTTAACCCTATCAAGTCATCTCCGGGGCCTCCTTCTGCCCGGCTAGTCGAGAAGAGCGTCTGGGTCTCATGGTCACAAAACTATTGAAGAAGCGATAGCATAAGTTAGAGTAAATTAGCCCGTATCGCCCTGTGCAAGTGTGCAAACTAAAGTGTAAACAGTGTATGCGGAAAGTGTAAAGTTAATGTTTGAAAGTGCGACGCAATCAAATTGGTTAAGTATATTCAAGCGGTTCATGACTTAACCCTATCAAGTCATCGTGTCAAATTGGTTAAGTATATTCAAGCGGTTCATGACTTAACCCTATCAAGTCATCGTATCAAATTGGTTAAGTATATTCAAGTGGTTCATGACTTAACCCTATCAAGTCATTAATTCATTAATGCACCCCAACCTCTCACATCAGACCCGTTGTTGTGGTCATTGGATATGCCGGGCGGTTCCGGGCAGAATTACACCACAACTCAGTCTGACCTCGGGTTTTCAAGTGCGATATGACCAACTACCCACATTGGATCCTATTGTTTGCAGTAACTGGATTTGCAGGGCGGTTCCGGGCAGAATTACACTGCAAACTCAACCCAACCTCGAGTTTGCCATTTTTTAGTTCATTCTAAATGTCATGTCCATGTTCAAGTTTCATGTCAAGTTCATGTCTAGTTTCATGGCGAGTTTCATGTCAAGTTTCATGTTTTCACTTATGCCGATTATCAAGTTAATGATTCATATTCATAACCAATTCATGTTTTGCCTAGTCTACCCAATCGTATTTCCATCGCATGTAAACGTGAATCTATTTAAATTACAAGCAAATCCAATCTAGAAATAAGGGAATAACATCAAGCTATGATAGGCGGAAAGGACGAGCATAAAGCGATAAAAGGGATTTCAAGACTAGCATGATATAACTTGAGATAATTGTTTACAACACCACTGACATATAGAATAATAATCCTAAAACATTTAGGATTACAGATCTAGCAAAATAGGGGAATAATCAAGAACATCATGATAAAGTTTTACATAAGGATAGGCATAAGATGATAGTCCCAAACTTGTGAATAAACCGATTCAATATCATAGTCATGACAGTATTATGGACATGAAATGTTTTGAATAATAAACTACAATAGTCATAGTGAATCATAAGCGGTTAATCACCATAGTCATGGATAATTACCTAAATTAGTTCTAGGAAACTACTCTAATAGTCATAGGAAATCAAATGTAATAGTTTCCAAGTCATGGTCATAGACAATAGTTTTATGTTCTCGGTCATATGCATAGTCATAGTCTTATGTTCTCAGTCATATGCATAGTCATAGTCTTATGTTCTCAGTCATATGCATAGTCATAGGCACGATCTCATGTTCAAGTCATAGGCTTAGGGATAGTTTTATGTTCAAGTCACACATAGGTCCAATTCCAATTTATAACATGAATAGAAATATTCCCACAAGTTAAGATCCAAGAATTCATGTTACAATCTAGCATTTGAATAATACTAAATCCAATAACATGAATGCGCACGATTCAATAGATAAGAAATAACCCAAAATCATAGATTCAAGAAGAGACAAGAACAGATCTAAAAGAAAATCAAGCTTAGGTCCAATTTCATTTCATTCCATGTCCAAATCACAATTAACAAGTTTAAATCTCAAAGTAACTAGAGCTTACATTGATTGGCTAAGAGAGGACAAATCGATTCGTTGTCGCGTTGAAACGTCTAACTTGATTAATCTTTTGATTTGATTCAGTACGGTCTAGGCGTCGTTGCTTGAAGCCGTTGAATCTTTACTTGAATCCTAACTAGATTTGAATCTCCTCTTGAAAGACTTGAACAGCATATCCTCGTCTCAGAGTTATGTATTATTTTATTCATTTTCTCAGAGGCAGCATAAGGACAAAATGAAATGGTGTAGAGAGAATGAGGCGAGTGGCTGTTTATATAGGATTAGGCAAATGAATCTAGGTAGAAAACAAGACCAGGTACATCAGAATGCACCCAGGCCCAAAAGTAGATTCGGGGACCAGGTCGACACCCAAGTCGACTGCGCAGTCGACCTGGTCCTGGGGGTGTCGACTGCCCAGTCGACTACCCAGTCGACCTAGGTGCTGGGCGGGAAATTTCCCGCCCAGTCTGTCTGGGTTTTGAAATTCGAATTTGAACTTGAAATCCAAACTGTTTTGAATTCTGAAAATTTCTGAAACTTCGGAGGGTCATATCTCCCTCATACGGACTCCGATTCTTGCAAACTCGGACTTGTTTCCAAGAAGAATTCCGAGACGAACACAATGGAACAACCCGTTTTCCCTGGTTGTTATTTTAAAATTTAATTCTGCCTTGATTTCTTGTTTTAACGTGTTATTAAAATTCGGGTTGTTACATTCTCCCCTCCTTAAAGGATTTCGTCCCCGAAATCTACAAGTTAAGAAGAATGTGTCCTACCATCCAATCATCCATCTACTCAGTCATCAATCACAGACATCCATCGTTCTTAATAGATTTCTAATGCTGTATGAACATATGCAGAAAGTGTGTGTGTATGTTCCTTGTCTAATGCAAATGATCAGGCCTGATTGATCTTTCTAATGCAAAATATGTTAAGTGCCATGAATCCATATGTATGCAAATAATCCTAGTCACGTAAACACTATATGTGTGCACAACCATTCATCCATAAGCAACATTCACATGATAACACATTCAAACTCATCCGTAAACAAGTATAAACACTCATGCATATGCAATATGAAAGGTGACTGAGCCGATCAAGTGCCTAATGTGTAAATCCATCCATGAACAACCACTAGCAACCACTTGCAGCCACTTGCAACCATCAATCATAACATGTCTCAAACACATGTTTACACCCAATTGTTCTTACCTAAAGGTATAACCGAATGATAAAAGCAAGTAAAAGCTCTGTGCCAGATCATCGCTAAACTATGAATCCAAAAAGCGTGACATTTAAATTAAATTCTGCAAGCGTACAGGTGTGTAGCATACAGGTCGAACACAGGGAGGTGTGATTAAAAATTATTATTTATTTATTCTTAGGCGAGTTAGATGAAGTTTGGAGTTGTTGTTTTTTTATGTTGTTGAAATTACTCTGAATCTAATCAGTATCAAATTGAAAAGAAAAGGAACAATTACTAGAAAAAGAGAATAACAACCAAAACAATAATAGAAATTAAAAGTAGGATTCCTGTTGAAACTAATCAACTGTGAATCGCTAACAAGCAGTTAATAAAAAACAATAACAATATGCATTCTACCCAAACCTAATTAGGTAGATAACACAAATTGTTATGAAATTAAAATAACAATAAAACTAGAAAAGAAAAGACTTTTATTAAAACAAAAGAGAATACAGAATAGAAAAATGAATGGCATTTACAATGGGAAATCATGTATATTTATAGAGATGCAGACCAAATCCTAATCAAATCAATGACTAAATGGCCCTCTTTTCTCAAGAAGTAATATTATATCTCTTGCCTTCCTTGACTAGGTTTGTTTGGAAATAATTCTTTTAAGAATATCTGATGCATATCTTGGTGAATATCTTCCAAATCCTCCGTATGGCTGGTTGATTGGTAATTAGATTACATGCGATTAATTATTCCAAACAAGGATGCTCATCAAACTCCCAAGGCAACAAAGGATGAAATCTTCAAAATTGATCTTTTCTTGGCAATAAATCAATCAGAAATTCTTTTAATTGGAAACTGAAAAATGAATGTTCTGAAGTGATTTCCATGACTACTCCTGAAATGTCTATTGGTGAATATCATACATACACATGACTATGTATATATATATTATAACACTAATTAATATTCTTCATGGCAAAGTGCCAGTGTGAACGTGTTCCGTTTCTTTGGCAAAAAGTGAGCTCGACGGGGATCAAACTCAGGTCTCTCAGTACAAATCTCTATGCAATTACCAGTGAACTACAACGTCTTTTGTAATTGAGATGACTTTAATACGGGGAAGTAGCTTTGTATCTGTAGTTGGCCTTTAATTTGAAAAGAAGGAGGCATTTCTTGACATCCTGTAAAAACACACAAAAGTAACCAAAGTATCATTTATTTATTTACAAAAGATAAAATATACAAGCATAAAATAAACACATTTCTATGTTAATCAAATACCCCCACACTTATCTTTTGCTCGTCCTCGAGTAAAAAGAAAATGAAAAACTAACTAGATAGGTCGCACTTTCGTAGGAAACACGATTGCATTGAACGTATGCAACAGGCCGTTAAACCTCTAGGTGTCCCTAGTAAGACGAGTGGTGTATCGTGAGGGTTTTCAGCGGATACTACCCACAAAATCCAGATGTAGTATGCTATGATTCTAATGAAACTACACGGATGCAATGGACATATGCAAAACGAAAAATGGAAACACGACTTATTTCAGGAAAGTGGTACAACAAATTAAGTTAATAATTTCTAATCAGTTGATTTTATTTTAGATACCTCGACTTGTCACAAATTTTCAATATAAATCAAGTTTTCAAATGTTAAATTCTAGTTTGGCCAGTTGTTCGGTCGATAACATAGTGCAGCCATGAAATAGATTCTTAGTTTGCTTGGCACAGTTTGCAAAGTGGTATTATTATTTTCTCATGTATGGCTAGTCAAATCAATAAGGTCAAGAAGTGTTTGAGCATCATCTCTTATTCTCTATCTCTATAAAATTTTAAAATTTATGATTAAGTACATACATCTAACTTAGAAGACCAAGGTTTACCACCCATGCACTGCCTCGCGGACTAACGGAGAGTGGGTAAAGAGCTTGGCGGATTGTGCAGACCGACTTTGACTTTGTCAACAACGTGTCGGTAATCCTTAGGTGTCCAATCTCATAAAATGAGTCCAAGATATTCCAACGCTGACTTTGTCAACAACGTGTCGGATAGAGCTTGGCGGGTTTGCACACCAACGCTCGATATACAAGCAATGTTGGATACCCTTGGATTACTATTATTATTATTGAATTTATAAGCACAAAAAGAGAGTTACGCGAATTCAACTTAACACAACTTAGTTTTAAAGATTTGACAAGCCATTATAAGTATTTTAAGTCCTCCACTTATTTAAACAAAGTCTACAATATAGAATAGATTTCATGGCCATCACCCAAGAATCTCCCTATGTACCGGTTACACTATTATCCCTCAAAATTAAACTTTTCATTATATTTCACAGGTTACACTATTATCCCTCAAAATTAAACTTTTCATTATATTTCAATTCGATCTAAGTTGAGAGAAAAAATACTATCAACTAGCTAAAAATTGTAAACTTATTTTGTTGTATCAATTGAAAACGAGTCGTATTTTCCAAAAAAAAAAAAATTTGGTGTGTTACTACGATATAAAATGTATGATGGTCCTACATGAAAAGAAAGAAAGAAAAATTAAAGAAAAATCAAAAGAATGCAATGCAGACTCCCCCCCCCCCCCCCCACACTTGATTGAGACAGTGTCCCAACTGTCTAAGGCAGAAAAACAAAAATAAAATGAAAAAGAAAAATAACAGAAAAAGAACGTGTACCACCTGATTTCATGGTGGATGATCAGGCTCATGCAGATCGATAGGGTCATCTTCGTCATATTGTTCGAATTCCAAAAATGGTTTCAGTCGTTGACCGTTTACTTTTAAGAATTTTCCATCCCTAGGATTTTCAATTTCAACCGCTCCATGAGGATATACTGTTTTCACGACATAAGGTCCAGTCCAACGAGATCTGAGTTTTCCTGGATACAAGTGAAGTCTAGAGTCGTATAAAAGAACTTTTTGACCTAAGTTGAATTCCTTATGGAGTATGTTTTTGTCATGTTGGGCTTTGGTTCTTTCTTTGTAGATTTTCGCATTTTCATACGCCTCATTTCTTAATTCCTCTAATTCGGAAATTTGTAACTTCCTGTGTGAGCCGGCTTTCTCTAAGTCAAAATTCAAAAATTTTATGGCCCAAAGGGCACGATGCTCCAATTCAAGAGGTAAGTGACAGGCCTTTCCAAAGACTAATCGATATGGTGACATCCCTAGATTGGTTTTATAAGCAGTGCGAAAGGCCCAAAGTGCATCAATCAGTTTTATGGACCAATCTTTTCTATTGGAATTCACGGTTTTCTCAGGAATTTGTTTGATTTGTCTATTGGAAACTTCTACTTGTCCACTAGTTTGTGGATGGTAAGGTGTTGACAGCTTGTGTGTGATTGAGTATTTCTTGAGCAAGGACTCAAAAGCACGATTACAGAAATGAGTGCCATTATCGCTAATGATAGCTCGAGGTGTGCCAAAGCATGAAAAGATGTTTTCTTTGAGGAATTTGATAACAACCTTGTTGTCGTTGGTTTTGGTCGGAATGGCTTCAACCCATTTTGAGACATAATCTACCGCAAGCAAGATGTAAAGATTCCCAAATGAATTAGGGAATGGTCCCATGAAATCGATGCCCCAAACATCGAATAATTCAATCACTAAAATGGGGTTGAGAGGCATCATGTTTCGCTTAGTGATTCGACCCGTTCTTTGACATCGATCGCATTTAGAGCAAAATTCGAAGGTGTCACGGAAGAGTGTGGGCCAATAAAAACCGCTTTGCAGTACCTTTGCAGCAGTTTTTCTTGCTCCAAAATGACTGCCACAAGCATGGTCATGCGAGAAGGAGAGAATACTTTGGTGTTCATGATCGGGCACACACCTTCGAATGATTTGGTATGGACAGTATTTGAAAAGATATGGGTCGTCCCAATAGAAGTTTCGAACTTTCGAGAGAAATTTTTGTTTATCTTGTTTTGACCATTCAGCGGGTGTTTATTGTGTGACAAGATAATTCACAATGTCAGCGTACCAAGGGGTTTTAGAGATCGAAAGGAGTTGTTCGTCAGGAAAATAGTCATCGATTTGGATGTCGTCAACATTTGTGTGCACCATTCGAGAGAGATGATCAGCAACAACATTTTCAGAACCCTTTTTATCTCGTATTTCTATATCGAATTCTTGAAGAAGAAGGATCCAATGAATCAAGCGGGCCTTGGCATCCCTTTTAGAAAGCAAATATCGTAGGGAAGCATGATCAGTGTAAACTGTGACTTTGGATCCTATGAGATATGATCTGAATTTCTCAAGAGTGAAGACAACTGCCAAAAATTCCTTTTCAGTAGTTGAGTAATTCAATTGGGCCTCGTTTAAGGTTTTGCTGGCGTAATAAATGACTCGAGGGAGTTTATCTATACACTGACCTAAGATGGCTCCAATTGCAAAGTCAGAAGCGCCGCACATAAGTTCGAAGGGCTGAGTCCAATCAGGAGGTTGAATGATGGGAGCTGTGGTCAAGATTGACTTAAGAGTTTCAAAAGATGTTTTGCAGTCAATGGAGAATTCGAACTTAACGTCTTTGGCAAGTAAATTTGAGAGAGGTTTTGAAATTTTTGAGAAATCCTTAATGAATCTTCTATAGAATCCCGCGTGGCCAAGAAATGAACGAACATCTTTAACAGACTTAGGAGGAGGTAGATTAGCAATCAAATCGATTTTAGATTTGTCGACTTCAAGGCCATCTTTGGAGATGACGTGGCTTAGAACTATCCCCTTTTTAACCATGAAATGACACTTTTCCCAATTAAGCACGAGAGATTTTTCCTTACAATGTTTTAGGACGAGTTCTAAATGAGTGAGGCATTGGGAAAAAGAAAATCCATAGATTGAAAAATCATCCATGAATATTTCTAAGAATTCGTCCACCATATCAGAGAAAATACTCATCACACACCTTTGGAAAGTCGCGGGGGCATTACAAAGACCAAAAGGCATGCGACGATAAGAAAAGGTTCCAAAGGGACAAGTAAAGGTGGTCTTGTGTTGATCCTCTAAAGCAACAGGGATTTGGTTGTAGCCAGAGTATCCATCGAGAAAACAATAATACTCATGACCCGCTAAGTGTTCAAGCATTTGGTCAATAAAAGGTAAGGGAAAATGGTCTTTTCGTGTGGCTGCGTTGAGCTTTCGATAGTCGATATACACACGCCATTTTGTTTTGATTTTTGTTGGGACAAGCTCATTACTTTCATTTTTGATCACTGTGACTCCCGATTTCTTTGGTACGACTTGTACCGGACTCACCCATGTACTATCAGAGATGGGATAGATGATGTTATTTTCTAGACATTTGATTATCTCCTCCTTGACCACTTCTCTCATGTTTGGGTTTAATCGCCTTTGAGCCTCACGGATGGGTTTAGCATCATCAACTAAATGTATGCGATGTTCCACAATTGACGAGCTAATTCCTTTTATATCGCTCAATTCCCACCCCAAGGCTTCTTTATTTTCCCTCAAAATTTCTAAGAGATTTTCTTCTTGGTCCTTGGTAAGATCAGAGGCCAAGATTACGGGAAGAGTTTCTAAGGAGTATAAGTATACATACTTAAGGTCTTGTGGCAAGGGTTTGAGATCTAACTTAGGATGTTCTTGAGTGTTAACATTGGTTAACATTCCTTGGTTAGATTCAGAAGACGAAGGATTTAAGTCAAGAAATTCATTCAATTCAGAAATGTATTCAAGTTCGTCGAAATCGGAGTTGAAATGTTCCAGACACATTTTCAAGGCTTCAGAAGTGTCATTAGAGGTTTCGTCAACTATGGTTTGAATTATGTCGATCTCATCGGTCTCAAAATCTCTAGGTTGTTTGTTGAGATTGAAAATGTTTAGCTCAATGGTTAGGTGCCCAAAGGAAAGTCGAAGTTGACCATTCCTACAATTAATGACAGCATTAGAGGTAGCTAATAAGTGCCATCCTAAAATCAATGGTATTTGAACTTTGGGATTTGAGACAGGCTCTGTGTCTAAAACTATGAAATCGACAGGGAAGTAAAACTGTTCGATCTGTATCAAGACGTCTTCGATAATTCCTAATGGCTTTTTGACAGATCGATCGGCTAACTGAAGAGTGATGTTTGTTGGTTTAATTTCCCCTAGCCCAAGTTGACAATAAACAGTATAAGGAAGAAGATTGACACTGGCACCAAGGTCGAGTAGGGCACGAGAAATATGGGTGTTTCCTATTTTGCAATCAATCGTAGGGCAGCCAGGGTCTTTGTACTTGACTAGGGTAAGATTCAAAAGAGCAGAGCTTGTATTCACAGTTAGAAAGGCGGTTTTTGGAACATTAGTTGCACGTTTTTGTGTGCACAATTCCTTAAGACATTTGGAATATTGAGGAATTTGTTCAATTGTGTGTAAAAGGAGAATGTTCACACGGACTTGTTTGAAAATTTCCAAGATTTTATCAAAATTTGCCGCTTTCTTCTTATTATTGAGTCTATGGGGAAAAGGAGCTATTGGTTTTTCGACTCTGTGATCAGTTTCATCATTCGAAGAAGAAGGTTTATCCAAGGAAACAGAAGGTGGTAAGGTCATAGAAGATGGAATGTTGGTATTGCCAACATTAGTTTTCGAAGGTGGGTCGGGTTTGCCGACACTGGAAGAAGAATTGTTGGGATTGCCAACGTTTAAGGGAACTTGAGTTTTAGAAGAATTGGCATTCGAAGCCAATGGGTGATCATCAAGATTAGGGATTGCGGTGGAGTTAGAAAGTTTGCCAGGGTCGCCCACGTTATTATCAATCCTCTTTCCAGATCGAAGGGTTGTAATAGCGTTGACTGGATTATGGTTTTCATCCTCACAAGAATTTACAGCACGAGAGTTATATTTTGGATTCATCTCGGGTTGAATAGGCAATTTTCCCCTCTCATTATTTTTCGCCATTTCCTTTATCATATTGATCATTTGGTCGATTTTAGCGTCTTGCGAGTTTATTTTAGCTTCGTAAGAGCTCAACTGTTTTTCTAAACGCACAATTTCTTGTGACGGTTGAGAAGATTGAGAAGATTGGTTCGATGATTGAAAATTGGGGTGTCTATAAGGTTGTTTGGATTGAGATGTTGTTGGAGAGGTTTGAGAAATTGGCGGTGGAGCTTGATAATTTGGGTTGGGAATAAAGGGTTGCACGTGAGATGGGTTAGCCGAATTATTGGGGTTTGACCAAGAATAATTTGGGTGGTTCCTCCAACCAGGATTGTATGTGGATGAGTAAGGATTATTTTGAGCTATGGCATTAGCTTGGTCCTGAGAGTAATAGTGGGGTAACCCTTCTCCGGTTTGAGGAGTTTGATTTTCTAAGGGAATTTGACTTGGGTCCACGACATGCACTCCTCTAGTAGAAGTACGAATGGGAACACGAATTGATTCCCATTGCATGTCCTTTTCAGAATAATCTTCTAAGAACCGCCAAGCTTCATCGGCTGTTTTCGACATAAAATCTCCTCCATACATTGATTCTAGTTGAGTTCTAGTCTGATAGTTTAGCCCTTCATATGCAATTTGACATAAGCGATCTTTTAGAATTCCATGATGAGGGCAACTATATAATAGCTGGTTGAATCTCTCAAAGTATTTTGAAAAAGTTTCCCCCTTATTTTGACAAAATTGATTTATCTCGGTTCGGATTTTTGGAGTTTTATGGAAAGGGAAAAACCTTTTCAAGAATGCAGTGACAAATTCATCCCAACTTCTTATGGAATGTCGTGGAAGAGAATTTAGCCATCTTTTAGCGCTTTCAAGTAGTGCAAATGGGATTAGCCTTAGCTTGATCGATTCGTTAGATAGTTGTTGCATTTTTGTTGTGGAAGCATACAATTCAAATTCACTCAGAAATTCATAAGCATTTTCAGACCCAGTAAATTTTGGTACCCCTTGGATAAAAGAATGTTTTAGCTCAAAATTGTTTCCTTCAGCTGGTGGGAACACAATGACAGATGGTTGAACGGTCCTAGTAGGATAACATCGATCACGAAGAGACAAGGGTCTATTCATTTGGATATTGGGATTTTGAAATTTTTTATTTATTTGATTTTGATCACTAAAGTTTGGAATGTTTTGATTCACTCGATTTTGATCCAATTCGGTTGGAAAGTTTTGGTTGATTCGAGAACCCCTAGGAGAATTTTGTTGGCTGACACTTTTTTCACTCATTGTTGTTAAATGCAAGCACAGAAATTAGCTACAATGAAGTTTTCTATCCTTAATGGCTCCTAACCCAAAATTATATAGTGACACGTTTGATTACTTAGATCAAAAGATTTCTTAGCCAGTTAACGGACAGGAGTTATCGGTGCACCAGGAATCACCCTAGCAATGCAGCCGAAGGTTTAAGTACCTTCAGAGTAACAACCAATATAATATTTACGAATCACCGTAATATTTATAAACGGTTATTTCTTTGCCGCAGTCTAGACACCAAGAAATAATTCGTTCCAAATGAATCAACTTTCACAATACAATTAAGCCCTAGATGAGCCTGTGACTCCCTTAAGTCCAACGTCTAACCGTTATTATTAGTTAGATTCTACGATGAAATGCAATTTGTGGGCTAAGGAAAGGGTGATGAAATCCCTCACCTTATGTGAATTGGGGTATTGCCCTTAACAGAATGAATAAAAAGTGCAGAAATAACAATAATCACACAATTTAATTGCACAAATTAAAACTTTACATTCAAGCCGCTGCCCCTGTAGAATTTTTTTACAACAATTGTCTATTTTTTTTTCTTTTGCAGCAGAGCACCTGTAGAGTTTTAAAATTTTCTCACCTTGATCGGCAGTCCTCCAGTGAAATTGGGTAGCGCTAGCGCGTTCACACCCCACTTGGTGTGCAACCGCTCCAACAATTTGACTTCAACTATTTGCAATTGTTTGACTTTTGAATTTCTCCACTTCGGTCTTGCTTGTTTTCCTTCCTTCGCTTGATCTTGATTTTGATTTTTTTTTTTAAGAAATACAAGGAAAGAGATTAAGGAAAAAAAAGGAATAGAAGACAAAACTAGCAAGATATTTTTTTCTTGTTTTTGGAGATTGCAATGTCAATAAATAACATCAAATCTGCCAATCAAGAGTTTTTCCAGAATAAATGGAAAGGAATAGTATTAGAAGAAAATAAATCTAAAGTAAAAGGAAACAAAATAAATGAAAAGAGAAAGAGGGTAGGAGATTCTATTGAAAACAGGGAACGAAAAAGCAAAAGGAAAGAGTTTTTTTATTAATATGTTGAAAAGAAGAAAGAATTTGTAAAAGAAGAGAATGGGATTGAGAAATAAAAAAAGAAAGAAATAGGTGAAAATTGGTAACTTTTTTTCCTTTTAAAATTTGTAAAATGAAGAAAAGGGGTGTATAAAAAAATAGGAAAGGAAATGAAGGAAAGAAACTGAAAAATTGGTAAGAAATTAAAAGAAAAAGTGGCAATTTTTTTTTATAAAAGGAAAGCAATGAGAGAAAATAGCAAGCAAATTAAAGATGTGAAAACTAAAAAGGTGATTGCAAAATGGAAAGAAATTTGGGTAATGGAATTATTCAGCAACAACGAGAAAATTTAGAAAGAATTTTTTTTAAATGGTAAGAGATTTGCAACAGAAGGAGATTTGTGAGAAGAAATTATAAGAAAATGGCAAGAATTTGTACAATGGGAAGAATTTAATGACAAAATTTTTCTTTTTTTCCTGATTTGTAAAAGAAGAAAGAGAACATAGAAGAGTGGGAAAAGAAATGGAAAGATGGAAAGAAATAAAGCAAAAATTGAAAGGTTTTTTTTCTTTAGAATTGAAAAAAGGAAAAATTTATAAAAGAAAAGAAGGAGATTGAGAAATAAAAAGGAAATAAATAAATGAAAGAAAGAAAAGGAAATAAGGTCAAGAAAAAGTGGCAAGTTTTTTTTTATTTGCCTAAAGTAGGAATAAATTCGCAAGAGGGAACAAACAAATGTAAAAATTGGGAAGGAAGGAACATATGAGATTAAAGAAAAGAAACTAAGAGACAAAAGTGGCAAGAAATTTTTTCTCTTCTCTTGTTTAGATGATTCTAGCACCAATGTTTGATACAAAATAAACTAATAAAGAGATTTTTTTTAGCAAAACAAAAATAAAAATGAAAACTAACACGAATCAGATATTAAATAAACAATAAAATTTAATCGTTACCTCCCCGGCAATGGCGCCAAAAACTGAATCGTCGTTAATCTATGAATCAGAAAAGCGCGACATTTAAATTAAATTCTGCAAGCGTACAGGTGTGTAGCATACAGGTCGAACACATGGAGGTGTGATTAAAAATTATTATTTATTTATTCTTAGGTGAGTTAGACGAAGTTTGGATTTGTTGTTTTTTTTATGTTGTTGAAATTACCCTGAATCTAATCAGTATCAAATTCAACAATTGAAAAGAAAAGGAACAATTACTAGAAAAAGAGAATAACAACCAGAACAATAATAGAAATTAAAAGTAGGATTCCTGTTGAAACTAATCAACAGTGAATCGCTAACAAGCAGTTAATAAAAAACAATAACAATATGCATTCTACCCAAACCTAATTAGGTAGATAACACAAATTGTTACGAAATTAAAATAACAATAAAACTAGAAAAGAAAAGACTTTTATTAGAACAAAAGAGAATGCAGAATAGAAAAATGAATGGCATTTACAATGGGAAATCATGTATATTTATAGAGATGTAGACCAAATCCTAATCAAATCAATGACTAAATGGCCCTCTTTTCTCAAGAAGTAATATCATATCTCTTGCCTTCCTTGACTAGGTTTGTTTGGTAATAATTCTTTTAAGAATATCTGATGCATATCTTGGTGAATATCTTCCAAATCCTCCGTTTGGCTGGTTGATTGGTAATTAGATTGCATGCGATTAATTATTCCAAACAAGGATGCTCATCAAACTCCCAAGGCAACAAAGGATGAAATCTTCAAAATTGATCTTTTCTTGGAAATAAATCAATCAGAAATTCTTCTAATCGGAAATTGAAAAATGAATGTTCTGAAGTGATTTCCATGACTACTCCTGAAATGTCTATTAGTGAATATCATACATACACATGAATATGTACATATATAATATAACACTAATTAATATTCTTCATGGCAAAGGGCCAGTGTGAACGCGTTCCGTTTCTTTGGCAAAAAGTGAGCTCGACGGGGATCGAACTCAGCTCTCTCAGTACAAATCTCTATGCAATTACCAGTGAGCTACAACGTCTTTTGTAATTGAGATGACTTTAATACGGGGAAGTAGCTTTTTATCTATAGTTGGCCTTTAATTTGAAACGAAGGAGGCATTTCGTGACATCCTGTAAAAACACACAAAAGTAACCAAAGTATCATTTATTTATTTACAAAAGATAAAATATACGAGCATAAAATAAACACATTTCTATGTTAATCAAATAACCCTAGTCACGTAAACACTATATGTGTGCACAACCATTCATCCATATGCAACATTCACATGATAACACATTCGAACTCATCCATAAACAAGTATAAACACTCATGCATATGCAATATGAAAGGTGACTGAGCCGATCTAGTGCCTAATGTGTAAATCCATTCACGAGCAACAACTAGCAACCACTTGTAGCCACTTGCAAGCATCAATCATAACATGTCTCAAACACATGTTTACACCCAATTGTTCTTACCTAAAGGTATAACCGAATGATAGAAGCAAGTAAAAGCTCTGTTCCCATTAGGCAATATCGGAACTAGAAATCTACGTCACATATATACTGATTAGGAGAAGAACTTCCTAAGCACCAGCCCCGAAGACCGAAATCAACATCAGACTGACACCCAAAGAATTTCTCAACCCAACTAATATATATGTTTCTAGGAAACTAAGCATGATGGACTCCCTTTAGGTCACAAGGGAATCCCTTCCTAAAACCAACCCGTATCCTATAAAACCCAAAAAGTTTAATCAATCCAACGGACACCCTCAAGCCCCAACATGTATTACAAACAGATGAGTCATACTCCCTATGGGGTTTACAACAGAAATTTGATTGAGAATAGGACCGAGAGGAAAAAGATAACATGCAAGTAAGCTCTACAGTAAAAGAGGGATCAAGGATATACTCTTGAAAAGAGATATGATGCACGTATCTAGTCTTCAATCTTCTAAGTCGCGTTTCCTTGAGATTAACTCCATTGTGCTTTGACCGTCTTTAACTTCACAGATTCTTAATTCTTGTTTCCAAAATATGAGTTGGAACTCATTTCACGGTTGCCTCTCGTTCCACTTTCACTTATTCTCCTTCTAGTATACTCGGCTTAAACATAACTACGTACTCATGGTTTCATGCAAGCTCTCCAAAATTCACTAGTGAATCTTGGATCTCGTTCACTTACTAGGAGGTATTTCACACAGATGAATTATCTCTTGAAAATAACAAATATCAAGCATGTTGCCAAAGGTACTTACTAAGGCGATTTTCTATAACTCATGCATAAGCGAAATGAACCATTGGCCTTAGTGGAGAACACTACTCGAGCGTATAAATAAATTCCCAATAAATGTGTCAAGAGATTCTAGGTAACAAATCCTGATAGAACCCTAAAGGTTACACGCGACTTCGAGGGTATTACCGAGGCAAGTCAAGAGTCTAACTACCCTCTATTCAAAATCGAGAACGGCACCCTTTCTGGATAACTACTCCGTCCATAGCCCAAAAATGTAAGCATTACTTCTAAACTTAACACTTAGCATAGACATTCTCAAATCCAAACAAATCATGAATACATGAGCCAATTCCCCAACAGGATTTGAGACAAAAAAAAATGGGATCCTCTACTATGCTAGTACTAAGGTGCAGAGACTCAACTATCGAAGCAGAGTAAAAAGGGATGCGATGTACAGAAACAAAGTTCTAATGGGATGATAGAAAAGAAAAACTAAACCTTTAACAGCAACGTTACCACCCCTCTTATGTGCGCTAGTAACGAGAGCATACAATTGCCCTCTCGATGATCTTGTCCTTTGCCCTTATGCTTGTCCTATAACACTTAACTACATGTCCCTTTTTACTATACTAACGTTACTCTTGTCATGGGTTTTATTATTCTTTCACTTTGGCCTCTTTCCTTTCACCTTTTGCCTCCTTCGTGGATTAAACCATTTCAACAAGTTTCTCATTCTTAGGCTTGTGTTCTTTATTTTCCTACTATCCTTGTATAGCTTGTTGACAAGTCTCTCGAAAGCTACCTCCATCGCACGGCAACCCTACAAAGCTTGAATTAAGATTAGTCGCAAGTGAAACTACTATGGCTACGGATGGAGGTTGGACACTTCTTTGCCATCCGACATGTGTCGGATGCCTACGAACCTATGGTGAAAAGAGAGAGAAGAGATTCCAAGAGAGAATCAAAAGATAGTGCATATGGCTTTGGGGAATATGCATTTTAATCAAAACAAAGTTTTCTTGAAAATTTGCTTCTTTGTAAACATTTTGAAAATAATTTCAGAAGGTTTTTTAAAAGCTTTTGCCCAGTCTGGTAACCATCTGCTCTGATACCAAATGTAACACCCCACCTCCGCTAGGGTCAGTCACAAAGGGAATGCACTAATTTTGGTGGAGTATTATCTAGGTAAACATACACAGAAATATTACAAGACAGAACATAAATAAAACAGCGGAAGGAAAACCCAAATTTCATTGCTTTAAAATCTAGTAAGGTCTAAAGCCTTTTACATCAAGATGCTGTTAAGTCAATTACATCGAAATTTGTCTTGCAATAGTAAAGAAGCATAAAACCATAGTCAAAATGTATTCCCCAAGTAAAGCAGTAAAGCAAGCCATAGCTAAGAGAAATCCAAGCCGTACAAGAAAGAGCCTTGGAGCTTGGTAAGATCCGAACTAAGCTGTATTCCCACCCTGCGAACCTGGGGGGGAAGACGGAAGAAAAAGAGGCGAGACAAAATGGGTCAGTCATAAAGACTGAGTAAGTCCTAGTGACTTTCAGCATAGAAACAGGTAAAGATAACATGGCATGAATAAACTGAAAGTAAACATAAGCATGATAACAAGATAAGCTACAGGCACGATAACTAAGAATAACATCATATGATTTTTATCATGTACAACATCGCAAGATTCCCATTCAAGATGGACTAAGTATAGTTTCGCAAGGTTTCCATCAAACATCGCAAGATTTCTCTGTTTCACCATTAAAATATTTCTATGATATCTAGTTGCTCTGCACCAACCGTACTAGTATCCCAACCTGTGTCATGTGTTGACTATAAAATGATATCTTGCCCAATGTCATGAAATGATCCATTACTTGGTCTCACGAAACGATCTATTAATCGATTGGCTCCCTACGAGTCCTATCTCATTCATGTGTCTGTGTCATACGACCCTATCAAGAATGTAGTTACCTGTGCTAGGTCCACCATATGGTGTATCAAGCCCTAGGTTGCCAATCACCGACACGAATCAAGCACACACAGTGTAAATCTACCTGTGCCCAATGCTTGCTTTTTCAACTCCGGACTACGTGCGCGACCATTGTCCGCCTGAACCTACAATGGCGCACCAACTCAGCCGTCGTTCTGGTCGCTTACAATCAGCCCAGTAATCGTGCCCCACCCTAGCCTAGTCCCTAGGGTATCGTGATACATCCAAGAGGGTTACTGCTGAAAAGGACCGTGTAACTAGGGTTTCCGTCCAGCAGGTTAAGTGTTGTCATTTAAATTCGAGACTTAACCCCATCAGTCTAGCATGTCAAGTTGGTTAAGTGTGGTCATTCAAGTTCGTGACTTAGCCCGTCTACGTGTCATGTCAAATTGGCTAAGTGTTGTCGTTCAAGTTCATGACTTAGCCCTACGAATCATGTGTCAAGTTGGTTAAGTATGTTCAAGCGGTTCGTGACTTAACCATACCAAACCATCGTGTCAAATTGGTTAAGTATATTCAAGCGGTTCATGACTTAACCCGATCAAGTCATCGAGTCAAATTGGTTAAGTATATTCAAGCGGTTCATGACTTAACCCTATCAAGTCATCGGGTCAAATTAGTTAAGTATATTCAAGCGGTTCATGACTTAACCCTATCAAGTCATCGTGTCAAATTGGTTAAGTATGTTCAAGCGGTTGATGACTTAACCCTATCAAGTCATCGGGTCAAATTGGTTAACTATATTCAAGCGGTTCATGACTTAACCCTATCAAGTTATTAATTCATTAATGCACCCCAACCTCTCACATCAGACCCGTTGTTGTGGTCACTGGATATGCCGGGCGGTTCTGGGTAGAATTACACCACAACTCAGTCTGACCTCGGGTTTTTAAGTGCGATATGACCAACTACCCACATTGGATCCTATTGTTTGCAGTAACTGGATTTGTCGGGCAGTTTCGGGTAGAATTACACTGCAAACTCAACCCAACCTCGAGTTGGCCATTTTCTAGTTCATTCTAAATGTCATGTCCATGTTCAAGTTTCATGTCAAGTTCGTGTCTAGTTTCATGGCGAGTTTCATGTCAAGTTTCATGTTTTCACTTATGCATATTATCAAGTTAATGATTCATATTCATAACTAATTCATGTTTTGCCTAGTCTACCCAATCGTATTTCCATCGCATGTAAACGTGAATCTATTTAAATTACAAGCAAATCCAATCTAGAAATAAGGGAATAACATCAAGCTATGATAGGTGGAAAGGACGAGCAAAAAGCGATAAAAGGGATTTCAAGACTAGCATGATATAACTTGAGATAATTGGTTACAGCACCACTAACATATAGAATAATAATCCCAAAACATTTAGGATTACAGATCTAGCATAATAGGGGAATAATCAAGAACATCATGATAAAGTTTTACATAAGGATAGGCATAAGATGATAGTCCCAAACTTGTGAATAAACCGATTCAATATCATAGTCATGACAGTATTATGGACATGAAATGTTTTGAATAATAAACTACAATAGTCATAGTGAATCATAAGCGGTTAATCACCATAGTCATGGATAATTACCCAAATTAGTTCTAGGAAACTACTCTAATAGTCATATGAAATCAAATGTAATAGTTTCCAAGTCATGGTCATAGACAATAGTCTTATGTTCTCGGTCATATGCATAGTCATAGTCTTATGTTCTCAGTCATATGCATAGTCATAGTCTTATGTTCTCAGTCATATGCATAGTCATAGTCTTATGTTCTCAGTCATATGCATAGTCATAGGCACGATCTTATGTTCAAGTCGTAGGCTTAGGCATAGTTTTATGTTCAAGTCACACATAGGTCCAATTCCAATTTATAACATGAATAGAAATATTCCCACAAGTTAAGATCCAAGAATTCATGTTACAATCTAGCGTTTGAATAATACTAGATCCAATAACATGAATGCGCATGATTCAGTTGATAAGAAATAACCCAAAAACATAGATTCAAGAAGAGACAAGAACAGATCTAAAAGAAAATCAAGCTTAGGTCCAATTTCATTTCATTCCATGTCCAAATCATAATTAACAAGTTTAAATCTCAAAGTAACTAGATCTTACATTGATTGGCTAAGAGAGGACAAATCGATTCGTTGTCGCGTTGAAACGCCTAACTTGATTAATCTTCTGATTTGATTCAATATGGTCTAGGCATCGTTTCTTGAAGCCGTTGAATCTTTACTTGAATCCTAACTAGATTTGAATCTCTTCTTGAAAGACTTGAACAGCATATCCTTGTCTTAGACTTATGTATTATTTTTTTCATTTTCTCAGAGGCAGCATAAGGACAAAATGAAATGGTGTAGAGAGAATGAGGCGAGAGGCTGTTTATATAGGATTAGGCAAACGAATCTAGGTAGAAAACAAGACCAGGTACATCAGAATGCACCCAGGCCCAAAAGCAGATTCGGGGACCAGGTCGACACCCAAGTCGACTGCGCAGTCGACCTGGTCCTGGGGGTGTCGACTGCCCAGTCGACTCCCCAGTCGTCCTGGGTGCTGGGCGGGAAATTTCCCGCCCAGTCTGTCTGGGTTTTGAAATTCGAATTTGAACTTGAAATCCGAACTATTTTGAATTCTAAAAAATTCTGAAACTTCGGAGGGTCATATCTCCCTCATACGGACTCCGATTCTCGCAAACTCGGACTCGTTTCCAAGCAGAATTTCGAGATGAACGCAATGGTGCAACCCGTTTTCCCTGATTCTTATTTTAAAATTTAATTCTGCCTTGATTTCTTGTTTTAACGTGTTATTAAAATTCGGGTTGTTACAGCTAACCTACAAAATTGTCCGGATATCTGCTACTTTGCGGAAGCGACCATGATATTATTCACCCAATTACTTAAAGATGATTTCTATGGAAAAATAACACAGATATGAAATTACACGCTTAAACAGAAGATATTTCACCCAACCACCCTCTTTATTGATTCACAAAAATAAATTTTGTTTACACTGAATGGATCAAAAACAAAAACTAAACAAATTACAATTGAATCAATAATCTTATTGAGAAAGGGAAAGAATATCTAGATGACTACAACTTTTGTTAGAGAAGTAGAACAATGAAGAACGACGACAAACCCTTGGATCAAATATTTCAGTCTCAATCCCATGATATAATCCAAACTTAAATGCTGGGTTTATAGGAAAATAAAAGGCCTAGGCAAAATATCCAATTTTCCCCTCAGAATATATTCCTAAAATAACCGGTCAAAAGCAGGAAACCTGCCTATTTTCAATATTCCTAAAATAACCGGTCAAAAACAGGAAACCTATCTCTACCTCCGAACTCTGGTTCACACACTGTCTTCTCAACTACAAAGCACCCATCAAAGAACATCGCCTTCAAAATACATGTGATTGAATATCACAAATCACAACACTCCACCTTGATATGAAATCACTTCAACAAACACATCATCTGATTACCATGGATATATAATATCACAAATCACTAATTACCCCACCTTAATTTGAAATCATATCAACACTCCAACAATCACCAAATAAGTCAACCCAACTCTTTCAACGACCACCTACTCTCAATTAAAACAACTCTCGATTTCACGGCCACGAGATACACCCTGCCTGTTTTCGGAGTATGGGGTCTCAATTAATTTCAGGGCAACAATCACACCCAGTCATTTTGAATGGGCTACAACCACACCTATTCAATTACGAACACAACCACCGCCTATAAAAGATGCACCTTCCGCTATGTGGTGCACCATACAGAAACCAACCATAACTCCCTGCATTTTATAATAATAATAAATGAGAATATTGATAATTTATGATTTTAGAATTTAGCCCTGAAACATTTACCATTATGTTCTTGTCAATTTTCTGATTCGTTTTGACATATGACATGTCCAAAACCAAGCAAGTATGAATTTTTTTTAATGAATATATAAATCAAAGGATTGTATGCATATATATATATATATATATGCACAGATTCGAAATTCAAACTTAAACAAAAGCTATAAATGGAAATTATAATTCGGGTTATATAAAGAAATAAATTATAGCGTTATTAGTAACGTTAATAAAATTTAAAATGCAAAAAAACACATGTGCAGACCCGGAGGGGGGTTGACCCAGTCTTCCAATGGGTCGACCCATGTGTCAACCCAGGGGTCGACCCACCTTAAAGGTCGATCGACACAGGGGTCGACCCACTATGGGTTAGATCTACGGACCGGTGACGTGCTTTCTGATTTAAACGGTTCAGATTTTATATAGTTAGATCCGATGGATCAGAATTCCGTGTACAACTATAAATAGACTAACAGAGCCTAGACTTTAACTCATATTTTCTAAGATGACACAAAGGCTCTTCCATGTTCTTTTCTCTTTAAATCTTTCAGATATTAGAAAATTAGCATTAGGAAATTTTGATTCAAGATTTGAAGATAAAGAATGTAAATCTACAACATAAGTGTTCAAAATTCTGATCAACGTGAGGTAAGTTGAAACGACCCGAACTTCCCCATGAAGGAAAGCACGGATAGAGTTGAGGAAAAGGCAAATCAGAACACAAACAGAAGAACATTTCATTGTTAATTACAACAATTCCATCAGAATACAAGAATATATAGAGTATAAATGAATATTATACATCAGAGAAATATCAGAGATTACAATAAATTACATAGCAGCGAAAAAAAAATACAAAACACAACTGAAAGTAATACACGGATACAGAGCTTTTCGAGCATCGTTCCAGATGTACATCAGGATCCTGTGAATATAAATCTGCAAAACCGAAACTACTAGCTGCCAGTGTCGAAAGTAGGGGCACCCAGAGTTTAGGTTAAAACAATAAACTCCAGGTCAGTCATGTGACTGGTGTGAGAACTAAATCAGTTATTTAAAACTTTACTTTAAAAGAGAGTAATTCAAGGGACCACGCCTTCCTCCCGAGAATACCAGTGCATATAAATAAACAACGCAATGCTTTTTCGAAAAATGAAGCTATTATAAGACCCAGGTACCATCACACAATGCAACGCAAGCCGGAGGATAGGGTTTTCCCTTATAATAGCCAAACATGCTTGGTACGTTTAAAACAAATCATTTGATACTATTATAAGTGTATAGTGTCAAAACAATTTCAATCATAAGTATCAATCATAGATGGCATGGGTACCATATATCATGTCGCCATACTAGGCTCTACAAATAAAACCGCAAGTCGCGTATTGGAAATTGGATTTCCGTCATGAGTCGAGGCAAGGGGCAAGCTCCTCTCCAATTCGACACACTCTAGCAAATGTCTCAGGACCACACACAGCGATCCTGGGATCTTCAGGGCCGGTCCTCTCTTAGTTTTGAGGATTAGTTATTCCTGAGCACACGTTTCCTGGTTCTAATAGACCTATATCCGAGGCGCCTCGCATTCCAACAACCACACAGGTGAAAAGTATATAAATGTCAGTCAGTTTAAGCACTGACAGCACCACTAGCAAGAAAGAAACGTCGGGCTCTCCCTGCAGTCACTATCCCGTTTTTGACCCATACCGAGGTGTGAGGCTCGCGAATTAACGCCATACACAAAGCCACGCCACACAGGCCGTGCTTTGATCATCAACCACAAGACTTTGCTTTTCAACAGAAACCTTGATCATCTGCCACTTAGGCATGCCACATAGGCAATTAAATCCATGCGACTGATGTCCATTGATATACAACCTCTGAGCTCGTACGACTCAGAGAAGGGCGTTAAGCAAGAAAATAAATTCTCCACCGCCAAAAAGATGTATATTTAACAGAGATCAATCAACACAGAATAAAATCCAGTGTCAGACACACAGTCCATTTACAAGTTCATTCTGGGTCTGAACGAAACCAGAGGCACTTTCCTCGCATATCCATCGATCTCCAAGTACGTCTGGACGACCACCAACTGATTCCCTCATCTTGGGTGTACAACCCAATCAAGATCATCAGTAATCACCCAAACGATGTGAAGACTTCCGGTCTTCAACTACCGTCTTCATCTTCGACTTATCGTCGAATCGGCTATTCAGAATGGGTATAAACCCAGCCTTTCTGAATAACCCGCGTATATAATAAACAAATGTTACACAAACACAATATACGCCTCATTTCAATTCAGAATATTCTTTTATTCTGATATTCACATTCTTAGGGAAAGGTTCACATTAATTTTATCAAAGATAAATTCTTCTAAATTTATTCTTTAATCTTACTTTGGATATCATTTCAAACCATATTATGGTTTTCCAAACTAGTTGGCATTAGCGAACCACACCGAAGTAATTATTTATTTTATTTCCCAATCCCAACCTATTTATCCCATGAAGCAAAACTGGTAATACTCCATATCTAACACCACGGTGCTTCAGTAAAGTTAATTACCATTTCACGTTCAAATCTAATTAAAGATTTTAACTATCGCTTTGGAGCAAAACTGGTGATATTCCATTCTCGATCATTTTAATCTAATTAAAGATTCATTAAAACTCCACTTAGTTTTAATCTTCCCAAAAATCAATATCATGTCTTTAACTGGGTTAAAGAACCAATGTCGTCTAAAACACGATCCATGATAAACCCAAAATCACATTCTATTGTTAATCGGGTTATAGAAAAGGTGTTATTCAAAACACCACTCACGATAAACCCAAAAACCAATTTAAATTCAATTCCAATTAAATACCAAATTAACTGGATAAATTCACTAAATCTTAATTAAAAGATTTATTGTTTTCTAAACTGGGTTCAAGAACAGTGTTATTTAAGACACCATTCACGACGAACCCAAAATCCCATTTGATATTAAATACAAGACTCTGAATAGAAAATATACCGGCTTATATTCAATATCAAATTCTGAAACCAACAAATATCGTATTGGAAATAACGATATAAAATATATCTTTCAAATTTCCACAACCATATCTGTATAGTCACGAAATCCAACATCGAAATATTCCAAAGATAATTTCGATTCAAAATCCATTCCAATTCACGTATATTGGAAATTCTGATTATTTTTAAAACCACTTCAAATCCAATTTATTTATTTCAAAAATAAATTGATTTTTATTCTAGTTCAAAACTAGTTCATTTCGATAAAAATCTATTTTTACCCTTGCAAATGTGGAGTTTTTCATCCCAGTTCTTTCCAATTCATATATCGTGATTTTACACAAATTACAGATATTTTTAATAATTTTATCAAGGCCCGTAAAGTCGATTTCCAATAACGGTCGTCGAACTGCATTTACAGCGACCTTTTCCAAATTTGATTTGGACATAATTTCAAATCCAACCGTTAGATTTCAAATTTCTAATATTCATTGGAAAGCTCTTTTCGATACGAACCCAACGGTTCCGGTTTCAGGAGAATCCGACGGTCGGATCTCCCGTAACGTCAATTCGAAATCAATGGTTGAAATTCACGAACTGCCGCGGCGCGGCGCGTTCTATTCAGGCCATTTAATATATATAATATATATATATTATATATTTCGTCGATTTCAATTCAAAACGTATTTTATAATCCTCTTTAAATTCGTTTTCAAAACAATTTCAACTTGATATTCAATTTCGAATTAAAATTGAATATTCCATATTATTAATATATAAATGACAATATTTTCAAAATATTATTTTTGAAATCACTTTCTTTTCGGTATCCGAATAAAATCGATATAAACATCATTCGCGTCAAAATGGCGCATCTCTAATCAACACGGCTTTATATATTTCAGTAACTTCTTTATTCCATTCAACAAATGAATATTTATTCTATTCAACACATGAATCCATATTTCTTCTTTCAACACATGAATATATATTTATTCTTACTTACAATAAAAGGGTGAATTTTATTGTATAAATATTTTATTCAACACATGAATACACTTTCAACACATGAATTCTCAACACATGAGCATCGTCAACACATGACTATCTATTCTATTCAACACATGAATTTTCTTTTATAATATTCTTTATTTTCCAAATTGGTATGAGGCCCAATCAATTACCATATGACGTTAATTATATGGATTTTCATACAACATATGTATATAATCGTAATGATAAATAATCAACCATCATCCAAAGTGCACTACACTGTATAAGAATCAAATATAGATATCTAACGCTTGTACAGCCTGCCAATCAATCGATCGACATACAACTAATTATTGGGATTAGTGCATGCCGTATTTTATCCCAATACCCGTGTGGGGTTTCAAATCAACAAACAGAGATTTTTATTCACACACACGTTAAAAATTATATTTTTAACGATCAAATATTTTTAACTATATAAATATTTTATTCATTTCACATCACACTATCAATTTTCACAACACATCAACAATCAAACATAAAAGCCATCCATGATCTGTGGATGACGGGTGTCGGGTGCTACTAAGCACCGTCTGCATCCTAGTATATATTTTTAACTAGAAAAGAAAATTTAAAGTGAGACGTTCTCACCGAGGGTTCCACTCCGCCGTGCTTTTGAACTGGTGAACCGTCTGGATTTGTTTGAAATTCCAATGCAGTCCTTGTCACGCTGTTCATAATAAAAATTATATTTTTATCACTTCATTCTAATAAATAAAAATCATATTTTTATTTCTACTACATATATTTTTTCAACTCTTCTTTCTATATAAAAATTATATTTTTATATTTCTTCTTCTTATATAAAGATCGGATTTTTTTATCTCATCGCTATGAAAGTCACATTTTTATTTCAACATATACATAATAAAAATCAGATTTTTATTTCGCTACATATATAAAGATAATATTTTTACTAGCTATATAATATAAAAATCGTATTTTTATTCTTTCTATACTATAAAAATCATATTTTTATTATCTCTACTATATAAAAATCAAAATTTTATTATCTCTACTATATAAAATTATATTTTTAACCTGCTACTTACATAAGAATTGAAACTTTGTCTATAATTAAAATCTTATCTTTTCCCTCCTGCCTTTAAACACATAACAAAACTGATTTTATAAATTCCATCCTATTTAAAACTGATTTTTATTTAATGACAAAATTTATTTAAACTAAATAGATAAGTAAAACACACCTTAGCAATTGAAGGAGAAAGGGGAGGGGTGGAGTTCGCTGACTGAATCAGAAGAAGAGGGAAACGCTGGCAGCAAGGCAGAGGGGGGGTCAGCGTCGAAGTCGAGATGAAGTGGAGAGAGGCGCGAGTGGGTGCAGGCGGGGACTGGGGTTCAGCGCGGTGAACTGGGCGGTGGCGCGATGGCCTGGAGGGTGGGTGCGAGCTTTGGATTTGAACGATGAACGATTAGGGAGAGGAGGAGAGAAGCTCGACGGAGGTGGGGGGGGGGGAGGGGAGAAAGAAGTTGGAGGCGGCGCGCGAGGGGGGCTGACCTAAGGGCGGCGGCGGCGAACTAATCGGGGGAGGGGGGGAGGGGGTAGATTAGGTCACGATATATTTTTTCTTTTTCTAATCTAAGAGGTATGAGGGAGGGAAAGGGAATTAATATATATAATTTATTTTATTTTATTATTCAATTAAAGTTAAATTTTTATTTCGACCTCGAAACGGGACCCACCGCCTGTCGTCCATAGCTAATTATTCCCATTCCGAACACAATGGGATATGTGTCGCAAGCTGATTCGATCGTTTCGATCAGTTTTCGTCAAAATCAACATATAACTCTATATATTGAATTCTAACGTGCATTTCAATTTACTGGGGTCACATACTAACTCGAAAAATTCCTGAAAAATATTGTCTAGCTTCGTATTGACGATACGGTCCTAACAAAACTAGTTTCGTCGAATTCTGAGACCGTTTGAAAAATGGCCATTTTCCAGTCGATTAAAATCAGTTGAAACTGGTCAAACGCGTTTCACTTTGCCACGCTCACATATTGATTCGGAAAATTACGAATTTTGGAATCTAGCAATAACTTGACATCTCGGATCTAACAAAAGTGGTTTCATCAAAATCCGAGGTCGTTTGCAAAATTTCCATTTTTAAGGGCCAGAATTCCATAGCGACTATTCTAAAATTTCAACTGGACGTAACTTTTTATCCCCGCTACGAAATTTCAATTTTTCGGATTCGTTGGAAAGATATTCTCAATTAGATTCTATTATTTTTGGTTTTGCCAAAATCCGGTTTATTTTGCACCCGGTACATTCATTTGAATTTCGAAATCGAATTATCGAACTACCGCGCCATTTTCAATTCATTTTATAATTATAAATAATTATTTATATTCTAACGACGATCTATATAAATATATATGTTCTAATTCTATTCAAGATAATTTTCTCGTCGATATTATTTAAAATAATTCATTTTAAATATTCAAAATTCATCAAAATTGCCAAAATAAAAATTTTAAATTGGCTCTGAATTTCCGGGTTGTTACAATCTCCCCCACTTAAAACTTTTCATCCCCGAAAAGGAACGAAGCCGAAAGTTGTTTTACAAACCAACTCAACTTTCATTATTTTCTTTACAGCTTAAGTTCTTCAACTTTTCAGTTTCTAAGAACTTTTCAAATTTTTCAAAAATTTGGCTAACACCCTAAATTTCCAAAAGTTTTCGCCATAACCTCCCCTGCACCGGGGACTTCCGGATATTTCATATAGCCTCCCATGGCCTTCTTCAATCTAAAAGAAAAGGAAAAAGCCAAGCGGCTAGCCAATCGGCTCATAAAATCATCCAAAACCCAAGAAATACAATGAACATGTACCTATTTGTCGGGAAAACAATTTTATTCCTCTTCTCTAGCCTCCTTGCTATGACCTGTGCAATGTAAGTACATGTATATGCATGCAAATGTAATCATTTTCAGTACAGTTCAATATTTGATTCAATTTGGCCTAAATTCACCGTTCATTCACATAAGGGTTTAAATGAATAATCATACAACATAGTCATCAATCAATTAGTGAATTATCATTTCAAATTCATAATTTTGATACATATACAGAAAATCATGTTTTTGATGCCAAATCACAATCATAAACCTATCTAGTTTTGGTTCTCACACCAGTCTAATGGAAATATATAGATATCACACTTTCAAAACTCGAATTTTAATACTGATGGTGATGCACCATCATCAGAATCATCCCCGGGTGTCTAGAATGTGATTCTATATCTATCCATTATATTAAAACTTCGAATATACGTTCATGACGCATATATGCAAAACCTTTATATACTTGATTGTTCAAATTCAATATAAATAAAATATTCAAATACATTGAACAAGGTTTAAATCTTCAAAACAATTTGATTTTATTTTAAAAACATACTCTTCACACTCGTTCTAGGATACTACTGATCTTATCTCTATGAGTCATTCTAATTGGATATTACTAATCCAATATCTGATGAATTCTTTTGTGCGGTTCTAGTGTGCCGTGTTCTCGAGCTCTGTAAACCAGAGCTCTGATACCACCTGAAACGACCCGAACTTCCACCAGAAGGAAAGCACGGATAGAGTTGAGGACAAGACGAATCAGAACACAAACAGAAGAACATTTCATTGTTAATTACAACAATTCCATCAGAATACAAGAATATACAGAGTATATATGAATATTATACATCAGAGAAATATCAGAGATTACAATAAATTACATAGCAGCGGAAAAACAATACAAAACACAACTGAAAGTAATACACGGATACAGAGCGTGCCGAGCATCGTTCCAGCTGTACATTAGGATCCTGTGAATATAAATCTGCAAAACGGAAACTACTAGCTACCTGTGTCGAAAATAAGGGCACCTAGAGTTTAGGTTAAAACAATAAACTCCAGGTCAGTCATGTGACTGGTGTGAGAACTAAATCAGTTATTTAAAACTTTACTTTAAAAGAGAGTAATTCAAGGGACCACGCCGTATAACACGGAACGGGTTTCCTACCAAGAATACCAGTGCATATAAATAAACAGCGCAATGCTTTTTCGAAAAATGAAGTTATTATAAGGCCCAGGTCCCATCACACAATGCAACGCAAGCCGAAGGATAGGGTTTTCACTTATAATAGCCAACATGCTTGGTACATTTAAAACAAATCATTTGATACTATTATAAGTGTATGGTGTCAAAACAATTTCAATCATTAGTATCAATCATAGACGGCATGGGTACCATATATCATGTCGCCATACTAGGCTCTAGAAATAGAACCGCAAGTCACGTATTGGAAATTGGATATCCGTCATGAGTCGAGGCAAGGGGCAAGCTCCTCTCCGATTCGAGACAATCTAGCAAATGTCTCAGGACCACACACAGCGATCCTTGGATCTTCAGGGTCGTTCCTCTCTTACTTTTGAGTATTAGTTATTCCTGAGCACACGTTTCCCGGTCCTAACAGACCTAAATCTGAGGCGCCTCGCATTCCAACAACCACACAGGTGAAAAGTATATAAATGTCAGCCAGTTTAAGCACTTACAACACCACTAGCTAGAAAGAAATGTCGTGCTCTCCCTGCAGTCACTATCCCGTTTTTGACTCATACCGAGGTGTGAGGCTCGCGAATTAACGCCATACACAAAGCTGCGCCACACAGGCCGTGCTTTGATCATCAACCACAAGACTTTGCTTTTCAACAGAAGCCTTGATCATCTGCCACTTAGGCATGCCACATAGGCAATTCACTCCATGCGACTGATGTCCATCGATATACAACCTCTGAGCTCGTACGACTCAGAGAAGGGCATTAAGCAAGAGAATAAATTCTCCGCCGCCAAATAGATGTATACTTAACAGAGATCAATCAACACAGAATAAAATCCAGTGTCTAACACACAGTCCATTTACAAGTTCGTTCTGGGTCTGAACAAAACCGGAGGCACTTTCCTCGCATATCCATCGATCTCCAAGTACGTCTGGACGACCACCAACTGATTCCCTCATCTTGGGTGTACAGCCCAATCAAGATCATCAGTAATCACCCAAATGATGTGAAGACTTCCGGTCTTCAACCACCGTCTTCATCTTCGACTTATCGTCGAATCAATTATTCGGAATGGGTATAAACCCGGCCTTTCCGAATAACCCGCGTATATAATAAACAAATGTTACAGAAGCACAACATACGCCTCATTCCAATTCAGAATATTCTTTTATTCTGATATTCACATTCTTAGGGAAAGGTTCCCATTAATTTTATCAAAGATAAATTCTTCTAAATTTATTCTTCAATCTTCCTTTGGATATCATTTCAAACCATATTATGGTTTTCCAAATTAGTCGGGACTAGCGAACCACACCGAAGTAATTATTTATTTTATTTCCCAATCCCAACCTATTTATCCCATGGAGAAAAATTAGTAATACTCCATATCTAACAACATGGTGCTATCAGTAAAATTAATTACCATTTCATGTTCAAATGTAATTAAAGATTTTAACTATCACTTTGGAGCAAAACTGGTGATACTCCATTCTCAATCATTTTAATCTAATTATAGATTCATTAAAACTCCACTTAGTTTTAATCTTCCCAAAATTCAATATCCTGTCTTTAACTGGGTTAAAGAACCAATGTCATCTAAAACACGATCCACGAGAAACCCAAAATCACATTCTATTGTTAATCGGGTTAAAGAACAGGTGTTATTCAAAACACCACTCACGATAAACCCAAAAACCAATTTAAATTCAATTCCAATTAAATACCAAATTAACTGGATAATTTCACTATATCGTAATTAAAAGATTTATTGTTTTCTAAACTGGGTTCAAGAACATTGTTATTTAAGACACCATTCACGACAAACCCAAAATCCCATTTGATATTAAATACAAGGCACTGAATAGAAAATATACCGGCTTATATTCAATATCAAATTCTAAAACAAACAAATGTCATATTGGAAATAACGATATAAAATATATCTTTCAAATTTCCACAACCATATCAGTATAATCACAAAATCCAACATCGAAATATTCCAAAGATAATTTCGATTCAAATCCATTCCAATTCATGTATATTGGAAATTCTGATTATTTTTAAAACCACTTCAAATCCAATTTATTTATTTCAAAAATAAATTGATTTTTATTCTAGTTCAAAACTAGTTCATTTCGATAAAAATCTATTTTTACCCTTGCAAATGTGGAGTTTTTCATCCCAGTTCTTTCCAGTTCATATATTGTGATTTTACCCAAATTATAGATATTTTTAATAATTTTATCAAGGCCCGTAAAGTCGATTTCCAATAACGGTCGTCGAACTGCACTTACAACGGCCTTTTCCAAATTTGATTTGGACATAATTCCAAATCCAACCGTTAGATTTCAAATTTCTAATATTCATTAGAAAGCTCTTTTCGATACGAACCTAACGGTTCCGGTTTCAGGAGAATCCGACGGTCGGATCTCCCGTAACGTCAATTCGAAGTAAATGGTCGAAATTCACGAACTACCGCGGCGCGTTCTATTCAGGCCATTTAATATATATAATATATATATTATATATATTTCGTCGATTTCAATTAAAAACATATTTTATAATTCGCATTAAATTCGTTTTCAAAACAATTTCAACTTCATATTCAATTTCGAATTAAAATTGAATATTCCATATCATTAATATATAAATGATAATATTTTCCAAATATTATATTTTGAAATCACTTTCTTTTCGATATTCGAATAAAATCGATATAAATATCATTCGCATCAAAATGGCGCATCTCTAATCAACACGGCTTTATATATTTCAATAACTTCTTTATTCCATTCAACAAATGAATATTTATTCTATTCAACACATGAATCTATATTTCTTCTTTCAACACATGAATATATATTTATTCTTACTTACAATAAAAGGGTGAATTTTATTGTATAAATATTTTATTCAACACATGAATACACTTTCAACACATGAATTCTCAACACATGAGCATCGTCAACACATGACTATCTATTATATTCAACACATGAATTTTCTTTTATAATATTCTTTATTTTCCAAATTGGAATGAGGCCCAATCAATTACCATATAACGTTAATTATATGGATTTTCATACAACACATGTATATAATTGTAATGATAAATAATCTACCATCATCCAAAGTGCACTACACTGTATAAGCATCAAATATAGATATCTAACGCTTATACAGCCTGTCAATCAATCGATCGACATACAACTAATTATTGGGATTAGTGTATGCCGTATTTTATCCCAATACCCGTGTGGGGTTTCAAATCAACAAACACAGATTTTTATTCACACACACGTTAAAAATTATATTTTTAACGGTCAAATATTTTTAACTATATAATTATTTTATTCATTTCACATCACACTATCAATTTTTACAACACATCAACAATCAAACATACAAGCCATCCATGGTCTGTGGATGACGGGTGTCGGGTGCTACTAAGCACCGTCTGCATCCTAGTATATATTTTTAACTAGAAAAGAAAATTTAAAGTGAGAAGTTCTCACCGTGGGTTCCACTCCGCCGTGCTTTTGAACTGCTGAACCGTTTGGATTTGTTTGAAATTCCAATGCAGTCCTTGTCACGCTGTTCTTAATAAAAATTATATTTTTATCACTTCATTCTAATAAATAAAAATCGTATTTTTATTTCTACTTCATATATTTTTTCAGCTCTTCTTTCTATATAAAAATTATATTTTTATATTTCTTCTTCTTATATAAAGATCGGATTTTTTTATATCATCGCTATGAAAATCACATTTTTATTTCAACATATATATAATAAAAATCAAATTTTTATTTCGCTACATATATAAAGATAATATTTTTACTAGTTATATAATATAAAAATCGTATTTTTATTCTTTCTATACTATAAAAATCATATTTTTATTATCTCTGCTATATAAAAATCAAAATTTTATTATCTCTACTATATAAAAATCAAATTTTTATTATCTCTACAATATAAAATTATATTTTTAACCCGCTACTTACATAAAAATCGAAACTTTGTCTATAATTAAAATCTTATCTTTTCCCTCCTGCCTTTAAACACATAACAAAACTGATTTTATAAATTCCATCCTATTTTAAACTGATTTTTACATAATGGAAAATTTTATTTAAACTAAATAGATAAGTAAAACACACCTTAGCAATTGAAGGAGAAAGGGGAGGGGTGGAGTTCGCTGAGTGAATCATAAGAAGAGGGAAACGCTGGCAGCAAGGCAGAGGGAGGGGGGTCGGCGTCGAAGTCGAGATGGAGTGGAGAGAGGCGCGAGAGGGTGGATGCGGGGATTAGGGGTCGGCGCGGTGAACTGGGCGGTGGCGCGATGGCCTGGAGGGTGGGTGCGAGCTTTGGGTTTGAACGGTGAACGATTAGGGAGAGGAAGAGAGAGGCTCGACGGAGGGGGAAGGAGAAAGAAGATGGTGGCGGCGCGCGAGGGGGGGCTGACCTTAGGGCGGCGGCGACAAACTAATCAGGGAGGGGGGCGGCGGGGTAGATTAGGTCACGATTTTTTTTTCTTTTTCTTTTTCTAATCTGAGAGGTATGAGGGAGGGAAAGGGAATTAATATATATAATTTATTTTATTTTATTATTATTCAATTAAAGTTGACTTTTTATTTCGACCTTGAAATGGGACCCACCGCCTGTCGTCCATAGCTAATTACACCCATTCCGAACACAATGGGATATGTGTCGCAAGCTGATTCGATGGTTTCGATCAGTTTTCGTCAAAATCAACATATAACTCTATATATTGAATTTGAATGCGCATTTCAATTTACTGGGGTCACATACTAACTCGAAAAACCAAAAAAATATTTTCTAGCTTCGTATTGACGATACGGTCCTAACAAAACTAGTTTCATCGAATTCTGAGACCATTTGAAAAATGGCAATTTTCCAGTCGATTAAAATCAACTAAAACAGGTCAAACGCGTTTCACTTCGCCACACTCACATATTAATTCGAAAAATTATAAATTTTGGAATCTAGCAATAACTTGACATCCCGGATCCAACAATAGTGGTTTCGTCGAAATCCGAGGTCGTTTGCAAAATTTCCATTTTTAAGGGCCAGAATTCCATAGCGACTATTCTAAAATTTCAACTGGACGTAACTTTTTATCCCCGCTATGAAATTTCAATTTTTCGGATTCGTTGGAAAGATATTCTCAATTAGATTCTATTATTTTTGGTTTCGCCAAAATCCGGTTTATTTTGCACCCGGTACATTCATTTGAATTTCGAAATCGAATTATCGGACTATCGCGCCATTTTCAATTACTTTTATAATTATAAATAATTATTTATATTCTAATGACGATCTATATAAATATATATGTTCTAATTCTATTCAGAATAATTTTCTCGTCGATATTATTTAAAATAATTCATTTTAAATATTCATTTTAAATATTCAAAATTCATCAAAATTGCCAAAATAAAAATTTTAAATTGGCTCTGAATTTCCGGGTTGTTACATAAGTTCTTGAATTTGATTTATTTAGGTTTCTTTTCTTCTTTCCCTCTTATTTTAGTACCAGATTTGTAAATCCATGGTTGTTTAATATCAGATTCAGTTAGGAAGACCACAAAATCATAGATTTGAATCAGATTCAAGGATTGGAAAGTTGCCAGGTGAGTGGATTTAAAATTATACCTTTTGAATAATGGTATATTTACTGTTTATGTTCCTCGTTATTCTTAACATATTAAATAACTGTGAATTGTGGTAATAGAGATAAGATTAATCATATGAGACATTAAGAATATACTACTATACAAATTCATTATGTTAATCTTCCATTGAGATTAAAAATTACCATAATGCTGAAATTGCAGAATTTACAATAAACGTGAATATTACTGAAATTGACATATTGGATATTGTAAATTAAATTACAGTGAAACTGTGGATAATAGAAAAAAAAAACAGATATGCTTAATTTGTAGTGATTTGGAAATTGTAAACAACATCTAACTCGAAAAATAAAAAGGGAAGATTTTAAGTGGAATGAGTTAGATGGGTTTGGGAAGACATTGATACATTTCCGTAACGATAAAAAAAGGGGAATTGTACATTAAGGGCCTCCTTTAGTTAAACAATTAGTTTCTAGGTCACAGGTTCGAAATAATTATTTTCCAGGGTAAATTTCAGAACCGCGTCCTTTTTTTGCGTCTTCTTCTAATTTCATCCAGCTTCAAATGAAATCAAAAACTTAAATACTATTTTTTTCTAGATCTAAATCGATTAAAAACTATGTTTTCTTGATCGATTTAGTTCTATGGCGAATTTCTATTACAATGTTTTCTACTTCATCGATCTTCAAAAACAAGATCTAAGCCGATTCGTCAATCCCTAAAACCTAAGCTGATTCATAACTACCTAAAACCCTGAATTCCTAAGTTGATCTTCTCAAACAAATTGATCTTCTCAAACAAGTCGATATTCTCAAACTAAAGACTCGACAGGTATGAATCTACGTTTTCATCTTTTAGCATTCACAAGTAACTAAAGTTTCTAACCATTAGCATTCTCTACTTTTCGACTATTATTATGTGTTTTTGTGTGATTGTAACTTATTTTTTGTTGTTTGATTAATATTCTCGGTTTTTAACCGTTTGATTACTAAAAAGATAAATACATTTATCTTTTAAAATATTCTGTGTTCAGTTGCTGTTTTCTACTGTAAGAAATCTTGCACTTATCCATTTTAACACAGTAAACTACTTATAAATGGATTTTGTAGCAAAGAAAGTTGATTAAATCAAGTTCAATGCAAAAAAAGGCATGCAAGGTAAAAACAGATACAACTTATGTATATGAATAAGAAGAAAAACCAATAGATTTGGACACTGTCACCATTCATGAGAGGAACAAAAAGAAGAGTAAAATAAAAATTGAAGATTGTCAGCTCCTGAAAGATTTGCTCGATGAAGAAGTTAATTATAAAAAACTTTTTCAAAATAACTTGTGACAACAAGTATATATATTTGTCCTATTTTTTAAATTATATACATAAATTTAGTCTAAAGTTCTTTTATTTTATTTTATTTCAGATTTAAAATGATAGTTGTATCTATCTTTTCAAAACTGAACTTCAGATTTAAAAAAGATAATTGAATATATATGTCATGTGTTAATTGTTAGTTGCAAATATGCAATGTTAATGATAAAACTGAACTTTTAATTACAAAATTTCATTTTTTGTAACTAACAATTTTAAAATGTTTAGTAGAATATCTTATTTTATTTCTGGTTTAAAAAAGATAGTTGTATCTATCTTTTCAAAACTGAACTTCATATTTAAAAAAGATAACTGAATATATATGTCATGTGTTAATTGTTAGTTGCAAATATGCAATATTAAAGATAAAACTGAACTTTTGATTACAAAATTTCAATTTTGTAATTAACAATTTTAAAATGTTTAGTAGAATATCTTATTTTATTTCAGATTTAAAAAAGATGGTTGTATCTATCTTTTCAAAACTAAACTTCAAATTTAAAAAAGATAATTGAATATATATGTCATATGTTAATTATTAGTTGCAAATATGCAATGTTAATGCCATGCCGAAAAAATGCAATGTTAATGATAAAAATGAACTTTTAATTACAAAATTTCAATTTTGTAACTAACAATTTTAAAATGTTTAGTGGAATATCTTACTTTATTTCAAATTTTGAAAAGATAGTTGTATTTGTCTTTTCAAAACCGAATTTCAAATTTAAAAAAGATAATTGAATATATATATATATATATATATATATATATATATATGTCATGTGCTAATTGTTAGTTGCAAATATGCATTGTTAATGATAAAAATGAACTTTAATTACAAAATTTCATTTTTGTAAATAACAATTTTAAAATGTTTTGTAGAATATTTTATTTTATTTCAAATTTAGAAAAGATAGCTGCATCTGTCTTTTCAAAACTGAATTTTAGATTCAAAAATATAATTGAATATATATGTCATGTGCTAATTGTCAGTTGCAAGTATGCAATGTTAATGATAAAACTGAACATTTAATTACAAAATTTCATTTTTGTGATTAACAATTTTCAAATGTTAAGTAGAATATCTTATTTTATTTTAGATTTAGAAAAGGCAGTTGCATCTATCTTTTCAAAACTGAACTTCATATTTACAAATAATAATTGAACATATATGTCATGTGTTAATTGTTAGTTGCAAATATGCGATGTTAATGATAAAAATGAACTTTTAATTACAAAATTTCATTTTTGTAATTAACAATTTTTAAATGTTTAGTAGAATAACTTATTTTATTTCAGATTTAGAAAAGATAGCTGTATCTATCTTTTCAAAACTGAACTTCAGATTTAAAAAAGATAATTGAATATATATGTCATGGGTTAATTGTTAGTTGCAAATATGCAATGTCAATGATAAAAATGAACTTTTAATTACAAAATTTCATTTTTGTAATTAACAATTTTTAAATATTTAGTAGAATATCTTATTTTATTTCAGATTTAGAAAAGATAGTTGAATCTATCTTTTTAAAACTGAATTTCATATTTTAAAAAAGATAATTGAATATATATGCCATGTGCTAATTGTTAGTTGCAAATATGCAATGTTAATGATAAAACTGAACTTTTAATTACAAAATTTCATTTTTGTAATTAACATTTTTTCAATGTTTAGTAGAATATCTTATTTTATTTTAGATTTAAAAAAGATAATTCCATCTATCTTTTCACAAAAAAAACATTGTTTTATGTACGATATATCTACTTAATTTCACAAGTTGACATTATCTGTGTTTTATGTTACTGTTATTGTTTGTATTATGTTACTATTAAATGTCTAACTTTTTTTTCTTCTATTTACAACAAATATGACTTTGAAATGTATGTCATCATGCACTTGAGAAATTTTACGCATGGAAGACCTTTGGTAGCAAGCATTTCTCAAGAACATATGGACAGATTAAGTGTTAATTTTACGTTTGGTATACTGCAAGATGAATAGTACCATTGGATGATGGAAAAGTTCGATGCCTCAATTTGAAAGATTTGCAAAACAATTTTAGATAATTATAAATGTAACGTAGATAATTTGAGTACTGCTAATTGAGGGGATCTATATGTTGTATGATTTAGGAATCTGTATAAAGTTTTCAAATCTTCTCAAATTTTATTTTGGGGTCAATTATGTCATACAATACCATGCTGATTAGATATTTGTTGCTAGATTACTATGTGTTGTTATAGTTTATATATCAGTTGTGCATAATTGTACTTGTGGTGTGTTGTCTATGTGCTCGTTGATAATGTATATGTCTGGTCTTGTGTATGTAACGTTCCGTATTTTTACAGTATAATAATTAATTAATTTAATTATTTAAAGTAATGGTTTGGTAATTTAATGGTCGTTTAATTAAATAACTTTGAATATTTAATTAATATAATAATTAAATAATATATTTAATTATGAAATAATCAGAATTAGCTGAAATGGCAATATTGTGTGAATTGGGCAATTCAAAATGTATAATTCAGTTTAAAATTGAATTACGATAATGAATATATTATTAATTAACGAAGTCAGAGCGTATTAATTATAATATAATTTAAATCGGGCTCGAAATGGCGCTGTTGTTCGTAATTTGGCGATTCGAACTTTAAACGAATATACAGAATCCGTTTTAAGCCGGATTTCTGTGAAACAAGAAACGTTCAGAGCTGGTGAAGTATATTTTTCTAATGGAAGAGAAAAATCAGGATTTCATCATGTAGAATTTGATTTATGTCCAAATCAAATTTTCAAAAAGTCGCTATGGAATTCCTTTATAATTTATAATATAAAAGGATTTTTTTTATATAAATTGAATATCGATTCAACCGGGATCTAAATATCGAGTTATAAAACCAAGTGGAGCTGTATGATATTCTATTGTGAATATATACGATAATATTAATTTATTTATATTAAATTTAATTATGTTTAAATATATTAATATTTAAATAGGTTTATTTAGGGATTTAAAAATAGCCTGTTTTGCAAACGGCCTCCGTTTTCGACGAAACTAATTTTGTTGGATCTGCAAAATTAAATTTTTGCTAGATTTCAATTTTCGTGATTTTTAGAGTCAGTGTGTGGCCGTACGGATTTTTAATGTGAAAAATAGTCGATATTTTGATGGTTAAAAATACGCTGTGTGAGCAAATGGAGTCGGAATTCGACGAAACCAGTTTCGTTAAGTCCTTAATGTCAAACTCTAGCTGCATGCCCATTTTCATGATTTTTGGATATCATGTGTGATCATAGGGATCTTTAGAGTGGTAAATAAGCAAATAAAATAATATAAAAAAATATGTAGCTTAGTTTTTAAGCAATCCCTCTACCTATAATTACACTACTCACCTTAACCCTAAACAATTTCATCCCGCAGTCAAAACATGAGCCGCCACTTCTTCTTTGTTTTCCAACTAAAACGAGAACTAAAAAAATCATAACAATTCAAGTATTTCTCTCTAAATCATGAAAAAAATATGGTGATGCTCGTTATGAGAGAAGCTTCATTTCTGTATAAGATTCAATTGGGTTTAACACAAATTTTGGGTCGCGTCGTTCTCTGCAGTGTGTTCTGTTCGCTTTAGGGTTCGATCTTGGGAGGTGATGGTGCATCAATTGGTGAAGTGAGTATTAGATTTGGATTTATTGTTGAAAACCGCACCAGCATGGATAATTTTGTGAAGAACGATGATTAAAAGGGTCGGTTCCTTTTCTGAGCACCGTCGAGGGCCTGAAAGACGCGTTCAAGAGGGAGCGTGTGAGTTGTTGGTGTTGTAGTTGGCAAGAAGGAGACTGCGATGAGAAGAATAATGGTGTTATTTGTTTTGAATATAGTGGGATGATGGAGTTGGTATGTTGAGGAAGGTTCAGCCATTGAACTGTGCTGAAGGGGTGCTCGATTACAGGGAAGAGGATCGAGTTGAATGAAATGGTGTTGAAATTGGAGTGGTCGCGAAGAGGAGCTTGGTGGTGGTCGGTTTGAAAATTCATGGAGAAACGTTTGTGATGGGAGCCTTGAAAGGATCGAAAATGGAAATGTTTGGAGCAGTACGATTTCCTTCAGCGTTAGGGAAGACTTTGGGTAGCGGGTGGGTTTTTCTAGGGGACCATGGGCCGGATAAAGAAGGTTAAAGCCCATAACTAAAATAATATAGTTTAATTTAATTTAAATTAGTATAGAAACTTATAATTATCATAACTTGTGTATACGATATCGGTTTTCAACAAAACAGGATCCGTTAGGATCGTATGGACGGACACTACACAATGGAACTGACTAGAATGAATTAGAGCTCGTTAAAATATATAGCAAAATAATTTGTCTGGTCTAAATCAACGACAATTATCGTTATTTAACGATGATCGTCCAATGTGAGTAAAACTCACCAACTCTATCAGTTATATTTTTATAACGTATTTTTAGAACTGATAAATGATGATTGATTGCTGTATGTTGACTGTTTGGTTGAACTGCGAATTGATTGGTTCAAAATATCGATATAGTTATATATATATATAGTTATATATATATATATATATATATCGTTAATCAAATATTGATTCTGTTTATCAGAATATTTCGTATTGAAATGAAATTGATGTGAATTATACCGTGGATGCAGGGAAACAGGTCGGAGGAATCCAACTCGATTCCTCAACATTTATTTTTACTGTTTTTCATATATTGTGTTATATAATGTGATATGAAATCTGTTGCTAATTTTGTGTGTTTGAATGATACCAATCATTGTTATAGGGTACGTTAAATACTATAAGGAATGCTAGAATGTTATAAAGGAAAATTTCAATGTTATATTGAAAAAGGAATATTTATAAAATCAAAAGATTTTATAAAAAGAAACAATTTTAAAATAAATAGATTATAAAAGAAAATATTTATTTATAAAATAAAATTACTTATAAAATCAATGGATTTTATATAAAAGGAATTACTTGTAAAATCAAAGGATTTTATATAAAAGGAAATATTTGATAAATAAATATAATTATCAAAAGGGATTTATTTTGTAAATAAATAGATTATAAAAGGAAATACTTGAGAAATGGATAGGATGGTATAAAAAGAGAATTTTACACTTGGAAGGTTCAGACCCGTGCTTCGCACACGGGTGTAACATGATATTGATTCAAAGTATTTTTTTAATAGAAATCTGTTTAACCAATAAAGTAAAAAGATAATTTATAAATAATATTTTTATAAGATTAAGGAAAATATTTATCATTTGATAAATAAAGATATATATATCTGAACTTATATAAAGAAGTAAACAGATAAAACGGAGCAGATTAATTTATAAATAATATTTTATAAATTAAGTAAATTATTTATCATTGGATAAATGGAATATATAAGGCAGGACTTATACAGAGAAGTAAGAATCAATTTCAACATCGATATTTGAAACTGAATATGGACGAAGAGGGAATCGAATATAGTTATTCGAATAGTTGATCAACAGAGTTATTCGAATAGAGTTAATCGATAGAGTTAATCGATTATAGTTAATCGATAGAGTTAATTGAATAGAGTTAATCGATAGAGTAATTGAGTAGAGTTAATCAAATAGGGTTGATTGATTAGAGTTAATCAATTAGAGTTAACCAATTAGAGTAAATTGATTAGAGTTAATTAGTTAGAGTTTATCAATTAGAGTTAATCAATTAGAGTTAATCAACTAGAGTTAAATTGAATTAGAGTTAGTCGGATTAGAGTTATTCGAATATAGTTTATTCAAAAGGAGTTAATCGAATATAGTTTATTCGAAAGGAGTTATCGAATAGAGTTAAAGGAGTTATCGAATGTAGTTATTCGAAAGGAGTTATCGAATATAGTTTATTCGAATAGAGTTAAAGGAGTTATCGAATATAGTTATTCGAAAGGAGTTAATCAAATATAGTTTATTCGAAGAAGAGAGTTATCGAATATAGTTTATTTGAAAAGAGTTATCGAATATAATTTATTCGAAAGGAGTTTTCGAATATAGTTTATTCGAAGAAGAGAGTTATCGAATATAGTTTATTCGAAGGAAAGAGTTATCGAATAGAGATTATTCAAAAGAGAGCTATATGTTGAAATTTGATTATATCGAATTCGGGAAAGTACTATTCACTTTCCGTTTTTAATTAATAAATAAAAGTTATATTGAAGTTATTATATTTCAGAAGCATGGGATTTTAACACTATTGTTAAAATCAAATGATTTCTATAAAAGAAGTGGATTCGTAAAAAGAATCCGAGAGTTACGTAAGGAAGTTTATTAGAGGTTTAAAAGGTGAACCTTGTCTATTTCGAAGTTAGAAATGTTGTTCAGTTAAGGTCTGAGAGGTAGTTATACCCCAACTTGATTGACTCCATTTTTAACTAAGGAATGGTTAAGGTTCTATAGCGAAGGTTGGTTAAGGGAATTCAGTTAATGAGTGTAATGGTTTGAGTTGGCATAGTGAGGTTTTATTTAAACATCTGTTTTAATCCAATGTAGGAGTTTTGGAAATGTTTTCCAAATAAGAATCATAAATGTTTTCTAATATAGAAAATAAGAAGTGGAAAGGTTTTCCAATGTTAATAACGTATATTTTCTAAATTTAGAAAATAAGAAATGTTAACAGGAAATGAAAAAAATGAATAGATTAATGAACTAAAGAGATAAATGTTCAATGATGATTGGTCGATAAAATTTCCATCTAGAAATAATATCGTTGTTTGCACACGTGTTTTTCTTTGATAGTTAACCCAATGACTATCGAAGTTTTTGACCATTTTTCCGTCGTTAATACGGAGAGACCGGGATCAAATTCATTATCTGAAAACCACTCTGTATGGGCGTTAGGGTTGCGATCAAATATGATAAAGATAATTGAAGATGGAGTTTGTGCAAGGGTCATTCTGTCAAATCCTAGGTAGAAATTGCCTAAGATGGATTTGCAGAATAGTGCCTTCGGTTTGTCCAGTCCCAGGACAACTTATATGGAAGAATGTCTGACAGAGTATATTTAATGTATCACATAAGTTGATCTCTTCAAACGTATGTACGTTTGGTGGCGGAGGAATTCGTTTCTCTTAGTTGTATACCCATTGTATTTTTTGGGGAAATCAATTTGTGATTTGGCGGGTATGACGCAGTGACATTCAAAGTGAATAATTGTGTGATCTGTCAGAGATAAGTGTGGTCTCTAGCCTCACAATCGGGAAATGACAAAAATCGGCCAGGCAACATGGCTATGTGGGTTGCTTCCATTAGGGTGTATTATCGCCTATTTAGAGATATTCATTTCATTCTTTAATCTATTCGATGCTGTCCCATTCGGGAAATGGTTACTGATCCCAACCGTTGGTGATATACATTCGATACACTCAAGCGAAATGAGTGGTCGGTCATGTGTGGCCGGGTTGCAAGATGTTCTTGTTGAACCCAGTGTATTCCTCTCTATAGGTACACTATCGGAAGGTGGTTCCATACCTTGTCATAGTTGGTAATCCATTATCCTATAAGTGCTCACAGTTTTGATTGTATACTATATATATAGAACGTGAGATGAAAGCATTTCTGCTAGATGATTATTATATTGTGGTTGATAGACACTATTTAATATCAAAAGAATTTCGATATAAAGACTATTTTGGATTCTCATAAGGGAAAAACCCGTTCCGTTATACGGCGTGGTCTTATGAGATATCATTTACTTTATCAAACTGTTTTACTCACACCAGTCCAATGACTGACCCAGAGTTTGTTTTGTTTTGTTTTCCCTAAACTCTTGGGTGCCCAATTTTATACGGGCAGTCAAGTAGTCAGGATTTTTCAGATATACTTGGAGAACTTGGAGCCGGAGGCTTCAGGATTATATAACTATAGTTATTTCCATTGTGTTGTAAGTGTTATACTCTGATAATGTTACTGTATACATATACTGGTTTTATTTCAAAGTTATGTATCTATTATATATTGTTCGTTCCGCTGTGAGATTCATGTTACTCTGATGATGTTGTATGTTGTCCTTCTTCTTCTTCTTCTTCTTCTATTCTAAGTTTCTATCTTATCTATTCTCACCCTCTAATTCCTTTCATGGACTATCCAGTATTTCCGATGCTTGGGTTGTCGGCATTGAGTTTATGTCGATAACCAGGATCGCGAAAATCCGGGTCGTTACAATGTATCTAGACATTGTGCTTTAGTTGCATTTGAAAAGCACTTTGCAAAATAATATGCTGACAGCAAAAAAAACTTGTAACAAATGAACATTTTTGCCATTTCCATCGTACTCAGCACAAAGAACGCTATTCATCTTAGCAATTTTTACATTTCGTTCTTTCTACAACAAAAAAGAACAATATTGCATTTCAAGAAGAAAAAGGAATTGTAAACCAAAGAAAACCCAAACTGTACATCATAAGAGGGTCCACCTTAACTCAAAGAAAATATTAAACAAAACTGTAATGTTGGGACTTTATATTTTGTTGTATTTGCAAGTGAAAAAAAAAGATAAAACAGTTTATCATTTTGTAAAACTATAACTAAAATCAGTTACCAATCACCAATTCACTTTCAGATCCACATAAAATTCGAGTCAACAAATTTCAGGTCATGGTACATCAGTTCACTCATACAAGAGTCAACATAAATTCCAAATCATCGGTTTCAAAATATGGAAACGTTTGGCCTAAGTCTGGTTTAGATTACCAGCTTCAGATCCACTTGATACACATCTATACTTTATCTCATGCGTTCATTTAAAACTTGTTTATGACATTAACGGACAATCATTTAAAATTATTTATCTTCCTTTTCTAAATTGTTTTTTTACATATAACTTATCTTCCTTTTATCAATTATTTTGAATTTAAAAATTGTTTGTTTACATATAACTTATCTTCCTTCTGAAAAAAAGATAAAGTATTTATCTTTATCTGAAAAAGATAAGAATATATACATGAAAGACACTTAAAGCTAGTATTCCATTGTATCAAAAATATATACATGAGCAGATAGTTTCACAGTTAAATCACATAAAGCAACCAATATCCCATTGTATCATTGCTGCAGGCCATTCTTCCTTCCCTAAAGAAGATAAAAGTATTTATCTTTATCTGAAAATATAAAAAGAAGTACATGAAACCAACTATGTGAACATTATAACTATTTATGAATGCAGAAATATTAATTTTAAACCATCACACAACTAACATTAATCCAAAATATCTGCACATGAAAATCAAAGTAAGCACATAACAGGAGTATCATCATCTGCGGTCTAAAAATCAAATTCATACACCACAAACACCATTAAAAACACTACAACATAGCCTACATGGGACTTGAATCAACCCGTATACATAAAACTAAAACTGTAGAAAAATACACTATAAAAGTGCCAATAAATACAGCTTAATATGAGTCTACACTTATAGTCAAAAGATTACAACATCTAGTTTTATTTTCTATAAAAGATAAGTTCTTTTATCTTTTCATATAGAATGAATATGCACATGAATTTATCCAGCCTTCAAAATCAAAAACTGCTAATAGATACACAACCTTAACAATAGTACACCATGCCTTCGGACTCAACCTCCTATCTCTTCAAACTTCACCGACAAATCCACCACTTACAATTGCCATAGCCCACTTGAAATTATCGCTGTCACCTACTCCTTATTCACACTATCTCACTTACAACATTCAACTCCTTCCTCTAGCAAACACCTACATTGCAACTCATACTCACCTACCACTTCCTCACCAACCCATCTCAAAGCAAAAAATCAACTTGAACTGGTATGTCAACATCCAAAACGACTACATCACTATCAACCTGCAACTTCTCCTACGACCACCATTCAATGCTGAATCCTTTAATCCTCCAATCACAATGATCTGACGCCATAAATATACATCAAAAACTATGAATCCACCTATAAAATGCGCATATACATGCAACCACGCACAATACAATACACACATTATATAAAAGTGCACTTTAAAATGCATAAACAAAGATAAACGAAGATGGCTTCCTAATAAAATAACATTTTTTTTTCAAAAAGATAAATGTATTTATCTTTTCTTTACAAACTTCCTTATAGAATGGTTCATCTCTTACATTATGTTTATATCATTACATCCCACATGCTTATGTGTTTATCCTAAAGAATGAAGTATGGAAACTTTTGAAGAGTTTTGTGATATTATTCATATTGATATGACATGTAATATGCATAAGGTCTCTTTAAAAGATTAATTTTAAAAATATAATTTCAAAATTTTATTTAAAAAATTAATAAGAAAATTAGGTTTTATTAATACACATAACTTAATTGAAAAGATAGATGTTTTTATCTTTTTAAACCAGTATAAATATTAAAATCAAATGATCATCTAAACTTATTTATTTCGACATACGATAAATTCTCTTACTCATGATAACATGAAAACGTATGATAAAGATATAATATGTATATTATCTTATGTGAAAACATATAAATTGTTTAAAAAAGTTGTTGTGTTTATCTTTTTAAAATAATATAAATATAAAATCAAATGATCATCTAAAGTTATTTGTTTCAACATACGATAAATTCTCTTACTCCTAATAATATGAAACCATATGATAAAGATATAATATGTATTTTATCTTGTGTGAAAACATATAAATTGTTTTAAATGATAGATGTGTTTATCTTTTTAAACATTTTATGTTTTTTCTCGTATGATATATACATATTAGTATTTTCATTAAGATTGTAAATCAATTATACTTTATGAAATATGTTGATTTATCTTTCTTCAACAATCACAAGATGTAATTGATCATTAAAATTTTATATTAAAGTTGCACTTATGGTTTACACAGACAAATGTTTTACACATGCAAAAGTTAAATGGTTTACAAAGACAAAAGTTTGTTTGTCTTTGTTTGTGTTTGTTTACACAGACAAATAGTATATCATGATTGTCTGTGTTTGTTTTACGCAGACAAATGTTTTACACAGGTAAAAGACAAATATTAATTTAATAATGGGAAACTAAGCCTGTGAAAGCTGTGAAAATTCTTCCTTCTAACAATTCTATGGTACTACTTCCTATTGGCTGACCAGCGATTCTTAACCGCTACCATTTGAGTTTTTATTATCCCCCCTGCACTGTTGAGTTTTCTGTCAACGTACGATTATATGAAGGGAGGAACAACAACTCACTTTACTACCAATTTCAAAGAAGTTGATATGCAAAATCATTTGACTCATACATTACATAATATAATCTTTTTTATCACACAAATTAAAAAAGATAAAAGCAATTCTATTATTCATTAATACAACAGACCGATATGATAAAATTCTTTGGGATAGGAAGACTAATAAATAAAACATAAATAAAAAAGCTCTCTGACCATTCCCTTTATAGTCAAAAGATACAATTTTACAGTAAATTAAATGCATTGATCTTTTGGCTATAAAGGAAATTGCCTTTATACACAAATGTAAGAAATATATTACTTACATATAACTTTTCTTTTTTAAAATCAATATAAAAAGATAAATACAACTATCATTATCTAAATGATAGCTACTATGCAATTAACACACAATATAAAAAGATTTATATTTGCATGAAAGATTGTAGATCTTCAAGTAGAAGTCTAATGTTTGTATGTTTTTGTATAAATATACAATATTTGTTTAAAAATATAAAGTTATTTATCTTTTTTGACAACTACAATCGTAACTTAAAATATATTAACATTTGAAAACCAGATTAGAAGTAAAATCATCACTGAATACAATTATTTTGACAGAAAGATAAATACAACTATCAATTTAAACAATGGTAGCTAAGAATAGTGAAGAAACATTACATCAATCAAATTGCATAAATTATTACACAATATAAACTTCTTTATCACACAGTTTAAAAAATATAAAAGCAATTATCTTTTCAGTCCTATAACATCTATTACGTTATTCGAATAAACATTAAAATACTTTTCGATAATACATTTCCATTTATTACACAGTTTAAAATAGATAAAAGCAATTATCCTTTTCAGTCCTATATCATCTGCTATGTTATTCGAATAAACAAATCACCTACTAACAAAACTGTAAACCCATTTATCTTTTCCATAATACATTTCCATCATAATATTTTTCCACTTAACCATGTTAAATTCAAAAATCCAGTGTCATCCATATATGAATTATCGATGCATTCTATAAATTAACAATCGCATATTATTTTATAAGAAAAACACAATACGTTTCACAACACCGATCAAGTAATTGACTGCCTGAACTTTGTATTTTCTTTCCTATTGATAGAACTGTAGAATCCAAAAAAACAAGAAATAATATAATGATATTACACACATCAAGTTAACTGTCAACGTTGAAAATTTAAGTTGAACAATTGTACAAACATAATACCTGATACACGCCAATCGAAAATAACTTATTTACTCTATTCGTGAACACCTATTTGATGAAAAAACTGAAATCGTCTGGCAATAACAAACTGAAAATCGCCAATTTTTTGAAGCACGAAATTTTTTTGACGTAGAAAATCGCCGATTTTATTCGATTCTTCAAATTCTCCTATTAGATACAGATCGATTAATGAAATTGTGAAAATAGAAATGGACTTTAGAAGTTAGGTGGTAATTTGGTTCTGGATCGAAGTAGAAAACGAATTGAAGAGGAGCGATTTGGATAGGGATTGAAGTGGAGGCTATTTTGTCAATTTGGGATGAAGGTTTTCGGCTGGTTAATAGAAGAAAGGGAGGAGCGACGTTTTTGTCCTTAAGAATAATTAGTTCAAAGCAGTGTCCTGAAAAATAATTAAAACATGTTAAGAAGCCCTTATGGAAAATTCCCACTAAAAAAAATTAGGAACATGATTGTAAGAAAAGATACATGCATGTCTAAGTGAAAGTAAAGGAAATATCTTGCAACTATGGTACCTAATTTATGTGCGTTTTGCAAATGGATCTTCGTATCTTTCCAGTAATCAATCTAATGAGGTGTGTGATATATTTTCCTGAGATAATGAAAATATACAAGATAGTAAAGGAATGGACACTACAATGTTAAAGTTCGGTTAATGTTAAATAAACCAAGAAAATTGTGATGAACGGGGAATATAATCTATTATAGTTAATTATGAAAGTAAGAATGTAATATAATAGGTAGGCTTATCCTAGAGATAAGTGGAAATCATGACATAAGTTATAATAAATTAAAAAGGGACATATTGATAAAACTTAGTTAAGGGAACTAAGTTAATAACTACAAGTGGTTGTAATAACAAATTCAGAAAGGAAGAAGTAGGTTTATTATTAATAAACTTATAAATGAGAATTATGAAGTCTAATAAAGGAAGTCAATAATAGACGGAAGTCCGCTCCATGGCTTAAGACAGAATAAAGTAAGCAAATAGTCAATTATGTGCTAATGAATCTAGTTACCTGAGACAACAATGAAAAGGGGAACAATCAAGTTAATTAGCAACATAGTGAAATACGACAAGCGCTTGATTAAAAGATTAGACCTAGGGTCTAATAACACATTTGTGTGATGCGCTTGGACCATCTGATTATTCTACTGGGTAGATCATTATGGTGTCTGGAGGCACGAGAGGAGCATGCCCATATAATTATTATTTGTGATTGTTCGATGGGACTGGAGGGAAGCACGCTGCTTCTGAGGGACGTGGTAGGGTACTCGGTGGTGCTCCTCTATTGAAGTACATGCTCAAGATGTACTCGTAGAGGTGGGGGTATCGCTATACCACCCAGTGGGTATACCTTGACTGCAACGGTAGATTTGGCAGTCAGAAGGCTGTAGCAGATGGCATTAGGTGACTCGGACATTGTCCCCGGGAGAGGTTGGTCAGGACCAAATTAAGGATAGTGATCGTTGGGTATCTTTCATCAGTAGTCAGTGGGATGCGAAAAGACTAGAGCTAAACAAAGAGACCATCAGTCTTTCACTATCGTAACGCTGGTTGAGGGACACACCAAATTTGGATGATAAGTTGTTTAATTTGTCAGGGACACGCCACTTAACTTGTGATGTAGTCTTTCACTGGTTGAGGGAGGGGCCTGGGTGGGGTCATAGCCACCATGAAAAAGCATACCATACTTGGATATCTGTACTATAGGTCCTTTGAGCGGACCTATACAGGTATAGAAAGCTCCCGACCGAGTTCTATGCATTGGATGCAGCCTTATTACGGGAATGGGAGTACAGTAGACAGTACGTATGTGTGAGGGTCTAGGTACATACACCGGGTGGTGTATCATAGACGTTAGGGTATTACTCTGTAAACTTGCACGGAATAGTGATGATGGTTCTGTGCGGTAATGTGGCATTATGATTGTGATTTCCATACGTCGTTTGGTATTGGATACACTTCCGTGGCACAACGGTGGAGACCGTGCGAGGACGGTACTATGGGAAGTACCTTGATATGTTAGGTGTAGCTACATATATACTATGTTAGGTTAATCTACTGGGACGTATATGTGTACTACATGAGTATAGAGCCTTGAATGTTGTTAACCCAGACAACCTAATAAATAAGAAAAAATAACTGAATGGTATATGTAGGGTTATTTCAAACTGTATAGTTTCTCCGATCACCAAAAATTTTATGTTCTGACCCCCTCCTCATAACACACTCGTAGTTTCGATTTGTGGCAGAGATAGGGTAGCATTGGATATTGGTTAGACAATATTATTACTTTGGTAAGGCTATATTTGATTATATTATATTTTATCCATTCCGCTGTAAGATGTTTACCAAGCTCTGATATATTTATTATCTTTGTCCTTTCTGCGGGATACCAAACAAGCTAACTCCAGCTTCGGTAAATTGGGATTTTTGAAGAAAAAAAATTGGTCTGTCGAAGTTCGGGTTGTTACATCTAGTGTCAGAGCTTAGGTTTAAGATTCTTATATAAATAGTGAGATTATGTACTTGTATTTTCTTATAGTAGTAAGAATAGTATATGGTTATATATAGAAGTTGAGCTATCAAGACTTGTACACTACAAAAAAGGAAAAGCAAATTGAATTAGTTATAGTTTGCTTGAGAAGGTGTACAAGATAATCAGGAAAAATAAGTAATGGAAAAATTGGTTCAAAGGAAGCCATCGAGAAAATGAATGGATTTCAAGTAATTATTGGAAATGACGGTACAACTAAGGAAAATATTTAGAAAGGTAATGCAGACAGTCGACCGACCCTTTTCTTTTATGTACTTAGGTTTAATCGTCATTGGAAATGGGAAAGGGGAATGGAAGAAAAGCGGAAAAAATCGACTTTGTCTGTTTATTTCTTCCTCCCCCCATCGAAACAGCCTAACACAATTTTCCCTTAACCTTCCAATAGCTGCCACCGCTCCAAAACTCCACCTTTTCTTGCAAATTTGGTACCAGATCGAATCCCTCGACCTCCTCCATCAGGATCTACACATCTTTCTCACAAATTTGAAGAAAATTCCTCATTCCACCGAGACCCTCTTTAGCCACTTAATGTGCCTAGTTAAACCCTCAGGAGATCGCTTGGTGTAGTAACCATAAGAGTATAGTGCAAGCCTATGTGAGGTCTAGTGGATATCAGATTTTGCTCGGGAGACCCATCAAGTTTGCAGACTTTATTGGCGCCTCTTTAGAGTTGTTGTTACTTACTGTGGGGTTATACGATATTCTCGACCATAATACGGTTGAGCGGACTACTTATCCAAGGTAAGTACGTCTTTTTGTTACAAACCTAAATTATAGAGAGGAAAATGGAGAGGTAGTCTTTGAGGCTGAGGTAAAGGGGACACACATTTTGTCTACTAAGAGTCGGTTTGGGGAGATGCTTAGTATCAGTGGAGAGGGTTTGCACCTAGACGAAGTAGAGATGACTAGTTTTGTGACGACTGCACATAACTCATGCACTTAACAAAGGAAGTAATGTGTTGAAAGACGTGCCAGGTTGCCATGGACGATCATTGAGACATGAAACACATGCAGAGCCTGTAGTATAACTCACAACGCAAGGATAAAATATAATAAAACATATACAACAGGCAATAATAGTGAAGCATCATATATCAAACTTTTAAACTTTCATAACATCCTAAAAGAATTTCCATATATCAACTGGATACAACATCAAAGTCTGTACATTAAGCGTCACTACAACACTCAGAGTAAATTACCAAACAGCAGAAAAACATATACTAGATAGTAGAAAATAATAATCATGCCTCCTGCTCGCCACCGTACTGCAACAACGTCCCCACCAAGATACCACCTATCACCCGATACTTAGTCTGCCCATCCACGACGGATGAACAGCCCAAGGTAATAAGAGGAAATATAAAACCCTGAGTTAGACAATAGTCTTAGTGAACGATAAGACAACTATCTAACATCATCAATAAAGTATAGAGAATAGGTAGATTAACAAACTAATCTACCACAACATCAGAGAAGAACTCAACCCCATCTTCCCCACATCGGACAGTGATAGCTTTTACAAACAAACATTTCAACCATATATCTATGGAAATCAGAACAACCATTCATTCATGGCAATCAGGAATAACCAAGTAATAGCAAACAAAGAAACTAGTTATATCTCATGTAAACCATCCTAATCGAGATCGACACTCCCCAAGCACAAGCCCCGAAGGCCTAAACCAACATCTGACAAGCACCCAAGAAACATCTCCTTCGACGTCAGACAATCTATGTGAGATGGTACAAGCAAAATAACCAACACTCATGACTGACTCTGGCTATCACCGCCAATTCTACTTTGAAACCATCGTTAATCGTGTTAACTAGTTAAAAGCTCATTCAAACATTCCGACGAACACTATAAGTGCACTACATCAAGCTTCTGATCGAGTAGGCCACAGTGTTCTTGGTTGAGCAGTGCCATGACTACCTGGTCGCTCACTTCAGTAGCTCTCGGTCGAGCACCTCCAACGCGGCTCGTTCGCCCACTTATCCATCTGCTAGCTTGAGCATGGCTCTCTAGGTCGAGCATCACTTTCAGCTCGCTCATGCAAGAAGCAATCCACAGGTCGAGCACCTAACTAAAAGGTCGGGCGTTTCATCAACGCTGGGTCGAGCAAACTCCAGAGCAGGGGTCGTGCAGACACCTTCAGCTCGGTCGTACACATCTGGCATAGAGGGATCAAGGGCGGCTTTACATATGAGGTCGAGCAGCTTTCCGTTGAATATGCAGATTTATTTGTAAAGGGAATGGAAACTTAGTAAATATTGAACCTCATTTTGCACAGTAGCATAAATAAGATACAAAGGCACGTGGCAGTTAGGATGTGGATTAGCAAATATACATGGCATAGGCAAACACGTTTGCATGGAAAACCAGTAGCATATTATATTGTATCACATGGTCGAGCAGTATTAATTTGTCTAGGTGTTACACTGTGATTCCAGCTCGCTCGTGCATGATTGATTCCAGCTCGCTCGTGCTTGAATGGTTCTAGGTCGCTCGTGCGTACGTAAAGCCAGGTTAGCGCTAGTTGTAAAGTGACCATGGCCAGTTGTCCCACATTCTTCGACACCCTATAATTACAATATTGCCACTCTATTTGCTCTACACAAACCCCAGCTATAAATACCCACTTTCACAATCATTTAAGGGACCGATCTAAGCCACCCCGAAGGGCTGTCATTTCAGTTTTCCACCATTCCCAAGCTTCCCAAGCTCCATTAATGGCTTCCTAAGCTCACTCCATCTTCCTCTAACATCAAGTGGATCTCATCTTCTCCAAACACCATTAATTCTCACTCAAGTTCGATCCAAATGATCTCCATCCGCCATTACTCCTCTTTTAAGTTCGAATCTAACACTAATTATAAGATGAAATCAAGGAAGATCATCTAATCATGAGATCGAATCCATTCCTTCCCGAATTCAAGTGAGATCTAAAGCGGAAAGAGAGTAAAAAGTGGAAAATCATTATAAAGAGAGAGAATAAGTGTAATAAGTGAGATGTATGAGATGATGCACTTTGTAAATTTCTCCATGATAATGAAATCACTTCCAAAGTGGACGTAGATCTATTTTTAGATCGAACCATTATAAATTTTGTGTCTTTACTTACTTTATTGCGATTGTGGTCTCATTTTCTATTACTTACGATTTGGTGAAGTAAGATTTACGTACCTTTGGTGTTTGGACCATTTTTGGTTTAAACATTTGGCTCCCACTGTTGGGCCACGTTCGCATTTTTATCAAATTTAAGAGCCTTGCATTGAAGTTCTAAGCCTACTTATACCATAGATTCCCCAAATCTACGATTTGGGCCAATCGACGAGCCCTCTTCAAAATTCAAATCCATATCCGAAATAATGGCTAAATCTAAGAAGACAGCAAGTAAAACCATTGGAGAAACTGACAGCGCTGCTAACAACGAAGCTACTCCACATACCAACTGCTTTGAAGTTGGAGAAAACTCGATAGCCGGAGCCGGAGTGACTAGAGACGAACTAGATGCCATTGTCGCCAATATTAATCAACGCATGGAAACTTCAAATAAAGCTTTAATGGATGCTAATGACGCTTTAATGGAGAAAATGAATGCTCTTCTTAATGCTCAAGCAAATCCCGCTCCTCCTCCAAAAATCCATGTCAATCTTGAAGATAATGCAAATTCATCTGCCTCTGATCATCATCATAATGACAACATGGAAGGATTTGATGACAAAGGTAATGATAATGATAAAGACTCAAAACTAAAAACTAAAAACCATTTCGATCGAAATACTTGACGAGTTGCAAGTCCCGTCACGGGGGCACCTCCCCGCAGTGGAGGTAAAAGACCTAGATTCTCTAATCGCGATCGCTCGCCAAGACGAGCATCCGGAAAAGAGATCGAAGTCCGCTCTATGGAATGACACAACTCGAAGGAATATATCGTGGATGTGGTAAAGCAAATCATGAAAGATAGCATGGCTCTCAATGACAGTGAGAGGGAATGTGACTTCTCCCCCCAGCAAAAATCCCTTCACAAAGAGGATCAGCAAAGCTGAGTTCCCTAAAAAGTTCACTCATCCTACCCTGCCTCCGTACAATGGGACTTCTGATCCAAATCACTTCTTATATATATATATGAATGGTATATGAATGCAGCCAAAGCAACAGACGCAATAAAATTCCTGTGCTTCCCTCTCTATCTAGAAGGTGTTACATCGTTGTGGTTCACAAGGATGCCGCCCAAATCTGTCGACCTATTCGATGATTTGATTCTGAAATTCAAGGAGCAATTCAGGCTACAAGCTAATAAGGCTAAGGATGTTATTTCTCTGACATCAATGAAGCAAAATCCAGGAGAATCCGTTAAAGCCTTCCTCAAGAGATTCCACACTGCTTTGTCCGAAGTAGGAAATCCTTAGCCCTGTATGATCTTAATGTCTCTAATTGGTGCCATAGATGAGAAAAGAGAATTTGGTAGATGGATTAAAATGAATGAACCAAGCACGCTTGAGAAATTCTATAAAAAGGCCGAGGAGTGCATGAGAGTGGACAATAATCCTGTACCACTTCAGATTATTGATGCTAACCCACTTCTTGAAGCTCCCAAAAATGTTGCTACTCAATACAATCCGAAAAATCCAGGAGGTCAGAAAAGAGGAAGCGACGGGAAAGATAATCGAGATGGCAAGAAAACTCGCTTCTTTACACCTGTTGAATTTACCCCTCTTAATAATACTCCGGAGAACATATACCTCACTACCAAGGATGCAGAGCATTATCCAGAACCACCATCGTTGAATATCTCTTAGAGAGCTGTGAACTCTAGAAAGTTATGTCTCTTTCACAATCAACTCGGGCATGACACTAATGAATGCCGACACTTGAAGAACCTCATCGAGGAGATGATCAGGAAAAATAGGCTACAACAGTATGTAAAAGATCTGTAAGCTTCAAATTCTGCTCCAGCTAGGGGTGAGCATTTATTGGTTAAAAACAATTAAACCAACCAAACCAGTTAAGTTTGGTCGGTTTGGTTTGGTTTTGTAAGCTAATCGGTTGGTTTTGGTTTTTATTTTTATATAACTTCAGTTTACTGGTTGGGTTTCGTTTTTAATATTTGAAAACTGAACCAACCAATTAAACCAAAGTCAAAAATAATTTATTTAGAAGTTAAAAAACTACTATTAACAATGTTATTATGTACAATATTTTCATAACAATATTACTTTTCCTTTAATTTCATATTGACATTTTTAGAAAAAAGAGTTTGATTTCTAAAATATTTGCATTATATGAACTCAACTATTTGTTTTACTCTGATGTTATATCAACAACTAGAAGATCTATTTCATTTCAAGATAAACCAAACAAACCAACCAAACCGAACCAAATATTATCGGTTTGGTTGCTTTTGGTTTAAAGAAATATTGGACAGGTTTGGCTCGGTTTATGTTTCTTGATTGGTTAATTTGGTTTCAACATTTTTGATCGGTTTTAAACCGAACCAGCCATTTGCTCACCCTTATCTCCAATGCCTCAAGGGTAAAGTGCACCCACAAATCAAACCGGCCCAAGTAATGAAACTTCAGCATGAGTTAATGAAAGGCCGATCATTAACTGACTAACGTTGATTGACACTTTAGCCTAAACGGCTCAGAATAAGCGATCATCATCGCCACCACTTTATTCCATGCTTTACTTCATACTTTACTTCATGCTTTACTTCATGTTGTATTTGAATTTCATATAACACTCCGTAATATTTTATAAACACTATACTGAACAATTAGCTCTGTGATTAAGAGCATATCTACCTGAATAAATTCCTTACTTGCAAAATTGTATGTCAAATCAAAACTTGCTTAAAAGATGATTTCATATTACATGCCATCTATTAAGCGCTTATTCCCGTAAAATCTGACGAAACACTGTGACCCCAACAACACTAGTTCAACGTGCACAAATGCGAAAATAGAAAAGCAACGCCTTGGAAAGTGAATGGGAAGAGTCGCAAAGATTCAAACAGCGAACAAGCGCCACGAAATAAAAACATTGAAACTTTTGTTGAAGGGGCGCTCTCCCAAATTAGAGGTCCAAGGCCACAGTTCCGAAATTGAGAAAGCCTGCCAAGTCAAGCGTCCGACAAAGGAACTGGTGCTAGCCCCGTAAAACGATGCAATTAAGAAAAACCATCCACAATAAAGCAAACACTTCCCATGTGAAGTGAAAAGACCTCCCCGAGCGGAGGCACTAAATCCCAAGACCTCCCTGACTGCGGGCACTAAATCCAAAGAACTCCCCGATCGAGGGCACTAATCCAAAGACCTCCCCGAGCGGTGGCACTAAATCCCATGTCCTCCCCGAGCGGGGGCACTAAATCCCAAGTCATCCCCGAGCGGGGGCACAAAATCCAAAGTTCTCCCCTACAGGGGGAACAAAGTCCGGAATCCAAAGAGCCTCCCTAGTGAGGGCACAAAGATTTAAAAAGCTTTTCCACGTAGAAGTATCAAACCAGGCGGATAAATCAAAAATCCTTTTGTGATTGACAAAGCTTAGGGGTACATACATACTGACAAGCACAAATATCTTTAACCAACAAAGTAGAAGCCTTTAGCGTGTTAATCACAAACAAGGAGACTCAATAAACTGGCCACATGGAGCTTTTACGACTCGTGACGACCCATAGCTTAAGGGCAACACAACCACTTAAAAGTTGAATAATGCCCAGAAAAGAACCGCTAGTCCATCACGGCAATGTAACAAGTCAAAACCAATACACTTGGTTTGATCTTGTCTTCAAAATAGATCATCTGGAAAATCCGAAAAAATCGATATGCTCGATACGCCGATCAAACTCATCGCGCCAGTAAAGATCAGCCAGGGAAGTCTAATTGAAATCTCATAACACAAAGGCTTCCTCACGTACAAAGCTCCAATAAAATAAGAATGATCAATAATTATGCACTAGGGCAAGCCGTTGTGAAACAGAGATTCAAATTTTTTATTCTAGGCTGATCCATGGTGTCTGAGCTAAAATCGAAAGTTCCAACTTGAGCAGCAAAGTATAAGTCCAAAATCGTGCAAGTGCTTGTTTTCATTACAGAACAGGCGGCATGAAGCATACAAATATGACTAACAAGTTTAGTACTTGAGTCGTTTGGAATCAACAAGTCAGAGCTTCGAAGCATGATTTGCCATAGCAAACAAAAACTAAGACTGAATCTCAATGCAAGTTGAATTAACATTGTTCAGTTCGAAGCCCGCATTTCTCGCAAGCAAAAAATACAAGCTTCGAGGAGAAAAATGTTAACTAGCTAAAAGCTCATTCAAACATTCTGACGAACACTATAAGTGCACTACATAAAACCTCTGATCGAGTAGGCCACAGTGTTCTTGGTCTAGCTGTGCCATGGCCACTTGGTCGCTCGCCTCAGCAACTCTCGGTCGAGCACCTCCAACGCGGATCGTTTTCCCACTCATCTATCTGCAAGCTCGAGCATGGCACTCCAGGTCGAGCATCACTTTCAGCTTGCTCATGCAAGACGCAATCTACAGGTCAAGAACCTAACTAAAAGGTCGAGCACTTCATCAACGCTAGGTCGAGCAAACTCCAGAGCAGGGGTCGTGCAGACACCTTCAGCACGGTTGTACACATCTGGCACGGAGGGGTCGAGCGTGGCTTTACATATGAGGTCGAGCAGCTTTCTGTTGAATATGCAGATTTACTTTTAAAGGGAATGGCAATGTCATAAATATTGAACCCCATTTTGCACAGTAGCATAAATAAGATACAAAGGCACGTGGCAGTTGGGACATGGATTAGCAAATATACATGGAATAGGCAAACACGTTTTCATGGAAAAGCGGTAGCATATTATATTGTATCACATGGTCGAGCGGTATTAATTTGTCCAGGTCGTACACTGTGATTCCAGCTCGCTCGTGCATGACTGATTCTGGCTCGCTTGTGCATGAATGGTTCCAGGTCGCTCGTGCTTACGTAAAGCCAGGCTAGCGCCAGTTTAAAGTGACCATGGCACGCTGTCCCACATGCTTCGGCACCCCATATTTACAAAATCAGCACTCTATTTTCTCCACACAAACTCCACCTATAAATACCCCCTTTCACAACCATTCAAGGGACCGATCTAAGCCACCCGAAGGCTGTCAATTCTGTTTTCCACCATTCTCAAGCTTCCCAAGCTCCATTAATGGCTTCCTAAGCTCATACATCTTGCTCCAACATCAAGTGGATCTCATCTTCTCCAAACACCATTATTTCTCACTTAAGTTCGATCCAGATGATCTCCAACCGCCATTACTCCTCTTTAAAGCTCGAATCCAACAATAATTACAAGATGAAATCAAGGAAGATCATCTAATCACGAGATCTAATCCATTCCTTCCCGAATTCAAGTGAGATCTAAAGCAGAAAGAGAGTAAAAAGTGGAAAATCATTATAAAGAGAGAGAATAAGTGAACTAAGTGAGATGTATGAGGTGATGCACTTTGTAAATTTATCCATGATAATGAAATCACTTCCAAAGTGGACGTAGATCTATTTTTAGATCGAACCATTATAAATTTTTGTGTCTTTACTTACTTTTTTGCGATTGTGGTCTCATTTTCTATTACTTACCATTTGTTCAAGTATGATTTACGTACCTTTGGTGTTTGGACCATTTTTGGTTTAAACAGATCGTTTGACCGACTAAACACCTTGCCATCCTCTGTCAAGGGCTAATGGTAAACCCCGGTTCAAGCAAAAACTCCATACTACTTTCAACGCTACGTATCTAGGCCTTTCAATGATACCCAGGGTACTCGACCATACAACTTGTCGTTTAGATGTCTCTGTTATATCCATGTTTTGAGCCCGCTAGAAACTACAACAACGATAATCTCTCATCCTTTAATATTTCTAGTCATCCAACCTGATAACCATTCATAGCTCAAGTAACCCCCCTCGAGCAACCATTATCCATCAACTCATCACATTGACTTTTCTTCACATTCGTTGCATTTCAAGATCAACGAACGCTTCCTAACATATCGAATATTCCGTCTTGAATTCACTTTGAGGCCACGTCCATTCCTGAACCAAAATGATCATCACTTTTGGTCTACATTCAACTCACAGCATTTCTCATTTCTCCTATGATAACACCATTCACAGTGTCTCATAAACGCTGCGATCCACCTTCCATTACATGCCGACCCATTATGGGTCGAACATGTCGACCCACTATGGATCGGACATGTAGATCCACTATGGATTGGATATACCGATCCATGCTACCACTGCTTGGCCTAATCCATACCCAATCCCCTTGCCGATCCATCTGTTTGAAGCGGTTGATCCATGGCAATCTACTCGAGCCCGCTTCATCAAAGTTGTCGATCCATCACTTAAAGTGCAACCGATCCATCATTGAAGGTGTAACCGACCCATCCGGATGTGCAACTGATCCATCATCGGAAGTGTGACCGATCCATCCGAAATTGCAACCGATCCGATCAATGACCGAAAGTGCGACCGATCTATCTGAAAGTGCAACCGATCTGATCCATCACCGAAAGTGCGACCGATCCATCTGAAAGTGCAACCGATCTACTCCATCACCAAAAGTGCAATCGATCCATCCCAAGCATACGTGAAACTCGTCAAAAGCCATTCGATTTCGACCAGCAATTTAATGATCAATACAAGTAACAATCAATAACATTCACACATAAAATAACCATCAACAATCATATAAGATACATCGAATCATCAATGCACAATTAAATTAATGGATCTAACTTACACCAAAAATGAATTTACATAGAAATTATCGGTTTAAGTTGCTAGATTAGATCCTATGATGATTCAAATGAAAGCACTTACCAAGATGTATATCTAGGTGAAAACAACTCCAAAATGACGAAATTATGATCATACAACCCATATCCTTGATTGAATCCGCATGAGAGATGCATATCACTCAAAAAATTTCCAAAATAACAAAAAAATGATGAATCTCGATTCCGGACAGCGAAGAACACCCTTTAAATCTTCCAATTTGACGAGATCTCTCTTCATTTTGTGTATATCTAGCTTCAAGCGACGTAGATCCTCGATTCTCTTATATAGATCTAGAATTTTAATGGTGGAAAGTGTATTTGATTGAGAAAGGAGGATTACGGGCTCAACCAAATGAGAGAATGAAGAAAGCAAATTATTCTCCATGCCCCTAACCCCTTATTTATAGCCTCCCACCGGCCCACTAATGGGCCATTCCAAATCAGCCCGTTATGGCTAGCCAAACCTAAACAGAAATTGTAAAACACTAAAACAGCGATTTCTCCCTAACCGCTGAAACCAAATCTTTAATGTGACCACTCTACGGAATTGGCAACACCATTTCCTTTCCATTTAGACCGATCTCAACACCTGATTTGATCCCAGTCAAAAGTTATGACCTGTACAAAAATAACAGGAGCAAAATGGTCACAATTAAAATTGGTAAAAATTATGGACATGTATCACATCCACATAACAAACATATCAAAATATGAGAACGATCCAACCATGAGGAAATAAAATAAAAATATTTTATGATCCTTCGATATGTAAATTGCGAGCTATTACATTCTCCCCCTTTAGGAATTTCTCCCCTGAAATCCCGACGGCATAAGCAACCAAAACAATTCCGCATGCCTATCATCCATGAGCAGCGAATTCAATCACCCAAGCTAGCAGCCATCAAACCATACATCCACAGCCTTATCCTAGCATGCGGAATTCTATCAACAATCACAATCACAATGGTACAAGTCACAATGTTGTAATGATGACACGATATTTATGGATCATACCGACGAAGAGTTTTGGATGGGTCGCCTTCATACTCTCTTCCATCTCCCACGTACAATCATCATCATCCTCACTCCATTGTACCTTGACACACTTAACCGTCTTCCTCCTAAGTTGTTTCATGTCATTCCCTACGATGCGAAGTGGCTTACTAGGTTTCGTAGCTATGGTCTCAACTTCTAGGTCTTCGTACTATACCGGAGATACCACCACATTCAAATCACGCACACACTTTTGAAGAAACGACATATGGAAAACATTATGCACACTCGACATCTTCTCGGGTAACTCCAATTTATACGCGAGCTTTCCTATCCGCTCAACTATTAGAAATTATCCAACGAACCTAGGAGATAACTTTCCTTTGCTTCCGAACCGAACAACATGCTTTAACGACAAGATCTTCACGAAAATTATATCGCCAACGTTGAATTCCAAATCCTTATGATGCTTATCAGCATAACTCTTCTGATGATGTTAGGCTACCTTCATTCGTTGCCGAACGATCTTGATACAATCTGATGTTTCTCTTATCATCTGAGGATCAAGTATCAACTTATCTCCAGTCTCTAACCAATATGTTGGAGAATTAGACGGTCTATCATATAATGCCTCATTTGGTGCCATCCCAATGCTCGACTGGTAACTATTGTTATATGCAAACTCAACTAGGTGAAGATGGTCTTCCTACGATCCTCTGAAGTCTATCACACAAGCCCTCAGGAGACCTTCCAAAACTCAGTTAACCCTCTCGGTTTGACCATCAGTTTAGGGATGATAAGATGTACACAAACACAACTTGGTTCCCAAAGTTTCTTGCAAACTTTTCCAAAATCCACTCATAAATAATGGTCTCGATCAATCATTATGCTCTTTGGGATACCATGGAATCGAACTATCCATTACGTATAAAGCTCAGCCAACTTCGATGTTGTCCTAGTTGATTTGACAGGAATGAACCTTGCACTTTTGGTCAAGCGATCCATGATGACCCAAATTCCTTCGTTTCCTTCCCTAGTTCTTGGTAGTCCATTGATAAAATCCATCAATATCTGCTCCCACTTCCACGTAGGAACTTCAAATGGCTGAAGCAATCCACTCGGCTTCTTCTGTTCAGCTTCACTAACTAACAGTTCATGCATTTGGAAATAAACTTTCCAATATTTTTTTTTATCCCTTCCCAGTAGTAAGCTCGCTTCATGTCCTAGTACATCTTATTACCCTCAGGATGAATCATCAACTTCGAGGGATGACATTCCCTCGGAACCTCATATCTCAATTCTTCGATATCAGGAACAACTAGTCATTTGAGCTTTCAAAGCCAACCTTCGCAATCGATCTCAAACTCTTTATCGTTTGGTTCCAACTTCTGGATAAATTCGACAAGCTTTGCATCTCACTTTTGGCTCTCGCCAATCCTTTCGATGAGAGTTGGTCTTAACGATAAGCTTGCCAACATTTCAGGTTCTAACTCGCATTGTGGCCTGAAATCAAATCCTTCCAAGTACTCAAGGCATTTCGAATCCAAAAACATCGCTCCCAAACTTAGTGTCTTCGACTCAATGAATCCGCCATGACGTTACCTTTACCTGGAGTATAAGCTATACCAAAATCATATGATGCCATAAAATCTAACCACCGTTGATGCCGAAGATTCAAATCCTTTTGGGAGAAAGGGTACTTCAATGACTTATGATCCATGAACAACTCGAATCAAACACCCAACAGGTAATGTCTCCACATAACACAATCGCTGCCAAGTCCAAATCATGAGTTGGATAATTCCTTTCATGCGGCTTCAGTTGTCAACTTGGGTAGGCCACAACTCTATCTTTCTGCATTAGCACTGCTCCAAGTCCAGTACCACATGCATCGGTGTATATCACCATCTCTTCATTTCCATTCGGAGTGATCAAAACAGGAGCACCAGACCGTCTCTCTTTCATGATTTCGAAAGCTTGCTTACACTTTGCATCACACGTGAACACTTGGTTCTTCTTCGTTAATCCTGTTAATGGAGCAGCTATCTTGGAGAAATCCTTGATTAACCGTCGATAATAACCCGCCAACCCAAGTAAACTTCTCACGTTCATTGCATTCTTAGGTCTATCCCAATCCGGAATTGCTGCTAATTTAGTGGGGTCAACCACTATTCCATTTCCAGAAAAAACATGGCCTAAGAACCTCACTTCGCTCTTCCAGAAGTGGCACTTCGAAAACTTGGCTTTCAGCTGGTGCTTTTGCAAGATTTTGAAAACAACTCTCAAGTGCGTCTTATGCTCTTCCACATTCCAAGAGTAAACCAGAATATCATCCACGAAAACAAGCACGAACTTGTTCAACTAATCACTGAAAACGCTATTCATAAGATCCACGATATACACTGGTGCGCTAGTCAACCCTAATAGCATCACCAACCATTCGAAGAAACTGGGTGGTGTCCTAAAAGAAGTCTTCGACACACTATCCTTTTCCACCCTCAACTGGTGAAATCCCGTTGCCAAATCCATCTGAGAAGACACTTTGACCTCGTGAAGTTGATCGACATGTCATCAATCCTCGGCAACAGTTACTTGTTCTTCTTGGTTACCTTGTTTAGCTCTTAATAATCCACATACAATCTCAACGAGCCATCTGCCTTGGTTGCAAACACAAGTAGTGCACCCCATTCGGACACACTTCTCCGAATGAATCTTTTCCCTAAAAGGTCACGAACTTGCACCTTTAACTCTCGCTGTTCCTTAGGCACTATCCGCCAAAGAGGCATAACGATTGGTCTAGCACCCTCGAGCTAATCGATTCTAAACTCAATCTCACGATGCAGCGGCAAACATTTGACTTCCTCAAAGACATCCTTAAACTCATTAGCGATCAACACAGATAACAAGTCTTCCGGTGGAATCACAAGCGAATACAAGAAGCTCACGAAGACACCATCTTCAGGCTTACATCGAATCAAAACCTTTCGCCCTTCCACATCCCCGACCCTTACCTCAAGCTTCTTGGAATTCACTCTTGCTTCATACCTCTTGAGCCAATCCATGCCCAAGATGATCCCAAACCTAGCGAAGTTCAAAACAAAGCAATCACACACTAAAGAGAAACCATGACCCGATAACATGAGACCACGACAAAGCATACAAAGACTGGACGAACCCCAACTTTATTAGTCACAACTAGGTATGGCAATGGGGCGGGGCGGGCACGGGTAGTAACCCCCATCACCCGCCCTATTAAGTAATTTTTTGCCCCGTGCGCACCCCATACCTACATGGGTACCCATTAAATAGGTTTTAAATAAGTTGTGGGTATTCACGGGTATTCATGATATTTTATTCAATTTATTTTTTAACCAACTATTGAAATTATTTAAAAATACATACATTAGGTAAACAAAAAAAATTAGACCAGACGTGAACTTTGGCAATGTGTTGCTTGAATATGGCAATGTACTGATATAAACCAGTGAGGAGGAGTGAAGCAAGAACTTTGGCAGGATGTGTTGAATTTACTAAAGAGAGCAAAAGAGTTGGAGAGAAGAAAGACGCATTGCTTACTGGACTAAAATTTGAAACAATTAATGAGAAATTTGAGAGTTCTTAACTAGGTATATATAGAGTTTGAATTAGCAGCATGCACAGTAATTACAAACATTAATAGCCGCTTACAAATTGTTAAATTAAAGCATGCACACAATTACCAGCAGCCAACATCAATGATTTTTGCATTGGCAATAAATCATGCTCAATACGGGTATGGGTACCCACGGGCATGGATACCATAATATCCGTACCTGCCCTATTAATAAATGGATATTAAAAAACCTATTTATTTTACCCATGGGTACCCATTTAGTTATCCGTTTCATGCCCATGACGGATTTTATCCATGGGTAACCACGGGTATGGATTTTTTTTCCATCCTTAGTCACAACCAAAGGTCTATCTCAAATCCCAGGTTCTAAACCCAAGTGGCACACAAGCTCATTACAAATGAATGAATGTGATGCTCTAGTATCAAACAACACTCGAACTGAAACACCCTCACAGAAAGAGTACCTTGGACAACAACACCCTTTCCTTTCTCCTATATAGTAGGAGCCCTTAAAGTAGATGGGACCGCTTCCAAAGCATAAGCCTTCACTATCTGCTTCCCATTAGCTGTATCTGGGCAATCCTTCTTCTCATGCCCAGGATTTCCACTATTAAAGCACTTCTTTTTAGCTTTTGGATTCTTACATTCATTAGCGAAATGGCCCTTCTACTGGCAGTTGTAGCAAACCACCTCACTGTTAGGTTTCTTCTTTCCATCCTTCCCATTCTGTTGTTGTTGCTTCCTATTCTTATTGTTATTACTACCCTACCGTGGTTTCGAAGCTTCCTTGGTTGCAGCAACACCATTTGCTTCTTTAGGAAACAAGCTTTCATGTCGAACAACTTTCTCCACTATTTTCTCATATGGATCATCAAGATGATCCACCAACGGTCTCCCAATATAGGTATCCAAACCCATAACAAACTTTTCGTTCTTCTGATAAGGAGAATCAATGTATGAACGAGCATATTTGGACAATGCCTCAAAGTCAGAAACATAATCAAGCATCAGTCTACCATTCTGTTTCAGCTCCACAAATTTCTTGAACAGAACAAACTCTGAGCAGTAGAGATAAATTTCGTCTCGAATTTGACTTGAAATTGCTCCTAAATTATCCCTTCTTCCAGAGCATCAAGGTAATAAATTCCACCATTCCATGGCTTTGGCCACTAGCTGTCTTGATGCAAGCATCCTCTTAGTTGCATCATCTATACCCAAGTCTCCAAAAATACGAATACAAGAATCCAACCATCTTTGAACCTTTTCAATCAACTTTGTCCGTTTAAACTGCTTTCCTCGTAGAGATGTGAAGTCTTTACACAGCTTTGCAAAATCCACAGCCCTAGACACCTGCACACCTACATCTACCGTACAGCCCTAGACACCTGCACACCTACATCTACCGTTGTTGCCATTGGAGCGGGTACCCTTCTCATGAATGCCTTTATCATGGCTTCAAAAATGGCTAGGCAATCTGGTGTACCGCCATTTCCCCCTCCAGGTATAGTCCCCTCCCTAGTAGTATGTCTTGAAGTTCATCGACTCATTCTAAATCTGCAATATATAATGATTAGCCACTTACAGGAAAAACTGCTAATGGAGTCCAGACGCTACTATACTATATAGTGTTATATAATATACATCCATCAAAATCTACAAATACGTCTCTCACAAGTAATTACGTCTTCGAACTTTGGCTAAAATCGATTAACCTGAGCTCTAATACCAAATGAAACGACTGCCCATAACTCATGCACTTAATAAAGGAAGTAATGCACTGAAAGACGTGCCAGGTAGCTATGGACGATCATCGAGATATGAAACACATGCGGAACCTTTCGTATAACTTACAGTGCAAGGATAAAATATAGTAGAATATATATAATAGGCAATAATAGTGAAGCATCTTATATCAAACTTTTAAACTTTCATAACATCCTGAAAGATTTTCCACATATTAACTGGATACAACATCAAAGTCTGTACATAAAGCCTCACTACAACATTCAGAGTAAATTATCAAATAGCGGAAAAACATATATTAGATAGTAGAAAATAATAAGCCAGCCTCTGGCTCGCCACCGTACTGCAACAACGTTGAAACACCCCACCTCCATTAAGGTCACTCACAAAGGGAATGCATTAAATTTGGTGAAGCATTATAGGTAAAAGATACAGATAATTTACAAGATAGACATATAGACAGCGGAAAAACTGGAATTATTTCATAAGCAGCGTGGTTTAATCAAAACATTACAACCATTGTCTCAAAACCCAACTTCCAAGTCATTACAATAAAACCTCTGTCTTGATTAAAAACTCCAAATACATAAAGAAGCATAAAACAGTAGTAAAGCAGCATAAATCCCCAATAAAAGTGTAACCACAGCCATAGCCCAAGAAAAGAGGATCCAAGCAATACATCTACTCTCTTCAAGCTGGAAAAGGTCTGAACTAAGCTGAAGTATTCCCTCCCTGTGGACCTGGGGGGAGGGAGGGGGAACGGAAGAAAAGAAGGCGAAAGAAAACAGGTCAGATATAAGCCTGGTAAGCCCAGTGATTTACAACATGAAAACAAGAAAAAGGATCATGACATGCATAAATTGAATATAGGACAACACTACAATAACAAGATAACCTAAGACAAGGTAAGGCAACATAAACTGAATATGCTATCACACTGATTTCTATTTCTCTGCACCTACTTAAAATTGTTTCAACTAGCCTCATGTGTTCATAATAAAGTGGTCCCTTTATCGATCGGTTTCTACTCGCATGTATTTATTACTTGTGTCATTCGGCCCTGCTTATTTGTAGATATCTGTGCTGGTCCCACCATAGGGTGTATCAATCCCTATGATGGCAACCCGACACAATTCAAGAAGCACAGTGTATAACTACTGATGCTCAATGCCTGATGTTGACACACTTTTTTGTCAAAGCTGTCACACGTCAAGTATTTGGCAAGCAACGCGCTCAAGCGTTAAAAAGCACAAAGCAGCAGTGTCGAAGTCACGTTGCAAATGCAAGGACCAATGAACTCTTCGTCGAACCATGCTACGATCCGAAGGCGAGATGTGCTCCGAGACGAATGCGAACCATGCTCCGATCCGAAGGTGAGCCGTCAAGCGGGTCCGGGCGCAGCGCCGGTGGGGGTCCGGGGCCCCACAGTTCCGGCGGCGATCGACCTAACCGGTTAGGACGAAACTGTGGGCACCGCCCGATTCATCCGAATTTCTTCATGCCGGAAGCTCAGATTCCTTCACTTCGGACCAGTAAAACCGCGGATTACTTCACTTCATATTCAGGAGCTTCGACGCCCTAAAACGACGAGATTTCAGCACCAAGAAGTTCGCCTCTTTCTCCTCCTCAAATTTCACACCCCTAGTGGGGTTCGAAATTTCGTACCCCTCCGGGGGTACGAAATTTCGAATCCACTGGTGGGGGGGGGGTCGAAATTTCGAGCCCTCTAGGGGGTTCGAAATTTCGAACCATCTGAGGGATTCGATATTTCGAGCCCCTCCAGGGGGTTTGGAATTTCGAGCCCTGCACCTGGGGGCTCGAATTTCTTGCATATGGCTTGTTCTGGGTGCGAAAATTGCTGCTGTGGGCCCTGCTGCTCACCTACTCCCACCTAACCTCCTTCCTATAAATACCCCTAGCCTTAACCTTCAAAAGGGACCTTCTCCTTGGGAAAATTTTGGATACTTGTGAGCTCCAAAGAACCATTAATGGCTTCCAACACCTCCACCATGGCCATGGGAGATGAGGTGAATAATTAAAATATGACATGCTGGTTTTCCTTCAACACTTGTAGACTAGCAAGCCTTGTTACACCGCCTCTATACCTCTTGGACATTAAAGCCTACCTTGCCCATAGTTGACCAAGTCAACTCACCTCAAGGAAGAAGAAGAAGGATAATTTAGTAAAATTCCACCTTGCCTACCACTTTGTACACGAACATTGTAGCACTTTGTACTTAGCTACTGTCCGAACTTGTACAACTTTGTAATCGACCAAAGGAATGATAAATGAATATTATAAAGTGGACATAGGCGTTAGTGCCGAACCACTATAAAATCTGTGTCTCCCTGCATTTATTTAATTTACTGCTTATTTGGATAATTGTTCACACATACACATTGGGTGTTGGCGTGCGACAATTTTACACATCAACATTTTGGCGCACCAGGCAGGGGGCGCACAGCTTCGACCTCTGCATCAGATTAACTATTCGGATTTGTCTTCAAACCTCGACTTCAACCTCAACCTTACCCACTTCATACCATGGGTGTTAAACGCAAGAAGCTCCCAGCTATCACTGAAGCTCATGAAGCGACTGAAGATGATGTAAGTCATGAACTTTCTTTGAATGAAGTTCCATTGAACTATGTCACTCGAAAAGATGTCGATGGAATGATCAAGAATCTCGCCTCAGATTTGAACGCTCGACTCGAGCAGCAGGAAGACGCCTTCAATACCTTCCTCGCTCGCATTAAAGATAGAATAAGGAGTGCTTCAAGGCCAACTGCCCAGGCTGACATTATTGGAACTAGCACCAACGCTCCTCCACCCGCGACTCGAGACGTGGGGGCAACCCCACATACTAACCAACATGCCGACGCCGCCCCTCAGAATGGCGCCAGTCCTGCTACACTCGGGGGCACCCCTAATCTCGACGTCGCTCCCGCCCATGATGCTACTTTACTTGGACAAGTTGTGGGTTCCGCAGTAGGAAATGTTTCTCAAGCACCAACACGTGCAGCTTTTGACGGTAGCGCTCCCACGGCTCCGGGAGCCAGGATTGCACCTAATGTGCCCCCCCCCCCAAGTTGGAATCCAACCAGACTACCTTTTCAATCAACCGATTCCCAACTTGGACTTGAAGACTGGGGGCACCAGTGCCGCTTTGGATAATTTAAACCAGTTCCTCGCTTTTGGAAACGGGTCCGAGATTGCGGATGTCCTCCGTCGGTTCACTCGAGGCGGCACTTCTTCTATGGACATGGATTGTGTGACTCGTAGCCCGCTCTCTTTGGATATCAGGAACTCTCGGAACCCACCTGACTTCAAGCTGCCTGGCTTGGATCCTTATGATGGTCGCTAGGACCCCACCGCTCACCTCATGAGATACATTTGACATATGGAAGTTCTTTCGGCTTCGGAAAATGTCATGGCCAAGTGCTTCTCGGTCTTCTTGACAGACATAGCTGCGATGTGGTACAAGAAGCTGGAGCCGGACTCCATCACTTATTGGAATGCTTTGATTACCCGATTTGTGGAACAGTTTAGAGTCAACATAGTTTGCCCAAAAAGCAACATGACTCTCAATAGCATCAACCAGAAGCCCGGCGAGTCTCTATGAAAGTTCTTGAAACGGTTCAATATTGCGGTCGCTTCAGTCGACCGACCAGACCCTTCCATGGTTTTAATGGCCGCAGTATCTGGCGTTCTAGATAAATCTGAATTCAGGACTTCATTGCACCGGGACCCGCCAAGGGACCTTGGCGAGTTCTATTTTGAAGCCGAAAGGTTCCTTCGAGAGGAAGATGCGAAGGCCAACAATAGCAAGAAGGTCATCGATGTTAATGCTGTTAAGGACATGAAATCTCCCGATCCTGGAAAAGCCAAAGATTTTGCTCAGCAACCTCCAAAGGGGAATGATCGCAACAGTGCTAGTAGGCAACAAGGATACTCGACTTTCACGGAGCTTACTCACACTTTCGAGTAGATCTACCGAGAGGTTCACCTTATTACTCCATTCAAAAGGCCTTTCATTCGGGATCCCCCACGACAACTCACCAATCCCGGTCGATATTGCATATTTCACGAAACCGATAGTCACAATAAAAATGACCGCTAACATCATAAGAATGCTATTGAAGAACGTGTCAGGCATGGAGAGCTGGCACGGTTTGTTCGGACCCCTCAAAGGAATTAGGACAGGCCCGGAACCAGCACATGCCGTGGCATCGTCATCAGCTTAGTTTCTCAATGAATCTGATGCCTAGGGTCCAAGCCTCCCTAGCATCAGTATCTTATGGCTTTTCGGTCTTCTAGTCTTATGGATCTCTATGGCTCTCAAATAATGCGCTCCTCACTTATGGCTTTCTCATTCTGGCTCTCTAGGCTCAAGTATTTGGGCTTCAGCCCATGGCATTGTACTTAAGAACCTTAGTCCTCTAGATGTATCCTTCCTTTTGGGTATTAATGAAAAGTTTACTTTTTTGGGCGTCTTGTCTTACTTTGATAAGGTCACCCTGATCCTACTTGCCGAGGTTATCTCGCTCAGGCGAGATCTCCTTGATTGCTACTTGCCAAGGTCATCTTGCCCAGGAGAGATCTCCTTGATTGCTACCTTCCAAGGTCATCTCGCTCAGGCGAGATCTCCTTGATTGCTACTCGCCAAGGTCATCTCGCTCAGATGAGAGCTCCTTGATTGCCACCTGCCAAGGTTATCTCGCTCAGGCGAGATCTCCTTGATTGCTACTTGCCAAGGTCATCTCGCCCAGGTGAGATCTCCTTGATTGCTACTTGCCAAGGATATCTCGCTCAGGCGAGATCTCCTTGATTGCTACCTGCCAAGGTCATCTCGCTCAGGCGAGATCTCCTTGATTGCTACCTGCCAAGGTTATCTCGCTCAGGCGAGATCTCCTTGATTGCTACCTGCCAAGGTCATCTCGCTCAGGCGAGATCTCCTTGATTGCTACCTGGCAAGGTTATCTCGCTCAGGCGAGATCTCCTTGATTGCTACCTGCCAAGGTCATTTCGCTCAGGCGAGATCTCCTTGATTGCTACCTGCCAAGTTTATCTCGCTCAGGCGAGATCTCCTTGATTTCTACCTGCCAAGGTTATCTCGCTCAGGCGAGATCTCCTTGATTGCTACGTGCCAAGGTTTTCTCGCACAGGCGAGATCTCCTTGATTGCTACTTGCCAAGGATATCTCGCTCAGGCGAGATCTCCTTGATTGCTACCTGCCAAGGTTATCTCGCTCAGGCGAGATCTCCTTGATTGCTACTTGCCAAGTTCATCTTGCTCAGGCGAGATCTCCTTGATTGCTACCTGCCAAGGTTATCTCGCTCAGGCGAGATCTTCTTGATTGCTACCTGCCAAGGTCATCTTGCTCAGGCGAGATCTTCTTGATTGCTACCTGCCAAGGTTATCTCGCTTAGGCGAGATCTCCTTGATTGCTACCTACCAAGGTTATCTCGCTCAGGCGAGATCTCCTTGATTGCTACCTGCCAAGGTCATCTGGCCCAGGCGAGATCTCCTTGATTGCTACCTGCCGAGGTCATCTCGCTCAGGCGAGATCTCCTTGATTGCTACCTGCCTAGGTCATCTCGCTCAGGCGAGATTTCCTTGAATGCTACTTGCCAAGGTCATCTCACCAATGTGAGATTTCTTTGAATGCTACTTGCCAAGGTCATCTCACCAATGTGATATTTCCTTGAATGCTACTTGCCATGGTCATCTTACCCATATGAGATTTCCTTGAATGCTACTTGCTGAGGTCATCTCACCAATGTGAGATTTCCTTGAATGCTACTTGCCGAGGTCATCTCACCAATGTGAGATTTCCTTGAATGCTACTTGCCAAGGCTATCTCACCAACATGAGATCGCCTTGAATCCAATCTACCAAATGAATAAAATGACATATGAAAGCCTTGACGGCAACACGGCAAGAGCACTCACATATATTTGTGTATATACCTTTTCTATGCAGGTTACTAGGATCCTCCAGTCTCTCGGATACTCTGGTTGTTCTGACTTTTCATTAATGCGATCCCAAGCAATCGTCGGATTACTCTCCTTAATACGATCCCCAGCGATCATGATCTTCCACTAATATGATCCTACGAGATCATGGATTTCTGGCTCATCAGCTTTGGTTTTCTGGATAATACGATCCGGCGTGGTCGTGGCTTATCCATCTTATGAATATAGAAGCTCGCTCCGGACTTCTCCCAGCTCTGGTTTCTGGATTTCTCTTCTCCTCGCAAAACACACCTTCCTTGGACCAAGCAAGATATGTTTTGGGGGTAAAATGTTGACACGCTTTTTTGTCAAAGCTATCACACGTCAAGTATTTGGAGAGCAACGCGCTCAAGCGTTAAAAAGCACAAAGCAGCAGTGTCGAAGTCACGTCGCAAACGTAAGGACCAATGAACTCTTCGTCGAACCATGCCTCGAGCCGAAGGCGAGTCGTGCTCCGACCCGAAGGCGAGCCGTCAAGCTGGTCCGGGCGCAGCGCTGGTGAGGGTCCGGGGCCCCAAAGTCCCAGCGGCGATCGACCTAACCGGTTAGGTCGAAAATGTGGGCACCGCCCGATTCATCTGATTTTCTTCATGCCGGAAGCTCATATTCCTTCACTTTGGACCAGCAAAACCGCGGATTCCTTCACTTCATATCCAGGAGCTTCGACGCCCTAAAACGACGAGATTTCAGCACCAAGAAGTTCGCACTTTCTCCTCCTCAAATTTCACACCCCCGGTGGGGTTAGAAATTTCGTACCCCTCGGGCTGTACGAAATTTCGAGCCCTCCAGGGGGTTCGAAATTTTGAACCCCCTGAGGGATTCAAAATTTCGATCCCCTCCAAGGGGTTTGAAATTTTGAACCCCCTGAAGGGGTTCGAAATTTCGAGCCCCACACCTGGGGGCTCGAATTTCCTGCATATGACTTGTTCTAGGTGCGAAAATTACTACTGTGGGCCCCGCTACTCGCCTACTCCCACCTAACCTCCTTCATATAAATACCCCAAGCCTTGGCCTTCAAAAGGGACCTTCTCCTTGGGAATTTTTGGATACTTGTGAGCTCCAAAGACCCATTAATGGCTTCCAACACCTCTACCATGGCCATGGGAGATGAGATGAATAATTAAAACATGACATGCATGTTTTCCTTCAACACTTGAAGACTATCAAGGCTTACTACACCACCTCTATATACCTCTTGGACATTAAAGCCTGCCTTGCCCATATTTTACCAAGTCAACTCACCTTAAGGAAGAAGAAGGATGATTTAGTAAAAGTCCACCTTGCCTACCACTTTGTACACGAACATTGTAGCACTTTGTACTTAACTATTGTCCGAACTTGTACAACTTTGTAATCGACAAAAGGAATTATGAATGAATATTATAAAATGGACGTTGGCGTTAGTGCCGAACCACTATAAAATCTGTGTCTCCCCGCATTTATTTACTTTACTGCTTATTTGGATAATTGTTCACACATACTAGTGTTGGTGTGCGACAATTTTACACCTTTTTCCACTCTAGAGTACGTGCACGCCCGTACTCTGTCGGAACCTACAATGACGCACCACCTGCCTCTATTTTGACCGCTTATAATCAGCCCAATAATCGTGCCCCATCCTGCCTAGTTCAGGGTACCGTGATACATCTATGTGGGTTACTGCTGAAATGGGTCCCCGTTACTAGGGTTTCCAAACCAACATGTTATAACAGTCAAGCGTTCTCAATTTAACCTAATCCCACCCATTTGCTTAATTAAGATGTTGTATTTGTTAAGTGTTGCCTACGTTAACTTAACCCTACCATTCTTAGAATGTCAATTCATTAGCATTAATTCATTAATGTGCCAACCTCTCACATTAGATCTGTTGTTTGTGGTTACTGGATGTGCCGGGCAGTTCTGGGCAGACTTCTACCGCAAACTTATTCTAACCTCGGGTTTTGGGCTTAATGCGCTAACCTCTCACATTAGATCTGTTGTTGTGGTCGCTGGATGTGCCGGCCAGTTCCGGGCAGTCTTACACCGCAACTCAATCTAACCTCGGGTTAGGCATGTTCATCTTTTGGCCAATTTACATATTTACCATACATGTCCAAGTTTATATGTCAATTTTCCACAAGTGTAGTCAATTCAAGTTATGCCACATTTACTTGTTATGGCCAAAATTACTTAATTAATTTATACCCAATTCCCCGCCTTTCAATCGTACAAACAACAAGATTCAGACTAGGTTTCCGAATGAACCTAGTATTCATAAAATAAAACGAAAAGGGGAATAGAGAAGAAACATAAGAGTTGACATAAGAGAATAGGCATGTAAAGGTGTACCAAACACAAGAATCATGATTCCAATAGATTTGTTGTATACTAACAATAAATATGAGCAAACTGAGCAAGTTGCATCATAGGCATAAAGATTCGATAGAATTGAACATAAAAGAATCACCAATTTGGTGTACAACATGATAGGTTCCATTGTATCAATCACAACAGTCTCATAGGCATAGGTAATTCATATTTGACAAAAGGATAAACATGAATCAGAATTGATTATCTTACAATTAGGCATAGTTCTAGATTCGATTCATTACAGTCATGATTTCTATTAGGTGTTCAAATCTGAATAATAACTGAACTTACAGTGACAGGATTAGAAAAAGTGAATTAGTTGACGTTGTAGCGATTCTAATCTTTCTTTGTTGATTGAAGCGGAGAACCTTTACTTCAATTAGAAGCACTCTAGTTTGATCTCTAGTTTGGAGAAGAAGGAGGCTAGGCTAGTATAGAGATGGACAACATGGTGGCATCATAGAATAGGATTATGAGGTTAGGGTTTAGGTTTAATGTGATTATATAGAAGTATAGGATTAATTTGAGCCTTTAGATCCATCTAGGATCAATCTAAGCCATCCAGACCATCATGACACATCACACAGCTAACCTGAAAAGGACACCTAAGCCCTAAAACACCAAAAATCATTATCTAGACACATCAGCCCAGATCTGGCCGATGGGGGTCGACACCCCTATAGGGGGGGTCGACACCCATGTCGATACCCCTTATGGGGGGTCGACACCTATGTCGACCCCCCTTGGGGGAGTCGACCGCTCTGAGTGAGAATTCTCCCGCTTAGTCCGCTTCGGTTGATTTCGAATTTTGAACTGGTTTTGACTTTTAATTATTATTTTAATTTAATTTCTGTTTAAACTTGAAATCTTCTAACCTCCATAACTTCTTCATACTGTATCCGTTTTACGCAAACTCGGACTCTATCTCAAGCAGAATTCCGAGACAGAATTCCGAGACGAACGCAATGGCGCTACCCATTTTACTTAATTCCCACTTTTTAAATTAAGCATTCTTGAATTCGTTGTTTTAATATTCATAGAAAATACGGGGTGTTACATTCTCCCATCCTTAAAGGATTTCGTCCCCGAAATCTCTAAGTTAAGAAGAATGTATCCTAACATCAAACATCCATCTACTCAACCATCAATCACAGGCATCCATTGTCCTTAAAAAGATTTCTAATGCTTTCATGATTATATGCATAGTGTGTGTATATGTCCTTATCTAATGCAAAATCGGACGGTCTACTGATTCAGTTGACCTCCTTAATGCGAATTATGTCACTGCCATGAGTCTATCATGTATGCAATTATTCCTAACCATACTTTATAACTTCTACCTGAGTGCACAATCATTCATACAAGTGCAACATTCATATGATAACACATCAAGTTTCAATCCATATACAAATACATCTATGCATATGCAATATGAAAGTGACTGAGCCGATCTAGTACCTAATGTGTGTGTATATGCACCCACGAGCAACCACTTGCAACCACTTGAAACCATCAATCATAACATGTTTCAAATACATGTTTGCATTCATTGGTTTCTACTTAAGGATCAAGATTGGGATCGAGGAGATATACTTAAAAGATAGATACAAGCATGCATAAACTTATGGAAAAGAGATCAAGGATGTACCCTCAAAAAGAAAAGGGTAGGTTGCACGTATCTTGTCTTCAGTCTCCTAAGTCGCGTCTTCCTCAGCGTCACTCTATTGTACTTTAACAAGCTTGACCTCTCGATTGCGTAGCATTTTAACTTCTGTTCCCAAGATACGAGTTGGAACTCTCCTCACCGTTGCTTCTCATTCCACTTCTACTTCCTCTAGTATGCTTGGCTCCAAAACTTCCGCAGACTTATGTAAGCACTTTCGTAGATGAGAAACATGAAAAACATTATGAACCCCAGCCAATCTTTCGGGCAGCTCTACTCTATAAGCCATTGTCCCAATCCTCTCAATGATAGGAAATGGCCCTACAAATCTTGGTGCCAATTTTCCTACGGGTCCAAAGTGAATGACATTCCTCAAAGGAGATACTTTAAGGAAAACCCTGTCTCCAACCTCAAACTCAAGGTCGATCCTTCTTTTATCAGCGTAGGATTTCTGTCTATCTTGTGCGGTCTTCATTCATCTTCGTATCAAGTCCACCTTCTCTAAAGTTTCTCTGATCATGTCGGGCCCAAGTACGAGCTTGTCTATAGATTCCCACCAACAAGTTGGCGATCGGCAGGTCTTCCATGTAAAGCCTCAAAGGGTGCCATGCCTATGGTGGCTTGGTAGCTATTGTTGTAGGAGAAATCCACCAAAGGAAGATGATCTTCCCAAGTTCCTCCAAAATCAAGAATGCACAATCTCAAAAGATCTTCTAATACTCTGTTCACCCTTTCAGTCTGACCATAGGTTTGAGGGTGATAGGCAGTGCTTAAGCATAGCTGTGTGCCTACAGCCTCTTGCAAACTCTTCCAAAACTCACTCGTAAAGATAGGATCTCGCACTTACTATGCTAGAGGGTATCCCATGCAGTCGAATTACTTCTTTAAGATAAATGGATGCTAACGATGAGGTAGTCCTCCTACTCTTAACAGGTATAAAGTGAGCGCTTTTAGTAAGCCTGTCAACTATTACCCAAATACTGGTATTGACCCTTCTTGACCTAGGCAACCCATCTATAAAGTCCATCGAAATGCTATCCCATTTCCACTGTGGGACCTTTAGAGGATGGAGCAGACCACTAGGCTTCTTCTGCTCCGCCTTGACTTGCTGGCATATCAAGCACTTAGAGACGAATTCAGCTACATCCTTCTTCATGCCATTCCAAAAGAAAACCCTTTTTTATATCTTTATACATCTTGTCTCCACCTGGGTGTATGATCAACATAGAATGGTGTGCTTCTTCGAGAACTGTCTTCACCAAATCCCTTGCTTGTGGGACACATAGTCTTCCATCCCGTCTCAACCAACCCTTGTCATCTATGGAGTATCTATTGAGGTGGCTAGAAGTCTCACCTTTAATTAACTTATCCATCATATAAACTATCTAAGGGTCCTTAGTTGCGCGGTTCGTATTGAGTCCAAAAGCATAGGCTGCACCTCTAGCGTTGCTAACAAACCAGGTACAAACTCAAAAGAGGGTCTAAAGTCAAAGGTTGCTGTGTACTCCAAGTTTTTCCTTTCCACAAAGAGAGGGCTTAATGTCAGCTTTTTCCTACTTAAGGCGTCTGCTACCACATTGCCCTTGCCAGGGGTATAAGCAATCTCAAAATAGTATGAGCAAGAAATTCCATCCACCTTTGTTGTCTTAAGTTAAGATCTTTTTGTGAGAAAAGGTACATTAATGATTTATGGCCAGTAAACAATTCAAACCTTTCTCCTAGTATGTAACAACCCTGAATTTTGGGGCCAATTTAAAATTTTATTTTAAGTTATTTTAATGAGTTTTTGGTATTTAAAATAATTTATTTTAAATAATAACGATTAAAAATTTATTTTATTTGAAGTAAGACTTTAAAATTTATATTAATTCTATTCCAAGCCCGAAAAGGCACGGTAATTTCAAAATTCGTTTTTCAACTTTGGAAAAATATATAAAATTCATTATAAGTCAAAATTAGACGAAACAAGTAACGCTAGAACCATATTGATGATATCTTTATAATGAATTTAAGAAATTTAGATTTCAATTTGTAATTTGTAAGTTATGTCAAAATTAAAATTTAGAAAGGTCGCTATGAAATATATATATATATATATATATATATATATATATATATATAAAAAATAATAATATAAAGGTCAAAAATGCTACTTTTTGCATACGAAGGAATTTGGACTCGAAACCACTTCCATTGAGTTCAGAATGACGTTTCTGCATTTAAAAAGTATAAACACTTATATATTCCGAGTTTTGAAAATTATTTGTTTAAAAATGTATTTTTAATATTAAATATATAGCCCTTGAAAATAGTCATTTTACAAACGACCTCCGTTTTCGATGAAACCACTTTTGTTGGAACCAGAATGTCAAATTATTGTTAAGTTTAATTTTCTATAATTTTTAGAATTTATATGTGAGCACAGTAAATATAAACGTGTTTTGTCAATTTCGTTCAATTTTAATCGACTTGAAAAAGACCATTTTTTAAATAGGCTCAGATTTGAAAGAAATTAATTTTCCTAGGTCCGCAGCGTCAAAACATAGCTAAATATAATTTTCGGGAATTTTTGAAGTTAATTTGTGGCCCTGGTGAATTTATTCGTACGATTGAATTAAAAATAAAAGTAAATATTTTAAAATGAAGAAAAATGGGTCAAGACAGTCGTTTGGGCCTGCGGTACATAGCTAGATGAGTCCGGAATATGGGTTAATAGTTAAGAACGACAGTCGTTGGGCTGAAATCGGACAAAGTTTCAAAATGGGCCTTAACGGGCTAATTAACTAATTAAATAATATAAATATTCACTAATCTCTAAACCCTAATCCCCCTAAAACAAATCAGCCGCCATCTTCTTCCTCAATGGCCAAGAGAGCCCCAAACTTCCCTCCTCAATATCTCTCAATTCACACAATGAAATCAATCCCTCCTTCAGACTTATTTGAAGAGATTTTCATCCTCCTTAATTCCATACGGTTATGATCACCTTTAAGCACACGGATCTCGAGGAAATCACCTCCAAACCCGCGGCATAAACCCTCCACCGCTCCCAGGTGGGCCCCACCGTGCCTCCCCTCCCTTACGGCACCGACACCCCTCACTCTCCTCTCCGTCGTGACACTTTCCGATCGTCTTCAAGCTCCACCAATTCCGAGATAAATGGAAACCTAATTTTGAACGCTATGGATTTATTTTTGACTTTGAACGTGGAAGAGGAAGAAGGAGGCTGAGTTGACTTTTTGAATTTTGACCAGACAATTTAATTAATTCAAACTTTGACCGATCTTAATTAGTCCATATCTTGCTCGTACGGACTCGGATTCGAACGATTTCAGGTGCGCCACGATCGTGAGACCCAGATCTTCACGATGAAACTGACTAGACCTGATTTTGAGCAAGTTGAATTTTTGACAAATTTTGGATCTGAACAGCGCAGAACTCAAAACGATGTGAGATTTTTTTATTTTTTTTGTAAATTTAGCTTTATTCCTTGTTGATTGAATTTCATATATACATGTTTATATAATTGAATCTGCGATTGTTGTTCTTAAATTTTATTGTTTGTGATTCGTGACTGATTGTACTTTTCGTATGTGATAGATCTGGTTTTGTAAAACCAGAATTCCCTTTTTTTTGTTTATAGATTGAAATCAAAATTGATTGTTTGTGATTGTATGTGATAGTTGTAATAAAAGTTGTAGATCTGAATTTTATTTTGAATCAATGTATAAAAAGTTTTAATCCTTGTTTTGAAAATGAAAAGTTTCCACCTTTGTTTGTAAATAAAAAGGAATTAACTTTTGGTTAAATTAAAAGATTTTACTTTTGTTTAAATTAAAAGATTTACATTGTTTGTAAATGTTTTGTAAATAGAAATTGACATTTGTTTGTAAAGCATGAAATTCACTTTTGTTTGTAAATACATGAAATTCACTTTTGTTTGTAAGAACATGAAATTCACTTTTGTTTGTAGATATAATGAAAAGAAATTACCTTTGTGTATTAGTGAAAAGAAATCACTTTTGTTTATTAATGAAAAGTTTCATTTTTGTGTATAATTAAAATAAGACAAAAGGTTTCATTTTTGCGTGTAATAAAAATAAGAACAAAAGTATCATTTTTGTTAAAAAGAAAGTAATGACATTAATGTTGATTTTAGTTGAAATAATAAAAATTACATTTTTCATTGATTTTAGTTGAAAGAAAAAAATTATAAGACATCATTTTGTAAATATACAAAGACATCATTTTGACATTATTTGTACTTGTACAAAGGTATCATTTTTGTCTTTGTTTTGATAAATGTGAAAAGATAATTTGTTTATTTATAAAAAAAAATTACATCTTGTTCGAAAATGAATATTTGCACCGGTATGTATTAAATTAGAAATGACATTATTTACACTGTTATGTATTAAATTAGAAATGACATTATTTACACCGTTATGTATTAAATTAGAAATAACGTTATGTATTAAATTAGAAATGAACATGATTGACACCGCAATTAAAAAAATTACATTTTTATGTAATTAAAAAGATAAGAATTTGTCATTGAAATTAAAATTATATTTTTATGTAATTAAAAGATTAGATTCTGACACTGCAAAATTATTTACATTTTAATGTAATAAGAAGAAATAGAATTTACATGGTAATCTTAATTACATCTTTAATGTAATAAAAAGGAAATATTTTGACATTGTAAAGAGAAAAGTTACATTTTTAATGTAAATAAGAAAAAAAAAGTTAAATTTTTAATGTAAATTAGATTAAAGAGAAAAGTCACATTTTTAGTGTAAATTAGATTAAAGAGAAAAGTTACATTTTTAATTTAAATTAGATTAAAGTGTCAAGTTACATTTTATAATGTAAATTAGATTAAAAAGGAAAAATTACATTTTTCATATAATTAGATTAAAAGTGAAAAATTGTATTTTTATGTAATTAGATAAAGGTGAAAATTTAGATTCCATTTAAAAGTTTAAAGATATGAAATTTACATTTTTATGTAAATAGATTTTCAGTGAAAATTATAACGATGGAAATTTAGTTTTAAATGAATTAGATTTCATTAAAAGATTAACAAAGTTATTATTTTTGTAGAATTGAAGTTGACACCAAAATATATTGCATTTTTGTTAGAAATTGAAACGACAAATGATTAACATAGAAATGTGTTTATTTTATGCTCTTATATCTTATCTTTTGTATATAAATAAATATTACTTGGGTATTGTTTTGTTACTTTTACAGATATTCCAACCCAGCCCGCATGCAACCAGAAAAGTAGAGAAATGGAGATCAGATTGCTATATATTTACATTTTGAAGAATTATAGATGAAGATCTCACATATAGTTGCTGTTGGACAAGAAAATGATTGATAAAAAGGCCATGCTCATCTCAAATTAAAGGAGGCTCGCAAGAGAAAAGGAGAAAAGGCCTAGAACTTGTTCCAAATGACAAAAGGCCCAAATTTACTAGATTTCACTAAGGCCCATTTGTAATTCTCATTGTAAACTCTTTTGTGAATTCCCTAAGGCCCATTTATCATTATATTAGGGTTAGGGTTAGGGTTTGATTATCTCCTATAAATACCCTTGTAATATCATTGTAGCCACCATCCCATTTTCTATCTTCTTATCAATTAACAAAGTTCTTCTTCTTTTTATTTTCAGCATTTTTTTATTTTCTTAGCAAATAGTGTTGTCTATCAAATCAGATTTGGTAGAACACTATTTGTTTTTTTCAATTATTTTTCATTAGTGATTAACCGTCTGATTAGATTCAGCAGTAATCCTAATTTTAATTCCTTTTTGTTATTTCAATTTCTGCAGTTTTAATTTTTGTTCTTTTTATTGCGTTCTCAGGTCATATTGGATTGAATATAGATTTGATTAGATTCAGATCTGTACTCAATTCAATAATAGTTTTATTGTTTTTCAAAATCAATCCCCAAGCTTCGTCTAACTCGCCCAAGAAATTATTTAAATAATTTGATTTAGTTTGCCTCCCTGTGATTCAACCTGCATACTACACGAACTGTACGCTTGCAATATTTATTTTAAAATTTGCGCTTTTCTAGTTCATAGGAAAGCGACGATCAAGTTTTTAGCGCCGTTGCCGGGGAGGTAACGATTGAATTTTATTATTTATTTAATTTCTGATTCGTGTTAGTTTTATTTTTATTTTATTTTTCCTTCTGTTTCTTTTTCATATATAGAAAAAATATATCTTGTTTAGTGATTTGGTCTATCAATTTCATTGATACTGAAATCTCTAAGATAAGGGGAAAAAAATCTACCAGATTTTGTTGATTTTATTTCCTTCCCTTCCTTTATTTCTCTTCTTTTTTAACATATTCTCTCTTTTACAATTTTCAAAAAAAAAGGAGAAAAGAAAAAAAAATCCTTTCATTCTCTTTTTGCTTGTATTTCTTGCTATCTGTATTCTCATCTTCTACCTTTTCCCATATTCTTCCCATCTTCATAAACATTGCCTTCACATACTTTCCACCGTCCATATTCCATTGTCAAATTCAGTTCCATACTCCATCAACATCGTACCCAAATTCCATCACGTCCACCACAAGAATCACCTGGAGCAACTCCTCATACTCAAAAATACACCACCATTAACGTAGGCTGCCCCATCAACCAAACCGCAACCTCTTGCTTCCAAGATCCCGATCCTCCTCCAGGTAACTTCGAAATCACCAACCCTATTTCGAAAGTCAACGACCACATCCTCTTCACCAAATACTCCCAAAATCAAACCAAACAATCACCTCGCCTACACCATACTTTCACCAGAATCACTTCATCCGCATAATTCCCAAAACGCTGATTATCCATCAACAAATCCACATCACCATTGCCTGCCCAGCAACCCTGTCAACGCAAAAACCAAACTCCCAGCGCATCCACCAATACTATCATCAACACGTTGCTTTCCTTCCAAACAAAATTCACCTGCAAACGAACATCAACAACATACTTAACCGAGCCTTCCTTTCATCGCAGACTCCAAAGAATCTCCTTAACCACTTCACGTTCAACACCATCCAGCAATACCCAATCCACAGAACGCCACAAAGTCAAACCATCAATCATCACCGATACCATCATATTCAGACCCATACCCTCTACTCAAACGCTTCCGCCCATACCAAAACCATCATCCGAAATACTCAGTTGATACTCAGTTCGGAAAGCATCTGTCTACATCTACCGTTCATCATCGTCCTCAATTCTACAACCCAAATCAAGACTCAGACCATAAACTCAAGCCAACCCCGATCCAAAACCCCCTCTTCGATTAACGCTGCAAACTCCTATCGCACAGACCATCACGACCCAATTCACACCCGAAATCCCCAAGAACACCCTCGACGAAATCAATACCCAATTCCAAACCGCAGCATATCTAAATCAAAGACAAAACCCATTCGAAAAGAAAGGAAGGAAGAAACGGGCAAACCCGGTTTGAACCCTAAACCGAAATTATTCTCGATTGAAATAGTAAAAAAAGAAGGAGGAGGCAGGTATTGGGATTCGAATATTTCAGAGAAAATCAAAAGCGTTTTTTTTTTGTTTTGGAATGAAGGGGGACAAAAGTTTTGATTTCATTCGATTTGTTGGGCGATAATCTTTGCGCTGCCAAAAGAAAGAAGAAAAAAAAAATTGCTTGGTTGGCCTTTGACTGTGCTGGGAAAACAAAGGAGTGTGATTTGTTTTACAATTTGATCGGCCTTGATTTGTTAAACTATTTTCCAGAAACTAAGTGAGACATCATTTTGGATTTGTTAATATAAAAAAGGGGTGTGTGCGTACCTTTTAGTTGAGTACTGTGCTTATTATTTTCATGGCATTTTTTTTGGTATGCGTTTGGGTGAGTTATTTCCTGGGTTTTAACTTGAGGCGAGTTGCCAGAGCATAGGGTTGTAGGGGTTTTTTTTTTTTTCTTTTTTGTTGAATTCATAATTTTCTTGAATCCACTTTTAATTGTTAGTTTCTTAGTCCCTTTGAGTTTCGTTTTTTTTAGCACAGAAGTTTTCTTTGTACATTTATCTAGTTCAGTGAGTTTTTCGTTTAGATTTTATTTTAGTTTTTGATTTTTTTTCTTTCCTTTTCTTTTTAAAAAAAAAACGAAGGAAACAAATCAAAGTGTAGTGTTCAAGCAAAGTGAACAAGGATTCATAGATCAGAGAGATCAGTCAATTTTCAAATAGTGGAGTTAAATTGCTGGCACAACTCAATTGCTCTGGATGGACAGCCATACCCCGCTGTAAAATTCTCTAAACTCTACAGGTGCAGCAAAATATAGAAATTGCTTGTAAAAATCTTCTGCAGGGGCAGCGGCTTGCTTGTACAATAATTTAAATTTCTACAGTTATTATTGTCTGATTGCCTGATATTTCCATAAGTGAAATCTTCACTCTCATTCTTTTCAACAATAAAAATAGACATTACAAAATAATATAATTGAAAATTGGTGTTTTGTGAAGTTGATTGTCTCGTATAATTGGATTGCAGATATATATTAGTTCAATTTATTGAACTTCTAGCAAAAGAGGTTGCATACCACCCATAAAACATTGGTCGTATCGCTTAATATTTGTACTATACGTGAACGGCCATAAGACCCTCTTCCCCCTTCTAATTGAGTCAGTTAATTAATTGAGCACGACTTAGTATTTTATATTATTTTGAAGTGAAAATAATTTTTGACTTTTTTAAAATGTCTGATTCAAAAAAATCATTGAGAGAATTGTGGGATAATAATCGGAGTAGACGTCCTCTTGAAGAGTATGAGTATGAATTACAACTCATGAGGCAAGATTTTCCAAAATTTCGCGAGCCAAATGTCAACAATTTTCAAAATTTTCAGAATGACCAACATTTTCAAAGTTATGATCGAAATGGCGACTTTAATTCAAATTTCAATAATTTTGATTATGGGCCACACCCAAATAGCTTCGAATCACAATATACCTTTGATCAACATCAATACAGGGTTGGAAACCAATTCGAAAATAATTTTGGATATGAAAATGATTTTGAAGTCGATCAAAATCTTCAAAATAACAACCCATATCCACATCTTGAATATGGCCAAAATTGTAGTTTTCCCTCGAATTTTGACAGTTTTGGTTATGAACCTAATTTACAAAATCAAAATGATTTCCAATATCATTTTTCTGAAAATTCAAACAACCACCACATTGGAAACAATATTGATTGTGAAATTGATGTGGACTATAATTTTGAGAATCAAGAAATCCAAAATGAGAGCTCTCAAATCAACGATTCTGAAGAATATCATCTTAACATTCTTAGAGAGAGGGTAGAAAAGAAAGATAGACAGTTTAATGAACTTCTTTCTTTAATGACATCTTTTAAAGAACAACTCGAGCAACAAAATCAAATTCAAACATGCGTTGATTCAGAAAATAATCCACTCTTTGCTGATAGTGAAAATTTTCAAATAACAACTTTGGGAATTGAGAATGATGATCTAAATGAAGTTGTTCATAATTCAGTAGATGATTTAGACTTCAACTCTTTTCAGGAAAAAGATTTAAGCTACGATTTTGATCTTCCTCCTTCAAGCTGTGAAAAACTTGAATTTCTAGAAATTGAACAGAATGGAAATGTTGAATTTTTCAACTCAAAATTGGAAAAGGATTTCAATGAACATGAATTTTTTGGGTTGTACGAGGATGAGTTGCCAAATGAGGAAGAAGTGGATTCAAGGCACGAGTTCAAAAATTTTAACATTGAGAAAATTTCAAACGAACATGAAATTGTCAGTGTCGAAAATACATTGTTAGCTGAGAAATGTGATCACATAGTCTTGAACAACACTCAGAATTTAAAATTCACGATTGCAACTGAGTTTATATACGATCACAAATTTTTGAACAATTACACTGACAAATTTGTTGAACACATGAACTATTTTTGGAATGTTAGCTTTGTTGAAAAACTTCATGTTAGGACGACCCTGAACATTCATTTACTGGACTATAAATCGAGGTATAAAGATGAGATGGTTTTCAAAAACACTTGCTTGTTAGAAAACATGCCTAGACATAGTGGGAATGGGACTGATAGGGCTAGAACCAAGTGTGGGGGAAAAAGTTGGTGGCACTCTTTGCATCGCATGCATCGCAAACACATATATCATCGTACATATGATTTTCATTCACATATAGTGGCTAAACTTCACTTCATTTTACAAATAATTTTGCATTTAATCCATCTTTGGGTTTTATTGTTCAAATTTAGGAAACGTTACAGTGTGGACACTGTTTAGATCTAGTGTGGGGGGAGTCTGCATTTCATTCATTTTCATTTTTCTTTGTTTTCTTTCTTTTTATTTTTCAGCCATTTAAATAGGACCATCATACATTTTAGATTGTAGTAACATACCATAAATTTTTTTTTTGAAAACATGACTCATTTTAGATTGATACAATAAAATAAGTTAACAATTATTAGTCAGTTGATAGTAGTTTTTTCTCTCGACTAAGATCGAATAAGAAATATAATGGAAAGTTGAATTTTGAGGGATAATAGTGTAATTGGTACATAGGGAGATTCTTAGGTGATGGCCATGAAATCTATTCTATATTGTAGACTTTATTTAAATAAGTGGAGGACTTAAAAGACTTATATTGGCTTTTCGAATCTTTGAAACTAAGTTATGTTAAGCTGAATTCGTGTAATTCTCTTGTTCTTATATTTTCAATAATAATAATAATAATAATAATAATAATAATATCAATCCAAGGGTATCCAACATTACTTGTATATCTAGCGTTGGTGTGCAAACCCGCCAAGCTCTACCCGACATGTTGTTGACAAAGTCAGCGTTGAAATATCTTGGTCTCATTTTATGACACTGGACACCTAAGGATTACCGACACGTTGTTGATAAAGTCAAAGTCGGTCTGCACAATCCGCCAAGCTCTTTACCCACTCTTCGTTAGTCCGCGAGGCAGTGCATGGGTGGTAAACCTTGGTCTTCTAAGTTAGGTGTATATAGTTAATCGTAAATTTCAATTTTTATAGAGATAGAGAATAAATGATGATGCCCAAATAGTTCTTGACCTTATTGATTCGACTAGCCATACACAAGGAAATTAGAATACCACTTAACAAACTGTGCCAAGCAAACTAAGAATCTATTTCATGGCTGCACTATGTTATCGACTGAACCAACTGGCCAAACTGGAATTTAACATTTGAAAACTTGATTTATATTGAAAATTTGTGACAAGTTCAGATATCTAAAATAAAATCGACTGACTAAAATTTGTTAACTTAATTTTTTGTACCACTTTCCTGAAATAAGTCGTGTTTTCATTTTCGTTTATATTTTCTTTTGCATATGTTTGTTGCATTCATGTAGTTACATTAGAACCATATCGTACTGCATTTGGATTTTGTGGGTAGTATCCGCTGAAAACCCTCCCGAGACACCACTCGTCCTACTAGGGACACCTAGAGGTTTAACGGCTTGTTGCATACGCTCAATGCAATCGTGTTTCCTACAAAAGTGTGACCTATCTAGTTTAGTTTTTCATTTCTTGTTTTACTCGAGGACGAGTAAAAGATAAGTGTGGTTGTATTTGATTAACATAGAAATGTGTTTATTTTATGCTCTTATATCTTATCTTTTGTATATAAATAAATATTACTTGGGTATTGTTTTGTTACTTTTACAGATATTCCAACCCAGCCCGCATGCAACCAGAAAAGTAGAGAAATGGAGATCAGATTGCTATATATTTACATTTTGAAGAATTATAGATGAAGATCTCACATCTAGTTGTTGTTGGATAGGAAAATGATTGATAAAAAGGCCATGCACATCTCAAATTAAAGGAGGCTTGCAAGAGAAAAGGAGAAAAGGCCTAGAACTTGTTCCAAATGACAAAAGGCCCAAATTTACTAGATTTCACTAAGGCCCATTTGTAATTCTCATTGTAAACTCTTTTGTGAATTCCCTAAGGCCCATTTATCATTATATTAGGGTTAGGGTTAGGGGTTGGTTATCTCCTATAAATACCCTTGTAATATCATTGTAGCCACCATCCCGTTTTCTACCTTCTTATCAATTAACAAAGTTCTTCTTCTTTTTATTTTCTGCATTTTTTTATTTTCTTAGCAATTAGTGTTGTCTATCCAATTAGATTTGGTAGAACACTATTTGTCTTTTTCATTTATTTTTCATTAGTGATTAACCGTCTAATTAGATTCAGCGGTAATTCTAATTCTAATTCCTGTTTGTTATTTCAATTTCTGCAGTTTTAATTTCTGTTCTTTTTATTGCATTCTTAGGTCATATTGGATTGAATATAGATTTGATTAGATTCAGATCTGTACTCAATTCAATAATAGTTTTATTGTTTTTCAAAATCAATCTCCAAGCTTCGTCTAACTCGCCCAAGAAATTATTTAAATAATTTGATTTAGTTTTCCTCCCTGTGATTCGACCTGCATACTACACGAACTGTGCGCTTGCAGTATTTATTTTAAAATTCGCGCTTTTCTAGTTCATAGGAAAGCGACAATCAACACAAAAATACTCATTTTTGTTAAATTATAAATGACATACAAAAATATTCATTTTTGTTGAAATGGAAATGAAACACAAAAATACCTATTTTTGTTGTAATTGGAATGATACACGAAATATACAATTTTTGTGTAAATTGAAAGCTGAAAGAAAAATATACATTTTGTGTGTAGGATATGTATGGAAATTGAAAATAAAGAAAAAAAACATTGTTGTGTGTTATGATATATATCAACATTGGATAAATAAGAATATTTGTTGTTAGCAAGATATAGTGTAATAAAATACATTTCATTACACATTATAAACATGTCGATATGTTGTGAAACAAAACATTCATTATTTGTTGTGTTAATTACGTTAATGAAATGGACGAAGGAATTATATATATATATATATATATTAAAATTAAACGAATCGAGCATGGTAGTTCCCATTTTGGAATTGTACTTTTAAACGATTATACTGAAAGATCCGACCGTCGGATTTTCCCAAAACTGAAATCGTTAGGTTCTCCTTGGGAAGATCTTTCCAACGATATGAATTATGTTAAAATCCAATGGTTAGATTTAGAGAAATGTGTAAAACAAATTTGGGTGAAAACAGCGCCAGGGTCAACCATTGACCCGAAGTGTCGTTAAATTAATTTGGGCTATTGTTATAAAAAAATAGCGATAGATCGTTATTAAATACTAATAATGATAATAAATGATTTTAAAATATACATATGTATATGCGAGAATCATTTGAAAAGTCCGAGTTCAATCTCATTTCAAATGATTATACGTCGATCTAAGTCGAAGAGTTGAAGACGGTACAAGACCGACGATCTTCATGTCGAATGGATGAGTTACCATTGACACCCATGATTGAAGTAGCTACCTTGAAGGAGCTGCAATGGTGGCCGTCCAGACGTACTTGTTGATTATTCGGATATGCGAGGAATAGGGTGCCTTCGGTTTCGTTCAGACCCAGAACGGACTTGTAAATGGATGTGTGTCCGACGTTGAAATTCACTTCATGTATTTAAATTGATTTCTATTTGATATATAATTGTTTGGTGGCGGAGAATTTATTCTCTTGCTTAACACCCTCTTATGTATTGATGGTTGTCGATCGCATGGCGTGAATTGTCAATGTGGCACGCCAAGATGCAAATAATCAAGGCTTTTGTTGAAAAGCAAGCCTTGTGGTTGATGATCAAAGCACGGCATGTTTAGGCGTAGCTTTGTGTATAATGTAGCTTCACGAGCCTCACAGCCCGGTTGAGTCTAAAACGGAGCAAGGGAACGCAGGGAGAGCAGCACGTTTCTTTCTAGCTAGAAGTGGTGTTTGGGTTTTACACGGCCCGACATTTTACTTATGTGGATGATGGAATGAGGCGCCTCGGATATTAAGTCTATAGGACCGGGAAACGTGTGTTCAGGAATTGCCAATCCGCAAAATCGTATATGTGGACCGGCCCTGCAGCTTTCCAAGGGTTCAATGCGGGGGATCCTGAGACATTAGCTAGAGTGTCTCGAATCGGTAAGGAGATCGTTCCTAGCTTTGACACTTGATGGAAACCCAAATTCCCAACACGACCCTACGGACTTGATTGTATTACTAGTATGAAGGCATAGTATATGGTAGCTATGCTTCCTAGGATTAATACAATATGATTGAAGTGTTTTTTTAAACATATAGACACTAATAATAATATCCAACCCGTTTTTATCGTATTAAGCATTTTTGCCCATTATAAGGTAAAACTCTATCCTCCGGTTTGCGTTGCATTGTGTGATGGGACTTGAGTCTTATAATGGTTTCATTTTTCTAAAAGGCATTGCGTTGTTTAACGATCTACTTTAATTTATGCACTGGCAATCCAATGGAGTAAACCCGTTTCGCGTTAGCGGCGTGGTCCTGTGATTAGCCTTATTATTAGATTAGTTAAGTTAGATTTCTCATACCAGTCCCATGACTGACCTGTAGTTTGTTTCACTAGCAAACTCGGGTGCCCATCTTTTTCACACGGGCAGTCGAGTAGCTTTTTGCAGATATTTATCTTTAGCAGGATCCTGGATCGAAGCCTAAAGCTATGTCCAGAGCATAGTTGTCTTCTGCTGCCTTAGTTATTTTATTTCCACTGTGTATTGTATTCATTTACTGTAATTTATCTTCCGCTGTAATTTTATTCGATGTACTCTGATATTATGTACTCTGATGTACCATTATTATGATGTTTTATAAAAGTTTGTTGTTGTTGTTCTGATGTTGTTGTATTCCCAGAGTTAGCGTATTCGGGTTTTGAACGGTCTTAGTCGATTTTGCAATCGATTGGGTCCGGGCAAAATCCGAGCCGTTACATAGTAGGTAATGACGCCATGACTTAAGAGCGAAAACAATGGCAGCTGGTTCTAAATCATGAGTTGGGTAGTTCTTCTCATGTACCTTCAACTGCCTTCCCCCATAACAAACTACCTTGCTTTCTTACATCAAGACAGCGCCTAATCCTGTACCGCATGCGTCTGTGTATACTATAAACATCTTACTCCCATCAGGCAATGTCAGGACTGTGGCTGCTGTTAGAGCCCTTTTTAATCGTTGGAAAAAAACATCACAATCCAAATCCCAAGCGAAAGTTAGGTTTTTCTTCATCAATCTTGTAAGTGGGGCTGAGATCTTCGCAAAGTCTTTAATGAACTTTCTGTAATAGCCTGCTAGTCCAAGAAAACTTCGTACTTCGGTTGCATTCTGTGGAATCTTCCAATCTTGCACCGCAACTACTTTTGCGGGATCCACAACTTTCCCCTCTTTGGATACCACATGTACAAGAAACCTTACTTCTTCTATCCAAAAATGGCATTTGGAGAATTTTGCTTTCAGACGATGTGCTCGAAGAGTATCCATAACTTCCCTTAAATGCAAAGCATATTCTTCCTCACTTTTTGAGAAAATCAAAATGTCATCCACGAAGACCACTACAAACTTATTAAGGAACTCCCTAAGCACCCTACTCATCAAGTCTACGAAATAGGCGGGTGTGTTTGTCAAGCCGAAAGTCATGACAAGCCATTCGAAGAAACCATCCGAGGTCCTGAACGCGGTCTTATCTATGCTGTCTTCAGCCACTCTTAGCTGATGAAATCCGGTAGCCAGTTCTAGTTGGGAGAAAACTGATGCACCCACGAGCTGGTTGAACAAGTCATCTATTCTTGAAAGTGGGTGCCTATTCTTCTTGGTCAGCTTGTTTAGCTCCCTATAATCCACACATAGGAAAAGTGAAGCATCCGCTTTGGTTGCGAACACTGCTGGAGCATCCCATTCAGAAATAATCCTCCTTATGAACCCCTTTTCAAGCAACTCCTTAACTTGCTTGCTGAGCTCCTTCCTTTCCCTTGGAGCCATGTGTCTAACGGGTAAAGCAACTGGTTTTGCATTATCAACAAGGTATATGCGGAAATCTATATCTCGCTTTGGAGGTAAACCCTTCACTTCTTCAAAGACATCTGAGTACTCATGGACCACTCTAACATATTGCAAATTTTCAACAGACGCATCAAGAGATTCTAGGTAGCTAAGCATAACATAATTCATAGGATTACAAGAGATTTCGAGAGTATTACCGAGGCGAGTCATAAGTCTAACTACTCTCTTTTCACAATCGAGGATGGAACCATTACTGGATAACCAATCCATGCCTAGAATCAACCCATAGCCCATGAAACCCAAAACATAAGCGTTACATCTAAACCCAACGCTTAGTATAGAAATTTCCAAATCCAAACAAATCATTGATAAATAAGCCGAACCCCCAATTGGATTTGAAACAACCATGAGATCCTCTACTATACTGGTATCTAGGTGCAGAGATTCAACTAAAGCAGTAGATATAAAAGAGTGCGAGCACCGGAGTCAAAAAGAGTATGAACAGGATGATCAGAAAGATAAACTAAACTCTCAACAGAAATATTTCTACCTCTTTCTTTCCTAGGTGCTGTGAGAGCGTGAGTCAGCCCTCCAGAAGTAGATCCTGTCCTCTGCCCTTGCCCTTGCCCTTGCCTTCTTGGGCAAACCTTCGCCATATGACCTGTCTCGCCGCATTGAAAACAGCCACCCATCTTTCTCTTCTTCTTCCTGCAGTCCTTAATCAGATGTCCAGGTATGCCACAAAAATTACACTTCCTCTTGTCACGGGGTTTGTTATTCTTCTTGCCCTTCTTGGAATCCGTCTTCTTATTCTGCGATCCCTCCACTTTCTTGTCTAGAGGTTCTTCCATCTTTGCCTCTTTCTTCCCATCCTTGTCTTCCTCCTGTAACAGTGCCATGTCCACCAATCTCTCATAGGTCACGCCCATAGGTATATGGGACATAGCTAGGCCGTGCAGTGGCTCATTTAATTCTTTAGCAAAATGGAGAGCCTTCTTATTTAGAGTGTTTACCAGCTCCGGTCCGATCTAGCCAGTTGGTTGAATTTGTTGACGTATTCCTTAACCGATAGGCTTCCCTGTTTGAGTTTCTCCATATGTAGGCTTCGTTCGGCTTGCGAGAGGAACTTCATTTCAAATCTCATTCTGAAATCCTCCCAAGTCTCAACTGGTCCCTCAGCATTAGTAACTTCCCACCAAAAAGAGGCTTCATCCTGAAGTAACCATACAGCCAACTGTATCTTCTGCCTATCGTCCACTTTGAAGATAACAAACAACTCTTCTGTTTCCTTGAGCCAGTTTCTTGCTTCTACGAATGATTCAGTCCCATTAAAGTTCTTTCCACCCATAGCTTGAAAGTCTCTACATATCTTCGAGAAAGCATTCGCACGTGGAGGAGGAGGAGGAGGAACAAAGGGTACAGCTAGAGGAACGTTTCCTTGGCCTTCGACGGGTGTCGTGGCCTCCAAATACCTACGGAACCATTATTGTTGATTGGGTGCACTTTGTCGACGTGTAGAACTTTGGTTGACACCACGCTCTTAACCTTCAAGACAATTACAGTGTTATCAAGGAATTACGATTCAGCTTGAAATTTTTTATTCATTTTTGCACCAATTATGGGATGGATAATTTGGGGCTAAACCGTTATTGTTGAAGTTAGGTGAAATCCTTGGAATGTGAAAGACCTTAAATATATTGTTTGATTAATCCACGTACATAAGACACTTTGGACTTTATGGGTAGTATCCGCTGAAAACCCTCACGAGACAACACTCATCCTACTAGGGACACCTAGAGGTTTAACGGCTTGTTGCATACGCTAAATGCAATCGTGTTTCCTACGAAAGTGTGACATATCTTAGTTTAGTTTATTCGAGGACGAATAAAAAGATAAGTGTGGGGGTATTTGATATACACGTAAATGTGTATATTATATCCACTTATTTATCTTATTTTATCTTTAAAATAACTAATACGGTGTATTTATAGTTGTGTTTCCAGATTATTTGAGATGAATGGATTAATGCACTTAATTGTTGAAAAGCTTGAAGAATTTTTGCAAGAAGAGTGTTGATTTTTAGAGCTGGATTAAAGCTTGAAGATCTGAAGAGATGTTGTTGTTCAACTACGTTCTGCTGCATATTTCAGAGTTAAGATTCAATGCTTTCCTGATCACTTTGAGTTCTTATTCATACTCAAGGCAATTGGAGTTGAAGCCCGCAACCTATTTTCTCTACATGCGTTCACACTAGCTCCTTTGCAAGGCCTTCCATTCAAATGCGTTCACATTAGCTCAATTGCAAGGCTTCTCATTCAAACGCATTCACACTTAGCTACTTGATTTACTTGTTATTTTGGAAATGGGTTTTTGTCCCACATTGTGGAATGAGCTATCTAGTCTTGGCCAAAGCAACTATAAATATATTGTATCTCCTTCACATTAAAACACACTTAGTTTTATTCTGTAATTCTCTTCTTGGAATAAAACTCTTCTCCCTTTCTCTTAGTTGTTATTTTATTTTATTTATGTTTATGTCTGTTATTTTCTTTTTCTCTTCTTCTTTAGCTATGTCTAGCTAATCCCCTTTGATTAGGGGGTGATGACGCTAATAGATATGATTCAACATGAATCACATAGCCAATAGATGAGGACTTTATACATGTAGATCTGGATCTGAATCAAGGGTTAGATCTGAACCTTCATATTCTGTGTCGTTTAAGAGCTATGCTCCTTCACAGGGTATATTCGTGTTCGATCTAACAATTATCAGATTTAGATCTAATCTTAGGGTTTTAGAAATTAATTGGTGAATATGTCCTGATAGCCTATGGTTGTTTAAGAGCTCAGCTCCTGCGAAGGCTATGCTTGTCGTTATTTACTTATTTGTTTCTAAGAACCTAATTATCGTTGATTCATATTAGTGATAGAAACATGAATTAGATCTATATTTATTTGTTGGCTATTGATGAGTATGAATCTAATCTATGTCATTATCCCCTAATTGCTTTCTCTTATTATATAAATCTCTCTTTTTATTTAGTTGTTGTTATTTCTTTGTTTCCAATCAATCAAAAACCTGGAATAACTTGATTGGATTTATTAATTAAATATTTTTGGTCCCAGAGTTCGACACCCTCTGCAACAATCCTTGTTATTTAGGAAAGCCGAACGGATTTTACAGTTGTTTACAATTGTTTAATTTGTTCGCAAACAGAACCATTCAGGTATTGTGACTCCCTCTGGAAGATTAAGATCCCTAGACATGCTGACACGAAAGGAAAAGATTTAAAACAAAGGATAGAAAGATAGTGCATATGGCTTTGGGGAATATGCCTCTAAAATAAAACAACACTTTTCTTGAAAATGCTTCTTTAAAACTTCTTTTTGAAAAATAGTTTTCTAAAACTTTTATCTGATCTGGTAACCATTAGCTCTAATACCAAGTGAAACACCCCACCTCCGTTAAGGTCACTCACAAAGGGAATGCATTAACTTCGGTGAAGCATTATAGGCAAAAGATAATGATAATTTACAAGACAGACATACAAACAGCAGAAAAACTGGAATTATTTCATAAGCAGCGTGGTTTAATCAAAACATTACAACCATTGTCTCAAAACCCAACTTCCAAGTCATTACAATAAAACCTTTGTCTTGATTAAAAACTCCAAATACATAAAGAAGCATAAAATAGTAGTAAAGCAGCATAAATCCCCAATAAAAGTGTAACCACAGCCATAGCCCAAGAAAAGAGGATCCAAGTGATACATCTACTCTCTTTAGGCTGGAAAAGGTCTGAACTAAGATGAAGTATTCCCTCCCTATGGACCCGGGGGGGAGGGGGGGATGGAAGAAAAGAAGGCAAAAGAAAACATGTCAGACATAAGTCTAGTAAGCCCAGTGATTTTCAGCATGTAAACAAGAAAAAGGATTATGACATGCATAAACTGAATATAGGACAATACCACGGTAACAAGATAAACTAAGATAAGGTAAGGCCAGATAAACTGTGTAACAACCCGTATTTTGAATAACATGTTAACGTAAATCAAGGCAGAATTAAATGATAAAATCGGAATCAAGGGAAACGTGCTGTGCCATTGCATTCGTCACGGAAAAATACGCGAAATAGAGTCCGAGTTTTCGAGAAACGGAGTCCGTATGACCAAGTTATGGCCCAACGAAGTTTTAGAAGAAAAACAGTTCAAAATTCAAATCTGGAGCCGAAAAGACTGGGCGGGAAAATTTCCCGCCCAGCACCCAAGTCGACATGGGTGTTGACTTGGGTGTCAACACACCCAAGGTGGTGTCGACTTGCAAGTCGACACCCCTGTCGACCTGGGTGGTCGAGCCCAGGCCACCTGGGTGCGCCTGCTTGTGTCTCTGGTCCTGTTCTGGAAGCTTCCGACGGAAATTGATGGCTCAGATCTGATTTGGGGTTAATCCTATGGTTTAAAATACCCCTAATCTCTATAAAAAGACCCGTAAGCCTACCCTAAACCCTCACAAATCACTCATGCCATGAAGTGCCGCCAAAATCAATCTTGATCATGGCCTCCATCTCCAACTCCAAGGGCTTATGCATTCAAATCGGGTTCAAATCAAAAGGTGTAAGCTTTCTACATCAAATTGAGGGTAGATCAAAGTTGCTACGCAAGTTTCATGACGATTCTTCAACAAAGGAGCCACCTTTCTTAGTCAAGGAGATTCATGCTCCTAGCCCTCTTGCCATGCTATGTAAGTTCTAGCTACTTTTAGATCTAAACGGTAGTTCTAATGTGACATGGGATAAAATGTGATGAAACATAAGTATGCTAGCCTATATGAACCTTGTCATGTCTCTTTTGCTTGAACCTATGACTTTTGGCTATGCTTAGTGACTAAATCATGCCACTTATGTTATGTTTACCCTAGAATATCTTGCAAGTTTGAATCTTTATCCATGGAATGTTAGCATGAACCTTTGGGAACCACTTGACTTGTGAAACATGGGCAAAGACTTGACTTTGGGTCTTATGCATGTAAATGAACCCAAACCCCTTATGTATCATGCATGTTTGTGGCCAAATTCACTTATGATACTATGCATGTTTATGGCCAAATCCCCTTATGAAACTATGCATGTTTGTGGCCAAATTCACTTATGATACTATGCATGCTTGTGGCCAAATTTCCTTATGATACTATGCATGTTTATGGCCAAATTCCCTTATGATACTATGCATGTTTGTGGCCAATATGTTGGCATAATACCCTACTATGTGTCTCGCTTCCACTTGGGTTGGAAATACGTTTGGATAGCTTAGGAAAATCGTGGGTATGACATGAAAAACTTGACATGGGGTTTACATGAGAACATGACATTCATGATACATTTAAATATGGTCATGACACGTGGGAAAACATGGAACTTGAACTAGACATGGGTGGGTTGTAAGTGTAATAAGACACTAGATCAAACATGAAGGTGGCCAACTCGAGGTTGGGTTGAGTTTGTAGCATAAATCTACCCGGACCCGCCCGGCTTAACTAGTGGCTACAAACAATAGGACCCAATGTGAGTAGTTGGTCACATAGCACTTAAAACCCGAGGTTAGACTAGGTTGTGGTGAAAATCTACCCGGACCCGCCCGGCTTAACTAGTAACCACAACAAAGTCTAATGTGAGAGGTTGGTGTGCATTAATCTAATTAATGCCACAGGAAAAGGTTAAGTAATTTTGACTAATGACACTTAACCGATATGACACGAATGGGTAGGTTAAGTGGAACCGGACTTGATTTCTTAATGACACTTAACCATATAAGACAATTAGGGGATGGGGTTAAGTAATTTACACTTAACTAATCCGACTTGGTAATTAGATGGGGTTAAGTAATTTACACTTAACTAATCCGAATTGGTAATTAGATGGGGTTAAGTAACCTACACTTAACTAATCTAAACATGGTAATTAAATGGGGTTAAGTAATCCATACTTAACTAATCTAACACGGTAATTCGATGGGGTTAAGTAATTTACACTTAACTAATCCGACTTGGTAATTAGATGGGGTTAAGTAACTTAGACTTAACTAATCTAAACACGGTAATTAGATGGGGTTAAGTAACTTTCACTTAACTAATCTAAGCACGGTAATTCGATGGGGTTAAGTTAAACACTTAACCAATCTAAACTTGGTAATTCAATGAGGTTAAGTAACCAATACTTAACCAACTTAACATGAAAATTTAATGGGGTTGAGTAACTTATACTTAACCAATTATACATGATGATTTGATGAGGTTAAGTAACCAATACTTAACCAATCTAATATGTGGACCTGACGGGGTTAAGTCACAAGACCTTTCAAAGTAGGCTCAACCATGGTAATACGATTAGTGGATGGGGTTAAACTAACCCATATGTAACCAATCCGACTCGATAATCTGATGGGATTAAGATAATCTATGCTTAATCAATCTAACATGATAATCTGATAGGGTTAAGACAAATAAACACTTAACCAATTTGACTTGATAGGGTTAAGTCATGAGCATCTTGGTACACTTAACCAACTTGTAGGGCTAAGCCATGAACTTGAGTACTTAGCCAATCTTGACATGATTCGTAGGCGGGTTAAGTCATGAAATTGGTTAACAACACTTAACCCATTTGACAAAACCCTAGCTCCGGGGACTAGGCTGAAAATCGTAGTTAACAAGGATAGCGGAAAAAGGAGCTAAGTGGTAAACCTTAGTTAAGGATAACTAAGTAATAATTCTTAGCCAAGAACATGGGACTAGTTCATAAAGAGATGAGTAACCTGATACGGTAGGTCATCGCTTAGTATACTAGGAGGAGCAACTTATCTGACTTGGATAAAAAGCTCCAGTGAACTGGGTGACGAAGCGGTAGCTTCGGGGTACGTGAGGGTACTCTTGGTATCCCTCTGCGAGGTGGCAGGTGGTCCATGAAACTCGGCCTCACAGAGGTTAAGGTCTGCGGTAGAGGAGCCAAGAGTATGCCTTGGTTGCTATGCGAGCGACCTAAAGGCTAGGATGGATTAGCGTGGAGTCGACGATACTTGTTTTTGCCCTGGATAGCACGTCGCCGACTACCTACCATCTTTAGTCAATCTTGTATGAACGGAAAGGCAGAGAACTCCCAACAGACCATGTTATTGCTATCGAGTCATGGGTGAGGTTGGCCCATAGGAAAGTGGGGCTATAGTGGGGCCGGGATGTAGTTCTCATACATGATTTTCCTTGGATTGCCTTTCAGTAGTTGAGGGAGGGGTCACGTGGGACCATAGCCACGGATACAAAAACAGAGCTTGATATCTTCAACAGCAGACGACTTGAAGCTCCCGACCGAGTTTCGTATTTCTTGATTTGCCTTGGCACGGAACTCGGATGACACATTGGGATACATGTGTGTCTAGACATGGAAAATGATTCACGATCCATACGTGGGATAAAGGGAGCGGTTGACGGGTGGCATAATCCCTAGTGGCCCTAGGTGGCTTGAACCCAAACCGAGACACGGAAACGTTCATTAGGTAGCATAATCCCTAGTGGTCCTAGGTGGCATAAATCCTAAGTGAACATGCGATAGTTCATGGTAAGAAAACATAACCAGATCAAGGGTAGCAGTCCAAAATAACCTCAAGGATAAAACGTTTACATGGGAAAGCCCGTATGGCCTACGGCAAAGGACTGAACTTATACATGGAAAGAAACATACGAGTTGGGGAAACCTACATATGCTATATATTAGGTTGACATGGACCATTACATGACATTGGGCAAGGGACATTCATAGTTGACACATGACGCAGGTTGGGACACTAGTACGAGAGGTGCAGAAAAAATATACATGATAAATACCTTGGGATGGTATACATGATAGACACCATGGGATGGTATACATGATAGATACCTTGCGATAGTATACTTGATAGAAACCTGACGATGTGATACCTTGATTTATCATGACACCGTAGTTTATCATGATATCTTAGTTTATCTTGCTACAGTAGTTCAGCCTGTTACCCTGGTTTAGTTTATCTATCTTGTAGTCATCCTTATGTTTACTTTCAGTTTATGCATGTCATGTTACCTTTATCTGTTTTTATACTGGAAGTAGATAGGACTTACCGGTCTTTATGACTGACCCCGTTTTGTTTCGCCTCTTTGTCTTCCGTTTCCCTCCCTCCCCCCCAGGTTTCAGGGAGGAAACACTGTTATCTAGTTCGGACTTCTTCTGCTTGAAGGTCATCACGCATGGCGTGGACTTTTCTTGGCTATGGCTACTTTACTGTTTTACTTGGGGAATAATTTATGAAATGGTTTTAGGCTTCTTTACTATTGCAAGACAGGTTTTGATGTATTCTGATGTAAAAGGCTTTAGACCTTATTTTATAAGGTAATGAAATTTGTTTTACTTCTGCAGCTTTATATATGTTCTGTCTTATAATATTTCTGTGTATGTTTACCTCGATAATGCTTCACCAAACCTAGTGCATTCCCTTTGTGAGTGACCCTAGCGGAGGTGGGGTGTTACATTTGGTATCAGAGCAGAAGGTTACCAGACTGGGCAAAAGTTTTAAAAACTTCTGAAAACTATTTGAGAAACCGTTTACAAAGAATAATTTTTCAAGAAAAGTTTTTAAAGGCTATTCCCCAAAAGCCATTAGCACTATCCTTTGTTTCCTTGATAGAATCTATTTTCCTTTCTTTCCTCCATCTGTAGTCACAGTAGTTTAAACTGTGACAAATCCTTGTCTAGCTACGTAAGTATTTTCCCGTGCGATGGAGGAAGTTCTCGAGAGATCTATTACCGAAGTTATAAGAAGGGATAATAAGAGCAAGGATAGAGGACACGAGCTTAAGAATGAGCAACTTGTTGGTATGGCTTGATCCACAAAGGAAGATAAGGACAAGATTAGCGAGAGGGCAATTGTATGCTCTCATTTCTAGCGTACCTAAGAGGAATGGTACCATTTCTGTTAAAGGCTTAGCCTTCCTTTTCTATCATCCCCTCCAGACTTTGTTTTGATCATATCATTTAAGCCTGCTTCGATAGTTGAGTCTCTGCACCTTAGTACTAGCATGGTAGAGGATCCCATTTTTGTCCCAAATCTTGTTGGAAGATCGGTCCATTTATTCAAGACTTGTTGGGCTATGGATGGATTCTAGGGGTAAAGTGGTTATCCAGTAAGGGATACCATTCTCGGTTTTGAAAAGAGGGTAGTCAGACTCTTGGCTTGCTTTGGTAATACCCTCGAAGTCTCATGTAACCTTTTGGGTTTTGTCATGGTTAGTTACCTAGAATCACTTGATACATTTATCGGAAATCTCTGATCCAATCAAGTAACGTTCGCCAATAAGACGGATGGTTCATTCCACTTGAGCATGGGTTATAGGAATCACCCTAGTAAGTGCACGTGGTAACATGGATTGGCATCGGTAAACGAAATCCAGAATTCACTAGTGAATTTTGGAGAGCTTGCATGAGTACGCAGATATGGTTGAGCCAAGTATACTAGGGAAAGAATAAGTGAAAATGGAACGAGAGGCGATAGTGAAATGAGTTCCAACTCATACCTTGGAAATAGGAATCAAGGAGCTACGAAATCATGAAGTCAAAGGCGATCAAGGCACACTGGAATTAAGCTCAAGGAAATGCGGCTTAGACGCGCGCATCATGTCTCTTTTTAAGAGTACATCTTTGATCTTTAGTCCACCTGTAGAGCTTGCTTGCACGCTATCGCTTGGCGGATATCCTCTCGGTCCTGTTTCTGTTACAAACCCCGTAAGGAGTTTGTCTTGTTTATCTCCTCGATCTTATCTTGGGAACCTTAGATAGAACTATATGGATGTAAACATGTATTTGAAACATGTTATGATTGATATGGTTGCAAATGGTCGCAAGTGGTTGCTCGTGGACGCGCGAATACACATTAGATACTAGATTGACGCGGTCACGTTTCATCTTGCATATGCACGAGTATTTGTACTTGTTTATGGATGAAATTGAATATGTTACCATGTGGATGTTGCATGTGGATGAATGTTTGTGCACACGTATAGTACTTATATGACTAGGATTATTTGCATACATGTTGGACTCATGGCACTAAACATATTTTGCATTAGAAAGATCATTCAGGCCTGATCATTTGCATTAGCTAAGGAACATATACACACTTTCTGCATGTGTTCATAAAGCATTAGGAGTCTCTTTAAGGACCATGGTTGCCTGTGGATGATGTTTTGAGTAGATGGATGATGGATGGTAGGATACGTTCTTCCTAACTTGGAGATTTCAGGGACGAAATCCTTTAAGTTGGGGAGAATGTAACAACCCGTATTTTGAATAACATGTTAACGTAAATCAAGGCAGAATTAAATGATAAAATCTGAATCAAGGGAAACGGGCTCTGCCATTGCGTTCGTCTCGGAAAAATACGCGAAATAGAGTCCGAGTTTTCGAGAAACGGAGTCCGTATGACCAAGTTAGGGCCCAACGAAGTTTCAGAAAATTCCAAGTCCGAAAAACAGTTCAAAATTCAAATCTGGAGCCGAAAAGACTGGGCGAAAAAATTTCCCGCCCAGCACCCAAGTCGACATGGGTGTCGACTTGGGTGTCGACACACCCAAGGTGGTGTCGACTTGCAAGTCGACACCCCTGTCGACCTGGGTTGTCGAGCCCAGGCCACCTGGGTGCGCCTGCTTGTGTCTCTGGTCCTGTTCTGGAAGCTTCCGACGGAATTTGATGGCTCAGATCTGATTTGGGGTTAATCCTATGGTTTAAACTACCCCTAATCTCTATAAAAAGACCCCTAAGCCTACCCTAAACCCTCACAAATCACTCATGCCACGAAGTGCCGCCAAAATCAATCTTGATCATGGCCTCCATCTCCAACTCCAAGGGCTTATGCATTCAAATCGGATTCAAATCAAAAGGTGCAAGCTTTCGACATCAAATCGAGGGTAGATCAAAGTTGCTACACAATTTTCATGACGATTCTTCAAAAATGGAGCCACCTTTCTTAGTCAAGGCGATTCATGCTCCTAGCCCTCTTGCCATGCTATGTAAGTTCTAGCTACTTTTAGATCTAAACAGTAGTTCTAATGTGACATGGGATAAAATGTGATGAAACATAAGTATGCTAGCCTATATGAACCTTGTCATGTCTCTTTTGCTTGAACCTATGACTTTGGGCTATGGTTAGCGACTAAATAATGCCACTTATGTCATGTTTACCCTAGTATATCTTGCAAGTTTGAATCTTTATCCATGGAATGTTAGCATGAACCTTTGGGAACCACTTGACTTGTGAAACATGGGCAAAGACTTGACTTTGGGGCTTATGCATGTAAATGAACCCAAACCCCTTATGTATCATGCATGTTTGTGGCCAAATTCACTTATGATACTATGCATGCTTGTAGCCAAATTTCCTTATGATACTATGCATGTTTATGGCCAAATTCCCTTATGATACTATGCATGTTTGTGGCCAATATGTTGGCATAATACCCTACTATGTAACTCGCTTCCACTTGGGTTGGAAATACGTTTGGATAGCTTAGGAAAAACGTGGGTATGACATGAAAAACTTGACATGGGGTTTACATGAGAACATGACATTCACGATACTTTTAAATATGGTCATGACACATGGGAAAACATGGAACTTGAACTAGACATGGGTGGGTTGTAAGTGTAATAAGACACTAGACCAAACATGAAGGTGGCCAACTCGAGGTTGGGTTGAGTTTATAGCATAAATCTACCCAGACCCGCCCGGCTTAACTAGTGGCTACAAACAATAGGACCCAATGTGAGTAGTTGGTCACATAGCACTTAAAACCCGAGGTTAGACTAGGTTGTGGTGTAAATCTACCCTGACCCGCCCGGCTTAACTAGTAACCACAACAAAGTCTAATGTGAGAGGTTGGGGTGCATTAATCTAATTAATGCCACATGAAAAGGTTAAGTAATTTTGACTAATGACACTTAACCGATATGACACGAATGGGCAGGTTAAGTGGAACCGGACTTGATTTCTTAATGACACTTAACCATATAAGACAATTAGGGGATGGGTTTGAGTAATTTACACTTAACTAATCCGACTTAGTAATTAGATGGGGTTAAGTAATTTACACTTAACTAATCCGACTTGGTAATTAGATGGGGTTAAGTAACCTACACTTAACTAATCTAAACATGGTAATTAAATGGGGTTAAGTAATCCATACTTAACTAATCTAACACGGTAATTCGATGGGGTTAAGTAATTTACACTTAACTAATCTGACTTGGTAATTAGATGGGGTTAAGTAACTTAGACTTAACTAATCTAAACACGGTAATTAGATGGGGTTAAGTAACTTTCACTTAACTAATCTAAGCACGGTAATTCGATGGGGTTAAGTTAAACACTTAACCAATCTAAACTTGGTAATTCAATGAGGTTAAGTAACCAATACTTAACCAACTTAACATGACAATTTAATGGGGTTGAGTAACTTATACTTAACCAATTGTACATGATGATTTGATGAGGTTAAGTAACCTTTACTTAACCAATCTAATATGTGGACCTGACAGGGTTAAGTCACAAGACCTTTCAAATTAGGCTCAACCATGGTAATACGATTAGTGGATGGGGTTAAGCTAAGCCATACATAACCAATCTGACTCGATAATCTGATGGGATTAAGATAATCTATGCTTAATCAATCTAACATGATAATCTGATAGGGTTAAGACAAATAAACACTTAACGAATTTGACTTGATAGGGTTAAGTCATGAGCTTCTTGGTACACTTAACCAACTTGTAGGGCTAAGCCTTGAACTTGAGTACTTAACCAATCTTGACATGATTCGTAGGCGGGTTAAGTCATGAACTTGGATAACAGCACTTAACCCATTTGACAAAACCCTAGCTCAGGGGACTAGGCTGAAAATCATAGTTAACAAGGATAGCGGAAAAATGAGCTAAGTGGTAAACCTTAGTTAAGGATAACTAAGTAATAATTCTTAGCCAAGGACATGGGACTAGTTCATAAAGAGATGAGTAACCTGATACGGTAGGTCATCGCTTAGTATACGAGGAGGAGCAACTTATCTGACTTGGATAAAAAGCTCCAGCGAACTGGGTGACGAAGCGGTAGCTTTGGGGTACGTGAGGGTACTCTTGGTATCCCTCTGCGAGGTGGCAGGTGGTCCATGAAACCCGACCTCACAGAGGTTAAGGTCTGCGGTAGAAGAGCCAAGAGTATGCCTTGGTTGCTATGCGAGTGACCTAAAGGCTGGGATGGATTAGCGTGGAGTCGACGATACATGTTTTTGCCCTGGATAGCACGTCGCCGACTACCTACCATCTTTAGTCAATCGTGTACGAACGGAAAGGCAGAGAACTCCCAACGGACCATGTTCTTGCTATCGAGTCATGGGTGAGGTTGGCCCATAGGAAAGTGGGGCTATAGTGGGGCCGGGATGTAGTTCTCATACATGATTTTCCTTGGATTGCCTTTCAGTAGTTGAGGGAGGGGTCACGTGGGACCATAGCCACGGATACAAAAACAGACCTTGATATCTGCTTCAGCAGACGACTTGAAGCTCCCGACCGAGTTTCGTATTTCTTGATTTGCCCTGGCACGGAACTCGGATGACACATTGGGATACATGTGCGTCTAGACATGGAAAACGATTCACGATACATACGTGGGATAAAGGGCGCGGTTGACGGGTGGCATAATCCCTAGTGGCCCTAGGTGGCTTGAACCCAAACCGAGACACGGAAACGTTCATTAGGTAGCATAATCCTTAGTGGTACTAGGTGGCATAAATCCTAAGTGAACACGCGATAGTTCATGGTAAGAAAACTTAACCAGATCAAGGGTAGCAGTCCAAAATAACCTCAAGGATAAAACGTTTACATGGGAAAGCCCGTATGGCCTACGGCAAAGGACTGAACTTATACATGGAAAAAACATACGAGTTGGGAAAACCTACATATGCTATATATTAGGTTGACATGGACCATTACGTGACATTGGGCAAGGGACATTCATAGTTGACACATGACGCGGGTTGGGACACTAGTACGAGAGGTGCAGAGCAAATATACATGATAAATACCTTGGGATGGTATACATGATAGACACCATGGGATGGTATACATGATAGATACCTTGGGATAGTATACTTGATAGAAACCTGACGATGTGATACCTTGATTTATCATGACACCGTAGTTTATCATAATATCTTAGTTTATCTTGCTACAGTAGTTCAGCTTGTTACCCTGGTTTAGTTTATCTATCTTGTTGTCATCCTTATGTTTACTTTCAGTTTATGCATGTCGTGTTACCTTTACCTGTTTTGATACTGGATGTAGATAGGACTTACTAGTCTTCATGACTGACCCCGTTTTGTTTCGCCTCTTTGTCTTTTGTTTCCCCCCAGGTTTCAGGGAGGAAACATTGTTATCTAGTTCGGACTTCTTCTGCTTGAAGGTCATCACGCATGGCGTGGACTTTTCTTGGCTATGGCTACTTTACTATTTTACTTGGGAATAATTTATGAAATGGTTTTAGGCTTCTTTACTATTACAAGACAAGTTTTGATGTATTCTGATGTAAAAGGCTTTAGACCTTATTTTATAAGGTAAGGAAATTTGTTTTACTTCTGCTGCTTTATATATGTTTTGTCTTGTAATATTTCTGTGTATGTTTACCTCGATAATGCTTCACCAAACCTAGTGCATTCCCTTTGTGAGTGACCCTAGCGGAGGTGGGGTGTTACAAACTGAATATGCTATTGCACTGATTTCTATTTCTCTGCACCTACTAATAATTGTTTCAACTAGCCTCATGTGTTCATAATAAAGTGATCCCTTTATCGATCGGCTTCTACTCGCATGTATTTATTACTTGTGTCATTTGGCCCTGCTTCTTTGTAGATATTGTCCCACCATGGGGTGTATCAATCCCTATGATGGCAACCCGACACTATTCAAGATGCATAGTGTATAACTACTGATGCTCAGTGCCTGATTTTTCCACTCCGGACTACGTGCACGCCGTACTCCGTCGGAACCTACACTGACGCACCACCTGCCTCTATTTTGACCGCTTATAATCAGCCCAGTAATCGTGCCCTACCCTGCCTAGTTCAGGGTACCGTGATACATCTATGTGGGTTACTGCTGAAATGGGTCCCCATTACTAGGGTTTCCTAACCAACTTGTTATAACGGTTAAGTGTTCCCAATTTAACCTAACCCCAACATTTGCTTAATTAACATGCTGTATTGGTTAAGTGTTGCCTACGTTAACTTAACCCTACCATTCTTAGCATGTCTGTTCATTAGCATTAATTCATTAATGTGCCAACCTCTCACATTAGAACTGTTGTTTGCGGTTGTTGGATGTGTCGGGCGGTTCCGGGCAGACTTGTACCGCAAACTCATTCTAACCTCGGGTTTTGGGCTTAGTGCGCTAACCTCTCACATCAGATCTATTGTTGCGGTCGCTGGATGTGCCGGGCAGTTCCGGGAAGGCTTACACCGTTTACATATTTACCATACATGTCCAAGTTTATATGTCAATTTTCCATAAGTGTAGTCAATTCAAGTTATGCCCCATTTACTTGTTATGCCCAAAATTACTTAATTAACTTATACCCAATTCCCCACGTTTCAATCATACGAACAACAAGATTCAGACTAGGTTTCCGAATGAACCTAGTATTCATAAAATAAAACAAAAAGGGGAATAGAGAAGAAACACAAGAGTTGACATAAGAGAATAGGCATGTAAATGTGTACCAAACACAAGAATCATGATCCCAATAGATTTGTTGTATACTAACAACGAATATGAGCAAACTGAGCAAGTTACATCATAGGCATAAAGATTCGATAGAATTGAACATAAAAGAATCACCAATTTGGTGTACAACATGATAGGTTCCATTGTATCAATCACAACAGTCTCATAGGCATAGGTAATTCATATTTGACAAAAGGATAAGCATGAATCAGAATTGATTATCTTACAATTAGGCATAGCTAGACTCGATTCATTACAGTCATGATTTCTATTAGGTGTTCAAATCTGAATAATAACTGAACTTACAGTGATAGGATTAGAAAAAGTGAATTAGTTGACGTTGTAGCGTTTCTATTATTTCTTTGTTGATTGAAGCGGAGAACCTTTACTTCAATTAGAAGCTCTCTAGTTTGATTTCTAGTTTGGAGAAGAAGGAGTCTAGGCTAGTATAGAGATGGCCAGCATGGTGGCATCATAGAATAGGATTATGAGGTTAGGGTTTTGGTTTGATGTGATTATATAGAAGTATAGGATTAATTTGAGCCTTTAGATCCATCTAGGATCAATCTAAGCCATCCAGACCATCATGACACATCACCGGGCCAACCAGAAAAGGACATCTAAGCCCTAAAACACCAAAAATCGTCATTTGGACACTTCATCCCAGATCTGGCCGATGGGGGTTGACACCCCTATAGGGGGGTCGACACCCCTGTCGACACCCCTTATGGTGGGTCGACACCCCTGTCGACCCCCTTGGGGGAGTCGATCCCTCTGAGCGAGAATTCTCCCGCTCAGCCCACTTCTGCTGATTTCGAATTTTGAACTGGTTTTGACATTTAATTATTATTTTAATTTAATTTTTGTTTAAACTTGAAATCTTCTAACCTCCATAACTTCTTCATACTGTAACCGTTTTACGCAAACTCGGACTCTATCTCAAGAAGAATTCTGAGACAGAATTCCGAGACGAACGCAATGGCGCTACCCATTTTACTTAATTCCCACTTTTTAAATTAAGCATTATTGAATTTGTTATTTTAGTATTCATAGAAAATACGGGGTGTTACAAATGTCCCTACCAAGATATCACCTGTCACCTGCTACTTGGTCTGCCGATCCACAAAAGATGAACAACCCAAGGTAATAAGAGGAAACATAAAACCTTGAGTCAGACACAGTCTTTGTGAACGATAAAACAACTATCTAACATCAACAACAAATTATATGAGAATAGGTAGATTAACAAACTAATCTACAACAATATCAGAGAAGAATTTAACCCTATCTTCCCCACACCAGACGGTGATAGCCTTTACAAACAAACATTTCAACCATACATCCATGACAATCAGAACAACCATTCATTCATGGCAATCAGGAATAACCAAGCAATAGTTAACAAAGCAACTAGTTATATCTCATGTAAACCATCCTAATCGAATCAACACACCCCAAGCACAAGCCCCGAGGGCCTAAACCAACATCAGACAAGCACCCAAGAAACATTTCCTTCGACGTTAGATAATCTATGTGAGACGGTACAAGCAAAGCAACCAACACTCATGACTGACTCTGGCTATCACCGCCAATCCTGCTTTGAAACCATCGTTAATCGTATGACCGTCTAAATACCTTGTCATCCTCTGTAAAGTGCTAATGGTAAACCCTGATTCTAGCAAAAACTCCATATGGCTTTCAACGATATGTATTTAGGCCTTTCAACGATACCTAGGGTACTCGACAATACAACCGGTCTTTTAGATGTCTCTATTATACCCTTGTTTTAAGCCCACTAAAACCTACAACAACGATAATTTCGTAGCCTTTAATATCTCTAGTCCTCCAACCTGATGACCATTCATTGCTCAAGTAAACCCCCTCGAGAAACCATTATCCATCAACTCATCACTTTGAGTCTTCTTCACATTCTTTGCATTTCAACGATCAACAAACTTGTAACAACCCGTATTTTGACGGTAGAATAATTAATCTATTTAATTATATAAATAGTAATTCAGAGAATTAAATGGACGTTAAATTTAATTATATGGATTATTTAATTAAAATAAATAACATAATAATATATTTAATTTTTGAAATAGTCAGAAATAGTGGAATTCAGAATATGGTGTGAATTGGATCATTTGTGATATTTAATTCAGTTTAAATTTGAATTATAATAACGAATATATTATTTAAATGAAGTTTGAACTTATAATTATATTATAATTATAATTGAGCTCGAAATGGCGCTACAGTTCGTAAATTGGCGATTCGAACTTCAACTGAATATATAGGGTATATTATAAATCGGACTTCTGTGAAACCACAAACGTTCAGAGCTTGTGAAGTATATTTTTCTAACGAAAGAGAAAAATCGGGATTTCGTCATGTAGATTTTGATTTATGTCCAAATCAAATTTTAGAAAGTTTGCTGTGGAATTCCTTTATAATTTATAACAATTTATTTATATTTATAAAAGGAATTTCATTATAAATCGAATATCGATTTAATCGGGATTTGAAATATCTAGTTAGAAATTCATATAGGAATATTCTGAAGCTGTACAGTATTCCATGTGAATATATACGATAATATATATTTATAAATATTTAATTAAATTGTTTTTAAATAAATTTATATATTTAAAAGGGTTATTTAGAGCTTTAAAAATAGTCGGTTTTGCAAATGACCTCAGAATTCGACGAAACCAATTTTGTTGGATCCGCAATATTAAATTATTACTAGATTTCAGTTTTCATGATTTTTGATTTCAATGTGTGGCCGTATGGGATTTTAATGTGAAAAACAGTCGATAATTCGACCTTTAAAAATATGCTGTGTGAGCAAACGAAGTCGGAATTCGACGAAACTAGTTTCGTTGGGACCGTAATGTCGAACTGTAGCTGCATGACCATTTTCATGATTTTTGAATATCGTGTGTGATCACGCGGATTTTTAGAAGGAAAAACGAATATTAAACAAAATATCTAAGCCTAATATATAATAGTTTTAACAAAAATTTTAACTCAAAACAAAGGTCCATGCTTCATTTACTTCAACCGGCCGTTTTCTTTGGTTCAAAACAAAATACGTGGCCTTAGAAAATCCTCACAAATCAAAGGAAATTTCTATAAATAGGGAAACTTATAAGGTTGGAATCGAGAGAGGGTTAGCTTCAATTTGGTACCTTTTCATTTTGTTCGATCTAATTTGTTCGCTGTCGTTTTGGGTCAGCGTGAATTAGGGTTCCAAGAATTTCGTTGTAAAGGCATCGATTGGTAAAACTGAAGTTGGATTTGGTTCGTGGTTGGAATTGGAACATACTGGGAAGTTTTTGTGGATCTCGAACTCAATTCAGTTAGGTGATGTTCCAGTAATACACGGACGAGCTGAAGTTGCAAGTCCCAAATAGAGGTGCGAGTTCCCGATGAGTGAGATGAGATTGAAGAGGAGGCTAAGAGGAGAATTACTATGATTTTTGTTTGATTTTTAATGATCCGTGGAGGAAGAACGAAGTGCTTGAAGATTTGGAAATGGCTTGGATTTTTAATGGAGCACGATGTTCGTGGGGGAAGAAGAGCCTTATACGGGTGGGCTTGCGCAAGGGAAAATGGGCTGAAATCTAAGGTGAAAGCCCAAAGGGAAATTCAAGTTATAACTTTTTATTTAAAATAAATGTATATGAATTTTGAAAAGCAATAACAATTTCATACGTTATCGAAATTCGGCAAAACAAGTTCCATTGGGATCGTATGGACGGACACTACACGATGACACTGACTGGAAGTCCATCCGAGCTCGTTACAATTTATTGCGAAATAAATTGTCCGTCTGAATCAAGCGATGGTTATCATCGTTAACGATGATCGTCCAATGTGATTAAAACTCACCAACTCTGAACAGTTATATTTTTATAACGTAATTCTTCGAACTGATAATTATCTGTTGTTGATTGCTGTGTGTTAACAATTTGGTTGTTTTGCTTATGTAGTGGTTGAAATTATAGATAACGATATATATAAATTGTTATCAAATATTGATTCTGTTTAGCAGAATATTTCATATTGAAATGAAATCGATGTTAACTATATTATTTAACATCTGTGGTGGAGGGAAATAGGTTGGAGGGACCCAACTGGGTTCCTCAATATATGTAATACTGTTTTGTTTCATATATTGTGATATATGATGTAATATATAATCTGTTGTTGATTATGTGTGTTTGAATGATATTGATCACTGTTAATTGGTATTTTAAATATCGTGAAAAATACTGGGATGTAAAAAGGGGATTTTCAAAGTATATTTTGAAAATAAATTATTTATATAAAATCAATGGATTTTATATATAAAAGGAAAAAGGATTTTTATATAAGGAAATAATTATAAAATCAAAAGGGTTAAAAAGGAATATATTTGTAAAACAAATATAAAGGAAATATATTTGTAAAACAAATATAAAGGGAATTATTTGTAAAACAAATATAAAGGAAATATATTTGTAAAACAAATACAAAGGAAGATATTTGCAAAACAAATAGAAAGAGAAATATTTGTAAAACATTTACAAATAAAATAGAAAAAAGGAATATTTGTAAAACATTTACAAATAGAATTTAAAAGGAAATATTTGTAAAACATTTACAAATAGATTAAATGGAAATATTTATTTATAGGAAATAAATAGAATTTTATAAATGAGATATTTATTTGTTAAATAAATAGGAAAGATAAAAGAAATATATGTTAAATAAACATAAAAGATAAAAGAAATATTTATTTGTTAAATAAATAGAAAAGATAAAAGAAATATTTATTTGTTAAATAAATAGAATTGAAAAGGGAATAGTTATTTGTTAAGTAAAAAAATAGAAAAGGAATTAATCAAAGGGGATAATTAAAAGGAATAAATCAAAGGAGTTAATTCAAAAGAGTAAATCGAAAAGAGTTAATCGAAATGAGTGAATCGAATATTAGTTATTCGATTAGAGTTAGATTAACCAGTTAGAGGTAATCGATTAGAGTTAGAGTTAACCAGTTAGAGTTAATCGATTAGAGTTAACTAGTTATAGTTAATCGATTAGAGTTAGGGTTAATCGATTAGAGTTAGAGTTAACCAGTTAGAGTTAACCAGTTAGAGTTAATCGATTAGAGTTAGAGTTAACCAGTTAGAGTTAATCAGTTAGAGTTAATCAGTTAAAGTTAATCAGTTAGAGTTAACCAGTTAGAGTTATTCAAATGGAGTTAATCAAGTCGAGTTAATTAAGATGAGTTAATCAAACCGAGTTAATCCAAAGGAGTTTGACGAATATTGGTTATTTGAATAGAGTTAAAGGATAGTCAAATATTGGTTATTTGAATAGAGTTAAAGGAGTATCGAACATAGTTTATACGAATAAAGTTTAAAGAAATTAGTAAATCGAATATAGTTTTTTCGAAGAGAGATTTATTGAATATAGTTTATTCGAAAAGAGAGATTTTCGAATATCGTTTACTCGAAAGAAAGAGTTATCGAATATAAGTTATTCGAAGTGAGTTAATCAAATATAGTTTATTCGAAAGAGAGCTTATCAAATATAGTTATTAGAGAGGAGTTAATCGAAAATGGTATTCGAAAGTTAAGTAAATCGAATATGGTATTCGAAGGTAAGTAAATTGAATATAGTTATACAAAAGAAGTTAGTCGAATATGGTTAGTCGAGTCGAGTTAATCGAATAGAGTTAAGTAGAACATTGGTTAATCAAATATTAGTAAATCGAATATGGTATTCTAAAGTAATAAATCAAATATGGTATTCGAAAGGGAGTAAATCGAATATAGATATTCAAAGGAGAGTTAATCAAATAGAGATTACTCGAAAGAGAGTTAATCGTCGAATTCGATTATATCGAATTCGGGAAAGTATTATTTACTTTTCGGTGTTTAAATCAAGATTTATTTATTTATAAATTAGGTGTTTATTTATTTATTCACATTAAAAAATAAAGGTTAAAATTGAAATTAGATATTTCGAAAGGAGGGATTATAACGTTATCGTTATAAAAATGTTCTGTAAAAGAAGTGGATTCGTAAATAGAATCCGAGAGTTACATAAGGAAGTTTGTTAAAGATTTAAAAGATAAATTTTGACTATTTCGAAGTTAAAACGTTGTTCAGTTAAGGTCTGAGAGGTAATTATACCCCAACTTGATTGACTTCCTTCTTAACTAAGGAATGGTAAGGTTTGATAGTGAAGGAGTTTTGGAAATGTTTTCCAAATAAGAATCAAAAATGTTTTCTAATAATAGAAAATAAGAAATGTTGAATATATGGAAACAGGGGATAAGTAAATTAATGAACTAAAGAGGTAAATGTTCAATGATGATTGATCGATATAATTTCCATTTGGAAATAATATCGTTGTTTGCACACGTGTTTTTTCTTTGATAGTTAACTCAACGACTATCGAAGTTTTCGACCATTTTAACGTTGTTAATATGGAGAGACCAGTTGGATTATTATCCGAAGAACCACTCTATATTGGCATAAGTGTTGCGAATCATATATGCCAAAGGTAATTGAAAACGGAGTAAAATGAAGGGCTATTGTATAAATCTTAGGTAAAGATTGCCTAAGATGGATGTACTGAATAGTGCCTTCGGTTTGTCCAGTCCCAGGACGACCTGTATGGAAGAATGTCTGACAGAGTACATTTAATAGATTGCGTAAGTTGATCTCTTCAAACGTACGTACGTTTGGTGGCGGAGGAATTTGTTTCTCTTAGCTGTATACCCATTGTATTTTTAGGGAAATCAATTTGTGATTTGGAGGTTATGATGATGTGACATTCAAAGTGAATAAACGTGTGATCTGTCAGAGATAAGCGTGGCCTCCAGTCTCACAACCGGGAAATGACAAAAATCGGGCAGGCAGCATGGCTTTGTAGGTCGCACCTATTAGGGTGTATAATCACCTGATCTAGAGTTTCGTTTACTTCTAAAAATCTATTGTCGATGCTGTCCCGTTCGGGAAACGGTTGCTGATCCCAATCGTTGGTGATATACATTCGATACACTCAAGCGAAATGAGTGGTCGGTCATGTGTGGCCGGGTTGCAAGATGTTCTTGTTGAACCCAGTGTATTCTTCTTTAGAGGTACACTAGCGAAAGGTTGTTCCATACCTTGTCATAGTTGGAAATCCATTACCCAATACGTGCTTGCGGTTTTGATTGTATACTATATATGTAGAACGTGAGATGAAAGCGTTTCTGCTAGATGATTATTATATTGTGTTGATAGACACTATTATAATATCGATGAGTTTTGATATAAAGATTATTTTGGATTCTCATAAGGGAAAAACCCGTTCCGTTATACGGTGTGGTCCTATGAGATATCATTAAATGGCTCAAATTGTTTTAAACTGTTTTCCAGTCCCATGACTGACCCGGAGTTTATTTTGTTTGTTTTCCCTAAACTCTTAGGTGACCAATTTTTTACGGACAGTCAAGTAGTCAGGATTTTACAGATATACTTGGAGAGCTTGGAGCAGGAGGCTTCAGGATCATATAGCTATTATTTATTTCCGCTGTGCTGTAAGTGTTGTACTTTGGAAATGATATGTATATTCAAGTACATATTTATATTTCAAAGTTATGATATATATTATATGTTATTCGTTCCGCTGTGAGGTTCATGTTACTCTGATGTTATGTTCTTCTTCTTCTTCTATTCTAAGTTTCTATCTTATCTATTCTCACCCTCTAACTTCTTTCATTAACTACCAGTATTTTCGATCCTTGGATGTTCGATATGTGTTGTATATCGGATAACCAAGATCGACTTTTTCCGGGTCGTTACTGTTGGTATCAGAGCTTAAGGTTAAGTAATTACCTTGGCTCTGTGGCGTGACTTAGTAGAGATAGGGTTCGTAATACACTAGATTGAGTTTGAGTGTATATATACGAGTGCGTATTTGTTATTTGATATAAAAATTGTTTTATATTGTGGAGATTTATTGGTTGAGTTGTTTATGGGTTCTGGTTGATCAGTTTGATCCACTGTATCGGTAGGAGTTTCTAAACACTCGAATACGATGAGTCGACACAATATGTTTTGAAAAGAGGGTAAATTAAAATAAGTTTACCCAAAGTATATCTTGATATAAAGAAGATATAAATATTGGAATTATAATATATTGGATATATTGGTTGTTATTATAATAGAGTAAGATTATAATTTAAATGGTTATGTAATTAACCAATCAGAATTCTGATAAGCGTAATATATGAAATGAAGAATTTAAATCCGAATTGGATTTAAAACCCTGGAAATTGGAAAGGTGTTTGTAAATGGATTTGGATTGAATATATGAGAATTTTAAAATCCTGGGAGATTTTAAATTGTTTTACAAACATTGTGAATGATATTTTGAAATGTATTTCAGAATGGACGTGTTTAGAAATGGGTTTGAAAGGTAATATAGTATTGAACTCACTTTGATCGCTGAGAAATAACTCTGATGATGATGGCCACATCATCAGTGTTCATTTCGAGTTCTAAGTGATGGATTACTACCAAAGATATTGTTTTGGGAATGTTTTGAGAAAAACAAGTTGTTTTGAATCCTTTAAAGGGAAGTTGGATTTTTGAGAAAAGCAAAGTTATTTAAAAACTCCTGGGAAGAGACTGTTTGAATTAAAACAAATTTAAAGAAAATTTGCGAAAGCGAATTGAAATTGAAGTAAGGCCAGTTAAGTGAAAAACTAAATTGAATTTGAATGATATCGGGACAAATTAGATTTGTGAGATTCGAATTTGAAGTGTAATTTGATAATCAAGTTAAGAGTTTGGAATCGAGAATGAAACTCGAGTTTGAAATGATATTTGGCTTGAGTATAAGAGAATGGTTGTGTAGGAGATAAAAGTGATTTGAGTTTGATCGGAATGACATTGGTATATGCTGAATTGATAGCAGGTATAAAGGATATAATGATATGCCGACAAAAAGGTACAAGTTTATATTTCTATTGGATACAAGATTTATGAGCCAAATTGGCAAGCCGCTTGGCTGTTTGACTTTCTTTTGGGTTGGAGATGGCCTAGAGAGGCGAGTTGGAGTTGTACCGATTGAGCTGTACAAAGGAGGTCTTGGCGAAATTTTTCAGAAATTTCGGGTGTTAGAAAATTTTCAGGATTTTTGAAAATTTTCGTTGATAAGGATTAATTAAATATTTAATTGAAATTAAATTGGTTCAGTTGAAAACCGGAGTTAAGAAGTGAATGAATAAGTTCTAACCAGTTAATAGAGTTGTTTTCTATTTTAGTTATTTCGAGGACGAAATTATTTTAAGTGGGGAAGAATGTAACGACCCGTACTTATACGGTAGAATAATTAATCTATTTAATTATATAAATAGTAATTCAGAGAATTAAATGGTTGCTAAATTTAATTATATGGATTATTTAATTAAAATAAATAATATAATAATATATTTAATTTCTGAAATAGTCAGAAATAGTGGAATTCACAATATGGTGTGAATTGGATCATCTGTGATATTTAATTCAGTTTAAAGTTGAATAATAATAACGAATTTATTATTTAAATGAAGTTTGAACGTATAATTATATTATAATTATAATCGAGCTCGAAATGGCTCTGCAGTTCATAAATTAGCGATTCGAACTTCAACTGAATATACAGGGTCTATTTTAAATCGGATTTCTGTGAAACAAGAAACGTTCAGAGCTGGTGAAGTATATTTTTCTAATGAAAGAGAAAAATCGGGATTTCGTCGTGTAGATTTTGATTTATGTCCAAATCAAATTTTAGAAAAGTCACTGTGGAATTCCTTTATAATTTATAATGATTTATTTATATTTATAAAAGGAATTTCGTTCTAAATCGAGTATCGATTTAATCGGAATTTGAAATATTGAGTTAGAAATTCATATAGGAATATTCTGAAGCTGTACGGTATTCCATGTGAATATATACGATAATATTTATTTATAAATATTTAAATAAATTATTTTTAAATATATTTATATATTTAAAAGGGTTATTTAGAGCTTTAAAAATAGCCAGTTTTGCAAACGACCTCAGAATTCGACGAAACCAATTTTGTTGGATCCGCAATGTTAAATTATTGCTAGATTTCAGTTTTCATGATTTTTGAAGTCAGTGTGTGGCCGTACGGGATTTTAATGTGAAAAATAGTCGATAGTTCAACCTTTAAAAATATGTTGTGTAGGCAAACGGAGTCGGAATTCGACGAAACCAGTTTCGTTTGGACCGTAATATTGAACTATAGCTGCAAAACCATTTTCATGATTTTTGAATATCGTGTGTGATCACACAGATTTTTAGAAGGCAAAACGAATATTAAACAAAATATCTAAGCCTTATATATAATAATTTTAACAAAAATTTTATCTCAAAACAAAGGTCCACGCTTCATTTACTTCAACCGGCCGTTTTCTTTGGTTCAAAACAAAATACGTGACCTTAGAAAATCTCACAAATTAAAGGAAATTTCTATAAATACGGAAACTTATATGGTTGGAATTGAGAGAGGGTTAGCTTCAATTTGGTACCCTTTTCATTTCGTTCGATCTAATTTGCTCGCTATTGTTTTCGGTCAGCGTGAATTAGGGTTCCAAGAATTTCGTTGTAAAGGCTTCGATTGGTAAAACTAAAGTTGGATTTGGGTTCGTGGTTGGAATTGGAACATACTGGGAAGTTTTTGTGGATCTCGAACTCAATTCAGTTCGGTGATGTTCCAGTAATACACGGACGAGCTGAAGTCGCAAGTTCCAAAAAGAGGTGCGACTTCCTGATGAGTGAGATGTGACTGAAGAGGAGGCTAGGAGGAGAATTACTATGATTTTTGTTTGATTTTTAATGAGCTGTGGAGGAAGAGCGAAGTGCTTGAAGATTTGGAAACGGCTTGGATGTTTACTGGAGCACGATGTTCGTTGGGGAAGAAGAGGCTTATACGGGTGGGCTTGCGCAAGGCAAAATGGGCCGAAATCTATGGTGAAAGCCCAAAGGGAAATTCAAGTTATAACTTTTTATTTAAAATAAATGTATATGAATTTCTTAAGGCAATAATTATTTCATACGTTATCGAAACTCAGCGAAACAAGATCCGTTAGGATCGTATGGACAGACACTACACGATGACACTGACTGGAAGTCCATCCGAGCTTGTTACAATTTATTGCGAAATAAATTGTCCGTCTGAATCAAGCGATGGTTATCGTTGTTAACGATGATCGTCCAACGTGAGTAAAACTCACCAACTCTGAACAGTTATATTTTTATAACGTAATTCTTCGAACTGATAATTATCTGTTGTTGATTGTTGTGTGTTAACAGTTTGGTTGTTTTACTTATGTAATGGTTGAAATTATAGATAACGATATATATAAATTGTTATCAAATATTGATTCTGTTTAGCAGAATATTTCATATTGAAATGAAATCGATGTTAACTATATTATTTAACATTTGTGATGCAGGGAAATAGGTTGGAGGGACCCAACTGGGTTCCCCAATATATGTAATACTGTTTTGTTTCATATATTGTGATATATGATGTAATATATAATCTGTTGTTGATTATGTGTGTTTGAATGATATCGATCACTGTTAATTGGTATTTTAAATATCGTGAAAAATACTGGGATGTAAAAAGGGGATTTTCAAAGTATATTTTGAAAATAAATTATTTATATAGAATCAATGGATTTTATATATAAAAGGAAAAAGGATTTTTATATAAGGAAATAATTATAAAATCAAAAGGGTTAAAAAGGAATATATTTGTAAAACAAATATAAAGGAAATATATTTGTAAAACAAATATAAAGGGAATTATTTGTAAAACAAATATAAAGGAAATATATTTGTAAAACAAATACAAAGGAAGATATTTGCAAAACAAATAGAAAGAGAAATATTTGTAAAACATTTAGAAATAAAACAGAAAAAAGGAATATTTGTAAAACATTTACAAATAGAATTTAAAAGGAAATATTTGTAAAACATTTACAAATAGATTAAATGGAAATATTTATTTATAGGAAATAAATAGAATGTTATAAATGAGATATTTATTTGTTAAATAAATAGGAAAGATAAAAGAAATATTTGTTAAATAAATAGAAAAGATAAAAGAAATATTTATTTGTTAGATAAATTGAAAAGATAAAAGAAATATTTATTTGTTAAATAAATAGAATTGAAAAGGGAATAGTTATTTGTTAAGTAAACAAATAGAAAAGGAATTAATCAAAGGAGATAATTCAATGGAATAAATCAAAGGAGCCAATTCAAATAAGTAAATCGAAAAGAGTTAATCGAAATGAGTTAATCAAATATTAGTATTCGATTAGAGTTAATCGATTATAGTTAATCGATTAGAGTTAATCGATTAGAGTTAGAGTTAACTAGTTAGAGTTAATCGATTAGAGTTAGAGTTAACCAGTTAGAGTTAATCGATTAGAGTTAGAGTTAATCGATTAGAGTTAGAGTTAACCAGTTAGAGTTAATCGATTAGAGTTAGAGTTAACCAGTTAGAGTTAATCGATTAGAGTTAGAGTTAACCAGTTAGAGTTAATCAGTAAGATTTAATCAGTTAGAGTTAATCAGTTAGAGTTGACCACTTAGAGTTAACCAGTTAGAGTTATTCAAATGGAGTTAATCAAGTCGAGTTAATTAAGATGAGTTAATCAAACCGAGTTAATCCAAATGAGTTAATCCAAAAAAGTTAGTAGAATATTGGTTATTTTAATAGAGTTAAAGGAGTTAGTCGAATATTGGTTATTTGAATAGAGTTAAAGGAGTATCAAATATAGTTTATTCGAATAAAAGTTAAGGAAATTAGTAAATCGAATATAGTTTATTTGAAGAAAGATTCATCGAATATAGTTTATTCGAAAAGAGAGATTTTCGAATATCGTTTATTCGAAAGAAAGAGTTATCGAATATAAGTTATTCGAAGTGAGTTAATCGAATATAGTTTATTCAAAAGAGAGATTATCGAATATAGTTATTCGAGAGGAGTAAATCGAACATGGTATTCGAAAGTTAAGTAAATCGAATACGGTATTCGAAGGTAAGTAAATTGAATATAGTTATTCAAAAGAAGTTAGTCGAGTATGGTTAGTCGAGTCGAGTTAATCGAATAGAGTTAAGTCAAACATTAGTTAATCAAATATTAGTAAATCGAATATGGTATTTGAAAGTAATAAATCGAATGTGGTGTTCGAAAGGGAGTTAATCGAATATAGATATTCGAAGGAGAGTTAATCAAATAGAGATTACTCGAAAGAGAGTTAATCGTCGAATTCGATTATATCGAATTCGAGAAAGTATTATTTGCTTTCCGGTGTTTAAATCAAGATTTATTTATTTATAAATTAGGTGTTTATTTATTTATTCACATTAAAGAATAAAGGCTAAAATTAAAATTAGATATTTCGAAAGGAGGGATTATAACGTTATCGTTATAACCAATGTTATGTAAAAGAAGTGGATTCGTAAATAGAATCCGAGAGTTACGTAAGGAAGTTTGTTAAAGATTAAAAAGATAAACTTTGACTATTTCAAAGTTAAAACGTTGTTCAGTTAAGGTCTGAGAGGTAATTATACCCCAACTTGATTGACTTCCTTCTTAACTAAGGAATGGTAAGGTTTGATAGTGAAGGAGTTTTGGAAATGTTTTCCAAATAAGAATCAGAAATGTTTTCTGATAATAGAAAATAAGAAATGTTGAATATATGGAAACAGGAGATAAGTAAATTAATGAACTAAAGAGGTAAATGTTCAATGATGATTGATCGATATAATTTCCATTTGGAAATAATATCGTTGTTTGCACATGTGTTTTTTCTTTGATAGTTAACTCACCGACTATCGAAGTTTTCGACCATTTTAACGTTGTTAATATGTAGAGTCCTGTTGGATTATTATCAGAAGTACCACTCTGTATTGGCATAAGCATTGTGAATCTTATATTCCAAAGGTAATTGAAGATGGAGTAAAATGCAAGGGCTGTTGCATAAATCTTAGGTAAAGATTGCCTAAGATGGATGTACTAAATAGTGCCTTTGGTTTGTCTAGTCCCAGGACGACCTGTATGGAAGAATGTCTGACAGAGTATATTTAATAGATCGCGTAAGTTGATCTCTTCAAACATACGTACGTTTGGTGGTGGAGGAATTCGTTTCTTTTAGCTGTATACCCGTTGTATTTTTGGGGAAATCAATTTGTGATTTGGTGGGTATGACGATGTGGCATTCAAAGTGAATAAACGTGTGATCTGTCGGAGATAAGCGTGGCCTTAAGCCTCACAACCGAGAAATAAAAAAAATCGGGCAGGCAACATGGCTATGTAGGTCGCACCTATTAGGGTGTCTAATCACCAGATCTAGAGTTTCATTTACTTCTAAAAATCTATTGTCGATGCTGTCCCATTCGGGAAACGGTTGCTGATCCCAACCGTTGGTGATATACATTCGATACACGCAAGCGAAATGAGTGGTCGGTCATGTGTGGCCGGGTTGCAAGATGTTCTTGTTGAACCCAGTGTATTCTTCTTTAGAGGTACACTAGCGAAAGGTGGTTCCATACCTTGTCATAGTTGGAAATCCATTACCCAATACGTGCTTGCGGTTTTGATTGTATACTATATATGTAGAACGTGAGATGAAAGCGTTTCTGCTAGATTATTATTATATTGTGTTGATAGACACTATTATAATATCGATGAGTTTTGATATAAAGATTATTTTGGATTCTCATAAGGTATAACCCGTTCCGTTATACGGCGTGGTCTTATAAGATATCAATAAATGGCTCAAACTATTTTAAACTATTTTACTTATACCAGTCCCATGACTGACCCGGAGTTTATTTTGTTTGTTTTCCCTAAACTCTTTGGTGCCCAATTTTATACGGGCAGTCAAGTAGTCAGGATTTTACAGATATACTTGGAGAGCTTGGAGCAGGAGGCTTCAGGATCATATAGCTATTATTTATTTCCGCTGTGTTGTAAGTGTTGTACTTTGGAAATGATATGTATATTCAAGTACAGATTTATATTTCAAAGTTATGATATATATTATATGTTATTCGTTCCGCTGTGAGGTTCGTGTTACTCTGATGTTGTGTTCTTCTTCTTCTATTCTAAGTTTCTATCTTATCTATTCTCACCCTATAACTTCTTTCATTAACTGCCGGTATTTTCGATCCTTGGATGTTCGATATGTGTTGTATATCGGATAACCAAGATCGACTTTTTTAGGTTCGTTACAACATAAATCAAAATCTACACGACAAAATCCTGATTTTTCTTTTCATTAGAAAAATATACTTCACCACCACTGAACGTTTCTTGTTTCATAGAAATCCGATTTAAAACAGACCCTGTATATTCTGTTGAAGTTCGAATCGCCAATTTACGAACTACATCGCCATTTCGAGCTCGATTATAATTATAATATAATTATACTTTCAAACTTCATTTAAATAATATATTTGTTATTATAATTCAACTTTAAACTGAATTAAATATCACAGATGATCCAATTCACACCATATTGTGAATTCCACTATTTCTGACTATTTCAAAAATTAAATATATTATTATATTATTTATTTTAATTAAATAATCCATATAATTAAATTTAACAACCATTTAATTCTCTGAATTACTATTTATATAATTAAATAGATTAATTATTCTACCGTAAAAATACGAGTCTTTACAAAACTCTTTATAACACTTCGAATATTCCATCTTGAATTCACTTCGAAGCCACGTCCATTCCTAAACCAAAATGATCATCTCTTTTGGTCGACATTCAACTCACAATGTTTCTCCTTTATGCTATGATAACACCATTCACAGTGTCTTATAAGCGCTGCGATCCACCTTCCATTGCATGTTGATCCATTATGGGTCGGACATGTCGACCCACTATGGATTGGACATATTGATCCATTATGGATCGGACATACCGATCCATGCTACTGCAGCTTGGCATGATCCATATCCAAACCCTTTGCTGATCCATCTATTTGAAGCGGTCGATCCATTGCATTCTACTCGAGCCCGATCCATCAAAGTTGTCGATCCATCACTTAAAGTGCAACCGATGCTTCACTGAAAGTGTAATCGACCCATCCGGAAGTGCAACCGATCCATCATTGAAAGTGCGACCAATCAATTCGAAGGTGCAACCGATTCGATCCATCATCGAAAGTGCGACTGATCCATACGAAAGCACAACCGATCCAATCCATCATCGAAAGTGCAACTGATCCATCCGGAAGTGCAATCGATCTGATCCATCACCGAAAGTGCAACCTATCCATCTCCAAGCATATGTGAAACTCGTCAAAACCCATTTGATTTCGACCAACAATTTAATGATCGATACAAGCAACAATCAATAACATTCACACATAAAATAACCATCAACAATCACATAAGATACACTGAATCAACAATGAACAATTAAATCAATGGATCTAACTTACACCAAACATGAATCTACATAGAAATTACCGGTTTAAGTTGTTAGATTAGATCCTATGGTGACTCAAATGAAAACACACTTACCATGATGTAGATCTAGGTGAAAACAACTCCAAAATGATGAAATTATGATCATACAACCCATATACTTGATTGAATCCGCATGAGAGATCCATATCACTCACAAATTTTCCAAAACAACACTAAAACGATGAATCTCAATTCCGAATAGCAAAGAACACCCTTCAAATCTTCCAATTTGACGAGATCACTCTTCACTTTGCATATATCTAGCTTCAAATGATGTAGATCCTCAATTCTCTTATGTAAATCTACAATTTTAATGGTGGAAAGTGTATTTGATTAAGCAAGAAGGATTACGGGCTCAACTAAAAGAGAGAATGAAGAAAGCAAATTATTCTCCCTACCTCTAACCCCCTATTTATAGCCTCCCACTATCCCACTAATGGGCCACTCCAAATCAGCCCATTATGGCTAGCCAAACCTGAACAGAAATTGTAAAACACTAAAGCAGAGATTTTTCCCAAACCGCTGAACCCAATTTTTAATGTGACCACTCTATGGAATTGACACTTTTCAACGAGACCAACCTCAGCACCTAATTTTATCCTAGTCAAAAATTATGACATGTACAAGACTGACAAGGGGAAAATGGTCACAATTAAAATTAGTAAAAATTATGGACATGTTTCACATTCGCATAACCAAAATAACAAAATATGAGAATGATCCAACCCTCTGGGAATAAAATAAAAATATTTTATGATCCTCCAATACGTAAAATACGGGTTGTTACAAGTTTGGTTGTGTTGGGTAGGATTTTTGGATGTTGAGCACAAAGCTTGGGAGATGGTGCATTTGCGCTCATTGGCTAGGTGGTTATATGCATTTTGTAGTGTAACCTGGCTGCTAGGATAGGCAGTTTTGACTGGATTAATCCTATGGTTAGGCAGGCTACTTATGATGTTTTTGTCGGGCTTGAGGTTAACTAGGAAAGAGTGATTATGGAGTATTTTTCTACCGCTTTAGATACAAGGTAGTCTACTATTCCTTTTGGGCATCTTTGGACAGTAGCATTTAGGCAGGCTGGGATCCCTTTAGGCAATGAGAGTTCCATCACACAGTCCCGTCCTCTTATAGATGCATCCATGTTGACTAGGATGCGCATTGACTTGGCCGAGCTTCAGGAGGAGGAAGCCCAACCTATGGAGCATGATGATTAGTTTGGTGGTGTTGGTGGTGAGTTTGAGGGTGGAGATGAGGAGGGGCAGTTTGAGGGTAGTGATGTTGAGGATGTAGGTCACCAGGACCCGGGAGGTTATCAGGAACATGAGGAACATCAGTTTAACCCAACAGATTTTCAGCATGAGGCAACAGTTGAGTATCAGCCGGGCACAGGGTTCGGAGGCCAGTTTGCACCGGAGAAGGGACACGGGTAGTACCAGTATTTTGATCCTTCGACAGGATGTGAGCAGCAGGATGCAGAGCAGAATTGGGGAGGCATCGGGTCTTCCCAGTCATCACATGGTACTCAAGGCCAGTACCGGGGTCATGGGATTTGAGGCCAGAGCTTAGATCCATTTCCGAGACGCAGGACTAGTTAGCTAGGGAGCATTAGGATATCTTGCTTGGACAACAAGACATGGCCTGTAGATATGTTGAGATTTCCCAGACCCAGCAGCAGTCTCCGCAGCAGATGTACACGACCCAGCAGCGGTTTGAGCAGATGCAGCTTGAGATGCGGGATATGCATCTGGAGGTTAGGGATAACACTAGGCTCTAGGAGGAATGCCTAGATGGGTTGGATTCTTTTCTCTGCGATACCTTTGGCTCGGGACCTAGTCCTCCATTTTAGGGATAGATGGTTGTTAGTGTGACTGCTTGTAGGACTCCTTTGCTTTAGAACTTGACTATCTTTAGCAGTTTGACTTATGTAGTAAAAGCTTGTGTTTTGAACTTATGTAGTAGTATTTTTTTGTTGTTAGAAACTTTTGTATGGTTAATGAATTTCTTGGTAAATCTCTAAAAATAATTGAGTAACAAACAGAAAACATTACCATAAAATAACGTAAACAAGGTTTCCTTAAAAGTGTTGCGAGGAACAAAGACTTCAAAAATTAATTTTTCTGAAATTAGAAACTTTAAAAAGTTGGTTGATAGGGTTTTGGATGCAAAAGTTAGATGAAATATGCTCTTACTTTGTAAGAATGTGGGAAAAATTTGTTGAAAAAGGTATGTTTGGTTTTCCATAAATGTTGCATTCATATAGAATTACCAATATAATTAAGATGTGTGCATCATGTTTTCAAAAAGTTTAAAAGAAAAATTGCATTCATATAGGATGTACTTCTTAGACATTCATTACATTCATACATTATTATGTTGTGTTACACTTTGCACAAGTGCACAGATGGTTGAAAATTGGATGTACACATAATAGTTGCGATTTATACATGGAACGACATCACTCCATCCCTATCAAATTTCAAGGATGAAATTTCCTAAGGGTAGAATGTAATACCCCATACTTTATAATAATAAATGAGAATATTGATAATTTATGATTTTAGAATTCGTCCCCGAAACATATACAATTGTGTTCTTGGCAAATTTCTTATTCGTTTTGACATATAATATGTCCAAAATAGAGTTGGTATTAAAAAGTCATTATTGAACAAGTAAATCAAAGGATTGTATATATATATATATATATATATATATATATATATATACGGATAGATTCGAAATTCAAATTTAAACACAAACTATAACTGGAAAATTATAATTCAGGTAGGTTATATAAAGAAATAAATTATTACGTTATTAGTAACGTTAATCAAAATTTAAAATGCACAAAAACACACGTGTAGACCCGGAGGGGGTCGACGCAGTCTTCTAATGGGTCGAACCATGTGTCGACCCAGGGGTAGATCCTCCTTAAAGGCGGGTCGACACAAGGGTCGACCCACATTGGTTAGATCTATAGAACAGTGATGTGTTTTCTAGTTTTAAACGGTTCTAGTTTTATATAGTTAAATCCGGTGGATAAGAATTCCCTATACACCTATAAATAAACTATTAGGTCTTAGACTTTAACTCATATTTGCTGAGATGACGCCAGGGCTCTGCCATTTTCTTTCCACTTAGAACCTTTCAGAAATTAGATAATTAGGTTTATGAAATTTCGATTCAATATTTGAAGATAAAGAATGTAATTCTATAACATAGGTGTTCAGAATTCTGATCAATGTGATATAAGTTCTTGGATCTAATTTGTTTAAGTTCCTTTTCTTCTTTCCCTCTTCTTTTATTATCAGATTTGTAAATCCGTAGTTGTTTAGTATTAGATTCAGTTAGGAAGACCACGAATTCACATATCTGAATCATATTCAAAGATTGGAAAGCTGTCAGGTGAATTGATTTAGAATTATACCTTTTGAATAATGGTATAATTACAGTTTACATTCCTTATTATTCTTAACATGTTAAATAACTGTGAATTTCGGTAATAGTTATAAGATTGACCTTATGTAATGTTAAGAATATACTGCTGTACAAATTCATTATGTAAATCTTCCTTTGAGATTAAAAATTACCGTAATGCTGAAATTGCGGAATTTACAATAAACGTGAATATTACTGAAATTGACAGATTGGATATTGTAAATTAAATTACAGTGAAATCGGGGATAATGGAAAAAGAACAGATATGCTTAATTTGTAGTGATTTGGAAATTGTAAACCATATCTAACTCGGAAAATAAAAAGGGAAGATTTAAAGTGGACTCAGTTAGATGGATTTTGGAAGACATCGATACATTTTCATAACGATAAAAAAAATTTAGGAACGTGCTTGCAAGAAAAGATACATGCATGTACAAAATGAAAGTAAAAGAAATAGCTTGCAACTAAGGAACCTAATTTATGTGCGTTATGCAAATGGATCCTTGTATCTTTCCAAAAATCAATCTAATGAGGTGCGTAATATATTTTCCTGAAATAATGAAAATATACAAGAGAGTAATGAAATGGACACTACAACGGTAAAGTTTGGTTAATGTTAAAAAAACCAAGAAACTGTGAAGAACGGGGAATATAATTTATTGTAATTAATTATGAGAGTAAGAATGCAATATAATAGGAATGTTTATCTTAGGGATAAGTGGAAATTATGACATAAATTATAATAAATGAAAAGATGACTTTTTAATAAACCTTAGTTAAGGGAACTAAGTTAATAACAACAAGCGGTTGTAATAACGAGTTCAGAAAGATTGAAGTAGGTATGTTATTAATAGACTTATAAATGGGAATTATGAAGTCTAATAAAGGAAGTCAATAATAAGCGGAAGTTCGCTTCGACGGCATAAGACTAAATAAAGTAAGTATATAATCAATTGTATGCTGATGAATCTATAACTTGAGATAACAATGAAAAAGGGATAATCAAGTTAATTAGCAAAATAGTGAAATACGACAAGCGCTTGATTAAAAAAATAGACATAGGGTATAATAACACATTTGCATGATGTGCTTAGACCAGTCCGCACGTACGAAGGTGAAGAACACAGCAGGGTAGATCATCGTGGTGTCTGGAGGCACGAGAGGAGCATGCCCATCTGACTATTCTACATGATTGTTCGGTGGTACTGGAGGGAAGTACGCGGCTTATGAGGGACATGGTAGGGTACTCTGTGGTGCTCCTCTATTGCGGTACATGCTCAGGATGTACTAACAGAGGTGGGGGTCTGCGTGATGCCACCCAATGGGTATACCTTGACTACAATGATAGATTTGGCAGTCAGAAGGATGTGGCGGATTGCATTTGGTGATTCGGCGATTGGCCTCAGGAGAGGTTGGTCATGACCAAATAAGGATAGTAATCATCGGGTAGCTATCATCGACAGTCAATAGGATGTTGAAAGACTATAGCTAAACCAAGAGGTCGTCGATCATTCACTATTGAGATGCTGGTTGAGGGACATGCCAAATTGGATGATAGATTGTTTGCTAGGGTCATGTCACTCAGCTCTTGATGTAGTCTTTCACTAGTTCAGGGAGAGGCCTGGTGGGGCCATAGCCATCGTGAAAAAGAAGACCATACTTGGATATCTGTACCATAGGTCCTTTGAGCGGACCTATACAGATATAGAAAGCTCCCGACTGAGTTTCGTGCATTGGATGCAGCCCTAATATGGAACTCGGAGTACAGTATACAATAAGTACGTGTGTGGGTCTAGGTACATGCATCGGGTGATGTATCGTAGATCTTAGGGCAATAATCTGTACGCTTGCATGGAATGGCGAAGATGGTTCTATGTGGTAACATATAGTTATGATTTGGATTTCCGTACGTCGTTCGGCATAAGATACACTTTTATGGCATAACGGTGGAGACCGTGCAAGGACGGTATTATAGGAAGTACATTGATATGTTGGGGGTTACTACATATATACTATGTTAGGTTAATCTACTGGGACATATATGGGCACAGCGTGAGTATAGAGCCTTGAGTCGTGTCAATCGAGACAACTAATAAATAAGAAAACATAACTGAACGGTATATGTAGGGTTATTTCAAAATGTATGATTTTTCCAATCACCAGAATTTTTGTGTTCTGGCACCTTCCTTATAACACACTCGCAGGTTAGGTTTGTGGCAGAGATAGGATAGCATTGGATACTGTTTAGACTGTATTATTACTTCAGTAAGACTATATTTAATTATATTATATTTTACCCATTCCGCTGTAAGATGTTTACTGAGCTCTGATATATTTAGTATCTCTGTCATTTCTGCAGGATATCAAACAAACAAAATCGACTTTAGTAGATTGGTAAAATCGCTCGGTCGAAATTCAGATTGTTACATATGGTATCAGAGCTTAGGTTTAGGATTTCTGTATAGATTGTGGGAGTACGTACTTGAGTATTCTAATAATAGTAAGAATAATAGATGGTTATATATAGAAGTTGAGCTGTCAAGGCTTGTACACTACAGAAAAAGGCAAAGCAACTTGAACTAATTAACAACTTGGTTGAGAAGGTGTATAAGATAATCAAAGTAATGGAAAATTCAGTTCAAAGGAAGCTATCGGGAAAATGAATGGATTTCAAGTAATTATTGGAAAAAACGATACAACTATGGAAAAGATTTAGAAAGGTAATGCAGACAGTCGACCTACCCTTTTCTTTTATGTACTTGGGTTTAAACGTCGCCGGAAATCGAAATGGGGAATGGAAGAAAAGAAAAAAATGGCTTCGTCACTTTATTTCTTCCTCTCTCCACCGAGACAGTCGAACCTAATTTTTCCCTCAACCTTCCAATAGTCGTCGTCGCTCCAAAAATCCACCGTTTCTTGTAAATTTGGCACCAAATCGAAGCCCTCGACCCCCTCTATCAAGATCTACACATCTTTCTCACAAAATCAAAGAAAATACTCCATGCCACCAAGACCCTCTTTAGCCGCCCAAACATCGTTTTAGATCTAACAATACTATGAACCAATCTGATAAATGTTAGGCATAGATTTAAGATCAAATACAAATGAGATAATAAATAATTGTAATTTTTGTACGTAAATTTCCCACTCCCCTGAAAGCATCCAAATTTGAAATTTTAATAATCTTTTAGGCCTACAGTTCCTAAATTCTTACCAATCTATAGTTATTCTGAAAAGGGGATACTTTCAGGTCTGTAGGTTTGCAAGAAAATAAGAAAAGAGGGAAGAATCTAATGAAGAATAGCTTTCTCCATCAACTCTTACCCTTTTCCACTTGAATCTGATAATCCCTTTCAAATCTATATGATTTATGTTTGATTGATTGTATATGAATTTATTTTTGATTTAGAAATTTATTTGAAGAGGAAGGGAAAAGGAAGAGCTCCGCTGCTGTAACCAGAAAAAGGTGGAAAAGAATGAGGCCTTACCCCTTTATTTATAGAAGTGGAATTGGCAATGAACCGTTAGATTTATTTTAATTAACATCTATCCGTTTATTATATATATATATATATATATTAAAAACCTACATAACCCTAGTCGTCACTGGGCTAAAATTGCCTGAAGCGGTCGACTGCTTTGGACAAGGGTGTCAACCGCCCTCAAAGAATTTCGCCCAGTAAAGACAGGTTAAAAAAGTTAATATATATTATATTTATTTATTTCCGTCTGTTTTTCGTATTTTGTTTGTAATTTTTTCATACAGACATCATTCACGAAACTCCAAACATGAAAGATGGCCAGAATTCTGAGACGAACACAACGGCTAAAGTTTTGTGGTCAAATTTCATTATTCGCAAAAATTCCTATTTTTGAAGTATAATTAAATAACTAACTTATTGTCAAAATTCCAGGTTCTTACAAGTGGCATATTTTCGGGTTTTAAATGATTCGTATTTTATATAGTGAAATCCGATGGACAAGAATTCCTTGTACACCTATAAATAGACTAGCAGGGTATAGACTTCAACTCCTATTTTCAAAGATGACGCCAGGGCTCTGCCATTTTCTTTCCTCGTTGAATCTTTTAGAAATTAGAAAATTAGCTTTAGGAAATTCTGATTCAAGATTTGAAGATAAAGAATGTAAATCTACAACATAGGTATTCAGAATTCTGATCAATGTGAGGTTAGTTCTTGAATTTGACCTATTACAGGTTTCTTTTCTTTTTTCCTTCTTCTTTTAGAATAATATTTGTAAATCCGTGGTTGTTTAATATTAGATTCAGTTAGGAAGACTACAAATTCACATATCTGAACCATTTTCAAGGATTGGAAAGCTGTCAGGTGAGTGGATTTAGAATTATACCTTTTGAATAATGGTATATTTACTGTTTATGTTCCTCCTTATTCTTAACATGTTAAATAACTGTGAATTTTGGTAATAGCGATAAGAATGCCTTATGTAATGTTAAGAATATACTGCTGTACGAATTCATTATGTTAATTGTAACACCCCACGTCCATTAATGACACTCACAAAGGGAATCCATTAACTTTCATGGAGCATTATGAGTGTATAGAACAGAACGTCACAAGACAGATATATAAAATGGTACTTTAAAATTTAAAATAACCTCATTGCAGCGAAAATTGAACATAGTTTGGTTACAACATCAAAACCCAATACTAAAATCAAGTACACAAATATCAATCTTGGACAATTTATTATCAGTGTACATAAAAACAAAAGCATAATCCCACTCCAAATAGCCATATGAAAAAGAGATAAAGCTAAGCATTACTTTCAGCACTTCTAAGCACTTCAACAAGAAAGAAATCTGAGTCAAGCTCCACTAATCCCACCTTGAGCACCTGGGGGGGAGGGGGAAAGGAAAGAGGCGAAACAAAACGAGGTCAGACATAAAGTCTGGCAAGTCCAGTGACTTTAACTATATAATTAGTAAAGTAATAGGATAAGACATAAACTGGATATAAGAAATGACTGTAACATAAACAGATATGATAAAGTTAACAAGATAAGCAAGATATAACGTTGATTGCGCTTCTAATCACTATAAGATAATTACTAATTACACCGCACCATTACTAGTCCCATATTGGAAGTTGATCCCTCTTACTAATCATAATAATAATAATGATGGTAGCTTCGTGTACTCCTAGTTGCTGTCATAGGTGTCGTCTGCTCCTATCGCCACTAGTTGTACCTACTACCCTCCCCATTCGATCGGCTCCCTAACTCGTAGATACCCATGCTGGTCCTACAGTAGGGTGTATCACTCCCTAAAGTGGCAACCCGATACTACTAAAAATGCACGGCTTATACCTACACGATGCAACAACGTCTTACCTACCAGCCCGAACCACGCACGCACATGACTCCATTGGACTTGCGTTGCCACCGCTAACTCTTTTGACTTCTTACAATCAAACCCAGTAAGCATGTCTCGTCCTCGACCTAGTTCGAGCTCACATAGATACTAAATGGGTTACTGGTTGAAAAGGGTCCCCACACTTGACACAAGCTGTAACACCCCATAATTTTATAACATTAAAATTCACAAATTAAAGTATACTTAATTTTTAGAAAAGAATTAAGTGAAATCGGTTGCGCTATTATGTTCGTTTCAAAATTTTGGGTCAAGATAGATATTTGGTTTGCACAAAACGGATACCTTATGAAGATGTTATTAAGCCTTGAAGTTTGTATGCATATGAGAGAAATATATATATATATATTAAATTAATAAATATGAAAAAAAAAGTTCAAAACAGCGAATTGGGAGGGTGAATAACCAAACCGGCCCATTTTGAGGTCGACCCGAGCTCCGCTGGGTCGACTAGGGGTTGATTCAGGGTGTTTGGCTGTCAACCCGTGGGCCGATTCGCACAAAAGCAGATGTGACATCTGATTGGTTCTCATGGTTTAGAGTTAATCTAATGGTCCTAAATAACTTCCTACACATAATATACACCCTAAGACCTAACCATAATTCATAAATATTATCTATGACACCATTATGCTGTCAAACTCTCTCTTAAACCCTAGTCGCCGCCTCTAAATCAAGTCTCAAGTATTCAACTTCAACTCAAATTAATGATTAGAGCTTTTACAACAATTCAAGAAGATAAATCGGCAACACCGCAACGTTTCTACATAAATTTCAGTGCATAATTCTATTCTTTAACCACGAAAGGTGAGTACGGTGATTTTCACAATCTAATGGGATTAAAAGTAACATGATGAATTTGTAAAGAGGATTCATATGTATGTATGCAATTTAAATTTCATCCAAGTCTTCACCTTTTTGATTCATGTCATCATATGCCTATGTTTCTATATAAAGTTCATACCTTTATCAGTTTATTCATGTTGAATCTGTCATTATGCCTCTATACCAGTCTACATGCCCCTTTATTTCATGATGTTGAGTTAATTCCAATTTTCTATGATTTGATTCTCTCTTCTTATCCCTATTCCTTTTATTTTTGGATCTTGGCTACCTTCGAGCCTATGTTAAAAATACGCGCGAATGCAAATATGTGGGAACAATGGGAATATGTGAAATATGGAAAATTGGATATTATTGGATATTTTGGATAATTGGATAATATGTGAAATTGGCATATTTGGGTATGAATTACGTGGAGTTGATGAAATTACCTATAATTGTAAATTTGTACTTGAGGCTAATTAATATGTAATTAGTTACAATTTGGAATAGGCAATATTATAAACATGATTATATGTTTAATTGGATATACATGACATGAAAATTGGGTATGGGTGAAAAACGATTGTTAATAAACCTTTGACACGAGGTTAGGCGCAATTGTGGCATAAGACTGCCCGGAACCGCCCAACAAATCTAGCTGCCACAATTGGACGTCTAATGTGAGAGGTCAAAGGAATGAATTGCAGGCGCAATGGTTAATGACACGAGGTTAGACCCGGTTTGTGGCGCAAGGCTGCCCGAAACCGCCCGGCAAATCCAGCGGCCACAAAGCATTCGTTCTAAGGTGGGAGGTCATGCACCGTTCGTCATAAGGAATGAATTAAGGAATACTAACCATAATAAGACATGGGTATGGTTAGAGGGTTAAGTGGGGTGGCATGTAAATTATGACATTTAAATATGGACTTAACCGGTATAAGATAAGACAAGTAAATTATGACATGTAAGTATGGACTTAACCATAGCATGTGTAAGACATGGACATTTAAATTAAAATGGTTAAATGAAAAAAAAATCTAGTGGGGACCAAGCATAGGTGGGAGGCTTGTGTCGGATGGGGGACCCATTTCAACTAGTAACCCGTTTGAGTATCTAATTGGGCCCAGTACTAGGCCGGGGTTGGGGCACGCTTACTGGACTTGAATGTAAGAGGTCAAAACATGAATAACGGTGACAACACGAGTCCAACGGGTTCATGTGCGTGCATGGGTCTGGGCTGGTAGGTAAGACGTTGTTGCGTCGTGTAGGTATGGCCGTGCATTTTATGTTGGTATTGGGGTTGCCACTTTGGGGAGTGATACACCCCACTGTGGGGCCAGCACATGTGCCTACGGGGTTTAGGGAGCCGATCAAATGGGTACGGTAAGGGTACCTTAGCGGTGGTAGGAGCAAGCCGGCACCTACAATAGCAGCTAGGTACAAGTAACTACCAAGTTTGTCATGTGGGTACAGTTAGTGGGAAGGGATCAACCTTTAGTAAATAGAGACTAGTAGATGTGTGGTGCAATTAAGTAATATGGTGTAACTTAGCAAAAGTGCGGTGTAACGAAATACATGTTGGTTGAGTTGGATAGTCCTTTGGGTGCTAGTCTGATGTTGACTTCGGTCTTCGGGGTTAGTACTTGGAGGGTTGTTCGCTTAGCCAAGGTGTAGGATTGTCTCGGTACTTAGGAACGGAATCATCTTGTCCATCCTTTTTATCTACCTTATCTATGTTACAGCCATATCAAGATGCCTACTTATGTCTTGATCATTTACCTTACCTATTATTTGTTAAAATTATTGGACTCGCCAGACTTTATGTCTAACCCGTTTTGTTTCCACCTCTTTTCTTTCCTCCCCCCCCCCCTCAGGTTTGCAAGGAGGGAATACTACAGCTTAGTGCCAATTTCTTTCAGTTGCTCGAAAAGAGTAGATGTATCGCTTTGGACTCTCTCATCTTTATTGCTTTTCTTATGCTCGATGGGGATTTATGCATTTATGTTATTTAAGTATTTGCTTCTTTATGTACTTTGAAGTTTTTGGAAAAGACTATTGATCCTGTTGTAATGGTTTTGGAGACTACTTATGTAAGCTTGTTTTGAGTTATGATGCTATGAAATAAGTTTTATCTTCTGCTGTGTTGTTTTATTTATTTATTCTTGTAATTTATCTGTTCTATACAATAATAACGCTTCATGGACATTGATGCATTCCCTTTGTGAGTGACATTAATGGACATGGAGTGTTACACGTGGTATCAGAGCTATGGTTACAAGAACAGATAAAAAGTTTTGAAAAGCGTTTTCAAAGGTATTATTCTCCTAGAAAGTATTTTAAAAAAAAAACAATTGTTTTGAAGAAGCTATTTTCAAGTAAAGTTTACTTTTAAGAGCATAATCCCCGCAAGCCATACATCTCTCTTTCACTACCCTTGTTTTGAAACTCTTTATTTTTCTTTTCAGCATGTCTGGAGCATCTGAGATACCAGAGGGTGTTCATATACCCAGTTGGTTTCGTCAATATCTCGAGGCTAGGGCCGTTGCCGCGGGTCCAGCCGACGTTCCTCCTCCTCCCCCAGCTCTAGTCATTCCTCCGTGTGGAAATTCTTTCTCCAAGATATGTAAAGACTTTCGTTCGATGGGTGGAAAACCTTTTAATGGGTCTGAAACGTTCGTTGAAGCTAGAAATTGGTTGAAAGAAGTAGAGGATCTGTTTGGCATTTTTGATTTGGACGATTGTAGGAAGGTCCAATTGGCTGCTTCGTTGATGAAGGATGAAGCTTCGTTTTGGTGGGAGGTTACTAATGGAGAGCGTGCTGTAGAGACATGGGCAGATTTTAGGGGAAGGTTTGAGTTGAAATTCCTTTCTCAAGCTGAGGAGAGTATGTACATGGAGATGTTTTTGACATTGAAGCAGAAAAACTCGACCGTGAAGGAGTATGTGGCCAAATTTAACAAGTTGGCGATATTTGGACTAGAGTTGGTGAATACTCCTCACAAGAAGGCCTTGAGGTTTGCAAAGGGCCTAAATGAACCGCTTCACAGTTTGGCTATGTCCCACATTCCAGTGGGGGCTACGTATGAAAAGCTTGTTGATATGGCATACATGCATGAAGAAGAGAATGGTGTAAGTACTTTTAAGCCGCAAGATAAGAAGGAGGATCCAAAGAAAGCCCAACAACAAAAGAAAGGTGGTAAAGAAAAGAGGAAGTGTCACAACTGTGGGATACCCGACCATTTGAAGAAAGACTGTAGGAAGAAGAAGAAGTTTGCTCGTTATCATTGTGGTGATCCAGGTCATGCTGTCAAGGACTGTCCTAAGAAGCAAGGGCAGAGTGCAGGTTCTACTTCGGGAGGGCAGGTTCACGCTCTCATGGCTCCGGGACAGGAAGGAGGTAGAAAAATTTCTGTCGAAAGTTTGATTTTCTTGTTTGATCATCCTGTCCATACTTTATTCGATTCTGGCGCATCACATTCGTTTATCTCTACATCATTAGTTGAAACACGGCACTTAAATACTAGTCTTGTTGTGGATCCCATTGTAGTCTCAAATCCTATTGGTGGGTCGGCTCATTTATCCATGGTTTGTAGGGATTTGAGATTGTCTATCTTAGGCGTTGTTTTTGAATGTAATGCTTTTGTGCTTGGTTTCATGGGCTATGGGTTGATTCTAGGGATGGATTGGCTAGCCAGACATGGTGACATCCTAAATTGTGAACGAAGGGTAGTAAAATTGTTGACTCGTAGTGGAAAGACCCTTGATATTTCTTCTGACCCTAGAGGATCGGTGATGCTTAGTTATCTTGACTCACTTGACGCATCCAATGATGATTTACATTCTGTTCGTATAGTCCGTGAATATGTTGATGTCTTCGATGAGGTGAGGGGTCTACCCCCAAAACATGAGATAGACTTTCGTATTTATCTTGTAGACAATGCAAAACCCGTATCTCTGCCAGTACGCCACATGGCTCCTCGTGAGAGGAGGGAACTCAATAAGCAAGTAGGGGAGTTGCTTGAGAAGGGGTTCATAAAACGTAGTATATCGGAGTGGGGTTCTCCAGTAGTATTTGCCACGAAGGCGGATGGGTCCCTTAGACTTTGTGTGGACTATAGAGAACTTAATAAGCTTACTAAGAAGAATAGGCGCCCACTGCCGAGGATTGACGATCTCTTCGATCAGTTAGTTGGCGCCTCAGTGTTTTCGCAGTTGGACTTAGCCACTGGTTTCCGTCAATTGAGAGTGGATGAGGATAGCATAGACAAGACTGCCTTTAGGACTCCGGACGGTTTCTATGAGTGGCTTGTGATGCCCTTCGGTTTGACAAACGCCCCCGCATACTTTGTTGACTTGATGAGTAGGGTGTTTAGGGAGTACCTTAATAAATTCGTGGTGGTGTTTGTGGATGACATCTTGATCTTTTCTAAGAGCGAGAAAGAGCATGCCCTACATCTTAGGAATTGGAGACCCATCGAGCGCATAACCTTAAAGCTAAATTATCTAAATGTCACTTTTGGAGGAAGGAAGTGCGATTCTTAGGGCACGTGGTTTCCAAAGAAGGGATAGCTGTGGATCCCGCGAAGGTGCTGGCCATCCAAGATTGGAAGGTCCCTAAAAATGCTACTGAGGTGAGGAGTTTCTTGGGGTTGGCTGGCTACTATAGGAAGTTTATCAAGGACTTCGCAAAGATATCAGCCCCATTAGCATGCTTGACGAAGAAGAACCTAGTTTTCATGTGGGACGTAGATTGTGATGATGCGTTCCAACGTTTAAAGAGAGCTTTGACTACAACCGCAGTCTTAGTGTTGCCAGATGGGAGTAAGCCATTTACCGTTTATACCAATGCTTGTGGGACAGGACTAGGCGCAGTCTTAATGCAAGAGGGGAGGGTAATAGCCTATGGAGGAAGGCAGTTGAGAGTGCATGAGAGAAATTACCCTACACATGACCTAGAGTTGGCCGCTATTGTTTTCGCGCTTAAGTCTTGGCGCCATTATCTTCTTGGCGAGAAATTCGAATTGTTCACAGACCATAAATCGCTAAAATACTTGTTCTCTCAGAAGGACTTGAACTTAAGGCAGCAAAGGTGGATGGAATTCTTAGCGTCCTACGATTTTGAGATAGCATATACCCCAGGCAAGGGTAACGTGGTGGCAGACGCCTTAAGTAGGAAAAGGTTGTCGTTGAGTCCGTTGTTTGTTGAGCGACGAAGCTTAGAGTTCATCTCTACGTTTGACTTTAGACCTTCCATTGACTTTGTACCCGGTTTGCTAGCATCCTTAGAGGTCATACCTACGCTTTTGGGACGGATTGGTGAGGCACAGCTAGATGACCCACAGTTGGTTGAGTTAGTAGAGAAGCTCATAAGGGAGAATCATCGAGCCATCTCGGTAGGTATACCCTAGATGATAAAGGTTGGTTACGTAGGGACGGTAGACTTTGTGTACCACGAGACGAGAACTTGAGGAAGACCATTCTTGATGATGCACATCGTTCGAAGATGACCATTCATCCCGGAGGGGACAAGAGGTACATGGACATGAGACGAGTTTACTTTTGGGCCGGTATGAAGAGGGATGTGGTCGAGTTTGTCGCTAGATGCTTGGTGTGCCAACAAGTAAAAGCAGAGCAAAAGAAGCCCGGTGGGTTGCTTCACCCATTGGAGGCCCCACAATGGAAGTGGGAGAGTGTCTCGATGGACTTTGTTGATGGGTTACCAAGATCGAGGAAGGGTAATACAGGGATTTGGGCCATGGTAGACAGACATACTAAGAGCGCCCATTTCATTCCCGTGAAGAGTAAGAGGACTGCTCCATCGTTAGCCTCTGTATACATTCGAGAGATAGTTCGTTTGCACGGTGTTCCTTCTAGCATAGTGAGCGATCGCGATCCTATCTTTACTAGCGAGTTTTGGAAGATCTTGCAAGAGGCGGTAGGGACTCAGTTATGTTTGAGCACCGCATATCATCCTTAGACGGACGACCAGACCGAGAGGGTGAATCGTATTCTAGAGGACCTTTTGAGGCTATGTGTTTTAGACTTCGGAGGTACATGGGAGGAGCGTCTTCCTTTAGTGGAGTTCGCGTATAATAATAGTTTTCAGTCTAGCATTGGCATTGTACCTTTCGAGGCTCTTTATGGAAGGCCGTGTCGTTCACCTACATGTTGGTGGGAGTCTACGGATAAGATCTTGCTTGGGCCCGATATTCGGAAAAGATTGATTTGATTCGAAGGAGGATGAAGACGGCACAAGATAGGCAGAAATCGTACGCGGACAAGAGGAGGATAGATCTTGAGTTTGATATTGGGGACATGGTCTTTATCAAGATGTCTCCATTATGGAATGTTGTTCGCTTTGGGTCCGTTAGGAAGTTAGCACCAAGGTTCGTAGGGCCATTTCCTATTAAGGAGAGGATTGGACAGATGGCGTATAGAGTGGAGTTGCCCGAGAGGCTTAGTGGTGCACATGACGTATTCCATGTATCACATTTGAGGAAGTGCTTGCATGAGACCGCGGAAGTGGTAGAGCCGAGCTTGCTTAGAGATGTGGAGATAGAGCGTGATGCGACGATTCGACGAGCTCCTACATGCATTCTTGGGTCGGAGATTAAGAAGTTGAGGAATCGAGAGGTCAAGCTAGTCAAAGTGCAATGGGGAGATGATGAGAGCGACGCTACTTGGGAGACGGAAGAGAAGATGCGTTCATTGAACCCTTTTCTTTTCGAGGGTATGTCTTTTAATTTCTCCTTTATCGCTTAGCTTATACTTGTTCTATCTTTAGCATGTCCTCTCGCTAGTACCTTTGACCTTTAGATAGGGTAGTCCTATGGTTGAAACATGTGTTTGAGACATGTTATGTATGGTGGATGCATGTGGATGCAAGTGTTTGCTAGCGGTTGCTCATGGATACATATACACACACTTTAGGCACTAGATCGGCTCAGTCACTTTCATATTGCACATAAATGGATGTATTTAGTAAAATGAATGTGCATTAAATGTGTGTGTCATACGGATGTTGCATTTAAATGAATGGTTATGCACACATGTAGTAATGATATGTATAGGGTTCTTTGCATATATAACGGATACATGGCACCATCATTATTTGCATTAAGGAGGTCGACTAAATCAGTGGACCGCCTGATTTTGCATTAGTATACGGACATATACACACACTATGCATATGTACATGAAAAGCATTAGAAATCTTTTAAGGACAATGGATGCTTGTGGATGATGGTTAAGTAGATGGATGATTGGATAGTAGGATACATTCTTATTAACTTGGAGATTTCGGGGACAAAATCCTTTAAGGAGGGGAGAATGTAACACCCCGTAATTTTATAACATTAAAATTCACAAATTAAAGTATACTTAACTTTTAGAAAAGAATTAAGTGAAATGGGTTGCTCTATTATGTTCGTTTCAAAATTTTGGGTCAAGATAGACATTTAGTTTGCACAAAACAGATATCTTATAAAGATGTTATTAAGCCTTGAAGTTTGTATGCATATGAGAGAAATATATATATATATAAAAATATGCAAAAAAAGTTCAAAACAGCGAATTGGGAGGGGGAATAACCGAACTGGCCTATTTTTGAGGTCGACCCGGGCCTCGCTGGGTCGACTAGGGGTTGATTCAGGGTGTTTGGCTGTCAACCCATGGGCCGATTCGCTCAAAGGCAGATGTGGCATCTGATTGGTTCTCATGGTTCAGGGTTAATCTAATGGTCCTAAATAACTACCTACACCTATATATACACCCTAAGACCTAACCCTAATTCATAAATATTATCTATGACACCATTATGCTGTCAAACTCTCTCTTAAACCCTAGCCGCCGCCTCTAAATCAAATCTCAAGTATTCAACTTCAACTCAAATTAAAGATTAGAGCTTCTACAACAATTCAAGAAGAAAAATCGGCAACACCGCAACGTTTCTAAACCAATTTTAGTGCATAATTCTATTCTTTAACTATGAATGGTGGGTACGGTGATTTTCACAATATAATGGGATTAAAAGTAACATGATGAAGTTGTAAAGAGGATTCATATGTATGTATGTAATTTAAATCTCATCCAAGTCTTCACCTTTTCAATTCATGTCATCATATGCCTATGTTTCTATATAAATTTCATACCATTATCAGTTTATTCATGTTGAATCTGTCATTATGCCTCTATGCTAGTTTACATGCCCCTTTATTTCATGATGTTGTGTTAATTCCAATTTTCTGTGATTTGATTCTCTCTTCTTATCCCTATTCCTTTTATTTTTGGATCTAGGCTACCTTCGAGCCTATGTTAAAAATACACGTGAATGCAAATACGTGGGAACGATTGAAATATGTGAAATATGGAAAATTGAATATTATTGGATATTTTGGATAATTGGATAATATGTGAAGTTGCCATATTTGGGTATGAATCACATGGAATTGATGAAATTGCCTATGATTGTAAATTAGTAATTGAGGCTAATTAATATGTAATTAGTGACAATTTGGAATAGGCAATATTATAAACATGATTATATGTTTAATTGGATATACAAGACATGAAAATTAGGTATGGGTGAAATACGATTATTAATAAACCTTTGACACGAGGTTAGGCACAATTGTGGCGTAAGACTGCCCGGAGCCGCCCGGCAAATCCAGCTGCCACAATTGGACGTCTAATGTGAGAGGTCAAAGGAATGAATTGTAGGCGCAACGGTTAATGACACGAGGTTAGACCCGGTTTGTGGCGTAAGACTGCCCAGAACCGCCCTGCAAATCCAGCGGCCACAAAGCGTTCGGTCTAATATGGGAGGTCATGCACCATTCGTCATAAGGAATGTGTCGAACATGGACATTTAAATTAAAATGGTTAAGTGGGAGAAAAACCTATTGGGGACCAAGCACAGGTGGGAGGCTTGTGTCGGATGGGGGACCCGTTTCAACCAGTAACCCGTTTGAGTATCTAATTGGGCCTGGTACTAGGTCGGGGTTAGGGCATGCTTACTGGACTTGAATGTAAGAGGTCAAAACGTGAATAGCGGTGGCAACACGAGTCCAACGGGTTCAAGTGCGTGCATCGGTCCGGGCTGGTAGGTAAGACGTTGTTGCATCGTGTAGGTATGGCCGTGCATTTTATGTTGGTATCGGGGTTGCCACTTTGTGGAGTGATACACCCCACTGTGGGGCCAGCACGGGTGCCTACGGGGTTTAGGGAGCCAATCGAATGGGTAGGGTAAGGGTATCTAAGCGGTGGTAGGAGCAAGCCGGCACCTACGATAGCAGCTAGGTACAAGTAACTACCAAGTTTGTCATGTGGGTACAGTTAGTAGGAAGGGATCAACCTTTAGTAAATAGAGACTAGTAGATGTGCTGTGTAATTAAGTAATGTGGTGTAACTTAGCAAAAGTACGGTGTAACGAAATACATGTTGGTTGAGTTGGATAGTCCTTTGGGTGCTAGTCTTTTGTTGACTTCGGTCTTCGGGGTTAGTACTTGGAGGGTTGTTCACTTAGCCAAGGTGTAGGATTGTCTTAGTACTTAGGAACGGAATCATCTTGTCCATCCTTTTTATCTACCTTGTCTATGTTACAGCCATATCATGATGCCTATTTATGTCTTGATCATTTACCTTACCTATTATTTGTTAAAATTATTGGACTCGCCATACTTTATGTCTGACCCATTTTGTTTCCACCTCTTTTCTTTTCTCCCCCCCCCCCCCCTGGGGTTTGCAAGGAGGGAATACTACAGCTTAGTGTTGATTTCTTTCAGTTGCTTGAAAAGAGTAGATATATCACTTTGGACTCTCTCATCTTTATGGCTTTTCTAATGCTCAATGGGGATTTATGCATTTAATTATTTTCTTCTTTATGTACTTTTAAGTTTTTGGAAAAGACTATTGATCCTGTTGTAATGGTTTTGGAGACTACTAATGTAAGCTTGTTTTAAGTTATGATACTATGAAATAAGTTTTATCTTCCGCTATGTTGTTTTATTTATTTATTCTTGTAATTTATTTGTTCTATACAACAATAATGCTTCAAGGACAATGATGCATTCCCTTTGTGAGTGACATTAATGGACATGGGGTTTTACACAAGCTTCCCACTTACGCTTGGTCCCCACTAAGATTTCCCACTTAACCCCTTCTTATTCCCATGTCTACTTACATGTTTCACCTTGGTTAAGTGCTTCCAATTATATTTCTCATGTCATCCATGTCACCCACTTAACCCTCCCATGTCTTACTACATGTCTTATCTTGGTTAAGTGTTCTTTAATTCATTTTAACTGTAATCTTGCAAGACCTCCCACATTAGATTATCGTTTTGTGGTTGCTGGATTTGTCGGGCGGTTCCGGGCAGTCTTATACAGCAATCCGAATCTAATCTCGTATCTTTGCATTATTACGCATCTAATTTCTTCCTTTGAGCTCTCACATTAGACTATCGCTTGCGGTAGCTAGATGTGTCAGGTGGTTCCGGGCAGTCTTATATCGCAAACCAAGTCTAACCTCATGTCTTAGGTGTTCATTACTACTTTCTTACCTCATGTCCCCAATTTTAGATCTTGGATTATAATATGTACCCATAATTTCCAACCTAAATTATGTTCATAATTTTAATTCAAATTATGCCTATAGTCTCGTATGTACTAGTTATGCCAAATTAGGCCCAAACCAATTTATGCCAAATTCATGTATACAAGTTATACATAATTATGCCCCAAATCAATTACATGATTACAAACCAATTTATGCCAATTACACATTATTCAATATTTTCCCAAACTTTTCCCACGACGTTCCCATGTCATTCGTACGTATAATAAAATGTTAGGCTCGCAGTTAGCCTAATCTCATAAAAAGGAAAAGAGGAGAAGAAGGGGAAAGAATTAAAGCACCAAAACTGGCATAACAAATAAAATAGATCCAATAACATATGGAATATAAACTTTGGGTATGAATAATAACATAGATCTAATAAGCATATGGATCACGAACTAGCATAACAAAATAACATAGATCTAATAAGCATATGGATCATGAACTGGCATAGCATAATAACATGGATCTAATAAGCATATGGACATAACTGGCATCATCACATAAAATAGATCTAACTAAGCATATGATCACATAAAATAGATCTAATTAGGCATATGAACTTAAACTGGCATCATCACATAAAATAGATCTAATTAGGCATATGATCACATAAAGTAGATCTAATTGGGCATATTCATATAGTCCAATTCACAACTTATCACAATTACTTTTAATTAATTACATGTGAAAGTAACATGGACTCACAGTGGTAGAAAAGAAGAGAAAGTAGATCTGAATTCTGTATTTGATTAGCTAAACCGTTGTTGTAGAATTCTATTCTTATTTTCCAATATGAATACTCTGTTCTGATTTGCTTTAGTGTAGGAGAAGGATTAGTTTAGGTTGTGGCAGCATGGAGGCATATGAATTAGTGTAGTGGAATTAGATTTAGGTTTGGATGTGATTATATAGGTGTAGTTAGTTAATTAGGGCCTTCGGATTAGCTAAGAGATCATCGGAACCACATAGCTCAAAAGACACGTCATCCAGCCAATCCCTGCAAGACGCGTCATCACAGAACTCTGTGTAGTTCTGTGCTCGGCATTGGCGCACTTCCCAAGTGCACCAGTGAATTTTTGTTCTAGCGCACTTCCCAAGTGCGCCAATGCATTCTGGTCCATTTCCTAAATTTTCTGCCCAACTTCTATCCTCCGTAACTCTTTCATACGGCATCCATTTTACGCAAACTCTGACTCTATCTCAAGTGGAATTCTGAGACGAACGCAATGGAGTAACTCGTTTCACCTAATTCTTCTTTTAATAATTAATTATTCTTTAATTTTCTCTTATGTCATGTTCTAAAATTACGGGGTGTTACATTCTCCCCTCCTTAAAGGATTTCGTCCCCGAAATCTTCAAGTTAAGAAGAATGCATCCTACCATCCAATCATCCATCTACTCATCCATCATCCACAATAATCCATTGTCCTAAAAGATTTCTAATGCTTTATGAACATATGCAAAAGTGTGTGTATATGTTCCTTATCTAATGCAAAGATCAGGCGGTCTACTGATTCAGTTGACCTCCTTAATGCAAAACATGATAGTGCCATGCGTCCACTATGTATGCAAAAGAATCCTAATGATACATATCATTTCTATATGAGTGCATAGTCATTCATTCAAATGCAGCATCCATATGATAACACATTTAATATACATCCATAAATTTAAGTATGCACACTTATTATTATGCAATATGAAAGTGATTGAGCCGATCTAGTGCCTAATGTGTGTGTAAATGCATCCACAAGCAACCACTAGAAAACACTTACATCCACTTGCATCCACCGAAGCTAACTGTCTCAAACACATGTTTACAACCATAGGAATTTCCTACCTAAAGATCGAAGATGTAAACGAGAGGACATACTAAACGGTAGAACAAATATAAACAAAGCAGTAAAAAAAGGAAAAGTTAAGAACATACCCTAAATAAAAAAAAGGGTACGACAGGTGCATCTTATCTTCCGTCTCCCAAGTCGCGTTCCCTTGATCATTTCCCCATTGGACTTTAACCAACTTGACCTCTTGGTTGCGTAATTTCTTGATCTCTGATCCAAGGATGCATGTAGGAGCTCGTCTAATCGTGGTGTTATCCATAAAATCCACAAAGAATGGATCGACCAGATCTGGATCGGCCAGATCTGGATCGGCCAGAACTGGATCGGCCAGAACTGGATCGGCCAGATCTGGATCGGCCAGATCTAGATTGGCAGTAAAGTGTACCAGTGGCATATCTGCAATTAGTTTCAGCCTGATCCAAATTCTGTACCCCATAATTACAAGAATGCCATTGCCTTCAAACTTCTTCTATAAATAGCCCCTTGCTCCACAATTCAAAGGACCGATTTTCTTGACCTCGAAGGGCTGCCTAAACCATTCTTACACCTCTCTAAAAACTTCAAAAACATCATTAATGGCTTCCTATGTTTTCTTGATCATCCTCCAAAAACATGAAGATCAAATCAATCCAACTCTCGGTCCAAAATTGATCTAACTCAAACTTCATCATGAAATCAAGGAGAAGCACCTACATGCTAAAGTGATCAACGATTCATACATCCTCCATCATGAAGCTAGAAATTTCAACAATTCCTTGCTAAATTCAAGTGTAATTAGATCATAAAAAGTGAGAAATGAATGTATGAGAGATTTCATGAATGTTGTAAAGTAAAATTCCAAAATGAGAAGTGATTGAAAAGTGGACGTAGATTCATAGCGAATCGAACCACTATAAAAATTCCTTTGTCTTTGTTTTATATTTTTCATTTTTTGCTTACGCGGTTCCATACTCTAATCTTACTGACTTGGGGAAGTGCAACATTTTGCACCTTTGGTATTGATTCCAAATTTGGAGAAAACATTTGGCGCCCACCGTGGTGCTGAGTTCGCATCTCATACCTCCTCTCACAGTCTCACAAAATTGAAAGCCCGACATTAAAGCTCTAAACCACCTTCTTCTCCGAAATAATGGCGAAATCTAGGAAGACCATAAGAAAAATTGTTGGAAATGACAATAATATCACTAACAAAGAAGCTATACCACCTACTAATCGCTCTAAAGTCAGTGAAAATTCCATTGGTAGAGCGGGTGTCATAAAGAACGAATTAAACGCCGCTATTGCCAACATGAATCAACGAATGGATGTCTCTACTAAAGTTATGATGGAAAAACTTGACGCCATCCTTAATGCTCGACTAAATCAAGCCCCTCAATATGTCCATGTCAATATGAAGGACGACAATGAATGCTTGAACGACAAAGATGAAGCTAACGCCGAAGGCTTGAAACCAAAAGCTAAGAGCCATTGCGGGATAATAGCTCGAAAGGTTACCAATCTCGTCACGGGGGCATTTCCGCGCCGCGAAGAGCAACATGACACTGAAGAATACATTTCGGATGTGATAGAACAAACCATGAATAAGAATCAAGTTAGCAAAGTCCCGAAAGATGTGCCTTGAGAAGAGTTCGATAGCGCTATAGCCAACCTACATCAAAAAATTGATGCTTCAAATGAGATGTTGCTAGACCAACTCTATCCTCTCAAAGTTTCTTAAGCTAATTTTGTAAATTGCTTAAATAACATTATTTTGCAAGGAAACGCATATTCCTATGCCTCGGATTCTCACAAAGGGAAGTGTGTTTTCCATAATCAAGAGTAAGATGAGCTCAAGCAACCTTCCTTTCCCATTGATTCGGAGGGTAGTCAAAAAGATACTCGTGGGTAAAAACGCGCCAACGATGGAAAGAGTAACAAAGAACATAAGAAAATTCACCTTTTCAACCCACCAGAACTGACATCTTTGAATGAAACCCCTGAAAATATCTATCTTGCAATGAAGCAGTATGAATAGTATGCAGAACCAAAACCACTAAGGATGAGCGATAAAGCATTAAAGTCCGGAAGTTTCTGCCTTTATCACAATCAGCCTGGCCATGATACCAATGAGTGCAGACATCTAAGAAGCTCAATTGAAATGCTGGTTGGAAGTAACAAGCTGCAGTACTATGTTAAGAAATCGCATGCCATGAATTCTCTTCCAACCACCCAGGGGCAAAGCGTATCCTCCATTCAACTGGACTCGGATGGAAAGGCCCCAACAACAAACGTCTCCCGCTCAATCGAAAAAAGATGGGAGAAGATGCAAGGCTACTCAAATGCTCAAGAGTACAGTCCAACAGAAGCGATAACTCTTATGGAATTAAAAGCCCCTGCTCATTCAATGATCGCTAGGCACTTCCATACTAAAGTTTAGTAAAGGCTAGAGGGCATCTACAATGAAACCTTGACAGAATCACAATGCATAACGACCGCTTTTGACAGCATTCCGCATAAAAGCACTACTCAGCGCTTATGCAAAATTGATTTACTTTCTTTTACAAATATAAGCCTCCCTTAGTAAAGGAGCGATTGTAGTAGAATATCATATCTACTATTGAAGCATACTTGCCTGTAAAAATCTCTTGCTTGCAAATTTTTTATGATAAATCAAAACTTGATTAAAAGTTGATTCCATATTGCAGGCTACCCATCGAGCGCTCGTTCCATCGAAATCTAACGAAATGTGGCGACCCCAGTAACATTAGTTTAGGTGCCAAATGCTGCAAATATCAAAATGCATAGATGACGAAGAAAGAAAAGCGTTGCCTTAGAAAATGAATGGGAAGAGTCACATGGATTCAAACAATGAGCAAGCGCCATGATAAATAAGTAAGAGGGTTGTGGCTTTCATCTAAGGAGCATTCCCTTAAGTGAGAGTTTCAAAGCTTCAGTTCTTAATCTAAGATAACCCGTCAATTCATGTGACCAATAAAGGAATTGACGCCAACCCTGAGCTGGGACAACTAGCACCGCGCCGGAAGTACCAACGTCAAGCCGGAAGGACCGGCAAACATGCTGGAAGAACCAGCACCAAGTCGGAAGGACCGACAAAACCTGATGTTGGACGTACCAGCATCAGGCCGGAAGTACCGACAAACACGCTGGAAGGTCCAGCACCAAGTCAGAAGGACCGACAAAACCTGATGTTGGAAGTACCAGCATCAGGCCGAAAGGACCGGCAAACACGTTGGAAGGACCAGCACCAAGTCGGAAGGACCGAAAAAACCTGATGTTGGAAGTACCAGCATCAAGAAGGAAGGACCGGCAAACACGCTGTAAGGACCAACACCAAGTCGAAAGGACCGACAAACCTGATGTTGGAAGTACCAGCATCAGGCCGGAAAGACTGGCAAACAAGCTGGAAGGACCAGCATAATCCAAAGTCCTCTCCGGGGGCACCCAATTGATCGTCAGAATCAGGAAGCACCTGATGCGATAACGACAAACATTAGGGTTTCAACCAAAGTCCTCTCCGGGGGCACCCAATTGATCGTCAAAATCAGGAAGTACCTGATGCGATAACGACAAACATTGGGGTTTCAACAAAAGTCCTCTCCGGGGGCACCCAATTGATTGTCAGAATCAGGAAGTACCTGATGCAATAACGACAAACATTGGGGTTCTAACCAAAGTCCTCTCCGGGGGCACCCAACTGATCGTCAGAATCATGAAGCACCGGATGCAATAACGACAAACGTTGAGCTTCTAACCAAAGTCCATTCTGGGGCACTCCTTTTAAAGCCTACAGATGCTTGGATTAATCAGTGTAATTGAGTGACAAAAGTCTCCAATGCCCGATTTAACCAAGAAGGATTGTAAACGAAGTTCGTATTTAATTAACCAATTGACTTGTGTAGTGTCTGAAATTCTCAAGCACGACAAGTGTTAGATTTTATCCCAAACACGAGTATGAAATCCAAAATAATTCTCCAGAGGAACGCTGATAGCGATCTCCTAAACTAGGGGCAAAATTTTTTAGCCAACTCCAAAGAGAAACAGAAAATAATCACAGATGCGTGTTTCTCAAATGAGAAATATCTTATACCATCGTATAAATCATTAAGATGATTAACTAACCCGCCATCGATATGGATGACCGATAGTGAAGTATAAGTCCAAAATTGTGCAAGTGCTTGTTTTGATTACAAAACAGGTAATACGAAGCATATGAACTCAAAGAATGGTTTGTCATAGCAAGACAAAAGGCTATAACTGAATCGCAATGCAGAATATATCAACAGCAACGTCCATTTCAAAGCCCACATTTCTCACAAGCGAAAAATACAAGCTTCGAGGGGCAAAATGTTATCCATAAAATCCACGAATAATGGATCGGCCAGATCTGGATCGGCCAGAACTAGATCGGCCAGAACTGGGTTGGCTAGATCTGGATCGGCCAGAACTGGATCAGCCAGATCTGGATCAGCAGTAAAGTGAACCAGTGGCATTTCTGTAATTAGTTTCAGCCCGATCCAAATTCTGTAACCCATAATTACAAGACTGCCATTGCCTTTAAACTTCTTCTATAAATAGCCCCTTGCTCCATAATTCAAAGGACCGATTTTCTTGACCTCGAAGGGCTGCCTGAACCATTCTTACACCTCTCTAAAAACTTCAAAAACATCATTAATGGATTCCTAAGTTTGCTTGATCATCCTCCAACAACATGAAGATCAAATCAATCCAACTCTCGGTCCAAAATTGATCTAACACAAACTTCATCATGAAATCAAGGAGAGGCACCTACATGCTAAAGTGATCAACGATTCATACATCCTCCATCATGAAGCTAGAAATTTCAACAATTCCTTGCCAAATTCAAGTGTAATTAGATCATAAAAAGTGAGAAATGAATGTATGAGAGATTTCTTGAATGTTGTAAAGCAAAATTCCATAATGAGAAGTGATTGAAAAGTGGATGTAGATTCATAGCTAATCGAACCACTATAAAAATTCCTTTGTCTTTGTTTTATATTTTTCATTTTTGTGATTACGCGGTTCCATACTCTAATCTAACCAAATTGGGGAAGTCCAACATTTTGCACCTTTGGTGTTGATTCCAAATTTGGAGAAAACACATGGCATCTCTCTCTACTTCCACCTCTCTAAGCATGCTCGGCTCTACTACCTCCGCGGTATCATGTAAACATTTCCGCAAATGTGACACATGAAATACGTCATGAACACCACCAAGCTTCTTAGGCAACTTCACTCTGTAGGCCATCTGTCCAATTCTTTCTGTAATGAGGAATGGCCCTACGAACCTTGGTGCCAATTTTCCTATAGACCCAAAGCGAACTACAATTCCTCAATAGTGATACTTTAATAAAGACCATGTCTCCAACATTGAACTCAAGATCGGTCCTTCTCTTATCAGCATAAGACTTTTGCCGGTCCTGTGCTGACTTCATACATCTCCGAATCAAGTCTATCTTCTCCGAAGTTTCTCTCACCATATAGGGCCCAAGTAAAATCTTATCCGTAGATTCCCACCAACAAGTCGGTGATCGGGATGGTCGTCCATACAGAGCTTCAAAAGGTGCCATGCCAATGCTAGTCTGATAGTTGTTGTTGTAGGCGAACTCTACTAATGGAAGATTTTCCTCCCACATCCCTCCAAATTCCAAGATGCATAATCTCAAAAGATCTTCTATAATCCGATTCACTCTTTCTGTTTGGTCGTCCGTCTGTGAGTGATACACGGTGCTCAAACACAATTGTGGCATTACCGCCTCTTGCAAGCTCTTCCAAAACTCACTAGTGAAAATGGGATCTCGATCTCTCACGATACTAGAAGGTATGTCATGCAGACGAACTATCTCTCAAAGATAAACAGATGCTAACCATGACGCTGTTCTTTTACTCTTGACGGGAATGAAATGGGCGCTCTTGGTAAGCCTATCTACTACTACCCAAATCCCCGTATTACCCTTCCTTGATCTCAGCAACCCGTCGACAAAATCCATAGAAATGCTTTCCTATTTCCACTATGGAACCTCTAAGGGGTGAAGAAAACCACCAGGCTTCTTTTGCTCCTCCTTGACTTGCTGGCACACAAAGCATCTAGAAACGAACTCAGCCACGTCCTTCTTCATTCCGGCCCAAAAGAAAACTCGCTTCATGTCCCTATACATCTTGTCACCACCGGGATGTATGGTCATCTTAGAACGATGTGCTTCTTCAAGAATCGTCTTTCTCAAGCTCTCGTCTCAAGATACACAAAGTCTCCCATCCCTACGCAACCAACCTTTGTCATCTATAGTATACCTACTAGGATGGCTCGAAGACTCCCCTCTTATGAGCTTGTCTACTATTTCAACCAACTGTGGGTCATCTCGTTGTGCCTCTCCAACCCATCCTAAAAGCATAGGTCGCACCTCTAGTGATGCCAACAAACCGGGTACATAATCGATAGAGGGTCTAAAGTCAAAGGTAGATATGTACTCCAAACACTGCCACACTACGAACAAAGGATTCAAAGTCAACCTCTTTCTACTCAAGGCGTCAGCTACAATGTTACCCTTGCCAAGGGTATATGAAATCTCAAAATCGTAGGATGCTAAAAACTCCATCCACCTTTGTTGCCTTAAGTTTAGATCTTTTCGAGAGAACAAGTATTTAGTGACTTATGGTCTGTATACAACTCAAACTTCTCGCCAAGGAGATAATGGCGCAAAGACTTAAGCGCAAAAACTATAGCGGCTAACTCTAAGTCGTGGGTAGGGTAATTCTTCTCATGGACCTTCAACTGCTTTCCCGCATAACATATCACCCTTCCTTCTTGCATCAAAACTGCGCCAAGCCCTGTCCCGTAAGCATCGGTATACACTGTGAATGGCTTACTCCCATCCGACAAAACTAAAACTAGGGCTGTCGTTAAAGCCCTCTTCAATCGTTGGAAAGCATCGTCACAGTCAACATCCCAATAAAAAGTCAAGTTCTTCTTCGTCAACCGAGTAAGTGGGGCTGATATCTTCGCGAAGTCCTTAATGAACTTCCTATAATAGCCCGCCAACCCTAGAAAACTTCTTACTTTCGTTGCATTTCTAAGAATCTTCCAATCTTGGATTGCTTCCACCTTTGCGAGATCCACTTCTATCCCCTCCTTAGAGACTACGTGTCCTAAGAACCTCACTTCCTTCCTGTAAAATTGACATTTGGAGAACTTAGCTTTGAGTTGATGTGCTCAAAGGGTCTCTAATACTTCCGTAAGATATAGGGCATGCTCTTCCTCGCTTCTAGAGAATATCAAGATATCATCCACAAAGACTACCATGAACTTGTTTAGGAACTCCCTAAACACCCTACTCATCAAGTCTACAAAATATGCAGGTGCATTCGTCAAACCAAAAGGCATGATGAGCCATTCAAAGAAACCATCGGGAGTTCTAATTGCAGTCTTATCTATGCTGTCCTCAGCCACACTTAGCTGATGAAATCCTATAGTTAAGTCCAATTGCGAGAAAACCGAAGCACCAACCATTTGATCAAACAAGTCATCTATCCTCGGCAAGGGGTGTCTGTTCTTCTTCGTGAGCTTATTGAGCTCCCTATAGTCCACGCACAATCTGAGCGAACCATTAGCCTTCGTAGAAAAAACAACGGGAGCACCCCACTCTGAGATACTTCTTCTTATGAACCCTTTCTCAAGCGACTCTTTCACTTGTTTACTAAGCTCCCTCCTTTCTCTTGGAGCCATGTGGCGCACTGGCAATGCAACTGGCTTTGCATTGTCCACCAAGTATATACAGAAATCTATCTCACGTTTTGGAGGTAATCCCCTAACCTCCTCAAAAACATCTGCATACTCACGGACTACTCGAACAGATTGCAAATCACTAATAGATGTGCCAAGAGATTCTAGGTAGCTAAGCATAACAGAACCCTTAGGGTGGCATGAGATATCGAGAGTATTACCCAAACCAGTCAACAGTCTAACTATCCTATTTTCACAGTCAAGAATGGCACCATACCTGGCTATCCAATCCATTCCTAGAATCAACCCATAGCCCGTTAAACCAAGTACAAAAGCGTTGCATTCGAACTCAATGCCACACACAAATATTCTCAAATCTCGACATAACATAGAAAGATGAGCCGTACTTCCAATAGGATTTGAGACTACAATGGGATCCATAACTAGACTAGTATTTAGGTGTAGTATTTCAACTAACGAAGCAGATATAAACGAATGTGAAGCGCCAGAGTCAAACAAAGTTTGAACAGGATGATCAAAAAGGAAAATCAAACTTTTAACAAAAATGTTTCTACCTCTCTCTTGTCCTAGTGCCATGAGATCATGAACCTACCCTCCAGAAGTAGATCCTGTCCTCTGCCCTTGCCCTTGCCCTTGTCCTTGCCTCCTTGGGCAGTCTTTAATCATATGTCCTGCCTCACCACATTGGAAGCAACCAATTTCTTCTTCTTCCTACAGTCCTTGCCTAAGTGGCCCGGTGTTCCATAATTAAAACACCTTTTCTTCCCTTTGCCCTTGTTATCCTTACCACCTTTCTTTTGTTGTTGCTGTGCTTTCTTTGGATCCACCTTCTTATCATGTGCCTTATTAACATTAGCACCTTTCTCCTCCTCATGCATTAACGCCATGTCAACAAATTTCTCGAAGGTAGCCTCCATAGGAATGTGGGACATGGCCAATCCGTATAGCGGCTCGTTCAAACCCTTAGCAAATCTTAGGACCTTCTTATGCGGTGTTTTCACCAACTCTAAGCCGAATCTTGCTAACTGGCTAAACTTGTTAATGTACTCCTTCATAGACAAACTCCCTTGCTTCAAAGCCAAGAACCTCTCCATGTATAAATTCTCCTCTGCTCGTGAAAGAAATTTCAACTCGAACCACTGTCTGAAATTCATCCAAGTTTCCACTGCACGTTCTCCATTCGTGACCTCCCACCAAAATGAGGCCTCATCCTTCATTAACCAAGAAGCTAGTTGAACCTTTCTTCCAACATCTACCTCAAAGATACCAAATAAGTCCTCCACTTCCTTGAGCCAGTTTCTAGCTTCGACGAACGTCTCAGTCCCATGAAAAGGTTTTCCGCCCATTGCACGAAAGTCCTTGCATATCTTAGAAAAAGCGTCTATGTGGGGAGGAGGAGGAGGAGGAGCGGCTATGGCTGAGGGAGGAGGAACTTCTGCTGCGCCTGCGGCAGTAGCCTAGCCTCTAGATACCTTCTGAATTAGCCTGGTATCTGTACCCCCTCGGGTATAACGGGTTCCCCAGACACGCTGAAAGGAAAAGGGAAGAGATTCAAAATAGAGAATCGAAAGATAGATATATGGCTTTTGGGGATTATGTTTTCCATAATAAACATTTCTCTTAAAAGTACTATCTTTAAAACATGTTTTTGAAAATACTTCCTAAAAAAATGCTTTTTGAAAACAGTTTTCAAAATCTTTTATCTGTTCTGGTAACCTTCAGCTCTGATACCACGTGTAACACCCCACCTCCGTTAATGACACTCACAAAGGGAATGCATTAACTTTCATGGAGCATTATGAGTGTATAGAACAGAACATCACAAGACAGATATATAAAATGGTACTTCAAAATCAAAAATAACTTCATTGCAGCGAAAACTGAACATAGTTCGGTTACAACATCAAAACCCAATACTAAAGTCAAGCACACAAATATCCATCTTGAACAATTTATTATCAGAGTACATAAAAACAAAAGCATAATCCCCCTCCAAATAGCCATATGAAAAAGAGATAAAGCTGAGCATTACTTTCAACACTTCCAAGCACTTCATCAAGAAAGAAATCTATCCCACCCTGAGCACCATGGGGGGAGGAAAGAAAAGAGGCGAAACAAAACGAGGTCAGACATAAAGTCTGGCGAGTCCAGTGACTTTAACTATATAATTAGTAAAGTAAAAGGATAAGACATAAACTGGATATAAGAAGTGACTGTAACATCAATAGATATGATAAGGTGAACAAGGTAAGCAAGATATAACGTTGATTGCGCTTCTAATCACTATAAGATAATTACTAATTATACCGCACCATTACTAGTCCCATACTGGAAGTTGATCCCTCTTACTGATCATAATAATAATAATGATGGAACTTACCGAGTATGTCAAGAAAACCACATCGGCCGTGCCGCCACAGTCCTCTGCCCAAGCTCCTCAGGCCGGTCCTCGAGCCCTTAGAAATGGAAAGGACCCTGAGCCCAGCACTCGAGGCATCATCATCAATTTATAAGATTTAGATTTCTTATTTTCATTGTATTTTTGTTTATTTCAATAAAATGTGTATGATGAAGTGCACATGTACGAGGTTAGGATTTAGCTCCTAAGCGTGCTCTGGATTCAGTTACCGCCCATTTAGAATTTATTTTCATTTTCTTGTAATGGCTCTTTAGCCGTAATAAACTTTCTTTTGAAAATATGGACTATGTTTGAATGATTTAAGCCGAGCGTGACTGACGCTCGCCGACCCAAATATGGTCATTGCTAAGCCACCGTTCGTAACGCACGGTCAAAGCCTGCCACCATATCTAAACTTACTCCTCGAGCGAAGTACGGCCAGATTTCTCTAAGCCGAATATGGATTATACTCGTCCCTTCTTTAAGTCGAGTGCACTCTCCACTCAACAAAACTTCACAATCATCACTTACCTATCACCTCATACGTCTGGTTCCATTAGTCGAGTACGAACAAAATTATATATGCTGAGTACGGTTAACACTTGCCGAAGCCGAGTATGGATAATACTTGCCATCTCCATAAGCCAAGTATGGATAATACTCGCCATCTCCGTAAGCCGAGTATGGATAATACTCGCCATCTCCAAAAGCCGAGTATGGATGGTACTCGCCATCTCTATAAGCCGAGTATGGACCACCTCTCTAAGCCAAGTGTCATGACCGCTCGCCAACTTTTTAAAGCCGAGTATGGTTAATACACGCCTGATTAAGACCAAGCCATCTCTAAACCGAGAATGGTCCTCACAGTCTCTGCAGGTATTGGATCTTACGACCAAAGTAGTCAACTAATTTCATAGCATTCTCGGCTTTAATACGGTCTTCGATGGTTGTCGGTTTCCCAGCCTTAATACGATCTAGGTCGATCGTTCGTTTTTTGGCCTTAATACAACCATCAGGATCGTTGGATTTCTGGCCTTAATATGGTTCGGCGCAACCATTGCTACCTGCACATTGGACTTCGATGCAATATTCAGATCACACCTACTTTACCAAGAAGGATGCATTTTGAGGTTCAAAGTGTTTGCCCACTTTTGGACAAAAAATGCTACAGCTCAATGGATCGAAGCCTAATGTCAAAAGACTCATGAATGCACATCGACTGACCCAGGCGATCGACTTCTACTTCAGAAAGCCCAAAAGAGATTTGGCCCGAGCCAGTTCCCTTCGAGCAACGAAATCTCATTCCCCGACAAAATCCCTCTTATGGATCGACCAAGTCAAACATTTCCCTGAAAGTTGGATCGACGAGATATCTCCAGATCTATGTGGAAATAACCAAGAGAGTCATTCATTATTTAGCCCGATTCTCAAGGCAATAAAGAAGGTCAACCACTTCCGTCCAAAGCTCTACTTTTGATACACCCCATCTCAAGTGCCATGTAAGCCACAATTCTCGAGGATACAATTAATTAATAGTAGACCGGGTCCCACAGCCGTAACTACTTCAAATGATTGAGCTCCACGTGTCCAAGCTCTGCAAAAGATGCAAGCCACAGTGCATCTCCTCAGCACTTTTCTCCACCTATAAATACCTCAATGCTCAAAGAAGAAATGGACTTGGCTGGACTTCAACATTTTCCAACTCCAACTCCTCTTGGGAACTTTCTCTCTAAAACACAAGTCCCATGGCTAACTACAAAAATAGCCAATTCTCCCTCTTTCTTCAAATATAAAAAGTGTTGTACTTGTAATCAAAAGAAAATCACTACATATAAAGTGGACGTAGGCGCAAAACTTTTCCGAACCGCTATAAAAAGCCTTGTGTGTCCCCTGTTTTATTTACTTTACCTTATTCCATGATTGTTGTTCATGTGTTCTACGCATGATTGGGGGTTGACTGTCACTAGTGACCAACTTTTGACGTCAACACGGTGTATAATGTTTATCATAACATGAATGTACATAATTGAAATAGGTCAACAAGACCATAATAGACTTATACAACAAATTACCCAAACCCACATAAGTTTACATATTTTACTTGGCATAAGATTTCAAGTAACAGATATATGTACAACCCATACATAAAATTGAACCAAATACCCAGAAGCAAAAAGCATATAAAATAAATAAATAAACACCATGTGCTTCTTTTAATGTCAACCATAAAGGAAAATGAATCATACACAGATCAACCTCATAACATGCCATACTTGCTTCAATTTGTACATTTTTGTATCCATTATACAAAACATATATATATATATATATAACATATATATATATATACAAATTGCATGTATAACATCCTCATATAGTTTTCAGCATATTTTGATAAAGTATTTAAGTAAAACAAATCACACTTGCATTTTTCTTCCATCACTTCATTTCAGTATATTCTATTGTATTGCCCAGCCAAGTAGCAGATGCCCAACCATTGAGCCATGCAATTAATTTGTATCAATGTAAACAACATTAGATAAAATGAACATAGGTTCAAGCATATGGCTTCAAAAGCCTAACAATGTACATGTAAAACTATTACATTCAGTATATATATAAAACTAACAAAACAATATTTGTTCATTGATTTATATTTTACATTGTCTACAATAATATATATATATATATATATATTATGATAGCACTTGCTTATATCGGTGCATCCTTAAAACATGCACATGACAACCTACTGGGTATATACATTTGCAGGCTGGTCTGAAAGCAAGAATGAGTCATGAAATTAATTAGATATATACAACACCAAAAGGAATAGCATTGGTGAAAGGGAACTCAAGTCCAGGTGTATTAGATGTATTTCAATACAGGCCAAATCTAAAACATACAGATGTGTAGGTTATAATAATTGTTGTGTGAATATGTCAGTCCTTGTGATATATGTAACTATTACAAAGTATGCTTATACTAGAAAACAACAGTAATTTGAACTGCCAATTTGAATACTATTTACTGGAATTATTATCAAAGGGATGATTGTTAATTAGCATAACTTCGTACAGGGTAATTACAAAATGCGTATTTGCACAGTCATATGCGCAAGGCAACCATGCGGTGACACATATCATTCACATTGAGAGAGATATGTGCATATGTCGGCGAATACATATATCAGTATACATGCCAAGAAGCTTTCAAAATGTGTATAACTTGGGTTTATAATAGCAACTCATATTTGCCATAAACACATACAAATACAAATAGTATACTAAAAGGAGACGTGTTTACTAAAAATTTCAGGCACATAACAGTGAAGCAAGCAAAGTAATATGTCAATACATAAGCCAATGTACATGAATTTGCAATATACATTGACTATATTTAGTGTAGTTGCAAATCATATTTGCATCATTCAAAAAATTATGCTGAATTATAGTCTGTGTAACAAATCATATACACAGCAGTGAGTTGGATTTAACACACATATATGACACTGCATCATGCACATTTTTATAAATTCATGTGGTCTCAACAACAAAATACTATTGATGTGTGTGTGTGTGTGTGTATATATATATATATATATATATATATATATATATATATATATATATATATATATATATTCAGTCAGTTTTATATATATAATAGCCAGTGCTTGCAAAACTATCTTTGTGCTTCATATGTAAATATGCAGGCATGCCATCAGGTTTTAATCATGACTATCCTTTTAAATAAGAGAGATAAAATTTACATAAGTTTAGGATAAGTTTATGAAAATATGCGGATTAAATGTTCCAACAATGATGTTATTTAACTATCTAAATAGCAAATAATATATTTACAATTTTATTTTAACTCAATTAGCAAATCATATTTGCTGTTGCAGGCATATTGTATATACAAGTGTGTACCCGTGCTTCGCACACGGAGTTGCGAAAATATTGTGGGTACAACAAATGAAGGGAAAGTTAAATAGGTGAGTTACAGTAAATTATAGTAAATATGTTTACAGTAAATGATAATGAAAAGTAACTTATTGAAATATACATGGAAACCGTAATCAAAGTCACATAAAGTGAAATAATTTGAACGTTAATTATAAACAATGAATTACTGAAACAATTTGGCTTTAGTTCATTATTGAATTATGAACAAAGAATTAAGATTGGAGAGGAGAAATATAGCTAAATCAGTACATCTTCAGCTACAAAAAATAGTTGTTGAACTCATATAAGACACAGATGCTATTGTCACTGCTATGAAGTCGCCTTTGGGTATCTATGTAGGTGTTTGTAATAAAAAAAACAATGTAATTTGAAGCAGCACGTCATCCTGTTAAAAGAGGCATTGTTAAAGGATCGACCGCGAAATCCTCTTGCCTTTAATTGTTCATTTCTAAGAAGGGATTTTATTGTGAAGAACAAACTTCATAACTTTTTCAAGCTCAAGGACAATCCATTAAAAATTTATTCTCAAGGATAATACACACTATAAACTGATATCATACACATCGTAAAATTGATACTTAAAAACTGATAGCTAAATTATGATACCATACACGCTTAAAAACTAATACTAAAAAATTGTTAGTCAAATTCATATATCATGCACACTGTAGAACTGATACCTAAAATCTAATGTTTTGTCCTTTAGAATAAAATTTTAACAGGCTGTCCTTACGGTTGAAAAAGCCTGTAACTTTGTCCTTAACAATATTTTTCTGTTTCTAAAAATACCGTATGTTACCTATTTAACATTTAAGAATCCCTTAACGTGTAAA